>CM076846.1:172813324-174013324 GCA_039519185.1 Astragalus membranaceus
TCATTTTTACTCCATCTAAAATTTATTATTTACTATAATCTCTCTATTTTTACTACTAAAATCAATCAATTTAACCACTAAGAATTGTAAAAAAACAAATTTAACCACTACCAAATATTACAAAATAACTTACTTATAATTAAACAAATATGATTTAAGTAATATTAAATCATATAGAAAAATATGAGTCAACATGTGGCAACGGGAGAGGCAACGAGATATTGGCAATGCGATCGGCAACTAGAGTGGCAACGAGAGTGCCAACGGAAGTGACAACGAGAGCGTCAACGGGAATGCCAACGGGGATGCATATTTTACTTAAAATCTCATTTTTCTATTTCTCCATTTCTATTTCATTACCAACATTATAAAAGGAGATACCGATTTTTTTTAAACTTTTTCAAACACAATTATTTTAAACTTTTTCAAACACAACTATTTTATCAAGTATTTCCCCTTTTTAATGTTATATTTTGCAACTATCAATGTACGGTATCATTTGTATGCATGCACGAGTAAAATACTAGCTGCAAAACAAAAGGAAATAAAAAAGCATTCCGGTGGCGTTCACATTTCACACTTGATAACGTCCGTAATTTCATTTCCAACCGTAAGCGTCACATGGCTCTCTTCATTTTCCGTTTTGGCTGGCTTCACCAAGAAAAGACCGGCTAGAATTAATGTCTTCGTAGACCACATGTGTGCTATGCTATGACTAAGAGATATCAGAATCTAGAAACACAAGAAACACGATTACCATGAATGGTGTTTTTTGTTTTTGTTCGGTACCGTATCTCCAGCTATGTATCCGGTCTTGGATAAATAGTCCGGTCCGAGATAGTTGGTACGTATGTCCTTGGTCGTCCGAGTTGGTGCTCCGGTCCGAGGTGGGGTGGTACCTGCAATGACACTCCGACGCTCAAGTCAGTGAGTGAGTCAATTACAAGTGAAAGTATGTGAGAGATGAGTACCATTAATGTGAGCAATCAATGCTTACTTATAGGTATCTGGAGTGGAGGAGGGCTGTTGGATCTAGGTATGCAATCTCCACCGTTGGATGAATTGGGTCCTTTGGTGTTGGGCCTTTTTGGTGGATTGGCCATCGAGGCCCGATCCATAACAGTAGCCCCCCAAGTCGGGTCGCCTTAAGGCGAGCTAGACTTGTCGTTTGGAGATCACGTCGGGCCCAAACTCGGGCGAGATACTTCACGGTATACCGGGACGATCTGAGGGACTCAGGTCGCGTCGAGTGACTCGAGGCTGTCCGCTTTTGAGAGATTCCGGTCACGGCGGGGTCAAGAGACCGGGGCGAGCCGAGGGAAACGAAGCGATCCGGTCATAGCTGCGCCTTGATTTCTGTGCCACCTGGCAACGTCATTGATGGGACGCGTCGTTCGAGGATGATTGGGGTAATGATGGCGCTTGGAACGACGTGCCTGTCTAGGGGCTAGCTTTGGAAAACGTAGCCTAGGCCCGATCCGGTCATAGCTGCGCCTTGATTTCTGTGCCACCTGGCAACGTCATTGATGAGACGCGTCGTTCGAGGATGATTGGGGTAATGATGGCGCTTGGAACGACGCGCATGTCTAGGGGCTAGCTTTGGAAAACGTAGCCTAGGCCCAGGCCCATCTGTGGACTTCTTGCTCCCTATAAATAGGAGGGGGGATCCCCCTTATTTTGGACTGTTTTTCTGCGAATTGCTCTACTTCCGGTCTTAAAGTCGTTCCGGAGCTTATTTCGTCCTTCAGAGTTGTGCTGAGTCTCGGTGAGGCCTTTGCTGTTCGCGACCTGCTTCAAGTGTTCGACGAGCTTCGTTTTTCACAAGGTTAGTTTTCTTCTTTTTCTTTATGGCTTCCGGCTTTAGATCACGACCGAGTTCTCTCCGGACCCGTATTTATAGATACAGAGTGGGGGTCGTCAGGTCGGGTTCCGACTTGGTTGTGGACCCACTGTTTACGTATCAACCTGACTCGTCAATCCCCCATTTCTGCAGGATCGATCTGGCGAGGACGAAACAAACCCGTCGGGTTGCTGACACAGATCGCCCTAATCTCGCAAAAACAATGGCTTCCGGTATTGGAGAGTCGATGGAAATTCGTGCTAGTCTCCCCGGGTCGGTTATTCCCAAGGTTCAAGACGACTTGGGCTCCGCTCCTACTCACGCAGAAGACCGGTCTCCCGGGGTTCCCAGCAACGAGCCGGTAGATGAAGATAACACAGAGGTAGTGGTCCTTGATTCAGATGATTCTGACGCCGAGCCCGACCGTGAAGAACAGGGTAGTACTAGCTGGAGTTCGGATGAGAGTGAGGCGGAGGTTGCTGAGAGCCGCAACAATGAAGACGGTCTTGGGCATTGCGGGGAGCCCGCGTATGAAGAAGGTGATTCCGACCAATACCCCCGAGCCGGAGTAGGGCCAGTCGATGTTCCCTTGTCCCAACCTCTCACTGTTCCCCGGGAGTATTCATGGGTATCGGAGGTGTTGAGGGGGATTCCGTCCCTCTATAGGACCGGGGACGACATGAGTTTCTTTGTCAATCGCCTTTCCCGGAAGGATCAGATCTGGAATGTGGAGGGAATGGCTGAAGACCAACATGTGGCCGTCTGGCCGAAAGCTCTGAAATTTGTTATGTACGGGGTGACGATCCTTGATATGCACGTTAACCCCCCTTTCACCGCCTTTCAGCAAGAGGCTTTGGAGATCTTGAACCTCGCTCCTTCCCAACTACATCCTAACTCATGGGCGTTCCTCCGGGCTTTTGAGTTGATGTGCATTCATCTGGAGAGGCCAATCTCCTGTGACCTCTTCTTCCACCTTTTTGAGGTCAACCGGAGGCATGAGGATGGCACCAAGGATCGGTGGGAGCACGTGAGCTTCCGGGCCAAGAGGGGAGTAAAGATTTTCATGCCCTATTCCGACTCTCTGAAGAACTGGAAAAATAAGTACTTCTTTGTGGAGCCCGTGAACGAGGAGGCAGTGAGGCACGTCGGCCAATATTCTGCGGACGGGAAATCACTGGAGTTCACAAAGTTTCAACTGGGGTGGTCTCTCTCTCATTTCAACCGGAGGCCTCATTCCTACACCGTCAGCTTAGGGCGGCTATCCCAAGTTGATCAGGACTCGCTGGCAATCTTGACGAATTTTGCCGACCTGATTGTCTACCGGGATCCCAAAAAATTTGGGATTGACGTAGCCCGATTAGGTGGGGCCGGGTCGAAATCTCAAGTAGCCGCCGTTCTTGGTAGGTTTTTTGGTAGATAACCCCGCCCATAAATTTTTTTTTGACTGCCTTTTCTTCTAACATTGTTTATTTTCCTTATTTTGCAGATAGCATGGGGCCTGACAAGTTCTCCCGCCTGGCGGCTCTTGCGGAAAGGAAGGCCGGGGTTCAATAGGAAAAAACCCGTTGCTGCCGTTCCGATCAATACAATCCCGGAGGCCAGTTCGGCTGGTGTAGAGGATCGGGCTGCGGATCTCTTGCATCGGAAAAGGGAGCGCCCCCTGCCGCAAGCAGACCCTGCTTCTACTTCACATGCTCCGGCTGCCCGGGCTTCAAAAAAGGGTCGTCATGGGAAGCACCGAACTTCTAGGTCTTCCGGTATTTCGATTGACGCCGACTTCCTGCAGAAGCACTTGGAGGATTCCCGGGTCGACCCGGTTGAGGCGTCTCTCAGGTTATTTCGGCATCTGGCCGACGTGACCAAGCTTCAGAAGGTCGAGGCTGAGAGTCAGGCAAAAGGTGACCCCAAGTTCCGAGGTGCACTCTTTGATTTTTCTTTTTGGTTATTTCTGTTGTTGACTTCCTTGTTTCTATTATTACAGGAGCTCTGGTGGAGAGGGACAACGAAAGAAAAGCCCGGGAGGAGTTGCAGAATAAATATGAGGTGCTGGAGAGGGACCAGACCGAGCTCAAAGCGGTTGCGGAAAAACTTGAAAAGGAGAGGGACTCTGCCCTTAATTTGTGCATGGAACATGAGGTCCGAATCTTAGATCTTAAGAGTCAAGAGAGGCGGTCTGAAGAGGTGGTTTCTTCCCTGAGGGCCCGGATTCAAGAACTCGAGGCCGATCTTGTGAAAGCGAGGCAGGCCCAGGTCGGGTCTAGAGTCGATTTCTCGCCTCGGATTGCTGAGCTGGAAAAAGAGCTTCAGGAGGCGCTTTCCAAAGCCGAGGCCGTGGAGAACGAGATGGTGGAGGTGGCCCAGATGGCTGTGGAAGTGGCTAGGGAGAGTTTTGACAAAGCGCTTGCTCAAGTCACTGTTATGCATCCCTCTCTACTTTTGGACCGGAGGGTTATTCGTTTGGAGCATACCGTAGAAACCGGGCGTGTTGTCAAGCCCTACCCTGACTCTGAAGCGTTTGACGTCATTTACCCTCCCCCTTCATTGCCGTGATTGTCGTTGATGGGGAAGCTCTGGGTTAGTTGCTTTTTGGGTTCCGGGTGGAACCGGTGGGGGAGTAAAGCCCCGGGTTCCGGGCAGAACCGGAATTTGTAATATGTCACCACCTTTTTGAACTAGAGGACCCGGCCGTATCCGGGATAATTTGTAATAGAAATGTATTTTAATGTGTCTCCGGTTTCATTTACCTCGGTTTTAGTCTTTATACTGTTGCTTTACATTCGTGCACTTGCGTTTGATTCGCTCAAGTGGTAAACGTCGCCTTAAGGACAGTTTACCGGGACTCGGCCCAGATCGAACTCGTCCCTTAGGGTTGTGGCAACCTCGGCCAAATAGTTGTAACAATGATCGCCTTCGGGGCAGTTTACCGGGACTCGGCCCAGATCGAACTCACCCCTTAGGGTAGCGACAAACCTCGGTCAGCTAAAGGAAGATAGAATAGGTGATAAAATCGGTAGACACCGCAAACATAAAGGATAACATCGGTATACCCCGTTCTTTAGATAAAACGAGTTACAACGTCGGTATACACCGTTCTTTTAGATAAAATGAGCTACTAAGTCGGAATACACCGTTCTTCAGATAAAACGAGTTACAACGTCGGTATACGCCGTTCTTTTAGATAAAATGAGCTACTAAGTCGGTATACACCGTTCTTCAGGTAAAACGAGAGTCAGCTGTAGTACTTTTTTAGTTTAGTGGCGTTCCAAGTTCTTGGGATCACCTTCTCGGCCAAGGTCTCCAATTCGTAGGCACCTCTACCGGTTTTAGATAAAACTCGGTAAGGTCCTTCCCAGTTGGGGGCGAGCTTGCCCTGTGCGGCGTTCTTCATACCGACATCGGCTCTTCGCAAAACTAAATCACCGACCTCAAGGTCCCTAGGGATCACTTTCGAGTTATATCGTTCTGCTACCCTCTGTTTTATTATTGCTTCTTTAAGGGAAGCCTGGCCTCGGACCTCATCGACGAGGTCGAGGTTTTCTTTCAACGCCCGGCTATTGTCCTCCGGAGATTTCGGGTGGAGTGTCCTTCAGCTCAGTTCCCCGATCTCTACCGGGATTACTGCCTCCGTCCCGTACGAAAGACAGAAAGAGGTCTCCCCCGTGGAGCTTTGCGGGGTGGTTCTGTAGGCCCACAGCACGTAGGGTAGCTCTTCAACCCAGTTCCCTTTTGCTTCATCGAGCCGCTTCCTCAGTCCATTGAGGAGGACTTTGTTGGCGGCCTCGGCCTGTTCGTTCGTCTGAGGGTGCTCTACCGAGGTAAACCGGTGTTTGATCTTGAAGTCAGACATGAGTTTTCTGAAGCCTTTGTCGGCGAATTGCGTTCCGTTGTCAGTGACTACAACCTCGGGGATCCCGAATCTAGTCATTATATTCTTCTTGAAGAATTTGATGCAATTCTTAGCACTGATGATGGCCAAAGGCTCAGCTTCAATCCATTTGGTGGAGTAATCCACCGCCACTATGAGGTATTTGATCTGGCCAGGGGTAGTTGGGAATGGTTCCAAGAGATCTATTCCCCACCAAGCAAATGGCCACGGCGAGCTTAAGCTGGTAAGCTCCGTAGGGGGCGCTATGTGGACCTTGGCATGGATCTGACACTTACTGCACCTCTTTACATAATTTCTTGCATCGGTCTCCATGGTTGGCCAAAAATATCCCGCCCTTAATGCCTTTCGAGCCAGGGATCGACCTCCAAGGTGTTGCCCGCAGATTCCCTCGTGGATCTCGGCCAAGACGTAGTCCGCCTCTCCTCCTTCAATGCACTTCAACTGCGGTGCAGACAAGCTTCTTCTGTAGAGGTTTCCATTGATTATGGAAAAAGAGGAGGCCTTCCTCCGGAGGATCTTGGCTTCGCACGGGTCCGGAGGCTCGTTCCCCGTTCTGATATAGTCTATTAATGGCGCGATCCAACCCTGGCTTTCTTCCACTACATTAACAGAAAAATTTGCTTCTGGGTTCAGGATTACGCTGGGCTTGCTCAGTGTTTCCTGGATTATCGACCGGTGGTTCCCCAGAATTTTGGTGCTGGCAAGCTTGGAAAGTATGTCTGCCCTGATATTTTCCGATCTTGGAACGTGTTTCACTTCCGTGAATGTAAAAAGGGAGAGCAGCTCCTGCACTCGGGTTAGGTACCTTTGCAAGATCGGATCTTTAGCTTCGTACTGTTTCCCGATTTGGGATACCACCAATAACGAGTCGGTATTTAGGGAAAGCCGGGAGACCTTGAGGTCGATCGCAAGCCGAAGTCCAGCTATGCACGCCTCATATTCTGCCTGGTTGTTTGAGGTAGGGAAACCGAACGTGAGTGATACTTCGATTACGACGCCCGTCGGGCTTTCGAGCATTAACCCTGCACCACTTCCTTTTGGATTTGAGGACCCGTCCACGTGGAGTGTCCACAACCCGTCCTCCGGGTCGGCGGGTGCCATCTCCGTAATAAAGTCGGCAAGTATCTGAGCTTTCATGGCCGGTCTTGTTTCGTATTTGATTCCGAACTCGGAGAGTTCTACTGCCCATTTGATCATTCGTCCTGCTAAGTCGGGTCGGTGCAGGATCTGCCGAATTGGATAATTAGTCCGCACCACGATTTGATGGGCGACGAAGTAAGGTCGGAGGCGGCGTGCCGAGATGAGTAGAGCAAAGGCGATTTTCTCTATTTTCTGATATCTCACTTCTGATCCATGCAAAGCTTTACTTACGAAGTATACCGGGCTTTGACCAGTTCCGGTCTCCCTGATAAGTACGGCTCCGATGGCCTCCTCCGAGATGGCCAGATACAAAAATAGATCTTCCCCTGGGCTCGGCCGACTTAGTATGGGCAGTTCGGATAGGACCTTTTTGAGCCGGGAGAGTGCCTCGTCCCGCTCTGGGGTCCATTCGAAAGTTGCTTCTTTCTTAAGCAGTTTGAACAATGGGAGCGATTTGAAGGCGGCGTTGGAAATGAAGCGGGATAATGCAGCTATCATACCGTTGAGTTTTTGGAGCTCTTTCTTAGTGGACGGGGTCCGCATTTCTGTTACCGCTCGGCATTTATCTGGGTTGGCTTCGATGCCCCTTTCCGTGAGATAGAAGCCCAAGAATTTTCCAGCCCGGACCCCGAAAGTGCATTTTTCCGGGTTTAGCCTCATATTATTTCTTCGGATTTCATTAAAAATCTCTTTCAGGTCGGATATGTGGAGGTCTTCCCTTTCGCTTTTTGCAATCATATCGTCGAGGTAGACTTCCAAGTTACGGCCGATCTGATCTCGGAATACCTTGTTCATCATCCTTTGATAAGTGGCCCCCGCATTTTTTAAACCGAATGGCATGACCTGGTAGCAGAAATTACCGCGGTCAGTCATAAAGGCCGTCTTCTCTTGGTCGGGGGGAACATCGGAATTTGATTGTATCCGGAATAAGCATCCATGAACGATAGCAAACGAAAACCTGAAGCATTATCGACGAGCCGATCAATGCTAGGAACAGGGAAGGCGTCCTTAGGACAGGCCTTATTAAGGTCGGTATAGTCAACGCACATTCGCCACTTTCCATTGCTTTTCTTAACAAGTACAGGGTTTGAGAGCCAAGTTGTATACTTGACCTCTTTTACAAAATCAGCTTTAATTAAATCTTCTACGACCTTGGCCGTAGCAGCTGCCTTTTCCTGGCTTTCAGCTCTTTTGCGTTGGGCGACCCATTTTGCCCCGGGGTTAACCGCCAGCTGATGACAGGCGACCTCGGGGGGAATCCCGGGCATGTCTTTTGCTGACCACGCGAAGAGATCGGCGTGAGATTTTAGGCAGAGGGTGAGCTTTGCTTTTACTTCGTCGGAGAGATCGGATCCGATCTGGACAGTTTGGGTCGGGTTCTCTCCCAGCTGGATTTGCATGAACTGTCCATCAGGTTGAGGTCGCCTAATTTTCTTTTTTAGCTCCCGTGCTAACTCGTCGTCGCTTTCTTCCTCGGAGCTGTCCGGGTCATATCTTGCATCGAGGTCTGTGACGTTGACCTCGGCCGCTGGACCGGTTCTTTTCTTCTTTGGGCTTTTCTGAGTCCTTGCTTCTATGGGGGGAACCCCCTCTTCTGAGGCCTGCCTGTCCGCCTTGACGTGAAGATAAAAACATCTTTGGGCGGACTCTAAGTCGGCGTCAAGGGTGATGACTTCGTCACTCAATGAATAGAACTTCATCTTGAGGTGAACCGTTGAAGTTACGGCTCCGAGCCTTCCAAGGGTGGGCCTCCCGATGATACAATTGTAGACCGAGGGGCATGGCAGTACCAAGAACTTGGTCTTGACCGTCCTTTCTAGTGGCTCCTCTCCATAGGTGACCATCATTTCCAGGTAACTGAGAGGTTTGGTCCGGGACCCATTGAAGCCCGAAAGATCCGACCCCCGATAATGGGTGAAGTCTTCCTCTGAGATCTGTAGCTTTCTCACCAGGTCGATGAAGACGATATCAGCGGAGCTCCCCTGGTCGACCAGAATCCTTCTTATCTCATGGTTTGCCATGACCGCCCTGATTATGAGGGGTATGTGCTTATTTGGCTTGCCATCCAATAAGTCTCGGTCGCTGAATGCCAAGGGTTGGCGCTCCGGGCTTGAGCTGATCGCAGAGGTGGAAGCGGCACACATGACTTCCTTCCATTTTCTTTTCATTGTTTTGCCCGATGCCTCGTCGGGGTAGTCCCCAGATATCATCATCATCACAGGTCGGCCCTTTGATTTTCGAAAGTCACGCTCGTCCTATGAGCTCTCTTCTCGTTTTTGTGGGGCTTTACCCTTTCGTTTCGGATCGGCTTCTTCTTCCTTAACCTCGGCCTCGTGCCTAGGTGCTTTAGCCACGTACTGGCTCAATTTCCCTTTCTTAATCAGGTCCTCGATGTCATCCTTCAAAGCATTGCTTCGATTGGTGTCGTGCCCTTTGCTCCGGTGATACCGGCAGTACTTGTTGGATCTCTATCCCGGCCTGTGCGGGAGCGGGTCAGGGAACTTGACTTCTTTGAACTCAGCGTTCATACATTTCGCCAGAATCCTGGCCCTTGTTTCATTTAGGTCGGAATATTGCTGGTGTCGGTTCTGAGGTCGGAGCCTACTGTCGTTCCGAGTCTCCCTTTCATAACGGGCCTCTGCTACCTGACGCACCGGAGCCTCTTTTTCATACCGAGGCTTGCTCGTTCCGGGGTTGGCATCTGACTTTCTTGCAACAGCGCCTTCTTCATGGTCAATGTATTTCTGAGATCGCTGGAGGAACTCGGCAAGCGACTCAGTTTGGTTGATACCGACATCAATCTGAAATAGACTTCCTTCCCGAAGGCCGGCTTCCATGAAGAATAGTCGAAATGAATCGTCTAGGTTCCGGACCTGAGCCGCTTCCTTGTTGAATCTTTCAATGTAGTCTCGGAGAGACTCGTTCTCTCCTTGTCGGATGGCTTGTAAGACTTTCCGAGACTTAGGCTTCATTTTGGAGTGGGCGAACTGGGCCGAGAACAGCTTTGCAAGCTGGTCCCAAGATGATATCGAGTTCGGCTTGAGGGCTCTGAACCAGTCCAGAGCCAATTTCTCAAGGGTGAGAGGGAAGATTCGGCATTTGATCTCCTCTGGGACATTCCGGTATTGCATCATCGTGTCGAAGTAATCTAGGTGTCGGTCGGGATCGCCCGTCCCGTTATGCATCATTAAACCCTCCGGGGGCTTCTCTAAGTGCTTGGGTACCGGAAAATAGTCGATTTCCGCTGTGAAGGGTCCCTTCCGCGTCGTGGACCTTTCCCTCGGAGGAGGCCTTCTGATAGGGTGTCGGACAGGGGATCCGGGAGACCGAGGGAGCCGACGTTCATGCCTCGGGGGACTTCCCCGGCTTATAGAACGTCGCCTTGGGGACGAAGATGCTAATGATGAGCTTTGGTGAGTTGAGTCCCCGGGGTAATAAGTCTCGTCATAAGTCTCGGTTGGGGGAGTTCCAGATTCTCGCCTCCCTCTTCGGCGTGGTGGCGAACGATGGTGGTGCCTCCTCCAAGCAGGGGATCGATGACGTCTTTTACTGGAGGTCCTTCTGCTAGGAGAGTAAGTTTGAGGGGAAGTACGATCCGGGATATCTCTGGCCCGGACTTCGGCCATCTCGGCCTCCAGTTGGGAGTAACGCTGACTCCTTTGATCAGCCTCGGCCTGCCTTGTCAGCAGTTGGATGAGCTGTTGGACAGCATCGATCGGTACCGGGACAGTCGGGGCTGGAGGTGGAAACTGGTTTCTAGCGGAGCTTATAGGGACCATCGCCCTGGATGAATTCCGGCCATGGGCCGAGCTGCGAGGGAGAGTAACCGCTACCCCCTCCGGGGTTTCCTGTTGCTGGTCGGGTCTGACCACGACGCTGGATACGTTTCTCCGTCGTAATTCCGGAGCCATTGCTGATCAAGGAGGTTGGGGGAAAGACTAGAGTATAAGGCCCTCCCACTGTGGTCGCCAATGTTCGGTACCGTATCTCCAGCTATGTATCCGGTCTTGGATAAATAGTCCGGTCCGAGATAGTTGGTACGTATGTCCTTGGTCGTCCGAGTTGGTGCTCCGGTCCGAGGTGGGGTGGTACCTGCAATGACACTCCGACGCTCAAGTCAGTGAGTGAGTCAATTACAAGTGAAAGTATGTGAGAGATGAATACCATTAATGTGAGCAATCAATGCTTATTTATAGGTATCTAGAGTGGAGGAGGGCTGTTGAATCTAAGTCTGCAATCTCCACCGTTGGATGAATTGAGTCTTTTGGTGTTGGGCCTTTTTGGTGGATTGGCCATCGAGGCCCAATCCATAACAGTTTTCTTCTTTCCTTTTCTTCCCACGGAACTCAAATAGTGTACTCCTACTGACAAGCTATTCGGTAAGGTAATAAAAAAATGTAAAAAAAAAAAACTGCTTTTTCCTTTCCCTACAAGAAATGTAAAAAATCTTTAACGTAAAATCAGTCGCATCTCTCGTATATTCTCCTAATTTTGTACGTTTCCCTTTCTTACCAAACATCAATCGTTCTTCAAAATTAAATAGCCAAGGAAAGTTTGTTTAGTGATAATGCTAGAGGGAAACCCGTGGGTTGCACGGGTGCATATAAATAGTTTTTTTAAAATGTGTTAAAGATCGATATATATTTTAAATACATATATTTAGAAAGAAAAGTGTTCTGTACCGTATCTCTGGACCTGTATCCGATCTTAGACACAAGGTCCGATCCGAGATAGTTGGTAGGTGTTGGTCTTGATCAACCGAGCTCCGCTTCCGATCCGGGGCAGGTGGTACCTGCGAGGACACTCCGACGCTCAAGTCAGTCAGAGAGCTAATTAGAGGTGAAGAGTAGGAAAGAGTGTGTACCTTTAATGAAGCATTCAATGCTTATTTATAGAGTTTGGTGGTGATAGACCTGATGAATCAGGACCGTCCGATCTTGCGCTGCGATCTCAACCATTGGTTGATGGATCTACATTTGGTGTTGGGCCTCATTATTGTGGATTGGGCTGATCCATAACAGTTGCCCCCCAAGTCGGGTCGTCTTGGGGCGAGCTAGACTTGATGCCTTATATGGACTTCGTGAGGGTTTTTGAATTTGAGGTCGGACCTTCGTGGCGACCTTCTTCAAGGCCGGGCTCATAGCTACAAAAGGGGTCTGCCCCCAGCCTCGCAGTGCCCGAGATACTGGTCTTGTCAAAGATCTTCGAGGCCAGGCTTATACCGGCGAGGGTGTCTGCCACCAGCCTCGGAGCGCCCGGGATACGGGTCTTGGCAAAGATCTTCGAGGCCGGGCTTATACCGGCGAGGGTGTCTGCCACCAGCCTCGGAGCGCTCGAGATACGGGTCTTGTCTAAGATCTGCGAGGCCGGGCTTATACCAGCGAGGGTGTCTGCCACCAGCCTCGGCAATGTTAAAAACGTGACCACCTGAGGGACTCGAGGTGTCAATTTAAAGTCGCCTTCAGGGCAGTTTACCAGGACTCGGCCCAGATCGAACTCGCCCTTCAGGGTAATGGCAAACTCGGCCATTTAAGACGTGACCACCTGAGTGACTCGAGGTGTCAGTTTAAAGCCGCCTTCAGGGCAGTTTACCAGGACTCGGCCCAGATCGAACTCGCCCTTCAGGGTAATGGCAAACTCGGCCATTCAAAACGTGACCACCTGAGGGACTCAAGGTGTCAACTTAAAGTCGCCTTCAGGGCAGTTTACCGGGACTCGGCCCAGATCGAACTCGCCCTTCAGCGTAATGGCAAACTCGGCCATTCAAAACATGACCACCTGAGGGACTCAAGGTGTCAACTTAAAGTCGCCTTCAGGGCAGTTTACCGGGACTCGGCCCAGATCGAACTCGCCCTTCAGGGTAATGGCAAACTCGGCCATTCAAAACATGACCACCTGAGGGACTCGAGGTGTCAATTTAAAGTCGGAGGATCTCTGTGAGCAAAAGCGCCGACGTTCCTGCCTCGGGAATTTTTCCCGGCTTCTGGAAAGTCGCTTCGAGGAAGAGGAAGCTAGAGACGAGCAGGGCCGAGGGGAACCCTCGGATCCGTAGGAATCATCAGGAGTTCTGATCCTAAGTGGAGTTCCGGTCTTAGCGTGAAACTTTAAGGCGATCGCTCGACCGGTCCCAAATCCTTCCATCCAACCTCGGAACTTACTTTTACTTAAGCAATCAGCGTGAGGAAAATCGTAGCCGATCCATATATATTAGATGGTTGAACATTTACAAAGTCGGATTACATCATGCCCGTAGGCTCATTCCGAGACCTAGGTGAAACGTGATCTTCCTGAGTTAATCCCTTCTTCATGATCGATATACTTCTGAGATCGCTGGAGGAACTCGGCAAGCGACTCGACTTGGTTGACCCCGACGTCTATCTGAAATAGACTTCCATCACGAAGGCCAGCCTCCATGAAGTAAAGACGGAAGGAGTCGTCGAGGTTCCGGACTTGAGCAGCTTCTCTATTGAATCTTTCTATGTAGTCCCGGAGGGACTCATTTTCTCCCTGTCGAATTGCCTGCAATACCTTCCGAGATTTAGGCTTCATCTTCGAGTGGGCGAAGTGTGCAGAAAAGAGCTTGGCCAACTGATCCCAAGAGGAGATTGTATTTGGCTTAAGAGCCCTGAACCAGTCTAGAGCCGCCTTCTCTAGAGTGAGGGGAAAGGTTCGGCACTTTATCTCCTCTGGAACGTTACGGTATTGCATAACCGTGTCAAAGTAATCGAGATGGCGATCCGGATCGCCAGTCCCGTCGTGCATTTTCAGACCTTCAGGGGGCTTCTCGAGGTGCTTTGGCACCGGGAAGTAGTCGATTTTCGCTGTGAAAGGTCCTTTACGCTTTGCCGACCTCTCAAGAGGTGGAGGCCGTCGGTAGCCATACTTACCGGGGGATCCCCGCGAGCTAGGGCGCTGACGTTGAGGCCTCGGAGACCTTTTCCGACTTCTGGTACGCCGCCTCGGAGACGAGGAAAACAGAAACGAGCTAGGCCGAGGGGAACCCTCAGGACCACAGGAATCATCAGGGGTCCGACTTGGGGGAGTCTCCGGTCTTCGCCCTCCTCTACAACGAGGTGGAGTGCGATGATGGTATCTCCTCCAAGCCGGAGATCGGTGGCGCCCGCGGCCATGAGTCGTTCCACTTGAAGAGTGGCGCAGAGGGGAACTCCGTTCCACTTGAGTCGTTCCTCTAACTGGGTGTAGCGTTGGCTTTCCTGCCGGTCGGCCTCGGCTTGCCGTGTTAGGAATAGGACAAGCTGTTGAACAGCGTCGACCGGTACCTGGACGGTCGGAGGGGGAGGTGGAAGTCGGTTCCGGGCTGAGCTCCCAGGAACCATAGCCGTAGCCGAGCTTCGAGCATGCACCGGGCTAAGGGGTAAGGTGACCGCCACTCCTTCCGGAGTCACCTGTTGCAGGACCGGTCCTTCAGCGGCATTCAGGATAGTCCTATGACGTAAGGTCGGAGCCATCGTCAATCAAGGAGATGGGAGAGGAACTAGAGTACAGATCCTCCCACTGTGGTCGCCAATGTTCTGTACCGTATCTCTGGACCTGTATCCGATCTTAGACACAAGGTCCGATCCGAGATAGTTGGTAGGTGTTGGTCTTGATCAACCGAGCTCCGCTTCCGATCCGGGGCAGGTGGTACCTGCGAAGACACTCCGACGCTCAAGTCAGCCAGAGAGCTAATTAGAGGTGAAGAGTAGGAAAGAGTGTGTACCTTTAATGAAGCATTCAATGCTTATTTATAGAGTTTGGTGGTGATAGACCTGATGAATCAGGACCGTCCGATCTTGCGCTGCGATCTCAACCATTGGTTGATGGATCTACATTTGGTGTTGGGCCTCATTACTGTGGATTGGGCTGATCCATAACAAAAAGAATAATAATTTACATAAAATATAATAAAATGCTACTTTAAAACATATATATACAGAAAATTAAAATTCAATATAAGTTAGTTTACTTTTAAATAATAATGTAATTACTAAAATTGCGCGAATAGAAGACTATATCGTTCATTTTTGCAACTCCTTCGTCCCTTAGCTCGCCAACATGATATTTTGTTGTTTTGGAAAACCATTTAGAACGATGTAATGATATTAAATAAATGTTATTTTTTTTTTTGAGATTAAAATAAATGTTATTTAAGTTATATTTAACACCACTATTTGGATGTCATAAATGTTGAATGAAGATTTATTAATAAAAGTAGATTATTGGGATTTAATTTAAAAATTTAAGTAAAAATATGAAGGAGCATTCTAGAGCTTTCAGAAAAGCTTCCTTTAGATATTTATATTGGTATTTTGTTGTATCTCTAAACGAGAACCCAACCTAGCTTACTTTTCTACTCCCATGCGGTCAATGGTCAACATTTCCTCACCTATGCCCCACACTCCCCTTGGGCGCGTGACAGAATCAAACATCACTTGAGTTATCTAGGCTTAAATATATGTTCAGCCTCTGCAAATATAGCTAAAATCCAGTTAAGCCTCTGTTAAAAAAAAAATTAAAATGACCCTTGTAAATATTAAATGTTTGCGGTTAAGTCCCTCGATCAATTTTTCATCAAAAAAAGTTGAACATATAATATTTATAGGGGTCATTTTAAAATTTTTAATATTTACAGGGGCTTAAATGGATTACGGTCATATTTGCACGGGTTGAACATTTTAAAATTTTTAATATTTACAGGGGCTTAAATGAACATATATTTTTACCCTCTGAAAATATGGAAAATTGACCAAGGGGCTTAACCGCAAATATTTAATATTTATAAGGGTTATTTTAAAAAAAAATTACAGGGGATTAAATGAATTTTGACCATATTTGCAGAGGCTTAATATATATATATATATATATATATATATATATATATATATATATATATATATATATATATATATATATATATATATATATATAAGCCACTTATGCGATCTAATCTCACCGCACAAGTCTCCATCCAATGCACAGTATTAGAAGCAAAGTGTCCACCACCACCCTCCTTTTTACTTCCACAACCTCCCGGGCCTAGAAGAAAGGACTAGCTATCCCAATCCCACACCCACTTTCTATATTCAATACACCTTTCTCCCAAAATCACACCAACACGAAAAACAAAATTAACACTCTTCTTATGGCACACTGTCCCTCCAACCGCCGCAACTTACCACCACCGGAACACCCAAGAACCACCGCCACCACAACCATAACACCTTCCCCATCTCATCACCAAACATTAAACCCAGATTTGATTCAAGCTTCTAAGTCATCTTTTTTGTTAAAACCCTTTTCATCACTAAACTTAGGTCACAAAACACGCACACCTCAAAAACATTCTCAAACAAAACACGTAGACACTCGTTTACAACCTAAATCCATGACAACCTCAGCAATACTAGATTCTTCAAAACCGAACATCCTTAAAAACAGTCCACTGCCTGTGAAGAGGAGTAGGACCCACAAAGAGAAACCCCAAAAAACTAGTTCAGAATTAGAAAGGTGGAAACTTCAAGGCTTATCGAAGAATGAGAAGAAGGATCCTTATAAAAAGTTTGTGGTTGAGGATGTTAAGATTGAAAAATCGAATTTAAGGAAACCTGTTGTGGAGGAACATGATGTTATGGAAAGAGTGTCTGTTTCTATGGCTCCTAGTGGTGGTGGTGGTAGAAGAAGATCTTTATGTGGTTCTTTGATTGATTTAGGAGATTTCTTTGCAATCAATGGAGCTAAAATGGTTTCAGCTGATATGCCACCGTTTATGCAGATCCATGCTGTAGATTGTGCTAGAAAGACTTTTGATAGCATGGAAAAGTTCACTTCCAAAACCCTTGCATTATCACTCAAGAAGGTAAAATTCCTATTATTAGTAGTAATTAGTAATAATTACTCATTCTGTTAAGTATTCAATTCATTGTTTTCTTAGTGATTGATTGGTAAATGAAAATGGTTGAGTGGTTGATGATATAATTTGCAGGAATTTGATGGGGTTTATGGACCGGCATGGCACTGTATTGTGGGGACTAGTTTTGGATCTTTTGTGACCCATTCGGGTGGTGGGTTTCTATATTTCTCCATGGATCAAAAATTATACATCCTCTTGTTTAAGACAGCTGTACAAAAAGCAGATTGAAAATTGAAATGCAAGGAGGTGAATTTTGGTATACTTTTATTATCTTTAGAAAGAAAAAAAGGCTTAGACTAGCAGCATCCTTTGTACATTGTTTCTGCCTAAGAATGGTTTTACCTTTCTTTGTTTTGTGTCTAATTCTGATCTTCAAGGACGGAAGTGGGTCTGAAAATGTGTAACTAATGGAGTTAATACTAGAAGAAATCAACTTTAGCCACGTGCCCCAATTGTTTATGTGGAATCTACATGTATCTATTTAGTTTACTGAAATCAAATTTGATTGTATAATTATGAGAATTTAGAGTCCAATATTTGTTACTATTATAATTTTAATTTTTAATTATGAGAATCAAATTTGACACATAGTATGTTGAAGTTCTGAGTTGATAACAAAAAGTGGTCTTTTAGTATAAAGAGGTTGTGTTATTTATGTTTGGCCCAGCTTGGATTTATGAAATTGCAATTAAATACTTTGACAAAGACCAACTAGGGTTGAGTTTTGGGTGTGGCAAAAATTCTGTTCACAGGGGAGAATCTCACAGACCGATAGAACTGGGTACTCGTGGCTAGTCAAGTTTTTCAGTGTAAATTAGTCATCGGGGATATTATGCACCAATGACATGGTATAAAAAAAAAGTTAAATTGCACTTTTGGTACTTTATCTTTAGCTCTAACGTCATTTTGTTCTTTTATCTTTTTTTTATCGTTTTGGTCCCTCATCTTTTATTTATGTGTCATTTTTTTGGTATTTTTTGGTATTTTTTGTCCATTGACTTAACAGACGCCGCGCTGATAGTTAAGTGTTGACGTAGCACCCTAATTGCTAAATCTGACGTGTCTTTATTAAATGACATGGCTAATGGATCGAAACTAAAAATAAACATAGGGGACTAAATTGACAAAAACGCAAAACATAATCAATCACTCTCCATTTTCATCTTCTTTTTCTCTGGTGAGCCATCACCACCTCGAGCCACCACCACCACCACAAATCAATCACTCTTCAACTCTTCTTTCATGAGGCAAACTTAATCATTTCAAAACCCAAAACCCTCCCATTTCTCAAATCCCTAAATTTGGTTTCAAATCCCCAATTTCTTTACAATTTTTGAATTCCAAAGCAGTATTCTACTGAGTTGCATTTTTCCCTTTAAAATCCAAATCCATTAAATTCAAATCAAATTAGTTTAAATTTCCACTCATATTCGTTGGAAACCTTGTGATTTGTGACCCGTGTTCTCCACACATTAATTAAAATCCCCAATTAGTGTTTATTGCACGGTGCCTCTAAGAAAAACAACGCCATTGCAAAAAGAATTGAACAAAGGGAATTCTTTCATATTGTTGAAACTTGAAAGAGTATCATCTAAATAAGGAAGAAGGCATCGTCAAAAGAAAATGAAGGAGGAAGGAAAGACAAGTTTAATGCCACCATAAAGGAAAATCAGAAAGTTTAACAAGTTAAATGCTACTGATGCTAAGACTCCGTTTCTAGTTTGCAATCAAAAGTCTTCTTGGGGGTGGTGGAGGATGAGAGGTTGGGGATTAAGTTTGAGAAATTGGGAGGTTTTGGGTTTGAGGGAAAGAGGTTAGGGATTAAGAGTTGAAGAGTGATTGATTTGTGGTGGTGGTGGCGGTGATTCGCCGGAGGTGGTGGTGGCTCGCCGGAGAAGAAGAAGATGAGGATGGAGGAAGATGATGGAGAGTGATTGATTATGTTTTGTATTTTTGTCAATTTGGTCCCCTATGTTTATTTTTAGTTTCAACTTGGAGAGTGATTGATTATGACATGTCAGATTCGACAAATAGGAAGCCACGTCAGCATTTAACTGCCAGCATGGCGTCTGTTAAGTCAGTGGACGGAAAATACCAAAAAAGGACTAAAATGACACAAAAATGAAAGATGATGGACCAAAACGAGAAAAAAAAGATAAAGGACCAAAATGACACCAAAGCCAAAGATAAAAAAAAGATAGAAGAGTGAGGGGAGTGATAAGATAAGATTAATACGAGGGAATAGAGATGATGAGATGGAAAAATTTGAGACACTAAATACACTTATAACTATTAAAAAGATAAATATTTTAAACGAGGATAAAAAAGGCAATTTAAAAAATAAATGCACCTTATAAGTTGTAATTTTTTCTCATAAATAAGACCCAACAAATTGTCCAAAGTTATTTTTTAGATAAGCGGAATTTCATTAACGGAGCACTAGGGGTGCTCGAACCCAAACAATAGATTAGGTTACATATTGTTGAGGAACATTAGTGGATTAGACCACCAATTTGTAATACAAAAATTAGAACTAGAATGCCCGGAGGGTAAGGGATAAAAGTGACCGAGTGTCCAAGGTAAGAATGCCTGGGTGTATTTGTAAGAAATGTAAGAATGCCTGGGTGTTAGAGAGGTGCTATTAATTTGCAGCTTTGTAACCCAAAATGGGGAGGGTAAGGGATAAAAGTGACCGAGTGTCCAAGGTAATAGTTGGTTTCTTACGGTACAGTTCCGTACTTTTCAGCATCTTCGTTTTATTTATTTATATTTCAAGCACCTTATTTTAATTAGTTCTTCCACTTATCTCTCGCCACATTGGGGACATTTTCGACAAATTTTAGTCGAGACAGATAATTATATTTCTAGGAAGTATATGTTTGGTTCTGTGGTGACGAGAATTGATTTTGATACAATTAATTTTAGTTAAAAGTGAGTTTTTTTAAAAGTGAGTTGAAAGTGATGTTTTGGATACTTTTATTGAAAAAATGATTTTTATCGATCAATGTTGTTTGGGTTAGTTAGATTAGAATTGTTTTTAGGTGTGAAATTACCAAAATGCACCTCAACTAGAAATTAGATTAGAAACATAAAATTTGTTAAAATAAACAACTAAAATACTAAATAAGCGTATAAAATATCTAAATTAAAATTACAATTAGAAAATATAATTTAAATTGAAATTTAGTGAAGGAACATTATGGAAGATGTAAATTAGAATATAATTTAAATATATGTTGTCTAATTTATATTTCAATTAGAGAATATAGTTTAAGATTAATAAAAAAAGAGAATATAATTTAGAAAAGTAATAAAAATAAATATAGTAAAGGGAAATTATTGAAACATCTCTCTCTTGTTAAGATTTTGTTGACTTCTCATGTCACATGAGAGAATTTAGTCCTCTTTTGCTTATGTACAGCAACAGATGAGAGGGACTAACTAGAAGGAGAGGGCTAAATTCTCTCATGTGACAACAGGGTGACGAATCACATGCAGAAGGACCAAACTTGTGTAAATTACACAAGTGAATGTTTAGGCCATTGATTTTGTCATTTAAAAAATGAATGGTTTAGATTTTTAGTAGTTACCTTAGAAAGTGGTCATTACCTTAATACTTAATTGCTACAATGGGTCTCTATTAAACTTCCTATTTTAATATTTTGAACCCCACTTTTACTCTAGTTTAGTAATTATTGTTTTGTTAGTATGGTTAAACTTTTTACCTAATGGATAACTTTTTAACCCCAGGCTTTTTTTTAACCCCAATCTAGTTTTTACTCGGTCTCGAACAATAATTTTTTTGATAAAAAAATAAATGATTATATGAACTAAATATAAATATTTCGTCAAAAAAAATTAGGGATAAATATTTCTCAATAAAATATTATAAGAAAGAATTCTAAGTTTTTAACTACTCGTAGTTTGTCAAGTCAACGTGTAACTGGTAACAAAAAAAATGGGCAAAATATATCCTGAGGTCAACGGATAGGTCGCTTAACTTTTTTTTGTAACGATTAAGTCCCTTAAGTTTTAAAAACGTTGCACGGTTAACCTTTTTCACAGTTTTTTAACTCCATTACAAAAATGCTTAAGTGGCTGTTTGGAACGATTCAAGATAACAATTCCTTGTGCATCAAAATTTGTTATCTACTTCAAAATAACAATTCTTTGTATTTATTTATGGGCAAATAGTCAATTTGGTCCCTCAAAGAGCCAGACGCTGTCAATTAACAAAAGTGCAAAAAAGTCCTCCACTGTTAATTCCGTCCGTCACTTTAGTCCCTCACATTAACTATCACCGTTAATGACAAGTGCCACCGTGGTTGCCACATAGACATAGCGAAAAGAAAATAAAAACAAATTTAAAAAACTAAAATTTTATTAACTTAAAACAAATTAAATTCAACAACAACAACAACCCAATTGAAGAACAACCCAATTGAAGAACAACCCTTCTGGACCAGTTGATTTCACCACCAAGTTCAACAACAGAATCGAAGACTTATTCAACAACAAAATCGAAGAATGGCTTCTTCCACCATCATCGATTTTTCACCACCATGTTCTTTTTCCAACAATAACAATTGCAAACAACATTATTCATGGATCCAGTATTTCATTAAAACCTTGTTGTTGTTTCTGGATATGGGTTTTCGTTACCATGGAACAAGTTTCTGGGTTTTCGTTTACCATGGAAGAAGAACAAGATTCTGGGTTTTTGTTTACCATCAACGTTTCATCAACATTCTGTGGGTTTGGGGATTAAGAGAAGAGAGGATTAAAATTTTTGTGGGTTTAGATCTGTTGATTTCAAGTCTGCATTTTGGGGATTAAGAAAAGAGAGGGTTTGGAGTTTTTGTGGGCTTAGGATGATGATGAGGGGGAAATGATTTGAAGCCTGCGTGGGTGATCTACAAACTTCAGTTAGGTGTAAAAAATAATCCTAAAAAGGTAGCTCATTTGGCGATGAAGAAGTGCACCAAATGAGTGCAAGAAAGAGGTCATGGGTTCAAACCCAGGAAACTGACATTTCCCCCACCCCACTAACATTACCTATAAAAAAAGACTAATATTTACATTGGCAAAAAAAATAATTAATAAAACATTAGGGGTAAGAAATATAAATATATAAGAGACCTACAAACTTATTATAGAAGGTCTTGTGTATTTTACACAAGTTTCCTCTTTGTGCAGGTGATTTATAACACCCCAATTTCTCGATCCTATTATTTTCGATAATTTTACGTTTATATGTGCCATAGTAATTACTGTGATATTTTAGTGTAAAAGTGACTTGTTATTAAAATATGACTATGCTGTCAAAAAAAAAAATTAAAATATGACTATTTACATTTTAACTATTTCTAATAGTTCCTTAACTTATTTATTTTATATATAATTATCTCTAAAATTACCAATGTTTTGAAATTGCTATTTTCAATATACAAGTGTTTAAATTAGCTTTAGTGATTAATAAAGCACTTAAAAATAATTTAATTGTTTTTTTTTTTAAATTTTTACTAGACAACAACGTCATTTTTACTTCCTGAACCCTTGTGCTTTGAGCTGAGTTCTTCAGGTTCTAAGAATGAAGCCCACAGTAGGGAATTAACTTAATTCCCACTCCTTTCCAAGTCTGTGCAAAATACCAAACATTAACCTAATTCCCACTCTCTTCTCTCTTTCATTCTCTGTAATGAAATTTTAGTCCGCAACTCCGCATTTTATACCGTTGAGCACTGCCATGTCTTTTCCATGAGTTTATGGATTATTCTTATATAAGCATCGTCCATAATCCATGACAACGTCAAGGTTATCATCTTTGGAGAGCTTATACATATCCTCAAGATTTCAAGCTCTCTGGTTTTTGGGATTTGAGCATTTCGTTGTTCTCATTTTTGTAGGCAAACCAATCATAGGCTTTGTCACTTCATCTTTTATCGGATATGAGTGAATATTAATTCGGATGAGTCCTACCTACTTCATGGTTTACCTTAGTTGATAGAATACATCCATTTGGTAATTATTGAGAAGCCACGCAGAAGCTTTAAATTTTTTGGGAATCATGAAAACATTCGGCCCTTGGAAAATAAGCTGCACTTTTTGAAATTAAATGTGCAACGCATATGTTGTCGTCTTTTGCGATATTGGCCACCACAACCAATGGTTCGAAAAATAGATGTCATTTTTGAACTCCTCTTGTCAAAATTATTGGGAAACACTACTTGTTCGTATGTTATGGCGAAGTTGGCATCCCTCTTGTTGTGTCGTTGTATTTCATTAGTTCGGTGAACCCGCCGCGAAACAATTTTAGATATGGTCTCGTTCATTGTATGGACTGCCGTGCCAGAAATTCTATTCTAATTATGTACAGTACGAGGTCGTCAAATCAGGTACGGGGATGATCTTCGGGTTATATTCGGGCTGTAGGGTATCATTAAGGTTGTAGGGATTTCCATTAAATCCCTTTAACACCTAATTAAATATGAATATTATTGAGATATGCCTAGTAATTATATTGCTTGTAATTATAGTAGGTGTAGTTAGAAACCTAGTCGAAATGGGCCAGTCTAATGGGCTAGTCGAAATTATGGGCCTAGGCCTGTTTCATTGTATATATATATATACTGATGTCAGTAGCATGTAATTCAGACCTACTTTTATGAAATTCAGTGCAGCTTTTACCTAATATAATATTGCCCTACTTATTCCTCTTGTCCTTAGCGCCGCCACTTCCTTTTCTTCTCTCTTTTACGTGTTTTATCCCCAACAAACTGGTATCAGAGCTTGTTAGATCCTTACAAAATCTATCAAGTTTCATGGCAGCGCGAGACAACTCTGGTGGAGGTATTCCGGGGAACCTCCCAATCTTCGACGGAAAGGATTATGAACGCTGGTGTGCGCAGATGAAGGTGCTGTTTCGATATCAAGATGTTCTTGATGTCGTGAATGATGGTGTTCCACCCTTGGCAGCGAACGCCACTGAAGCGGTGAGGAACAACCACCATTCGCTGAGGAAGAAAGATGGAAAAGGGCTGTTTTTGATTCACCAATGCGTTGATTCCAACATCCTGAACCTGATCATCGACTGTGATTCAGCAAAGGCAGCTTGGGACATCCTAAAGAACTCGTATGGAGGAGCAGATAGGCTGAAGAAGATACGTCTACAGTCGCTCAGGAAGCAGTACGAGGGCTTGAAGATGACAGATGGAGAATCGATTGGAGATTTCATTACGAGGTTAGTAGCATTAACTAATCAAATGAAAGGTAATGGTGAAACTGTGACTGAAGTAAATAAAGTCGAAAAGGTGCTCAGATCCTTAACCCTGGAATTCGACTACGTTGTTACAGCCATTGAAGAATCCAAGGACCTAGATACATTGAAGTTAGATGAACTTCAGGGTTCCTTAGAGGCGCATGAATTGAGAATAAGGCAGAGAAGTTCAGAGAAAGAAACTGAACAAGCCTTGCTTTCATACTCCTCTAAGAGAAATTGGAAGGCAGGCAACAAGGAGAAGGGTAGAGAAAAGGGATCAAGCAGTAAGAAGAAAGAACAAGGATCTTTCGACAAGAAGAAGGGAGACCTGTCGAAAGTTCAGTGTTATAACTGTCAGCAATTTGGGCATTATAGGAACAAGTGTAAAAACAAGAAAGTTCCTAGGGATAAAGATGCAGAAGCCAAGTTTGCTAATGATGATGACTCAGACTCTGACTCAGAGGAGTTAATGTTGATGGCTGTCGAAGATGAGATTCGACTCGATGTAGGAATTGCTGAAAGTAGCGAGCAAAATAGTGGGAACACTTGTATAAGTGGATTCACTTGTGATGCTCAAAATACTTGTGCGATGTGTGTGTGGCAGGGCAGTGGAAACACTGGTAATGCCTCCAACATTGCCAGCAATGATAATGAAGAATTGTCATTCATGACAGCTACTGACCCAGAATTACTGTTGTTGAAGGCTGATACAAATTCGACTGAAGAGAAGTCTGTCGAATGGTATCTCGACACAGGATGCTCAAATCACATGTGTTGTCACAAGGAGTGGTTTGTCGAACTGGAGCAGATAAGTAAGAAGATAAGGTTTGCAGATAACAGTAAAGTTACTGCTGAAGGAGTAGGTACCATAAAGTTCCTGTCGAAAGATGGTAAGTGGTGCTACATCCAAGGGGTATTTTATGTACCAGATATGAGGAGCAATCTGCTGAGTATTGGGCAGATGATTGAGAAAAACTTCACCGTCGAAATGGGTGATAACAGTCTCAGCCTGTTTGATTCGACCAAGAAGTTGATCCTGAAGGTGTTAATGCAGAGTAACAGAACCTTCAAGATCAAGCTGCAAGTAGTCGAAGAACATTGTCTCCAAACCATTGTCGAAGAGGAGCACTGGAAGTGGCACAGAAGATATGGCCACCTCAACTTCAAGAGCTTGAGTCAACTACATGAAAAGAAGATGGTTCATGGGTTGCCTGCAGTAAAAGTACCTGTCGAAGTTTGCGAGAGTTGTTGCAAGTCGAAGCAACCAAGAAACTCGTTTAAATCAGAAGTACCTAGCAGAGCAGAGAAGAAGCTAGAGGTGATATTTTCTGATGTCTGTGGTCCTTTCGAAGTATGTTCCTTAGGAGGGAATAAGTACTTTGTCACCTTCATTGACGAATACACTAGAATGTCCTGGGTGTATTTGATCAAAAGGAAGAGTGAAGTACTAGAAATATTCAAGAAGTTTAAGGTAATGATTGAAAAGCAGAGTGAATGTGCAATCAAAATCCTTAGAAGCGATGGAGGTGGTGAGTACAATTCTCATGGATTTGTCGAATTCTGTGAGAAAGAAGGAATTGTGCATGAAGTCACTGCACCTTACACGCCTCAGCATAATGGTACCGCTGAGAGGAAAAACAGGACCATTCTCAACATGGTAAGAAGTATGTTGAAGGAGAAGAAGCTACCTCATAGTTTATGGGGAGAACTTGTAGCCACAGCAGTGTATATTCTGAACAAATGCCCCACAAAGAGATTGACTGGAAAGACACCTGAAGAAGCTTGGCTAGGAAGAAAGCCAAGTGTCAAGCATCTCAGAATAATTGGCTCAGTATGCTATAGACATGTCCCTGAGCAACTAAGAAGCAAGCTGGATGATAGAGCACAACAGATGATCCTTGTTGGCTATCATTCGACAGGAGCATACAAACTGTATGATCCTGTGCAGAAGAAAATAGTGAAAAGCAGAGATGTCGTAGTAGATGAGTCGAAACATTGGAACTGGGAAGAAGGCTGTGAGAAAACTACAATAATGGACTTCGACGAAGTCTCTGATCGAGATGATCAGAATGAAGAGGTCGAAACTGAAGAGCCAGAAGAACCCATTGCTGTCGAACCTTTAAGAAGGTCGCAAAGGGAAAGGCAGAGATCAGTAAGACTAGAAGGATTTGACACTTACCCAGATTCTGCTATTACAGCAGAGGGAGACCTGACACACTTTGCACTAATGGCAGAAGCAGAACCAGTGAGCGTGGAGCAAGCCCTTAGTCACAAGCAGTGGAAGGAAGCAATGATTGACGAGTTGAAATCAATCGAGAAGAATGATACTTGGAAGCTAGTCGAACTTCCAAAAGAAAAGAAAGCCATAGGGGTGAAGTGGGTCTTCAAGACCAAAGTCAAGCCAAATGGAGAAGTGGCCAAATACAAGGCCAGGCTAGTAGCCAAAGGGTTCCTGCAGAAACCTGGTTTGGATTTCAATGAGGTCTTTGCCCCAGTAGCCAGGATCGAAACCATAAGATTGGTAGTAGCACTTGCAAGTCATAGAGGCTGGCCCCTGCATCAACTGGATGTAAAGTCAGCATTTCTGAATGGACCTCTGGAGGAGGAAGTCTATGTTTGTCAACCACCTGGTTTTGAGTCGAAGGGTAAAGAAGACAAAGTCTATAAGCTGGAGAAGGCCCTGTATGGGCTCAAGCAAGCTCCAAGAGCGTGGAACAAGAGAATTGATGGATTTCTCTTGGCTCAGAAGTTTATTAGATGCACTAATGAACATGGAGTGTATGTGAAGAAGAATGGAACTTCGACTCAGTTGTTGTTGTGCCTGTACGTAGATGATCTACTTGTAACTGGCAGCAATGAAGTCGAAGTCGAAGCCTTCAAGAAAGTGATGATGTCAGAATTTGAAATGAGTGATCTGGGACATCTATCATATTTCTTGGGGATGGAGTTTACCAAGACAAGTAAGGGTATACTCCTGCACCAGTCGAAGTATGCAGCTGATATCCTGAAAAGATTCGACATGAGCAACTGCAAGGAAGTTTCGACACCATCAGACACTAGCAGCAAGCTGTCGAAAGACGACGAAGGGATTGAAGTAGATGCCACCTTGTTCAAACAGATTGTGGGCTCCCTGAGGTACTTGTGCAACACTCGACCTGACATTATGTTTAGTGTCGGAATGATCAGCAGATTCATGGAGAAGCCGAAAAGCTCTCATATGATAGCAGCAAAAAGAGTACTAAGGTATGTAAAGGGAACACAAAGTTATGGTATTCAGTTCCCTAGCAAGAGTGTGTCGAAGAATGGTAATGAAGTATTTGGCTACACTGACTCCGACTGGAGTGGAGACAGGAGTGATCGAAAAAGCACAAGTGGGTATGTCTTTATGTATGGTTCGACACCCATCTCCTGGTGCTCGAAGAAGCAAAGTATTGTTGCGTTGTCCTCCTGTGAAGCAGAGTATGTAGCTGCTTCCTTTGCAGCATGTCAAGCATCATGGCTGAGCATGCTACTGGTCGAAATTGGAGTGCACAGGGTCGAAGCAATGAAATTGTTGATCGACAACAAGTCTGCGATAGATCTCGCAAGGAACCCTGTCGCACATGGAAGGTCGAAGCATATAGAGACCAGATATCACTTCCTGCGTGATCAAGTAAACAATGAGAAGCTGAATCTGGAATATTGCTGTTCGGAACTTCAAGTAGCTGATGCAATGACCAAGCCATTGCAAAAGGGAAGATTCGAAGAACTGAGAACAATGCTTGGAATGATATCGCTCAGCAATGTGAATTAGGAGGGAATATTGAGATATGCCTAGTAATTCTATTGCTTGTAATTATAGTAGGTGTAGTTAGAAACCTAGTCGAAATGGGCCAGTCTAATGGGCTAGTCGAAATTATGGGCCTAGGCCTGTTTCATTGTATATATATATACTGATGTCAGTAGCATGTAATTCAGACCTACTTTTATGAAATTCAGTGCAGCTTTTACCTAATATAATATTGCCCTACTTATTCCTCTTGTCCTTAGCGCCGCCACTTCCTTTTCTTCTCTCTTTTACGTGTTTTATCCCCAACAAATATGACCTCATACGATTAGGCCAATATCAAAGAAATTATTTTAAAGCATGTGATTAATAATTTATTTATTAATAATAGGTATTGTGTGTGTGTGTTTATTATGAATACTGTTTGTACATGTTTGATTATTAATAATTTACTTATGAAATTGTGTTGTCAATTGAGTATCAGGATGTTCTACGTGATATGCTAGAATGATATCTATGCGTGTTTGATTATTGTAAACCGTATCTCCCATCTGTTGTATCTGTTTTCTATTAATTTTATATTATATTGGTACCAAACGATTAAATTGATTTGTTCGATTGGATTGACTCTGGTTTAAGTGGCTTATATTGAGATTAGTTTTATCAATATAATATGAAACCTGTTATTGCCTTAAGGAAGAATTTAGGGAGACAATGAGTAGTGTAAGATTTAAGGTTTAAAAATGTTGTAGGCTATATATTAAGAGTGGAAATAATAGAATTAGAGTTAGTAATTAAACTTATATCAATATTTTGATGTTTTAATATTTGAATAAGAAATACTATTGGTGGATTTGAGAATATATATAAAGAATTATATGGATTCGAATGAGTAAATGTGTGGGTAAAACATGTGTGTCCTTGTTACTATCTTCCAATACTATGTGATGTATGATTATGAGTTGATATCATTGTGATGAGCTACCTAGCGTGTAACAGGTGAGAATGGTGCTCAGGTGATACTGTGACTACACTGTGATTGTGTTTGTGATATGTGGTTGTGCGTGTTGTGATATGGTATCCTTGAGTCCGAGTCACCTAGCATGTGAGAAGCGAGAATAATAATCAAGTCGTGTTATGGCATGCCTAGTATCTTTGAGTCTGAGTTACCAAGTCTGTGAGAGGCGATTCGGTACTCAAGTGATGCCATAGTTGACCCGGTGTGGTTGAGTATCAGTTAGCTAGCCTGAGAGAGGCGAATAGAGTCTCCAAGTCTGAGTTACTTAGCCTGTGATGAGAGGCAATAATGGTGTTTAAGTGAAATATAACTCACTTAGTTTCATTGAGTCTGAGCTACCTAGCCTGTGAGAGGTGAAGATGGTGCCAGTTGCTATGGTGTTTGGTTACGTGTCATGTAGTCCGAGTCATCTGGCCCTAGGGTGAGGCAAAGATGATTCTCTTTTTTTCCTCTTGAGTCTAGGAAGAGACATTTTGTGTTGGCATTATTAGACATGCATATCATACCTGCGTGACACGTGATGATTAGTGATTTATGACTCGTGATTATCTTTGTGAGAAATTGATGTTTGTAGTGACTTGCTTGATTTACCTTATATATAATAGTTTATAAATTTCTACATTTTTTATTGAATGAAAAGAAGGTGTAACCTATATGTATTTTAAACAAAACGTTGTTTCACACTTTGTTATTCAATGGCTTTATTGTTGTGCTTAATTTAAATGAGACTAGTGTCTGCCTTTATGTTTATCTTATGGTCTCAAATATGGCACGAATGTGATTCTCACCGTACAGCCACATTTTTCAGATAATTTTGACGGGTTACGTGTCTTGCTTGGAAGTCCATTTCAGTCAGATGTTTTTGGATATGAGACGCAGGTTCTCATGTCCTCGTGATTATATGGTGTCAAGCTCTGAATAGGTGTAATGTCAGAATGATGGGTTTTATGTCAATGTATTTTTATTAAAAGTGAATTCACTATAAGTCTCTATAGATGTACAGAAAGAATGATGCACGTGGTGCCTTTTTCCCGAGTGCGGATAGAATTTGTCAAATGCAGTATGATAATTTTTTTAATGTTTTATTTTATTCACGTTATTTTAAATTATTTCAAAAAGGTCGTCTAAATTTTCGCAAATTTATTTATTAAATTATATTTGGGAAATGGGTGTTACATGATCCGCGACTAAAATACAGTTTTGGTTCTTCGTCTTTCACTCCTTTTTTATTTACGTGCTTTATCTTTTAAAATGTTCATTTACGTCTTTTATATTTTTAAAAATGTTCGTTGACAGTTAGCTAAAATGATTATTTCGTTAATACATCATAAAAGGACAAAAATGTTTAATTGGTATTATATAGAAAATGAAGAATGACAATTGAATAATAAATGTTAAAAAGAACGAGAATAAAAATAGAACAAAAGTGACGAAAGTTAAATCTGCAAGGATGATCATCGTTAATACGTAATGAGTTAGTTTAGTCAGTCACTACAAAGACAAAAATTATTGTACAAATAACGCACGCGAAAGCCTTGGCAGCCATCCACATTATTGTTTTACTTGATGTTTTATTTTTAGTTAGTCCTAAAAATATAAAGGAGATAAACCAACATTTAAAAAAAGATAAAGGACGTAAATGAATATTTCAAAAAAAGATAAAAGACCAAACGAAATAATAGAAAACATATTTAACAACCACTTATTGAAGGGACTATTTTAATTAACTATGAAAAGATAAATGACGTAAACAAATATTTTATAAAAGATAAATGACATAAACGAAAATTAAAAAAAAATATAAAAACGTAAACACAAAATATGTAATGGTCTAATAGCACAATCAGCTGCTTACGTAGCAAATTTATCAACGTCATTATGCATATAAACCTAATTAACGGTCACTTAATGAAATGATCATTTTAATAAACTTTTAAAAATAAAGGACGTAAACGAACATTTTAAAAACAGAAGAACATAAATGAAAAAGGAGTAAAAGATAAATGATCAAACTTGTGTTTTTTTTTTTGACAAAATCAAACCTGTGTTTTAGTCATCTAAAAAAACTGTATTTTAGTCAAAATAAAATTATTATAAAGATTAAAAAATAAGAAAAGAAGAGAAAATAAAAGGGATATTGTCTGATATTCACTTCATTAGTAGTTATGAAATGTGACAAGTTGCGTGCAGTTAGTATTCTCACGTCTCTCTCACTCCTTCCCTCTCATGCCTGCAAAATTGGTACAATCATTCAATTTTCAAATAAATTTGGGGTACATGGTATTAAATTTAGGCTGGAGTTCCCATTCTCATTCTTGTCCATTTCTTATTTCTCTCACTTTTGTGTAGGGAACTAGAAATTCTCAATCCTTTGATCCAGAATTTGAAACCTGTCTTTTATTGCATATTTTAACTAAAAATTATTTGAATCTCATAATTATTCTATTGACCCGAATAGCCCGGAAACCTTGTTAGCAGTGTCAAAATTACTACAATGGGCGACAAAATTTTCCCTCAAGAGTTTTAACTCTGCTGAATTCAAATCCAGGACCTTGGTTATGCTAGAAGAAACCCAAATTATCTCATATAGGCTAGGCTTGTTCAAATAAACTATCGAACTGAATTGAACTGCCAAACTGAACTGGACCGAACTGTTACGAGCCGAACTTTTAGTAACACTTCTGAACCGAACTTACTTTATTCAACACAGTTCACTAACTGAACTGTTTTAAGAGTTCAGTTAGCGAACTAAATGAACCGTTAACTGATACATTTCAGATACCCATTGGCCACTACACACTACAATCTATGATTTATTACCGAATTGTTAAATACTCTTTTCATTTCAAGCCTAATCAAATTTCCGAATCCAACCACTGCTCCCATTAGGTTGCGAATTCTTAAACCCTCTCTCCATTTCAATCCTCTCTTCATTTCAACCCTAATCAAATCATCGAACTGTTAAATCCTCTCTTCTATTGCTTACTTGCCCATTGCTTTCTATGTCTTTTATTTGTTTATTTTATTACTTTACTCTCTACCTCTGAAACAACTATCCAAGGGAAGATCCAGGTAACCTTTGAGTTTTGAGTTATAATTTTTTAAGTGAGAGTGAAACTCTGCTCTTCTTTAAATAATAAGAGTTTAGATCTGATTGAAACGATCAGTGAGTTGTTGATGTTGTGTGCGTTTTTTTCTACTTATTCCAATTTTACATGTTATCCATTTTGTTGTTGAGGAAAATCCGATGTTGGCAGTTCGGTTCCGTTTTCCGAGGTGCTTATGTTTCAAGCCATTTGATTCTTGCTTTAGTTTAGTTGGTATAGTAGATAAGCAGTTCAGTTCGGAATTAAAAAAACCATGAACCAAACTGTTAACATAGTTCAGTTTGGTTCTGAGAACTATTAACGCGGTTCGGTTCGGTTCGGTTCGACAAACTGTTTCTAATAGTTCAATTCAGTTCAGTTCGGTTCTCCCTCTAAACTGAACCATGAACAAGCCTAATATAGGCACTCTTGGGTCACTTGTTCCCCCTTGATATAAATAATGTCATCCAAGTTTCAAAATACAACGCGTTTATAGCAAAGTGCAAATATTAACGCACCATTTGGTAGCGAATAGAGGGAAACATATAAATTAGCTGATAACATATAAGTTAGGTTATATCGATTGAGTTAGCGAATTGAATTTAATGTGTTCAGTAGAATTAGTGATTTAACTAGCTTACAAATATAAAATGCCATAAATGGAAATTTGTAATTAATGTTGAAAAATGTGAGAGAAGATTCATTTAATAGAGAATAAACAAGGAGTTTAATTCAAATAATAAGGGTATAAATGAGATAAAAATGAAACACTACAAGCTATCAGCTCAAACCCTACTTCAAGTAGAACTTCTAAAAATGTTATATAATCTAGTCGTGCCAAATAGGAAATACTAAAAAACAGCTTATCCGTTATAGACTATTCACTATAAACTAGCAAATTGATCTTGCCAAACAGAGCCTAAGCAAATTTTACATTGGAATGAAATATAAGCAAATGTCAATTACTTCTATTTTATTCAATAATAGTATTCCTAAAATACCCCTTATTTAAGTTAGCTTTTTGTATTTCCAATGAATCCATTTACATTAATGAAATATAGTTTAGGCAGTAAAGTTAAATTTTTAATTGAGATTGCAAAAATTTAATGTGATTGACTCAGTGTTCTTATGGAGAAGTGGAATGGTAGGTTTCTTCTAGCAAGTTAGGGTTTTGTATTCAGAAAATGAGTCCGGTTTTTGGTGGGAGGAGTTTCATTAAATAGAGCTCTCCCAACGTCTGAATCCCTGATTTTACGGGGGAGTGGATTCATCGCGGGAGGCATTGGTGCACCCTATATTCTAACTAAGTAGGTCAAGCCTTTCCTTGGCGGTCATATTGAGACCCTATTCGTAGTGGGTTAGCCCATTGTCAATTGGGCCAAATATGTAGAATAGGATAAATCTGGGTTACTAAGAGCCTCTCACGTGTGACTTAGTTATACCAGTACACAACCCCTCAAGCACGAAAAACCTGATAAGGGTGAAGTTGTTTGTTTGCATGCTTCACTTAGTATCTGACAAAGCCTCTTCGACTAGCCCCTCAAGTCATGTCTGAATGGCTTAGTATTTTGTACTAATCCCTTTACGTTTCTTGGCTTTTGTAATTCTGCAATTAGTAACCCACGCTCTTTTGCATTCTGCTAAGTTTAAATGTTAATATTTAAGTTATTTTTGTTGTGTTTCTTTGTCCTTGTTGTGTTTTTGATTTGCAATGTTGCCTTTGTGAATATCTTATCACTCTTAAGAAATTAGTAATAATGTTGTGTAAAGGTCTTACGTACTCGTCTCTTTAACATAATTGCTTTTAAATATGAAGGTCTTACATAGTGACCCAGTTAATGTAATTGCACTTTAACATTAATGTCTTACATAGTATCCTAATTAATGTTTAACATAAAGGTCTCACATACTTGCCCAATCAATATACTTGCCTTTGATCATAACGGTCTTACATACTTACCCGTGTAATAACTGGTTATTGTTGTTATCTTTGATAAAAAAGGTCTTACATATCGCCCATGTAATAATAGGTTTTCCCTTTAACCATTCAGGACTTACATACTCGCCCATGTAATAATAGGTTTTACTGTGGTTGCCTTTAATCAAAAAGTTACATACTCGACCATGTAATAATAGTTTTTATCGTGGTCGCCTTTGATAAAAAAGGTCCCACATACTCGCCATAAAAAAGGTCTTACATATCGCCCATGTAATAATAGCTTTTCCCTTTAACCATTCAGGACTTACACACTCGCCCATGTAATAATAGGTTTTACTGTGGTTGCCTTTAATCAAAAAGTTACATACTCGACCATGTAATAATTGATTTTATCATGGTCGCCTTTGATTAAAAAAGGTCCCCCATACTCGCCATATGACCTCACCTTTCTAATTAACCTTCCACGGGAAACTAGTTTTCAGTAGGCTTCCTCTAGAAAGTTAGGGTTCTGTATGGAGAAAATGATTTCAATTTTCAGTGAGAGGAGTTCCATTAAAGAGAGATATGCCAACGTCATAATCGTCGACTTTATGGGTGAGTGGGTTCACCGTGGGAGACGTTGGTGCGCCCTACATTCTAGTTGACTAGGTCAAACATCTCCTTGGAGGACAAGTCGAGACTCTATTCGTGGGAGAGTTACCCCATTGTTAGCTGGGCCAGATATGCTAAAAGGACGAATCCAGGTTACAAAGAGCCCCTCATGGGCGACATAATTAAACCAATACACTAACTTTCTTAGTAATAGTGAATTGATTGATTTTTACTTATAATTCATTTCGGAGGGAGTACTACATAATGGAGAAATGACTTTGGGTGGGCTCTATTATTCGTGTGAGGGTAAAATATATTTTTGGCCCCTGTAAACTTTAAAATTTTGTTTTTAGTCCCTATAAAAGTTCCACTCTCTTTTAGTCCCTATATTTTCCTTTGTGAATGCTTTTAGCCCATCATAACTTTTCATAGTATTTTTTTAGGCCTTTTAATAGCTCTTCCTAAGCGCCATTCGAAGTCATGAGGGACGTCCCAAGAAGGTAGCATAGTTGGCGAGCTGGGGGATATGAAGAAGTTGCAAAAATAATGTTTAACGCACTATTTGGTAGCGAATAGAGGAAAACATATAAATTAGCTGATAACATATAAGTTAGGTTATATCGATTGAGTTAGCGAATTGAATTTAATGTGTTTAGTAGAATTAGTGATTTAACTAGCTTACAAATATAAAATGACATAAATGGAGATTTGTAATTAATGTTTAAAAATGTGAGAGAAGATTCATTTAATAGAGAATAAACAAGGAATTTAATTCAAATAATAAGGGTATAAATGAGTTAAAAATGAAACACCATAAGCTATCAGCTCAAATCCTACTTCAAGTAGAACTTCTAAAAATGTTATAATCTAGTCTTGCCAAACAGGAAATACTAAAAAACAACTTATCCGTTATAGACTATTCACTATAAACAAGCAAATTGATCTTGCCAAACAGAGCCTAAGCCAAACAGAGCATAAGCAAATTTTACATTGGAATGAAATATAAGCAAATGTCGATTACTTCAATTTTATTCAATGATAATATTCCTAAAATACCCCTTTTTAAGTTAGCTTTTTGTATTTCCAATGAACCCATTTACATTAGTAATGAAATATAGTTTAGGCAGTAAAGTTAAATTTTTAATAGAGATTGCATAAATTTAATGTGATTGACTATGTGTTCTTATGGAGAAGTGGAATGGTAGGTTTCTTCTAGCAAGATAGGGTTTTGTATTCAGAAAATGAGTCCGATTTTTGGTGGGAGGAGTTTCATTAAATAGAGCTCTCCCAACGTCTGAATCCCTGATTTTACGAGGGAGTGGAATCATCGCGGGAGGCATTGGTGCACCCTATATTCTAACTAAGTAGGTCAAGCCTTTCCTTGGAGGTCATATCGAGACCCTATTCGTAGCGGGTTAGCCCATTGTCAATTGGGCCAGATATGTAGAATAGGATAAATCTGGGTTACTAAGAGCCTCTCACGCGTGACTTAGTTATACCAGTACACAACCCCTCAAGCACGAAAAACCTGATGAGGGTGAAGTTTTTTGTTTGCATGCTTCACTTAATATCTGACAAAGCCTCTTCGACTAGCCCCTCAAGTCATGTCTGAATGGCTTAGTACTTTGTACTAGTCCCTTTAAGTTTCATGGCTTTTGTAATTCTGCAGTTAGTAACCCACACTCTTTTTGTATTTTGCTAAGTTTAAATGTTAATATTTAAGTTATTTTTGTTGTGTTTCTTTGTACTTGTTGTGTTTTTGATTTGCAATGTTGCCTTTGTGAATGTCTTATCACTCTTAAGAAATTAGTAATAATTTTGTGTAAAGGTCTTACGTACACATCTCTTTAACATAATTGCTTTTAAATATGAAGGTCTTACATAGTGACCCAATTAATGTAATTACACTTTAACATTAATGTCTTACATTGTATCCCAATTAATGTTTAACATAAAGGTCTCACATACTCGCCGAATCAATATACTTGCCTTTGATCATAAAGGTCTTACATACTCACCTGTGTAATAACTGGTTATTGTGGTTATCTTTGATAAAAAAAGGTCTTACATATTTCCCATGTAATAATAGGTTTTCCCTTTAACCATTCAAAACTTACATACTCGCCCATGTAATAATAGGTTTTACTGTGGTTGCCTTTAATCAAAAAGTTACATACTCGACCATGTAATAATAGTTTTTATCGTGGTCGCCTTTGATAAAAAAGGTCCCACATACTCGCCATAAAAAAGGTCTTACATATCGCCCATGTAATAATAGCTTTTCCCTTTAACCATTCAGGACTTACATACTCGCCCATGTAATAATAGGTTTTACGGTGGTTGCCTTTAATCAAAAAGTTACATACTCGACCATGTAATAATTGATTTTATCGTGGTCGCCTTTGATAAAAAAGGTCCCATATACTCGCCATATGACCTCACCTTTCTTAACCTTCCACGGGAAACTAGTTTTCGGTAGGCTTCCTCTAGAAAGTTAGGGTTCTGTATGGAGAAAATGATTTCAATTTTCGGTGAGAGGAGTTCCATTAAAGAGAGATATGCCAACGTCATAATCCTCGACTTTATGGGTGAGTGGGTTCACCGTGGGAGCCGTTGGTGCGCCCTATATTCTAGTTGACTAGGTCAAACATCTCCTTGGAGGACAAGTCGAGACTCTATTCGTGGGAGTTACCCCATTGTTAGCTGGGCCAGATATGCTAAAAGGACGAATCCAGGTTACAAAGAGCCCCTCATGGGCGACATAATTAAACCAATACACTAACTTTCTTAGTAATAGTGAATTGATTGATTTTTACTTATAATTCATTTCGAAGGGAGTACTACATCATGGAGAAATGACTTTGGGTGGGCTCTATTATTCATGTGAGGGTAAAATATATTTTTGGCCCCTGTAAAATTTAAAATTTTTTTTAGTCCCTATAAAAGTTTCACTCTCTTTTAGTCCCTATATTTTCCTTTGTGAATGTTTTTAGTCCATCATAACTTTTCATAGTATTTTTCTAGGCCTTTTAATAGCTCTTCCTAAGCGCTATTCGAAGTCATGAGAGACGTCCCAAGAAGGTAGCTCAGTTGGCGAGCTGAGGGATATGAAGAAGTTGCAAGAAGAATGTTTAGGGTTCAAATTCTGGAAACTAACGTTCCCCTACCCCCTAACTACTAATATTTGTCTATCACAAAAAAGTCACGAGGGACTAAAAGTATTGACAGTGGAAAATATAGAACTAAAAGTGGGTGAATTTTTTATAGAGACTAAGTTCCTGTTTGGGTGAGCGTTTGCATCACTGCCGCCGCACGTCCAAACCATGCCCACGCAGAAACTCCAATTAGTAGCTTTAGGATTGCCGCGAGAAACCACGGCCAAACCAGCTCCGGGGCGTGCGTTTGCTGTCTCCACCGTGCATCTAAACATGCACTAAAAACAAAATTCTCAAACTTTATAGGAACTAAAAACATATTTAACCCCTTTTTGTGAACATTTTTTTGGGTCGAGACCAGGGTATCCACCGCTGAACGCAGTGACTAATCCCCTCGCTGGATTGGAGGCACCTCGAAGGGTGGGACAGCTGGCACAGGGATTTAAAGCTGCTCCGTACCCAAGGTGATGATCAAACCCTCGACATTTAGTTAAAGGAGAATGAGCCTCAACCGCTCAACCACACCCCTTGGGTTGGTTACAACCCTTTATGTGAACTAATAACATTAAAGATTACATTTGAGTTTACTTTTTTGGTAGAGTTAAAACCAATTGCAAAGGCACAAAATTGTTTTTTGGTATGGTTGGATATTCTAGAGTAAAATTGTTTTTGGCTCTAAAATTGATTCTAACCTTTTAAGTTAAGATTTGTATTATGTATTTCTAGGAGTGATTTTCGCTCTCAAACTTTATGTGAATCACTTTTACGTGAACTTATAAAATCACAATTCATTTTAAATTCAACTCACTTTTATTTATAATCGAATTTACAAAATCAATTTATTCAAAACCTGATAGACGGCTATCCTTTTCTCCGATACTGGAAGTATACATTGATGTACTCTATAAAACTATGAAAACTATTAAAAAACAGCGTTGTAACTTGGATTTTTGACTATTTTTAGTTAAATAATATTATTTTTTTATAAATACAAGACAACAATTGTACTCTATACAAAAATACAAATAGCGGACGTGGTTTCAGCAAGAAGGTGAATTTCAAGGCCTCGCGTCAGTTGTGTAACTTGTGTTTGTACTTAGCACTTTGCAGCTGAGTGCCTCATACTCTATTGAGAAGATTCACGAAGAACGACTGGTAAAATCTCAAAACTGTCACCCAGTGACCCAGAGTCCCAGATCTCCTAAATGTTTGTGTTATTTGCTACACTCTTGCGATCTTTTAACCAAACTCCACGCCACTGTCTCTAGGACACCCTACTACCCTACAATCCTACTCCTTCGTAGTACCATATCATAAAAAAAAATTGTTGCAGAATAGGAAAAGTTTAATTACACATATTTTAAGATGAAAAAAAACTAACACACTATCTAAATGCTCTTTTCAACACTTTCTATATAGTATTTAATTAAACTTTATTTAAATCCTATCATTTAAAAAATGGGGCCACAATACACATTTGAATTTAACCATTCATACAAAAAATCTTGAAAAACCTGTGTTATCTAAGGTGTGTTTGGTAGAAGATAGGAAGGGCGGAGGAAAATGGACTAATAAACTAACAATAGAAAATCACTCTCTCTTCTTTGTTTCTGTCTTCTCTTCCCCCTCTCTTTCCTACTTCTCTTATACCAAACACACGTTTTTTTGTATAAGAAATAGGGAAGAGAGACCGAGGAAAGAGAGAAGTTGAGAAGACATGACTAACTTACTTTGTTTGATATGGATGAGAAGTATGAGAGAGACTAAAGATGTGTTTGGTAGAGGAGAGAGAGAAGGGGAAGAGAGAAGAGCGAGTGACTTTCTATTGTTTGGTTTAAGAGAGAAATATGATAACGAGACTGAGAAAGAATTAGTTTAGTACTATTTTACACTAAGGGGTGTTTGATAGAAGAGAAAGATGGAAGAGAGAAGAAAGTGTCAGTGTCAAATAATAGACCGTCACTATCTTTTCTCTCTATCTCTTCTACCAAAAACACCCTAAAAACACGTGGGCCCCAAAAAAACTTTTCTCTCCTAACTTAGGAAGAAAGAGGAGAGAAATGGTGTCTGTTGCGTCAAAAACACACTTAGAGCAAATGTACTCTATCGCAGAAGTAGTATAAAAGATATCGTCTCCACGGGGATTAATTAATAAGTACCAAGCTACTTAAGATTAATTATCATTTAGACGAACGAATGTTTGGTGGTTATAGAAACTAAAATAAGAAGAAGTAAATAGCAACAATTAAAAGGTAAATTTTAGTCAAAGGAGAGAGGCCTAGAGTTCCAGTTTCACTTGCAAGCTTCGATTTCCCCTATGTCTAATTCTACCTGAATTCCTTTATTTTATTCAATTACCAATCCATTTACTAAAACTATTAATCCGTTTGGTCATTCGTGATTAATATTCTTTTCCTAAGTTAACCCTTATTGGTCATGCAAGAATTTAAATTTAAGAAAACATAAAGATTAAAAAGGTTGAATGATTGGAAGACTAAACTAAAGTTTGGTCATGCATTAAATATAGCCCAAATTATCCTATAAGTCCACCAACTAATTGCAGTACGATCGCTGATCAACTAATTTTTTTTATAAGCAAAATAATATAAAAGGGGTGCAAACGGGCACCCCAACCGGTACAGAGACAATGAGCCTCATTAAAACACTAGGCCAAAATCCCATGGGAAAAAGATCTAAGGAGGAAAAAGAGTACCCAGGAAGAGTGAGACAAAACGCCAATTACAGTGAATTCATACAATCATAAGGATTCCCCCACCAATCAGAAATCTTACAAGTTGAATTGCAACTTTCTCTGCTAATGAACCAAGTCCAAGATAAAGACATAACATGGTTAATAACCACCTGAGAGTTAAAAACTTGACCTTTGAGAAGAATATGGTTCCGATGTAACCATATACACCAAATGACTGTCATCTATATTAAATACTTCAATCTACTCGCCTTCTTCGATACCAGATGTAAACCATAAGCTCGACAATGCTCCACACCTACTTGAGTATTTGAAATCGTCAAGCCCGACCAATTCTGAATAACAAGTCAAACAGACATGGAACACCTGCACCAAAAAATAGATGTGAAATTGACTCATCCTGCTCAAAACAAAAAGGGCAGCACACCCCATGAGGATCATTGATCAACTAATTGATTATGAACATGCAAATGGTTGTCAATCCTAATTATATGATAAAAACAATGAGATAATATTAACTGAAATAAAAATTAGGAATTCAAAGCATAAATTAAAACATAAAAATGTCTCTAAACTTGCAAGATCCACCTAAGACCCTAGAAAATAATTTAGCTATCCATAGTTACCAAGAACACTGAAATAAAATTAGGAGTCATAAATTAAAAAGATAAAAATAATCCAGAATAGAGAAATTTCTGATCTTCAGTATTTAGTCTCATTTTACTTCTCTAAAGTTCTCTCACGGTGTCAAGAACGGGTACCCAATACTCTATCTGTGTTGCTGTCTATGCGTCAAATTCTTGAATTCTGCTGCCTCGGTTTTCGTGCGCAGCTTTTCCTTTTTTTAATTACTTCCGTCAGCGGCCCCCTTGTTGGCTCTTGTTCTCCTCTATTTATATATTAGCTCCTAGGGTTCCGTGCCACAATCAAGTGGAATTCCAAGCAATGTTATTATTAAAACCGATCCGGTGATCGACCCGATCAGGTTACTGGGTCAACGGTCGGACCGATGAGTCATTAGTTGGCCCGCATGACCCGTGACACTAATAAAAACTAATAAAATATTTAATATTGTAAGTCAATAAATATTAATATTGTAAGTCACTAGGTAGATCCATTTGGTCCAAAAAAACCGCGTAACGGATCTACCAAAAGGTAGGTAAATCCGTTTTGGTAAAATAAAAAGCGGATTTACCTTCCAGTGAGGTACATCCGTGTGGACAAAATGTAGGAGACGGATTTACCTGTTAACAGGGTAAATCTGCTTTGATATTTTCAAAAACGGATTTACCTGTTAACAGGGTAAATCCGTCTTTATACAAAATTTGAACATTTAATACCTTTATATATATATATATATATATATATATATATATATATATATATATATATATAATATGGATAAATAATTACAAAAAAGTGGTACCAAAATAACTACATGAAATGTCGATCTAAACCATCTGAATCATCTGCTAAGTCTACAACAATGGGCGGATCAGTGGTGGGGGCTTGACCGGAGCCTGAGCATGCCATAGGGCAAAACGGTCGGTATACAGATCCATCCATGAAGTAGATTCATCTGAAGCATGATGCTGCCAGTGAGGAGCAACTGGAGGCAACAGACAGTCAGGCAAGACCGCAGCATGCACCCAATGGTTATGGTTCACGTGTAGAATAGATATGATGCTGCGACTCTTAGAAGAAGAATAAGTACCTCTCAAAGGCAAATAAGTAAATGTCATTCCCAAAGATAATTGAACTAGGGCGACATTATATTTGGCAGATATAATATACCCCATTTCAGGCAAACTCGACCACTTTTCCTCTGGCTGAAAACCGCAGACTTCAATGGTTAACGCATCTTTAATAACTGCAAGTCTATTAACCGCAAACATGTCAGAATATAGCTTAGGACTGGAGTTTATTTCTTGGATTAATTCTTGTCTAATTAAAGACCAACCATCCTCACCAAGACCAAGACCAACAGCAACTGCTCGGAAGCCACAATTATCATCCGATTTCACATCAATAATATTTTCAATAGAAGAGTGGAAGTGAAGAGGAACCCACAGTAAGTGCAATTTAGTAGTCCCCTGTTGTGTTAATTTACTAGTAACCCGCTTTGAAACTTTAGGAGAAGGAGCCTTTGACTGTGAAGCACGCTGTGATACCTTTGACTTTGAAGACCGTTGTGATAAATTAGGATAAGACCCATGTGACTGTGATAACGGTTGTGAGGAATTTTTAGAAGTCCCGAATTCTCGAGTCTTGCATCTTTTCATCGACATGCTCCCAACCAGAAGGATCGCGTTTCACATCATATAGTTTTTGCTTTTTCTTTTTTGGTGCACCCTTTGTTTTAACTTTAAATGGTGGTGGAACCATTGAAGAAGTGTTAGGGAATGCAAGCTCATCAATCTGTTTCTTGAAGACAAATTTAATAGAAGTGGGATGTGCCCACATGATATCACTAACCACATCTGACCCCCTTTTACCTCCACCTTTGTCAGATCTGACAATGATAACCACAACTTCAATACGCCTCCCAACGTTTTTGGCCCAATGAATAACATCCTCGCGTGTAGAAAATAGCTACAAAATAGAAAATTGGTAGGTACTTAATTAATTAAATATCTATCAACGTGTTTCAACTTAAATGAACAGTTTACCTTTTCTGTAGGTAAATCCGTTTTCAGATAACGTGGGCCCCACCAGAGAATCTTGGCAAAAGTCAAAATTGTGTAATAATGAGAGGGTTATTTTCGGGCTTTAGTAATAATGTGGGGGTAGATGGGTATGGGGTGGGGGTATAATAAAAACCCTTCTTTTTTTTGGTTCCTTCCTTCTTCACTAGTTTGATATGCTTTTGGGCTTTTGACAATTGAATTAATTAATGGGCTGGTCTTCCATCAATTAATTTGGAGTTTTTTTTGTACCCCCACACCTTCACTTTATACCCCCACAAAAAATTTTATTCCAAAAATACCTCTATAAAATTGTTAATAACGGATTTAGTGAGTTACATAAACCATACATAAATCCGTTTTGAAAAAAATAACAAAACGGAAGTAAGTTAGTTTAGGTAAATCCGTTTTTACCAAAAATTTGCCAACGGATGTAATGAACAATTTATAAATCTGTTTTTGTAATTTTAACAAAACAGAATTACGTTTTTTATATATAAATCCGTTTTTGTTATGTGCTGCTAACGGATTTACCTGATCATAAGGTAAATTTGTTTTGTTAATTATCAAAACGGATTTATCTAGGTTATAGATAAATCCGTTTTTATTTATATTTAACGAACACGATTCCACTACCAGATTTGATCAACGGCCCACTTTTGTTCGTCTTGATAATTGTTCCCCAACAGATATATTTTTAATGGTGTAGATTTCACCGACAATATAAACGGTGGATATTCGTTAACACGTGACGATGTTGTACGTCGTGTGAATAATTTAGGCTAAAAAATCGGTTTTCGGGCAACCTACTCCGATTGCAATGAAACCAAGCCAGTAAATTCAAAAAAAATTAGGCATCAAGACTCCCAAAGAAAAATATCTTTTGGGATTGCGGGGCTCAAAATCTCAAATTCCATCATTTACTATTTTTTATTAATTTTTTGAATTTTTCATAAATTACAAAAAATCTAAAAAAATTTGCATAACCTTATTTTGGTTTTACTATATTTTTAGTGGTGTTTTTATAATTTTTAGATTAGTTTTGACTTTTTAACAGATTTTTAGTAGTGTTTTTATAACCATTTTTTAAAAATTAAAAAAAAAACTTTTAAATACCCAACGGATTTACCTATTTATTAGATAAATCCTTTTTGAATATTTCCAAAACGGTTTTATCTAATAATAGATAAATCTGTTATGAAAATATAACAAAAACGGATTTAACGGATTTATCTATAGTGGGGGTAAATCCGTTATAAAAGATAAATCCGTTTTTGTTTTTTTCCCAAAACGGATTTATCTTTAAAATAGATAAATCCGTTAGTTGTAACTCTGAGGGGGGCATTCTGGGAATATCATATTTTGTGGGGGTATATGGGGGAACTGTGGGGGTACAAAAAAAACCACAACCAAGGTTTTTTTTTTACCCCCACCTATACACACTATACCCCCATGTTGGGTGTGAAAAGACCAAAATACCCTCACGCTATACCCCCACCCCCCAGTTCTGGTTTCACCTACGCGGAAGTACCTACTTCCGGTTTGACAAATAACAAACCGGAAGTACCTACAAACTACATACTTCCGTTTTGTTATTTCTCAAACCGGAAGTATCTAAATTATATATTATTACAAACGGATTTATGTTGGTGTAAACGGATTTATGTTGCATTGCAAACGGATGTACAAAGATGGACTAAAATAGATAAATGCAAACGGATGTAATGATAATGCAAACGGATATAATAAAATAACCAAAAGATGTACTAATATAACTACCGGATTCACTGATATAACTAACGGATATACTATTTTGACAAACGGATATATAATATGAAGTGTAAATCCGTTGGAACTAAAAAAAATTTAAACAGATTTATCAATTTAGTAGATAAATTCGTAGTGTAATTTTTAACTACGGATTTAGCTACTAAATTGATAAATCCGTTTTGAATTTTTTCTAAAGCGGATTTATCTTTTATCTAGATAAATCCGTTTACCAATTTTCATAGGGGTAAATTAGGAATAAAAAATTGGTGGGGATATGATGTGTATTGGTGGGGGTACAAAAAAAACCGCCAACCAAATATAGTAGTGTTAGACTCACTTCGTCCCATAATATAAGGTCTTATTGCACTTTTCACAGTTATGAATAACATTCAACCAAATATAGTTATGAATAACATTCAACCAAATATAGTTACTCTAACATTCAATGTTAACTTTTCATATACCAACACAATTTAGTCCTATTAATAATGACGTGTTTGAAAAAAGAGTAATAAATGTATCCTGAAAGTTATAGGGGACATTATATTTTAGGACAAGTAAAAAAGAAAAAAGGGCATTATATTTTGAGACGAATGGAGTATGTTTGAAGGACTATATTAGGTTTATTGCGGTTTTTCATCTTAAAAACTTTGTCCTTGTTCAAACAAATCTTAAACTTTACCAGCAAGTACATAATTATCGTAAGGAAAATGTATCAAAAAAATGTTGGCACCAGGTATATTATACCATCTTCAATGGAGCACTTCCACTTTAAGTGCTTAAATAAATCCCACACGTACACATTGTTTTTTACTTTTTTAATGTTATTACTTAATAAACACTCAATCTCTCCAATCCAACACCTCCAAAAAAATTAAAATGGATCTCGTAAATAACTTGACATCATCATTTTATCAACTAATAACTCACAATATTCAAATGGGGCCTGCATAAACTAAGATAAAGAAAATGCTTCTTGAAGCATTTTCTCTTTACAAGCATAGAAACTTTTTTGCCCACAATGATATTCCTTATTAAGCATGGTGTTTAATAAGGAAAAAAAGGGAAGCACACCCCATTGGTAATATTAAACTGAGCACTCTTGCTTCTACTCTGTTTTACTTTAGTTCCCTTAACTCTAGTTTATTCTAAACTCTAGTTGATAGTATAGTTAACAGTTGTAACTTATTCTGTTTCTGTTAGAATAGTTAGTTATACAGTTACATTGCAGTTAGCTTATAGTTGCTAGATGTTGCAACTGATTCATCTATATATATATATATATATGAACTCTGTGTATAATTCATCCTAAGTTAAATGAAATGCATCTTTCCATTTGCAAGTTTATGTGAACTCTAATATGGTATCAGAAGTTATCTCTGTTCCGCGATTCTTGCCGTCTAGGTCAACGATTTCCCCTTCGTTCCCTTCTCCGGCGACTTGCAATTTCCTCTGATTTCTTCTTTCTTTCTTCGATTCGACCCTGGTTCTTCGAATCCCCTTCGAAATCGTTTGTCAATTTGCTCGATTTCTCGTCGATCCTCTTGATTTTTCCGTTCTTGACACCATTTCGCTGCTTCAACAATGGAAAATCTCTCAAATCCATATTACCTTCACCATTACGATCATCTGAACCTTGTTCTTGTCACCAAACCTCTCGACGACAATAACTATTGCACATGGCGCAGAGCAATGGAATTCGCCCTCTCCGGGAACAACAAATTAGGTTTCGTCAACGGTGAACTCAAAGCGCCTGAAGCTACCTCAAAAGATTTTGCACTCTAGCGTCGCAACAATCACATTGTAGCTTCATGGATCATCAACTCTGTTTCTCCAGAAATTGCAGCCAGCGTCATCTTCTCCGATTCTGCAATCTCTATTTGGAAGGACCTCCAATCCCGTTTTCAACAAGATAATGGTGCTCGTATCTTCCAGTTACATCGTGCAATGCTGACTTGCACTCAAGGTACTCTTTCTATCAATACCTATTACACCAAATTTAAAGCACTTTGGGAAGAATTGGGCGAACACAAGCTAGTACATTCCATCAAAAAAATATGTTATGTGGTTTCTCATGGGATTAAGTGAGACCTATGCCCACGCTCGTGGACAAATCTTGATGATGACACCAATTCCCCCCATGAATGATGTTTTGGCCAAATTGTACCAAGAGGAAACTCAGATGGAAATTGGTAATGCTGCTAATCAACCATCTGCTGATGCTACACCTGTGTTTGCTGTATAAACTTGTCATACCCTAATTTTGTCCGTCTAAGTTCCAAAAAAAGTTTTTTATTCTCGTCGTGTCACGTGTCGTTTCAATCGCGTACGCGTGTCTTTAACGCTCGTCGTGCAACGTTTTTTTTGTGAATACTCTTTTTTCGTTAATATTTCATTATTATCATAAAATATAAAAAGATAATAAATAAATAAAATGTAATACAAAATCAGAATAGCCAAAGTCCTTTTATTTCATAACCAAATCTTTTTACACATCTAGACAAAAATAGTACAAAAAATTGAAATACAAAATTCAAAAATAGAGGCCAAGGGCGCAGCAGCCCTTGCAGCCCTAGCTGCTGAGTGTCCTTTTGAGTCCTTTTTTTCTTGCTATTGTCCTTCCTTTGACTGTCCTTGGCTAGCCAGCTGGTCCTTGGTCCTTTTTCCTCAGCCAGCTCGTCCTTTGTCCTTTTTTTCCTCAGCTAGCTGCTGCCTGTCCTTTGATTCCTCGCCTCCATCACACCAATTCACCTATAAAAACCAAACAGCAATGAACAGTAAAAAAAGGGGGGAGAGCCACGTAAATATACACAGAGACAGTGACCGAAAAATTAAAAAAAAAAAATACACACACACAGACACGGCCCAACACAGCCACCACTCCTACGGCCAACAACCACCATTAGACGCCATCCACTGCTGCCACCACTACAAGCCAGCCTCACGACCACCACTCCAAGGACGCCCAAACAACCCCCAAAACCCACCAAAATCTCCACGTAACCACTGTCCCTCCCTTTTCACAAACAGCCCACGGCCACCACCACCAAAAAACGTCCCCGCCATCAAATCAATCCAACCACCGTAGCCAACAAACCCACAATGCAAATCTAAAAAGAAAATTAGAAGATATGTGAGAGCCGGAAGGAGAGTAGGGGGGAGGAGGGATTAGAACAAAAAATAAACAAAAAAAAACATAGTAGAACTTACCCTCAGATTCCGGCCACCGTACACGATGGTCGTTGGCCGTGAACCATCAAAGGCGCCTCCATCTTCTCGTTTCACCACCGTCGCTGTCAACGCTGTCACAGTGTTTGTCCCCAGAGCGAGCGTGGCCGTCGTCACAACCATCGCCGTACAATCCCTTCGTAGCCGAATCGCTTCATCACCAAGTCGCCACCACCCTCGCCGTCGCAGGAGACGGCGCGAAGCTCCGTAGCAGCACCGCCTTCTCACCCCGTCATCGCGTCATCTACGCCCAACGCCGTGACCTCCGTCGCCATCGCGGGCAACGATACCATGGTTCCCCTCCGGCGGGTGGGCCTTCGCCGTCGCGTTCTCTCCCTCTTTCCCTTTCTCTCCTTCGTCCTCCCTCTCTCCACCGTGAGTTTCTCGTCCTCTCTCTCTCTCTCTCCCATCGTTTTCTCTCAGGCGCTCTCTTCCTCTCTCATGGAACTTCTCTCCCTTTCTAAGTGAAGAGGCGCTGAGTTGAAGATTAGAGGAAATTAGGGTTTGAAACACGGTGGTGTTTGATTTTATGGGATCTGTCCATTTGTTTTTTTTAGATCAGATTGCCATTGGCACTTCCGTTTTTTATTACACCACCCCTGTTTGTTTCAAATGCCAAATTTTTATCCACACCCATTTCTTTTAATGATACAATCTCCCATTTTCAAACATCAAATTTTTTATTCATACCTTCAACCTTAACGATGCAAGTCCTTTTTATTATACCATGATGCTTTCAAACTATTTTTTTTCAAACAATTAAAGTCACAAAAATGGGTCGTTACTAATGGTCACTCTGAGTTTAGCTTGTTTGACCGTTAGTTGTAGTTTTGGTTATCAAACGGGCTATGTGTGGTGACCACTTTGAGTTTCACTTGTTTGGTCATTACAAATGCCTATCACAATTTCAAAATACCTAAAAAACACCAAACACACAAACATTTTTCTACCAAGAACTACGTGTGATTTGATTCTCTACTAGGAGATACGTAGGAGCGGAGGGCGGCCGACCTCTTGTCAATTGCACTAATAAAAAAACCTTTTTTTCCCTTTAAATTCATTTCTCTCTTATTTCTCAAAAAGTACAAAAATAATTAACTGTTTACCAAGTCTTTATTTTTATTTGCAAATAAGGGTAAAACAAATATATTTTTTTCAATTAATATTTTTACACATTTAGCTAAAAGGTAGCCTTCCTTAGGAAGGTTGTCGTAGGGTGCTAATACATTCCCTACGCATAAACGACTCCCGAGCCTAAATCTGGTCCGCAAACCCCCTTATCCACTCAATAGGGATTTTCCAATATTTGCCCTTAAACTAAACTTTGGTGGCGGCTTCATTTCAAGAACTTCGAAGAATCCCTCCTCCGGATTTTTCTGTCGCTACAGCTGGCGACTTCACTGGGGGACAAATTAAGAGAGTCAAGCCTGGTTAACTAAATGTGTAAGTTTTTATTAGCTTTATATTTTGTTTTTGCCCTTATGCTTATGTTACTTATTTATTAGCATTTTGTTATATTGTTGAACCTTAGGGTAGACGACTCTTTTGTTATTATTGTTGTATATCTTTTCCAGCTTGGTTAGTTTAGGTATTTTGCCCTCATTACACACCTCACCTACACTTTTGCACACACTTTTGAGTGGGGCCCATACCCGGGTCTGCAAATAACCTAGGACGAGTGGAGATTATTAGTGACAGTCATTCTGGATTTTATCTGTCTGACTCTCATGAAAGCCTCAGCCAGAGTACGCTCTTTCATGGTATCCCACACCAGGTAGCTCGCTATCGTTGTGGATCATGTCATGAAGGGGATTTTCAGCTATGGAGACCTTTGTGAGGAAGTGAATAGAGCCACCTGAGAGATTGATCACATAAGCGACCCTAGACCATGTTGAAAATCCCAATTTAGACATGATCCACCTAGGACACAGGGGCATTATACTTACTATATCTCTATTAATCTAGGTTAGCATTTCTCCAAAATAAAATCACTCAAAAAAAAACATTTCATGCTTCCTTCATTTGCATGCACATGAGACGACATCACTTCTTCCATTCATCATACAAAAATCATCATGCAACATGCATTTGTCAGGTGTTCATTCGTGCATTACATTTTAACAAAAAATAAGAATCATAACCTTATTCTCTTATTCTTGCATCAATCATCATCAAATGAAAAGAGAGTGTTTGCATCATTACCTCGTTGCATTGCCTCTCTAAAAAAGGGTCATTTACAATAATTGTTTCTTTGCACACTTGCCATACCATTCCATTAGAATCAAACAATCATTTTCCCTGCATGTGTCGTTTTCTAGATAAAAAAAAACAAAAAAACATGTCATTACTCTTTTCATACATCATTGATCATTCAATAAAATAAATGAGAATTATTAACTTTGCATGTTGCATGACCTCTTAAAAAAATAAACTCATTTAAAATAATCATTTCTTTGAAACTTCTTACATGTCATTGGAATCAAACAATCACGTGCATTTCATGCACTTACATATTCATCATACATTCATAACAAAATAAGATAATTCTTTTCATACGCATCTCATCTCGCCACCATGCATCTCATCATCTCTAAATAACAGAAATATCATTTGCATTATTTGTCCATCTTGCATATCCACACTAGAAAAAAAATATCACTGTGGTATTATATATTCATTCATCATTTCATTCCCTCTTCATGCATTATATGAAAAAAGGGGGGCCATTTATTTCTTTCACATCCACTTTAAAGGCATTACTCCCATGCATCATAAAAAAAAAATTATTCCTCTTACATGCATCTCATATTCCTACATGCATCGAAATAAAAATCAGAAACTTCTCCATTATTGCATCATTCATCATCCATACCAATTTAAGGTATTCTTCTGTCACATTCAAAAATCATCACGCATTTCATCTCCATTGTTGCTCATGTACAACAAACATCCATGTGTTCATGCATTATACTTTATTCAAAGAAAACATATAAAAAAAATCACCATGCATTCATACTAAAATGATTTTTCCATAAGCATTTCATTATTATTCCCCTTACCATGCATCTTATCATCTAGAAAATAACAAAAATATCATTCATCTCATCCAAAGTGCATCATCTTGCATATCCATACACCAAAGATAATAAATATCACATTGGTATTATAAAAAAAAAATTACATTCATTCATTATTTCATTACTCCTCTTCATGCATCATAAAGAAACAAAAACAAAAGTCATTCATTCTCATGCATCTCAAATACGGCTCCTTCACGTGTCATAAAAAACAAAAACAAAAGTCATTTATTCCTCTCACATCCATCTCAAGGGCATTAATCCTCTCACATGCATTAAAACAAAATTAAGAATTGCTTCATTTTCTTCTATTCTTGCATCGTTCATCATCCAATAGTTTTTTTTTGTTTTGTTAGCCTCTCACTCTAGTTGAACTTTAAAAACTAAAAAATAAAAAAATAAAAAAATCACACACTTGCTTAAGGTATCATTAGGCATTTCATTCACCTGCATCATTGTCTGTGTACAACAACATCCATATGTTCATGCATTCTGCTTTATTCAAATAATTTTTCCAAAAAATAAAAAATGAAACTCATAAGTTTTTTTGACATACTGTTTGATGAGAGACGATGCCTTCTTGAAAATATATTGATTCCTCTTCCTTGGAAAATGTTGTCATACCCTAACTTGATTCACCAACATCAAGTCCTTTACCCTTCACTCCATATACATCCTACTCATACCCACCACATTCATGGAAACCATCCACCCACTTAACCCTTCAATGGAATTCACCGATGACTCATTCACCATCATGGTCACTCCAACATTGACCACATCTTCAAACCCTTGCTCCTGCAGACTTGATCCTTAGCCTCAGAGACACACCCCACCAAAGGTATCAGCCAACATATATCTCACCCCCGTGATAAGAAGCTTAAATGTCTATTTTGTCAACTTGTGTGGTTTTGGCAATTAAAATTGTTCCGTTTTAATTGGTGTTAACTCTCTATGAAGCGTTTGCAAAATAAACTAACATGACATGTGTGTTTACTCTTGTCTGAGTTATTTATACTACCCCCATTTATCCTTCGTTTTCAAAACCAGATCCAACCATTCATAAAAGGCCCAGTCCCCACAAGAGTATTTCACTTAACGAATAACACTTTGTACGCTCCATACTGGGGCAGAATAATGATCACTAAGATTTTATTCTAGCATTCTAAACACTCAGGCAAGTCCTTTGAGTAAAAAAAACAAAAGAAATCCAAAAAAGAAAAGTCCGTTAGGTTGAAAAAACATAAGAGCAATCTAAGCAAAAATTTGGGCATAAAAAAAATAATAAAGAAAAAGCAAATATATTAAAATGAAGTTTTGTCTTATAGTTACAATTCCAAGAAAATAAGCAATCATGATTTGAAGTGGAGTTTGGCCATTTTCCTATATCCAAAAATCCAAAAAAAGAGAAATGCCATTCGCTACCCATTTTGAGCCAAAAAATCATAAATCCTCCAATCACCTTAGACAAAAATCAACCCCATATCTAACGACGATGTACCACCTTTATCAGCTCGCTCAACCCAAAAAAAAAGATCACAAAAAAATAAAGTGAAATTCAAAAAAAGAGGATCGAAAAATCTAGGAAAAAGAAGAAAAAAATCAAAGCGGTAGAAATCGCGAGCTGATACCTCACACCATCAAGCGTATAAAAGATCCTTGTCTGAAATAAACCCTCAAACATTTCCTTGGGCCTAAGTATTCTATCCTTCACAAACCTTCGGCTGCGTTACAACCCTAAGCAAGTTCATTCTACCATGAAGCACATAAAAGATTCTTTGTCTCAACCAACCCCGAACGCTTTCATGAGCAAAGTAATCATTTCCTTCATAAACCATTAACCATTGGCCATAGTACAATCCTAAGGTCTATTCTGATCAATGATTGGTTGCTTCCATTGTTCTCAAAGCTTATCCCTAGGACAAAATAATCAGAATAATTTATTTGCTCAAAAAAAATCATTAAAAAAAACTAAAAAAAAAACTTAAAAGGGCTTGCACGCTCGAAGGGAAGATAACGGTGATCATCAACAAAGTGAAATTCCATCGAACCAAAAACTCTTGACTGTCTTAGCTTGTGGAATCCTTCCCAAGGAAAACCACAAATCCCTACTAAGGCGGTTACTTGACTTATCATATCAAATTGAGGCAATACCCCACCCTTCATTCCACTCACACTCAGGAAATTTTTTTCAACAACCCCAAAATACTCTCACCTTTCATCCCGTTCTACACCCATATAGCCATACCAGACCTAATTTCCAAACCATTATTCTAACTTTGCACCCTGTCACAATCCCACTCGAGATGGGGCAATTTTCATCTTTCGTGGATTGGGGTAACCTTGTCCTCTTATAGACCGGGGCATCATATCCCTTGGGCCGAAAGAATCCTTTTGCCCCCCATTCCATTCATTCCTAGTCACTTGTCACCCTCAATACCAGAATATTTCTCAATCCCTCAATCAGTCTATATCCTTAGTTGTCATTGTCCTCCCTAGACAAAGGCAGACTGTTTCACTCCCCACTATTTGAAGTCAAAATGGGGCAGTCAAACATTTCTTACCTTGGGGCAAGCTTATCTCTCATAGGCTTGAGCCAATAAACCTCATCCTTCATTCCACTCACGTGTCACATACCCTATATTTCTTGAACCCTGAGTCAACTGGCACATTCATTTGCATTCACACCGTTTTTCATATTTATTAAACAAATGCTTCAAGGAGAGAAACACATGTTAATGACAATCCCTCTAAGTTAACATCTTAGACTTGAAAGCTTAGCCATCATGGGTCATCATAACCAAATGAGAACTCATTTGAACAAGTCTGCAAATACACATCTCTATCTCTAGAAAGGGCACTAATACATTGCCGCAAGCCAGACTTTTCAAGGTGAGAACCTTGAGCTTACCAGAGTTCAAGTCCAAGCCATCAAAAATCTTTCTTCCAAGGAACGATCAATTCAAAAGGTTCAGCTCTCTGTTTCCAGCATCAAAAGTTTTGTTTCTCATCAAACATTTTTGTATCCTTACAAAAAAAATGTTGTTACCAACAAATCATGCATTAGACATGTCCTCATTATTCTATAATTAAACCCTGCATCTGATCATACTCATCACAACTCTTTCATGCAAGTATTGTACATGCATTCACATTCAACTTGTTTTTGCCTACACAATTTTGCTTCTTTCGCATTATGCATACCCGCACATAACATGTATTGCTTCAATAAAAATGTCAAATGTCGGTGTCATCATTACCAAAAGTCTGTCGGCATCCCAATCAATCATATCATATCATCGCACCATGCATTCATGCACTTACTTTTATTCACCATAGCGTTTGCATCAAAATATTACATATCTATCTTATTCGCATTCTCATACCAAAAAGGGCAATAAAGCTAAAACGCAAAAAAACATCATTCCACACCCCGACAAACATCCGATCATTGCACCAGACACTATAGCTCAACATCAAACCATGCATCTACCATAGCACCTACATCTAAGTAGTACATTTGCATTCACATATTATCTGCAGTCGCATATGTCATACCCTAGTTTTATCCGGCTAATTTAAAGTTTATTAGAAAATCAAAAGTATTGTTTTTGCCGTTTACGCGTGTCATTCCCGATCATGTACAGGTTTCACTCTCGTGCATGCGTGTCGCTTGTCATCATGCGTGCGTGTTATTCCTAATCATGTACGCATTTTTATTCTAGTCGCGGGCGCGTGTTCACTTCTCGTCGTGTACGAGTGCTCATTTTAGTACTCGTTATTTTATTGTTATAGGTATTAGTTTAATAAGAAAATGTAATAAAAAAATCAGATTTGAATAATTGCTTTTTATTATTATTACTATAATCAGTTTTTTGTTTACAAATAAAGAAGTCAACTTTAGTACATACATGTAGACAAAAAAATTAAATACAAAATAGTACCAAAAATTAATTAAAAAGCAAAAACTAAAAAAAAAGAGAAAAGAGCACGGCAGCACAAGTTGCTGTCCTTGGAAAATCCTTTTGAGCATTATGCCAAAGCCCATTTCTTCATCCTCTTTGATCCTTTTCATTTTTGCTCCAACAAAGCAGCTTTGGCAGGCACCACCCTGCAAGCGGTCTGCTTCTCTCCACCTCCTCTGCTCCACTACTCTGCAAAAGCATAACAACACAATGGGGATCCTCTATAAAAATCAGCAAACAGAAACAACAAAAAAGGAGAGAAAACTGAGCAAAAAATCAGGAACAATACAGAATTAAAATTAGAAAGAAAAAGGAGAGAACAGAGAGAAGGAAAGCCACTGAGCTACATCATCTCCGACCACCATCTGTGGTGGTCGCCGCCGTGCACCACCACCGTGCACCACCACAGAGACCCCTACACCAGCTCCTTCATTCTCTCCTTCCCACCTCACGAACCCCAACCATCGAACAACCACTGCATCGCCCCCATCACCGCCGTGAACCACCGTAATGACCACCACAAAGACCACCCTCACACCGAATCACCACCATAACCTCACCGCTATTCATAACCCAACCGTGGCCACCGTCATCCATCTCTGTCACCGTACCTCCACCAACGACACCGAACCACCACGACCGAACACCTCCTCTGCGCAATCATCACCATCGTACCTCTTTTTCTCTCTCCGTCGAACCTTCCTCCCTTCAAATACGAACCAGAAACAAACGACCACCGTGCAGTGGCCATCTCTGTCACCGTACCTCCCTCCATCGCCGCCGTAGTCACACCACCAAGTGCCGTCTCGCACCCCCACCAACAAACCATCACCTACCATCATCGCCACCTGCTCCTCTCTTCCCCCTCTCCGTCGAAAACCGTCACACTCCCTCATCTCTCTCTCCCTCACCGTGGCTCCTTCTTCCCTCTCCGTCGTCTTCCCTCTCATCTTCTCTCTCACCTTCGCCGGCGCCTTACCACGCCCCCCTCCGGCGACATCATCCCCATTTTCTTCTCTCCACCGTAATCCCCTTTCTTTCTCGTTTTCCCTCTCTCCCCTTCGTTCTTTTTTTTCCTTCTTCTTTCTCTCTCCGAAATTCCTCTTTCTCTCACCTCAAAGAGGAAGCGGCACTGGGTGAATTAAGATTAGGGTTTTTTTGATTGTTGCCTTATATACGATCTTTTAATGTTTATTTACTTTTTTTATTTTAATTTTTAACACCAGAATTATAATCACACCCCGTATTTTATTGTTTGCGCCCCCACCTGCCTGAGCCTTTTTCGTAGGCCATCTTTGTTAAAATCCCATCAACCAAAAACTTGTCTATTACCAGTCACACCCCTTTTTGATAATACTGCACCCTCGCAGCTAATTGCACCTTCCTCGCTCTTGTTTTACAACTTGCTATGTTTTGTCTATATTATTCGATCAAAAATCATTTTCCCATAAATAAAAAGTACCAAACACACAAATATTTTTTACCAAGAACTACGTGTGATTTGATTCTCTACCAGGAGATACGTAGGACCAGAGGGCGGCCGACCTCTGTCAATTGCATTAATAAAAAACCTTTTTCACTTTTAATTCATTTCTCTCATTTTTCTCCAAAAGTACAAAAAATAGCTAACCGTTTATCGAGTCTCCTTTTTTATTATTATTATAAGTGTAAAACATTATTTCTGAATTAATAAATGTTTACACATTTAGTTAAAAGGTAACCTTCCTTAGGAAGGATGTCGTAGGGTGCTAATACCTTCCATACGCATAAACGACTCCCGAGCCTAAACCTGGTCCGCAAGACCTCCTTATCTACTCAATAGGGATTTTCCAATGTTTGCCCTTAAACTAAACTTTGGTGGCGGCTTCATTTCAAGAACTTCGAAGAATCCCTCCTCCGGATTTTTCGGTCGCTACAGCTAGCGACTTCACTGGGGGACAAATTAAGAGAGTCAAGCCTGGTTAACTAAATGTGTAAGTTTTTATTAGCTTTATATTTTGTTTTTGCCCTTATGCTTATTTTATTTATTTATTAGCATTTCTTTATATCATTGAACCCTAGGGTAGACGACTTTTTGTTATTATTGTTGTATATCTTTTCCAGCTTGGTTCGTTTAGGTTTTTGCCCTCATCACACACCTCACTTACACTTTTGCACACACCTTTGAGTGGGGCCTTATACCCGGGTCTGCAAGTAACCTAGGACGAGTGGAGATTATTAGTGACAGTCATTCTGGATTTTATCTGTCTGACACTCATGAAAGTCCCAACCAGAGTACGCTCTTTCATGGTATCTCACACCAGGTAGCTCGCTATCGTTGTGGATCATATCATGGGGGGATTTTAGCTCTGCGGACCTTTGTGAGGAAGTGAATAGCACCACCTGAGAGATTGATCACTTAAGCGACCCTAGACCATGTTGAAAATCCCAATTTAGACATGACCCACCTAGGACACAGGGGCATTGTACTCACTCTCTCTATTAATCTAGGTTAGCATTTCTCCAAAATAAAATCACTCAAAAAAAACAACATTTCATGCTTCCTTCATTGGCATGCACATGAGACGACATCATTCCTTCCATCCATCATACAAAAATCATCATGCATTCATAACAAAATAAAATCATTCTTTTCACATGCATCACATTACCATTTCCCCACCATACATCTCATCATCAATCCAATTATCATATGTTCATAATTTGTAAATATTAAATATCATCATCAAATAGTGCAGGCTTCACATAATGATGGAATGCATGTTAAATATGTGACATTCATACATCATTTCACTCATATTGTAATCCTAGTTCAAATACATCATTTCTCTATGCATGCATCATTTCTAAATAAAAAGAAAAAGAAAATAGTGTCATTATTCTTCCCACTCATCATCCAAAATATATATTTTAGTTAGCATTTTATGATAATTTGCATCAACTATATGTTGCATTGTTAAAAAAATCATTTAGAATAACTGGGTTTTCCAAATGAACATTCCTTCAGCATTTCATGCATTTACATTTTCATCATGCAATATACATTTGTCAGGTGTTCATTCATGCAATACATTTCTTGGGCCAATAAACCTCATTCTTCACTCCACTCACGTGTCACATACCCTACATTTCTTGAACCCTGAGTCAAATGGCACATTCATTTGCATTCACACTGTTTTTCATATTTATTAAGCAAATGCTTCAAAGAGAAAGACACACAATAATGACAATCCCTCTAAGTTAACATCTTAGACTTGAAAGCTAGCCATCATGGGTCATCATAACCAAATGAGAACCCATCTGCAAATACACATCTCGATCTCTAGATAGGGCACTAATACATTTCCGCAAGCCACACTTTTCAAGATGACGATCTTGAGCTTACCAGAGTTCAAGTCCAAGCCATCACAAATCTTTCTTCCAAGGAACGATCAATTCAAAATGTCCAGCTCTGTTTCCAGCATCAAAAGTTTCGTTTCACATCAAACATTTTTGCATCCTTACAAAAACAAAAAGTGTTGTTACCAACAAATCATGCATTATACATGTCCTCATTATTCTAGAATTAAAACCATGCATCTGATCATACCCATCACAACTTTTTCATACAAGTATTGTACATGCATTCACATTCCACTTGTTTTGCCTACACAATTTTGCTTCTTGTGCATTACGCATTGCGTATGCGGGCATGCATCGCCACGCATAAGATGTATCGCTTCAATAAAAATGCCAAATGTCGGTCGCATCATTACCAAAAGTCTGTCTACATCCCAATCAATCACATCATCGCACCATGTATTTAGGCATTTCCTTTTGTTCACCATAGCATTTGCATCAAAATATTACGTATCCATCACATTCACATTCTCATTTCATGCATTCATCAAATACCAAAAAGGCAATAAAGCGAAAAGATAGAAAAAACCTCCCACATCCCAACAAACATCCAATCATTGCATCATACAACATCAAGTCATGCGGCTACCACAACCCTTCATCTAAGCATTACGTGTGCACGTTCATTCATTCATTCATTCATTCATTCATTCATTCATTCATTTATTCATGAAAAGAAAAAAAAGAGAAAACCAAAAAGGCAAAAAATCATCCACATTGCACCCGTTACTCCCACCAAAGCATAGATCATTCCATCATGCAATCAACAGTATATTTGCATTCGCATGTTATCCGCATCCGCATCCACAGCTTATCAATTTCTGTTTCCGACCAGCTTCAGCATCCATCATTCACGGACTCTCGTAGTCCATTTGCTTTCGCATTGCACACATTGCATACCTATAACACTTTTTTTGCTTCGATAGACGTGCTAAGTGCCGATCTCATTGTTGCCAAAAGCATTCTACATCACCAATCATATCATTTGCTATGCATTCATGTGTTTCCTTTATTCACCATAGCATTTGCATCAAAGTATTACATTCGCATCATATTCACAATCGCATTGCATGCATTAAGAAAAGAAGCAAAATAAACAAGAAAAAAGCAAAAAGAAAAATCCATCCATTACATTCATCATCACACATTAATCACTACAGTCACATTCACATCTCATACATCGTTTGTCAACTTTCTCATTCCTTCAGGTTCAACACCCATGGCATACCCATTTCATTCATCATCCCACCAGATACTAATCATTGTACGTTCGTCACATGCATAACATTGTTTGCTTCGATAGATGTGCCAAGTGCCGGTCTCATCAAAAAAGTCTTTTACATCACTAATCATATCATTGTGCCATGCATTCGCGTGTTTTCCTTTATTCACCATGACATTTGCATCGAAGCATTACATTTGCGTCGCATTCACACCTTGCATGTCATACGCTCATTATATACCAAGAAAAAAAAAAGTAAAAAAAACAAAAAGAGGAAAAAATCGATCATTTCATCACATTAATCAGCACAATCACATTCATATCTTATCTGCATTCACACACGGTGTCTGTCAACCTCCATGTTCCATCAACTTCAACTCACGTCATCTTCCACGTTCCATTCATCCCATCGGACACCTGCCATTTCACATACCTATATTGCACGCATACATCATTCATTGCATTTTTAGACATGCCAAATATAGATAGCTTTTCCCTTCTCAGGTAAATGCGTTCATTAGGTATGTTCTAGGCAGGGTACGCCATGTGCCAATCCCAATAGTTTGTTCCCTCAAAGTCGGTGCTCCAAGTGCTGGTCTCATATCACAATTCAGAGTCCCAGTACTCTTGCTGACCCCTAGTGGTCCTTCAGAGCCCAAGCGCTCCTTCAGACCATCAATGGTCCTTCAATCCAGATCGCACGTCGTGTTATCGAGCAACCAATGGATCATCCGACCCCAGGTCCTTCAGACTAGCTGTGTCCGCCTAAAAAACACAGTGGACGTCCTTCGAGGTGAGCAAATCAGGTCAATGACCTGACCTTGCCACCCATGGCCGCTCGAAAAAGGCCAGCCCCCAAGCAGACCGTTTTACTAGTACCGTTGCTAGTTTGCGCTCCATCAGACCCATTGGTCCATCATGCTTAGGCATGCCCTTCAGACCTCGTCGGTCCTTCAGTTTAACTCCAATCAATGCGCCAAGCATCGACTGCGAATTAGACCATTAGAGTCCCAGTGCTCCTTCAGATCCCCAGTGATCCTTATTTACTTTTATTCTATGTCAACCCATTATCTTTCAACAATTTCTACAAAAAATAATCTTGACAAAATTAGTGTCTTTTTATCTTCATTTCTATTTTACTCAAGAAAATTGGAAACCCTTCATATTTCCTAGTAAAATATAAATAAAGAGGGGCAGCTGTCATACCCTAATTTTGTCCGGCTAATTTAAAGTTTATTAGAAAATCAAAAGTATTGTTTTTGCCGTTTACGCGTGTCATTCCCGATCATGTACAGGTTTCACTCTCGTGCATGTGTGTCGCTTGTCATCATGCGTGCGTGTTATTCCTAATCATGTACGCATTTTTATTCTAGTCGCGGGCGCGTGTTCACTTCTCGTCGTGTACGAGTGCTCATTTTAATACTCGTTATTTTATTGTTATAGGTATTAGTTTAATAAGAAAATGTAATAAAAAAATCAGATTTGAATAATTGCTTTTTATTATTATTACTATAATCAGTTTTTTGTTTACAAATAAAGAAGTCAACTTTAGTACATACATGTAGACAAAAAAATTAAATACAAAATAGTACCAAAAATTAATTAAAAAGCAAAAACTAAAAAAAAAAAGAGAAAAGAGCAAGGCAGCACAAGTTGCTGTCCTTGGAAAATCCTTTTGAGCATTATGCCAAAGCCCATTTCTTCATCCTCTTTGATCCTTTCCATTTTTGCTCCAACAAAGCAGCTTTGGCAGGCACCACCCTGCAAGCGGTCTGCTTCTCTCCACCTCCTCTGCTCCACTACTCTGCAAAAGCATAACAACACAATGGGGATCCTCTATAAAAATCAGCAAACAGAAACAACAAAAAAGGAGAGAAAACTGAGCAAAAAATCAGGAACAACACAGAATTAAAATTAGAAAGAAAAAGGAGAGAACAGAGAGAAGGAAAGCCACTGAGCTACATCATCTCCGACCACCATCTGTGGTGGTCGCCGCCGTGCACCACCACCGTGCACCACCACAGAGACCCCTACACCAGCTCCTTCATTCTCTCCTTCCCACCTCACGAACCCCAACCATCGAACAACCACTGCATCGCCCCCATCACCGCCGTGAACCACCGTAATGACCACCACAAAGACCACCCTCACACCGAATCACCACCATAACCTCACCGCTATTCATAACCCAACCGTGGCCACCGTCATCCATCTCTGTCACCGTACCTCCACCAACGACACCGAACCACCACGACCGAACACCTCCTCTGCGCAATCATCACCATCGTACCTCTTTTTCTCTTTCCGTCGAACCTTCCTCCCTTCAAATCCGAACCAGAAACAAATGACCACCGTGCAGTGGCCATCTCTGTCACCGTACCTCCCTCCATCGCCGCCGTAGTCACACCACCAAGTGCCGTCTCGCACCCCCACCAACAAACCATCACCTACCATCATCGCCACCTGCTCCTCTCTTCCCCCTCTCCGTCGAAAACCGTCACACTCCCTCATCTCTCTCTCCCTCACCGTGGCTCCTTCTTCCCTCTCCGTCGTCTTCCCTCTCATCTTCTCTCTCACCTTCGCCGGCGCCTTACCACGCCCCCCTCCGGCGACATCATCCCCATTTTCTTCTCTCCACCGTAATCCCTTTTCTTTCTCGTTTTCCCTCTCTCTCCCCTTCGTTCTTTTTTTTCCTTCTTCTTTCTCTCTCCGAAATTCCTCTTTCTCTCACCTCAAAGAGGAAGCGGCACTGGGTGAATTAAGATTAGGGTTTTTTTTGATTGTTGCCTTATATACGATCTTTTAATGTTTATTTACTTTTTTTTTTTTATTTTTAACACCAGAATTATAATCACACCCCGTATTTTATTGTTTGCGCCCCCACCTGCCTGAGCCTTTTTTGTAGGCCATCTTTGTTTAAAGCCCATCGACCAAAAACTTGTCTATTACCAGTCACACCCCTTTTTGATAATACTGCACCCTCGCAGCTAATTGCACCTTCCTCGCTCTTGTTTTACAACTTGCTATGTTTTTCCTATATTATTCGATCAAAAAGCATTTTCCCATAAATAAAAAGTACCAAACACACAAATATTTTTTACCAAGAACTACGTCTGATTTGATTCTCTACCAGGAGATACGTAGGACCAGAGGGCGGCCGACCTCTGTCAATTGCATTAATAAAAAACCTTTTTCTCTTTTAATTCATTTCTCTCATTTTTCTCCAAAAGTACAAAAAATAGCTAACCGTTTATCGAGTCTCCTTTTTTATTATTATTATTATTATTATTATTATAAGGGTAAAACATTATTTCTGAATTAATAAATGTTTACACATTTAGTTAAAAGGTAACCTTCCTTAGGAAGGATGTCGTAGGGTGCTAATACCTTCCCTACGCATAAACGACTTCCGAGCCTAAACCTGGTCCGCAAGACCTCCTTATCTACTCAATAGGGATTTTCCAATGTTTTCCCTTAAACTAAACTTTGGTGGTGGCTTCATTTCAAGAACTTCGAAGAATCTCTCCTCCGGATTTTTCGGTCGCTACAGCATACATGGCTTATCAATTTCTGTCTCCGACCAGCTTCGGCGACATCCATCATTCACGGGCTTTTGTAGTCCATTTGCTTTTACATTGCATATTTACCACATTACATACATATAACATTTTTTGCTTCGATAGACGTGCCAAGTGCCGGTCTCATCATTACCAAAAAGCTTTCTACATCACCAATCATATCATTTACCATGCATTCATGTGTTTCCTTTATTCACCATAGCATATAATCATTACAATCACATTCATATCTCATCTGCATCCACATACAACCGTTTGTCAACTTTCCATCGGGTTCAAAGAACGAATGTTTATTAAGTTGTTTTTCTTTGTAGAATACTTGCGGACTTTTATCGTTAAGTTGTTTTGTTTGCGGATGTTATAATGATTGAAGTTTTTTTTATTCTATTTTTATTTCGTTATTTGGAAAAATAATTAATGAATATGACATGGGGAATGGCTTGTTAATTAATGTGTGGAATGGGAATTGGATAGGTTGTTGAAGTATTGGTTGCGTATATAATAATATTTATGTTCCACAAAAGAAATTACTATAATACCCTCTGTTTTGGCGGACTTTTTCCCTCCTAAATGTTCTCTCCTTGTCCTACTTTTATATATAAAAGATAATATAACGCTAAATGTGATAAGTGATGAAGAGGGTCGTGAACCAAAGTCTAATAAAAATTTAGACAAAACAATGATTGGCCAAAACAGAAAAACGCAGTTGAAGCGAAATTAAGCTCGCTTTGCAAAGCAAAAAGTTTTTTGATTTGTAGTATGTACACCTGAAGATGTAAAGCTAGTTAGGCTTGTTGTTCAAGAGTATTCGCGAAAACCTAACACTGATTTTGAAGATAAATTCACATGTAGTGAATGAAATTAATTTTAATACTTATTTAGTCTAGTAACACATGAATGGCTCAATTTACATATGATGGATGTGTTACTATTTATTTGTATGGCTCACTTGATAGTGATAATTATATGAAGATTCCTAAAGGATTTAATTTTTCGAGACATATTGTTCGGACTCTTGAGATGGCTACTCAAATTTAATTAGTCTCTCCGTGATATAATATCATTTTGACACATGAGGTATAATCGTCTCAATGCATATTCTACAAGAGGGATATAAAAATGACATCATTTGTCCATATAGTTTTATGAAAAGATCTAGAAACGAATTTGCTATTATTGGAACTCTTGAAGAGTTTTCAAAAACTATAGCTTTCTCAAAGAAAGAATTCTAGACGAATGACTTCAAATTATATTTGATGAATTGAGAGGTTGAACCTTAGAATGATCTCCACCTAGAAAATCCTAGAAGGATTAAAGATATAGAGAAATATCTTAAATAAATATTTCTACGAAACAAAGTTTTGTCTCGACCTGCAGATCAATCAATTAGCTAATTGAATCATGATAAATTATTGCTATATTGAGTACATGATGTGTGTCTCAAGTATGAGAGAATAGGAGAAAAATGAGAAAAAAACCCTCTAGGGTTAGCAGCCGCAGCACAGTCCCCAAGGCGGAGATGCTGATTTTCGCAGACCTGCAGCAACAGGTGGACCAGCATTCGGGTTTCTTGTCCTCTTCTCACTCTGCCAGCGCGTCACTATATGGAGATTGGAGAAATCTGCCTCTGCTGTCTTTGGATCTGACACGCGATAGGATGTTGTTTCCTAAAATGGCAGTGTCTGTCCCGTTGCAGGCGACTGCAGCACTGCCTACTTCATTCTCTGCACTGTCCCATTCCACAATAGAAATTACTATAATACCCTCGTTTCCAGCGCCTGGCGCCGAACATTATGACGTCCAATAGCGCCTGTGTAAGCGACAAGATGCTGTCTCCTCATGGTGGTTCTATGCTTGTGGGACCTGGTGGTCCCATTGTTGGAGCTGCCCCAATCAACGGTTCTCAATCCGTGTGCAAGGGTCAAAATTCCAATCCTAAGTCTTTTGCAGATGTTTTAAAAGGGTCATCAAATATGATTTCTTGTGAATTTTCTCCTGGTCAACTTCCTCGCCCGTGTTTTAAAGGGGATGCAATAGCAATTTCTATTCCGGAAGAGGAGTATTTGGCAGGTCTAGACATATGCAAGACACGCCTTCTTGGAAGTTTTTTACTCTCAAAGGGAGACACTCCTATCAAAATAGATGCTTTAAAATCCAAACTTCAAGCTCTTTGGCAACCAACAGGTAAGTGGGGTCTGATTTCTTTAGCGAAAAGTTATTATGAATTTTCTTTTTCCTCTATTGATGATTTAAGGAGAATTAAGTCGCAGTCTCCTTTGATTTGCAAGCCAGGGTTCCTGCGTTTGTTTGACTGGCAGCCTGATTTTAATCCTTCAAAATTAAAACATACAAATGTACAATGTTGGATTAGACTGACATGTATTGCTCAAGAATATTGGAGACCCAAAATTCTTTTTGTTATTGCTAGCTGTGTTGGAATACCAATTAGACTGGATGATACAACTAGCAAGAGCTCTTTTGATAGATCTTTTGGTCATTTTGCTCGCATCTTGGTTGATATAGATCTGAAATCAGAGCGTAGGAATCAAATCCTAGTTGAGAGGCTGGGTTATGATTTCACAGTGGGTATTGAATATGAAAATTTGCCCTCCTTTTGTATGAATTGCAACACTGTCGGTCATACCATTAGTGCTTGCGAAGGAATGAAGCATTCAGAAAAACAGGCAACACAGATTTATGTCCCTAAGCATCAAGCTTCTAATAATCTGAACACTACAAGAAAATCGCTCATTTCCGACGGCAATTTCCGTCGCAAATGGACCTTTTTCCGTGGCAAATTTGCGTTTGCGACGGCATTTGCGACGGACGAAAAGTCGTGGGAAAACAGCTCGTCGCAAATGCTTTGCGACGAAACTCCCCGTCGCAAATTGTCCGTCGCAAATCCGTCGCAAATTGCCGTGGAAAACTTGTCGCAAACTCTGACACCTTTTCGTCGCAAGTCCGTCGCAAATCCGTCGCAAATCCATTGGAAATTTTAAAAAAATTAAAAAAAAAATTAAATTATACATCCAAAATACTATTTAATAGTTATATCCATAATCTGCCTCAACTAATCAGTACTAAAACATGAAATTAACATAGACTCTAGCTATGATCAAAATCAATCAATTTCCCCTCTTGAAGATTGGCACAGTAAGGCCACCAGCAAAACACATCATAAATATTAAACATGTGAACCAAAGTGCAAAAGGCTTCTGCCAGTTCTTTCTACAAACCAAATATTAAACATGTGAAGGCTTCCGCCAGTTCTTTCTACAAACCCAGTAAGCTTAAAGTCTAACAAACATAAAAGAGGTAATGAGGCCATAACTTGGTGCATATTCTGATACCAAGTATATTGAAATTTCTGATAAAGCACGGAAGCATTCTGCAAACAATCAGTAGACTTTTGTTCAGAAACGCATCCAAATAAGTTTGATCTATAAGGTCCATCAGCATTGCCTGCAAACATAGATAAACATTATTAATAATTATTTAATACACATATCCCATTACGTGAGTGAAAGAAAAGATGTGTCACTGCTCGTTATGAAACTCAAATTGTAATACCATACTGAGTGAGTATTTAAACAGTCCTCACAAAAATGTAAAAATCATTTTTAAAGAGGGGATTACAAAGATCAAAAGGAAAGGAAGAAAACAGAATAGATCATGTGGTTCAAGATTGACGAAGAAACAACCATTTAAAGACCTTACTAAAAAGCATGATGGAAAGTAATCACATACAGCTATGAAAAGAGAAATAAAACATAAAAAGTTTACTGCTTATGAAGCATGAAAGTGATGTAAGTTTAGACTTATTTGAGATTGAAAGCCTCACTGGAAAATCTAACCATTTCATTGTGTGTGTACATTTGTTTAATCTGCCCAGAATTGGTTTAATCTCTATTTTCTGCATTTTCTATTGTATGTCCTGCATACAGAATCTGTTATCATTTGATACAAACTTCATTACAGTATTAATTCCACATATTTTCCATTTCCTAGCTTCTATGGATTATGGTACCTATCAGTCTCATTTCTCTCTTTTTGTACTTCCCTACCTCAGCTAGAATAACAATATTATTAGGAGTCTCCTAGAATAAGAATCTTATTAGGAGTCTCCTTTCTCTGTCTTTCTCATTTACTACTTGAAATCCATATCCCAACAATATGAAAAAACAATTGATCTAAACTCTTAACACATCATACACACAAACAAACAAGTATTGCAGTGATTACAAACCTCAGCTAATTCTTTTGAGCACTGGAAGAGCTTCAAGCCAGTTAACTTAAACTGCTTCCTTTCAAACCTAGAAATGATATCTCGCACCTAAACCAGTTCAAAACACAACGAAATTCAGGATCATCATAAGTAATGACTATCCAAAAGAACAATGAGCTGAAGACCAGAAAACTAAATATAAACATATAATTATAAGCTTATTTATTTTAATTCTCCTTTTCATTCCTTCTATCCCTGAAACCACAACATTTGAAATTGCAGTGAACAAATTAAAAGGCTTACAAAGCCACGTTGAATTTATTATGAGGCTTGCAGTGAAATTGCAGTGAACAGATTTATTATGCTAACTAATTAAATAAATAAAGAAACAATACCTAACACCTACGAAAGCACGTGAAAGTGTATAAAACAGAGACATGTGCAATAAAGGGTACTCTGTTATCCATAAACTTGTTTTTAGTATTAAACTTTTTTTTTTATTTTTGTTGTATTTCTACATAAACTTGTCCTCTCACGGATCTCTAGGTTACCCATAAACTTGTTTTTATTTTTGTTCCCAATCTGTAAAATTAATTGAGTTCAATTGTAGACAATGGTACTATGTTATCACTGCCAATAACCATAACTAGATACCATACCCAACCTATGCATGTATTGTTAGTAATGTTAATACTAATCCCTAATAGGTACGTGAATTACATATCATATAATAGGAGCTTAGAAGATATATAATGCAACAACTACACCACCTTCATCAGTAATGCAGTAAATCAGAAAGAACGGACCTTCTACTTAAATTAAATCTAGCATCTAACATGCTTTTTTGAGCATCTGTTAGTTTCCCAACAAATCTCCATAGGTCCTCACCTGCATAGAAAGATCATGGGAGGAAAACAACTCAGCAAGGCCCAAAAGGTATTATGATCAAAATGAAACCAAAATTTTGCATCTAAAGTCTTCAAGTGAAAATTTATCACTTCATCCACAGATTAAGTTATCAATGAATGACTCATGATTTATAAATTTAAGAAACTGATAGTTGGTCAAAAAAAAAGTAGAAACTGATAGGTATAAGAGGCTTTGTTAATTAAGTTGAGCTAGTTATAAGAAATAAAAATCTATGTTGCCTACAAATAGGAATAGTGGTTGACCGGGAAGGCTGGCCATTTAGTGAGATTCGAGACAAATAGAATTGGGACTAGGAAGAGCCCGATGTCATACCCCAATTTTGTCCGACTTAGGTCAAAACCCTAATTTTCCACAAAAAATAAATAAATAAATTGAAGAATGAAGAGCATCATGCATTGCATTTTGGGTCCTAGAAGTCATTCCAAGGTCTTTAAAATCATTTTTAGGGTTGGAATGCACTTTTTAGGCGAATTAGGGTTTTAGGGTCAAAAAGGGCATTTTGGTCATTTTTCGCAAAAAAGATGATTTTCTCGCCAAAAATGCACATCCACAAAAAGTACATTTTTATTCTATCAAGGATAATTTTTGTACAATTTTTTAGAAAGAAAACCCTAGTCAAAATAATTAAAAATGTATTTTTCCATTTTTAGTGCATAGAAAAATAAAAAGGGACCATTAAATATTCCTCAATTCTTAAGTGACAATTTTTATTGTCATGGGTGACTAGAGAGAATATTTTATGGTGCCCAAAAAAAAAACATGTAACACATTTTCAATAGTTGCATTCCCATTATTTTCCCATGCCCAAAAATTTCAATTTCAAAAAAAACTCAAAAAAAGGGAAGTGTCCTCAATAAGACAAAAGACCAAAACAACAAGTTTTTTTTCTCTCTTGCTCCCCCCACCTACGAATTCTCTCTCTCTCTCTCTCTCTCTCTCTCCAATTTCTTCCACACTCTTCCATTATACCCTCTTTGGTAAATTACTCCACTCACTTACACTAACCTATTCATAAGAAAACCCAAATTTCCCTCTTTGGTAACAATTCTTCTCTAAAATGCCCTTAACCCTACCTCACATAAAATATCTCTTCCAAAATAAGAAATTCATTTTTTTCTTTTCTTTTTTTTCCCCCTAACTTTCGCCCCCCACTCTCTCACTCTCACATTTTGTGTTTTCTCTCCACCCTCAATCCTTGTGATGAGTGATCTCAACCCTCCATTCAAAATCAAAGCTCAATCCTAGAGCACATCAAAATCACAAAGACTAAACTACCCTTAGACCTAATTTCATCCTATAAATACTCCCTCATTCCCACACCTAAGGATGACTCTCTTTTTGCTTCTCATAAGCCTCTCATTCTCCTACACAAAACCCTAGCACACCTCCTCCCCCTCTCCTCACCAAAATCGTAGCCCCTCCTCCCCTCTTCCATATATTTTCTTCAAAAATCAACCACCAAATCCCCCATTTCTTGTTAGATCACCATCTTTCCTTCCATTCTCCTCAAGGTTGCATCATCAAATTGCTAGGAGCTAGTAATTTTTGAGTTTATCATCTCCTTCTTCATTTCATTGTAGTTTTGAGGTAATCCTTGGAGCTTTGCACCTCATATTTAATTTTCTTGCATAATCTCTCCTCTACTCCAAACTCCTTCTTGATTGTTGTTTGCTTTGAGGATCCATTTCAAACATTTTGACAAAGACTTAGGGAGCTTTGGGTGTTTGAGATGGGTCCTTGGCCTTGCAGGAGTCATTCTTCTACTTGAATAATTTCCCTTGCATCTTTACATATTTTGCACTAGATTTCATAAATAAAGTTGTTGTTTATAGGCTATAGTATTTCGCATATCATAAAAAAATTAGGGTTGATATGATTTTGTTGTGCTTCCTTGCTGAATCATATAAATCCTTGCAAAAAAATAGATCTATGTTGCTTAGTGTTAATTTTGGTGTTTTCTTTATTAAATAAAATGTGGATCTAAGTTTCCTTTGGTTCACATGCTTTTAGATCTAAAAATATTTCCAAGTTGATTTTGTTGTTGTTCTTTGTTTAGTGATGTTTAATCTTGTTATTAGTATTTCATTTTAGTGTTAAATGCTACTTTTGTTGTTTGATGATTTAGCAATATGATTCCCACTAGTGCCTAGTGCACCTTGACCTAAGTGGTGAAGATTGCTAGAAATGACTCAATTTAGTTTATGTGTCCATTCATTTTTGTGTCTTAATTTGCTTGTTGTAAATTGTTGATGATAGGCAAGTTGATTCCCACTAGTGCCTAGTGCACTTTGCTCAAAGTGGGAGGATTGCTCTAGGTGATTCAACTTATTTGTGTGTTTAGTTAATTAATCTTTGCATTTTAATTTGCTTGTTGTAAATTGTTGATGATAGGAAAGTTGATTCCCACTAGTGCCTAGTGCACTTTGCTCAAAGTGGGAGGATTGCTCTAGGTGATTCAACTTATTTGTGTGTTTAGTTAATCTTTGCATTTTAATTTGCTTATTGTTCATTGTTGATGATAGGCAAGTTGATTCCCACTAGTGCCTAGTGCACTTTGCTCAAAGTGGGAGGATTGCTTTAGGTGATTCAACTTATTTGTGTGTTTAGTTAATCTTTGCATTTTTAGTTTGCTTATTGCTCATTGTTGATGATAGGCAAGTTGATTCTCACTAGTGCCTAGTGCACTTTTCTCAAAGTGAGAGGATTGCTCTATGTGATTCAACTTGGTTTTAGTGTTTATTTACTTTTTACCTTTTTACTTTACCATTCATTAACTTTTTACCAAAACATAAAAATATTTTACTACTTTGGTTTTTACCACTTCATTAATTTTTTTTACTAAAACGTAAAAAGATTTTACCACTTCCCATTTACCTCATGCATTTTTACTTTACCATCTCATTAAATAATTACCATTTACCTCGTGCATTTTTACTTTACCATCTCATTAAATAATTACTATTTACTTCATGCATTTTTACTTTACTTTTCATTAACTTTTTACTTAAAGTTTTACAACTTATCAACTTGCAAAAATACCCAAAACATTTTCACATTCCTGCATCTTCATTCATACTTAGTTTATGTGACACTCTCATGCATCCTCATATGCTTATATCTCTTGCATCCTCTTATGCATCCTTGTATGCTATCCATTCATAAATAAAGTGCTATGCATCCATTCCTTGTACACTCATGCACTTACATGCTTACCTAATCATGCATCCTTGCTTACATATTCAATCATTTAACTTAGAATACTCTATGTTTACAATCAATTGTATTCACTTGTTCTTGATGCCATGTAAATGTCTTGACTTGATTGTGTGCCCTCCTCTCCACTTGTATGACCTCCTAATGGAGACGTAAGTCTACATGCATGTTGTAGCATAGAGCCATTAGGGTAAATACAATCCTTCTCGCACACACACACAATTACTTTGAGAACTTTGTTTTGCATCTTTAATAATTGAATCCTTTGATTGTATGGACATGTTTAATCTTGGTTAATGAATGATATGTTCATGTTTGCTTGAGTATTATTCATTCATTTGCATTTGGTTATGGATTTAGAATTGACTTGAAATGTTCTACTTCTTTTCTAAAACCCATTTCCTAAAATCATTTCAAAAACAAAAAGAAACTTTTACTTTCAAAACAAAAATAAATCAATTGTCATTAAACACCAATCGCGCCGTTGCCGATTAGGTCGTTAATGATGATGTTGTTTTCAAAAAGAGTTAGTAGCGAGACCATTCTAACCGTTGTTGTTCGGTCTTCGCAAAAGCTCTATCCCATTTTCGAAAACTTATTCATTTCCCAAAAATAAGTCAATTGTCATTAAACACCAATCGCGCCGTTGCCGATTAGGTCGTTAATGATGATGTTGTTTTCAAAAGGAGTTAGTAGCGAGACCATTCTAACCGTTGTTGTTCGGTCTTCGCGAAAGCTCAATCCTTTTTCAAAACCCAAAACTCTAGAACTACGTAGCTTTGAATTCTCCATCGCACAGGGAGATACGTAGGAGCGGGGTCCTGTCCCGTCAAGCACACTCTTAAAAAATCTTTGTTTTGTCCTGATTTCCAAAGATAACCAACACCCGAGAACTACGTAGCTTTGATCCCTCTTCCAGTGAGGGTACGTAGGAGCGGGGTCCTGTCCCGTCAAGCACACTCTTAAAAAATCTTTGTTTTGTCCTGATTTTCAAAGATAATCAAAAATATTCTTCTTCCCTCCTGTTTTCAATAAAACAAACCTTAAATAAAAGAAAAGAAAAGAAGTAGAATAAACCGCTTTCAAACTCAAACTTTTATCCAAACCACACATCAAGTTAATGGTTCCCTTTCGGTAGAAAGGAGGTGTGGGGTGCTAATACCTTCCCCGTACCTAACCGACCCCCGAACCTACATCTCTGCGTTTTCAAAAGACCATCCGCCTTGTTTAAAAGACCTTTTTTCAATGTTTTGGTCTTAAAATTAAAATATTGGTGGCGGCTCCAAACTTTTTCCACGTTGTCAAACGAAAAGTCCCAAACTGGATTTTTCGGGCGCAACACCCGAGATCTCTCGAATATTCAGGGAATTTGTGTGATCTTTCGGTTCAATCAAATAATAGTACATAATACAATCTTTACATTCCAATTTAAAACATTTCCTATCATAAACACAACAACCCAATTCAACTAACTAAAACAGATACACTTTCAGTTTCTTCTATGACAACAAACATTTGGATGCAGAATATATGACAACAAACTGTTTGGTCAGCTCCCGCATTTTTTCCCGTACTTTCTCAATGTTATGCCCTAACTGCAACATTTATAAACTAAGAAATGAACTTCTACTATTTTCCATCTGTGAACTAAATTAGCTAGTTTTCTATAGCATTCAGAAACTACACTCCTCGGACTTATCTACTTACTATACACTAAAAATTTACTGAATTCACTTAAAAAACCCCAAAGATTTTGCAGAAATATAATATCCACAGGCATGGAAGCAAAATTACCACTTTAGACTCTGTCAAACTTGTTAAAACAAACCTTCTCTGTCATGCATGGAAGAAAAATTGCCACTTCAGATTCTGTCAAAGAGTACCCCTCATCCTTCAAGGTGTCAAGCAGTTCAAGAAGAAATTCTAGCACCTTGAGCAATTAAATTGTATGAAAGTTAGGACCAATATATTACACTTCATAAACAAAGAAGATAGGAAAAGAAGAAAATATTTACTTGACACACTGTTGTCAATGCTAGTGTTAAAAAAATAATACAATGCAGAAAAGAAACAAATTCAAAAAATATATGAATATTGTGGAAGTAACAGTGAAAGTAAAAGGCAAAACTAAATAGCACCTTTAGTAGACCTGTTGTGTTTGATTTGCAGAACTGCAACACAAACCACGTCAAGAGAATGTCCAAAACTTCGATAATTTCCTTCACAATGGATGGAAGTGCCTGTAATGTGCAATAGAAGATTGTGTAGTACATTTCCTTCGATAATTTCTATGCATGTTTTGTACTCTTCTAATTTAAATAATACTCTAGCATTGGTTCACAAACTATAGAAAGGATACCCTGGCCAACCAGAAAACAGAGGGAAGGGAAGCCATTTACTTGGTTGTATACCATCTTTCACTTGTTGGAGGATAAATGTTAGCAAAGTAGGAGGACATTCATACTCAAAGCTGCAACATGCTTAAATGGCTGATCAAGTATTACAAAATATAGAACATATTATAAGAAAGTACAATCACAAGTATTATAGCAAAGTGAATCCCTTATAAAATACCATTATTCTATACCTACCCATCATTTCAGATCAGAAAATGTGAATCTGGAAATCTGTAAAACAAATTAAAATAGTATTAGAGCGGCTCATTAACAAATTAAAGTGGATGAACCCACAATATGCAACAGAGCATGCTTAAATTGTTTCTCCATTTTCATAGTTGTAAAGCAAATGATTCAATATTAAGAATGGCTTGTATTTGCACATACCAGCAAGACAATAAATAGTATAACTATAAACAAATATTCATCAACAGTTACCAAATTGAAGCCAACAAATATAGAGGAAGTTGAAGAAGCATCTGAAAATTGAAAGAAGTGAAGCTAATCATAGTCTAGCAAAACATGTGAAATATCCAAGCAAAATTAAAGGGACATGTAGCTTCATTAATAAAATCTTCTATCAGAGTGCAGCAAACCATGTTTCAAGTTCCAATGAAAAAGCCAAAATAAAAAACATCACATTAGTTTCTATAGCTATTCTCAACAACAAACAGAGATCAATAAATTGAAGAATGGAGAAATGGTGCATATTTCTGGACCATATCTCAAAAGTGCTTACTCAAAAAAATGAATGAAACAAAGCTATTCAAAAGTGCTTCTTGCAAAGTTCAGCTTCTGCCTTGGCCCTGCTTGAGGTCTACATACTGATAGCAAAAACATGCAGAAATACTGAAATCAAACCCAATTACACATAAACTTGGTATCATTCCTAGAGTTGTGAAAATGAAAACTACCAAAAAAAAATTAAATGAAAAACCACTCCCATAAATAAACAGAAACTACACATACCATGAAGAAAATCATAAAGAGGACAGATATCCTCTTCAAGCATAACCAAGAGCTCATATATGCATATATGTATTTAATGTCTCTATATTTAATAAACATGTTCAGTGCTTTATGAAACACTCTATTCTCTATATTTGGTGACTTTACCCAAATGTTATTAAACACTTGCTCAAATAGGACATTAAGAGAAACATACGAATTTAAAATTAAACAAATAGTGTTATCAATAGCATTTGATTCTTTTTGCAAAAAGCAGTCAAAACATATTTGTTAACCACATCACAAACATAAAAGAAAAAAGATGAAGTACAATGCAAAAGCCTTCTTCTGTAGCTAGACTTACTAATGTGTAGATAACGAACATCTCCATTCATGAGCTTTAGCAACTTTCTGCTAATGTGTAGACTAACACCCTCCTCAGATTCTAGTCCATTATCTCCAAACATCTGGTTCAGCAATGCTTCTGGCACCCCGCTACCACCATGTGTGATCCTATACAAAATCACAAAATTAAACAATTATTAATTTAAGCTAAAAACTAGTTAATCAAGTTATAATAAAGTTTCTTATGTTACTGATGTAGTGTCCTAGCACAATAGAATAAGGTGTTCGTGTGACATCATGCATAAGTTCATGTCACATTTTGTATAAGCAGGAATGCATATTGTGCCAATCCAGATAATTTAATTAGAGAGATTCAAATGCATGAATATGGAATTGTTACCTGAGCTTCAAATTAACAAGATGGACAGATTTCCCCAACTGTTCTTTAGTTAGAGAGGCTAATATAACAACCCGACCTTCATTTGGTGTGAAATTGATGGAAACTAGTAAAAAGTCTGCCAAAACCTACTGAAGCCTAAGACTATCATTGACTAATCGTATACCCTTTGCATCACTCCTTGTCATCACTTGACTAAGGGAAACAACCAGTACCTCATGCAAAGTGAACTCAGCCATCTCAAGATCCAAGTAGCTGTTGAACATACAGAAAAAAAAAATATTTACAATGGGAATTAGGAACTACAATTATTATAAATTATAAATGTTGTGAATAGGTGGAAAGGTTCAATCTTTCATTCAGTATTTCATGACAAAGAATGCAACAAAGGAAGCAACCAAACCTGATTATCCAACATCCGTGAGAAATTATTGAGTACATGTCGCCAATCTAGTGTTGATATTTATATACATCTCAACAAGTTATTTTAATGCATAAACAAATTTTAAAGAATAAACATACCAAAATTGCACAAAGCAGATAAAAATTGAAACACGTGCACCCAACCAAATTAATGAGAATGAATTAAAGCAAATCTAAATTCAAATATTGAAAATTAAGATCTAAAGTAATGAAACAGCTATGCATACCGTGGTTCGTTTCTCTCCAGCTCAGAAATTGAAAAACACGATTTGCAAAAAAGAAAACGAAGAGGAAACTGAATCTGAACCGAAAACGAAACTGAAAACACAGTTGCACAAATCAAAAAATGAATTGTAAACCCAGGAACAACAACTGAAAACGAAACTGAAAGAGAAGGGAAGACGAAGAGGAAGCAAAGGGAAGACGAATCTGAAATAGAAGTGAAACGAAATCCAAAATGGAAAGGAAGAAAAACGAACACCAATTCCGAAAACGAAAATGAAAACGAAACTGCAACTAAAAGGGAAAATGAATTTGAAACAGAAGGGAAGACTAGAACGGGATCTTGGTTTTAGGGTTGCCATGGTGGCGGTGAGAAGCAAAGAACCGGGTGAGCAACAATAGGGGTGATGGTGTTGGTGGCGGGCTGGGAGAGAAGAAAAAAGAACGTGGTTTGGAGGTGCGGTTGTTGCGAGATTGAGGGTGGAGGCCGAAGTTAGGTTAGGGTTTGCGAGATTGAGGGTGAGGGAGGCGCGATGGTGGAGGGTGTGGGTGGAGGCGCGATGGTGGAGAGTGACACAGTGGGGGAGGGGGACGGCGTGAGGGAGGGGGAGGGGGCGGCGTGAGGGAGGGGGAGGGGGACGGTGTGTAGGGAGAGGGAGTTTAAGAAATAAACAGAGAAGAAGGAAACGATGATATGAACGCTTGGGTTTTAAGGGAAGATCATTTGCGACGGGCTTGTGACGGGATCCCCGTCGCAAATTTGCGACCGTAACTTTATCCGTCGCAAACGTCAGCGGGAAATTTCCCGCCCCTTACTTTTTATACACACCGTCGCAAATCCGTGGCAAATTACTGACAGATTAAGGTCCGTCGCAAATATTGGTGGCTAAAACATGTTTTTCTTGTAGTGGAATTTAAATATGCATCAACAGCTAGGGGAATCTGAGATTGGAGAAAAGGTCATGCATAAATTGGATGTCCATGACTCGGTTGCTTTAGAGGATGGTAAAATATTGTCTTTTGTAGTGCAGACGCAAGATATTTCTTTGCTCCAGAAGTTGCCCGTTGCTTCTACTCCTAGCAATTCTGATACTAGCCGGGTTAGTAGTGATTCCACTCAACCTCCCACCACCAGGCTTGATTCGCTATTTGCCTTTGTGTCTGACATGGTAGCTTCTGACTTGAGTATTTCGCGGAAGCCTTGAGGTGTGTTAGCCGAAGCTGATGATCCTATGACCTATGAAATTGTTGCTGAAAAGTCTGAACCGCATGTGTCTACAACCCGAAAGAAGAAACACAAAAAGAAACTGGTTCAAAAAACACTTGACTATAACACTCGCTCTAAGACGAATTCTGTCTCAGTTTCTTTTTGATGTTCCTTTTTGTAAGTGGGTCTTAGGTTTTTTTGAAAATCAATTTTTGCCCATTGTTTGGTTGGTTATTTCTCGTGTTTCAAGGACATAGTCTTTTTATCTAACTATTATTAGTTAGTTTCTTAGTTTCTAGGCTGTTGTGTTTTAGGGGCTCTCTATTATTGCCTTGACTTTAGCTTCTCTTATGCCAAGGGTTTTGGCCTAGTCCCCCCTTGTGCTCTCCTTTGTCTTTTCTCTCTCTTTTTTTTAATAAATTCTGGCAGGATGCCTGTTTGATAAAAAAAAATGATGTGTGTCTCAAGAAGATATCAAATATCTCGGTCTCGAAGGCTTTAAATTAGTGCGTACATATTACTAAATATCGTATGAATTGATATGATAATATTATTTGATACTTATTAGTGAGATAGAATTTATCACTAACCAAAATACATTAGAAGAAGGTGAGATATATGTTTGTTTTATATTTTCACGATAAATTGAAGCAATTACTTTATGAATATATGTTCATCAAATTAATCATACAGATACGAGATAATTTTCTTATCCAGATCAAGTCAGTTCTGAAATATCTAATTATTTACATATGGCGGCATTGAGGCATCATCAATATCTACATACCAATCTATAGTTATCACTTCCTCATATCATGCTCAAATTCCAACAATTCATGGAAGAAGTCTTGAAGACAATTCTGATTGTGAAGCTCAATTGAAAGGGAGATATATCAGAAATTATGTTGCTTCATATGCATCAGGGGGAGAAAATCCAAATGTTGAAATTCATATTCTTAACAGATTCTTCGAACAGGGGGAGAAAACTGTACTCTTTTTTCCTTCTCCATGGTTTTGTCCCATTGGGTTTTCCTGAAAAGGTTTTTAACGAGGCAGTTCCCACTTAAAGGATATTGTACTATTTTTCCTTCACTAGGATTTTTTTTCCATTGGATTTTTTCCTAGTAAGGTTTTAAAGAGACATATCCTCAATGGGCATCCAATGGGGAGTGTTATAAATATTTGGTTGATGTCCATCTCCCCAAGTCTTTTCATATTCCATATGATGCTCTATAACTCCCATGTCATTACACATTGTTATTGGTCTTTATTTGAGATGCTAATGACACATTATGTTAGACCATTCATATACTTGTAAGTTACAAGTCTTCTTCCTATAAATAAGACTTAATTATGTAACATTGTAAATGGTACTTTCAAGAGTAGAATGCAATGTTCTATTCTTCTCTCATTCTCTTCTTCAATTTTTTCTTCATCTATAATTTATTATAATGATTTTATCTTACTCTTGTTTTGTTCAATTTTATAACACAAAACAGTTATAACCAAGGTTAATTATAAAATCCCCGCGCTAAAGTAGTTTGACATGGAGGTGGTTGAACTAAAATTAGTTGTCGTCCACAAAATAAAATCCATAAACCCGATGCCTAAAGGAGACTTGGGACAACTAAATACAAATAAAAAAATATAACTACGTAGGGCTAGGTATGATTCATTATATAAATAATCATTATTTGAGTAAAAACCAATTGAGTAAAACTATGGATTCTTTAAATCGTACGTGACAATTTGACCCTATAGAAAAACTAATTTAATTTTCCTTAAATCTTACTGCCATTCTGCCAACTAGGATAAGTTTATAGCAAGTTTTGTAACAGCATCTCCTTTTTGAGTCACTTAAGTGGGTCTCACACGCCACATCATTTTTATGGAGCATACACTTATTTTGCTCCATCACTAATCATTTATATTGAGTCTCTTAAGTGGCTCCCACATACCACACTTTAATACTTTAAATATTTACAATTAAATTTATTTGATATTTAAATATTAATGGTTAATACTCTAAATTTCATGTCTATTAATGGTTAAGGACGCTCCCCCGTTTTTTTTTGACAAAAAGGGACGCACTTTATTGAAGGGACGACAACTAAATTTCCATGCTCAAGTTTGCCACCTACGTTCCACGTAACTCTGTTCAAGAGTCGACAACTGATTTTTAAAGGACGGGCTAAGGAAGGCGATGGAGATGCTCTAAGGTGAACTAACACTTTTTTTGAACAATAAGGTAAACTATCACTTGTATCGATAGTAATCGATTTTATCTGTTATGAATTGCGCCACCATAGCATTTTGCACTAAGGCTTAATACCAAAGACAAACCCACCAATCAATGGTGATGATCAAAGACCTATATCCAATGGTTCCCATTGATTTCCAAAACCTATAAATAAGCATTCAATGCTAGCATTAAATGTACACATTTCCTCAATTCTAAAACTTGCAACTGACTCACGTCGGAGTGTCATTGCAGGTACCACCCCACTTCGGGTCGGAGCTCAAACTCGGATTGACCAAGAACACCGCTACCAACTATCTCGGATCGGATCTGGTATCCAAGGTCGGATACAAGGCAAGAGATAAGGTACAGAACATTAGCGACCACAGTGGGAGCATCTTATACTCTAGTCCCTCCCCCATCTCCTTGGTCAGCGATGGCTCCAGTGTTACGTCGGAGGAACGTCTCGAGTGTTATAGTGAGACCCGATCAACAGCAGGAAACACCCGAAGGTGTAGCCATCACTCTGCCATGTAGCTCGGCCCACGACCACAACTCGTCCAGAGCAATGGTCCCCATAAGCTCCGCCCGGAATCAACTTCCACCTCCTCCCCAGACTGTCCAGGTGTCGGTCGACGCTGTTCAACAGCTCATCCAGCTGCTGACAAGAAAGGCCGAGGCTGATCAGCAGAGGAGTCAGCGCTACTCCCAGCTGGAGGCTGAAATTGCCGAGATCCGAGCTTGCGACATCTCGGATCGGTCCTCTCTTCAAAACCATCCTCCCAGCAGAAAAACGTCTAGTCAAAGGCGTCACCGATCTCCGGCATGGAGGAGGCACCACCACCGTTCACCACCTCGTCGGAAAGGAAGATGAGGATCTGTACTTCCCCCAAGCCAGACACAAGACGACGGTTGTTATCCTGAGGATTCTCCTCGCCGAAGCTCATCTTTGGCATCCTCTTCTCCGAGGCGGCGTTTGGTGTGGTTTTTTATATGCAAGTATACATAGTCACACAAGTAATAAAGTGATAAGAAAGGTCGAACCCACAAGGATTATGTATTGTAAATTTTTGTAGTTCAAAGTGTACACTTAGTGTGTCTACACTATTCAGTATTTTTGGTTTGGAGTTTTCAAAGTAAGTAAAATAATAATAAGCAATAAAATGTGTGAGAAATCAGTTGGAAAAAGCAGTTGAGATGTTTTTACCAAGTACTTTACTTCTAGATGTTTTAATGGAGTATGTAGTGTGGGAACACTGGATGTAGGTGCATCAGTTTGTGCCTTTCAGCACTTCTCTTCAGAGTTTCATTACAAGCTCTTATGATCTTTGTTTTCTACAGTAAAGAGAGGTTTGTCAATTCCTCCCTTGCCTCCTAACAATGATCCAAGTTGCTAAATAGGTTCACTCTTGTAATTTTATTATCCTAAGAACTATGCTATCCTATGTCTAGGTTTTAGCATATATTTAACAAGGTTTCCTTTATTAAATACTTGTCCTTATTAACTCTTGAGTTCATAAATGTAGCCCATGTCTGCTGCTACAAGTTTTTACCTATTCTAAAGTGATCAATTCCAGAATAAGTTGAAAGAAGTATTATGCAAGAGTTTAAAGTGTTTACACTACATAAACCATAATAACATATTTAGAAGTTCATTACAAGGTTAGAACATCTCAACTTTAAGGGAATTTAGCTCATGTTACTCATGTTATAAAGCAAAGAATATGCAAAGAACATAAGTAAATGAATAATAAGGCAAAAGAACTTAAAAGAGTAGAGATTACTTGAATAGAAGATCTTTTGTATTAAGTTCCCAAGTTGAAGTACAATAAAGATTTCTTACAAGAATTTCTTCAAAGTAGAAGTGAAGGGAATGGTTGTCAAGCACTTCCTCACCTTCCTCTCCTTAGAAACTTAAAATGAAAATAAACTAAACCTAAACTAAACTGAAAGATAAAGGATTTAAAGATGTGAAAGATGATATATGATAGGATGATTTTCTTGTGAAGATATGATATCTATTTATAGGCTTGAAAGCTTTCCTCTTGCAAGGGGTTTCCTTTGGCGCGAAAGATCAGCTGAGGGAACCGAACATGGTTAGTTTGTTGACAACCAATCAAGCAAGCTGCACAGTTTTGGTCGCTTGCATGCATAACAAAAGAAGAGGTCCATTGGAGAAGTGCCGCATGTCTTTTAGATAAGTTTGAGTCTTGCAACTTGATTTTTATGTGTATCGCCGACTTCAGCAAGTGGCGCAGCTCCAGGTGACTAGGCATGACGTCACTAATCAAGTGTGGAAGCATTGAAATGGTCTTTGGATGTTTTGGTATTAACTGCAGAATTTTAGCAGGTGTTGGCAGTGTTTCCACTCCTAGTGTTTCCACTCCTGGTGTTGGCAGTGCTCCCACTCCTGCAGTAGCTGCACTGAACAAAAACATCAAACCTAACAAGATTTGTGCATTTTGCCTAGATCATTGCCCTTTATCCATTTGAATATTTAGAATGTTGTTCCTTGATAAATAAACTATAAATATATATAAATGTTCTTGAAAATAAGCAATAACTCAAGCTTAATTGTATGAATAACTCTATATAAAATAGAGTTATCACACCCCCAAACTTAAATTGTTGCTTGTCCTCAAGTAACGACAAGAAACAAAAACACAAGATTTATATAATTATGAAGACATCTCAACTCATGTTTTTCAAGAAGTGTTTGAAGTGTATTGATGAGCCTTTCTCTTTTGGTGCTTTTTCTTCCATGCCCTTGCTTTCTTTAAAACATTCAGAGTTATAAAAACTCATTTGTGTGAGTGTGTGGCCCATTGAGTTTCTAATTGGTTCCATAACTGAAAAGAGTTTTTCTTTAGCTTTTTGAAAAAGATGGAACTCTTTTGGTCACTCTTAGAGATTTTTCAAAATATGGCCGAGACTAACAATTTCTTCAAGTAATTAGGGGTCTCTTAAGCACAACAAAGGGCTTTTGGTGTTCCAACTTGCTGAGCCAATACCTTGGTGTTTGATTTTTTTTTTGATGATGTAATGCAGTGAGTGCAAAAACATCGTTTTTGGATTTGTAGGCTCACTTTATTTTGAGTGTAGGTGCCTTTTGATGTAGATGGTGTTGGCACACTAAATGTTGCCACACTTGAAACTCTTTGAGTATTTTTGGTAGCATACACTGCCCTCCTCACTGACCTCCACATGCATTTTCTTCTTTTTCTTGGTTTGTTTTTCTTTTTCTCTTTGAACTTTGTTCATATATTTCAAACCAAATTGCACTTAAGGGACAGGTTCAGTTTATATGACTCGGGTAAGTGTAGCTCTTTTTTGGGATATTTTTGGTATTTTTGAGTGGTTTTGACACTTGTGGCTTGCACTCTTCAAGCTGTCACACTTTGGCCTTTGTATTCATGGAATTTCCCCCAAACTTAAGTCTTTATGCTCTTCTAAATTTTTAATGAAAATCTAATTTTGACCTCAAATTTCCAAAATTTTCTTGGCTTTAGATAGCTCTTGATCTAGCATGGTTCTTTTCAAAACTCGATTTTGTTGTGTCAAAGTTTTTATAAAACTGAGCATTTTTAGAAAACAAGGCTTTTCCATCATTTAAAATTTGACTCATTGACACACTTCTTCAATTTTGTTGAGAAAAATATGAATTGATCATGTTTCATAATCATTTAAATCTAAAAACAAGTTGATGCACTTAATTCACCATGTTAACAAATTATCATGCTTTGTTAAGTACATCTAAAACTTAAAACATACTAACACTACATACTCACATGCTATAAATACTTATTCAAACATATTTCTATAATCATACATATATATTAATACTAGGTTCAAAACATGCTGCAAATATAGTGCATACACAAAATATATACTATTCTCCACTCTCCCCCCCAACTTAAATATGAGCAGTGTCCCCACTGCTCTAAGTTTAAGAAACAAGGGAGTACTAATGTTGGGAGAAACAAACAAAAGTTTTTAACACATAGTAGTAAGTTAACACATAGTATTTCGCACATAGAGTATACTACTAAAGCATATTATAAATACTGGAAACAACATTAAAATGTATCTTTTTACTCTTTCTTCTGGAATCTGGGGCTGGCTCTCAGAGCAGGGCTTTGCTTGGCTTTTGTCTTCTTTGATTTCTTAGTAGTGGCCACATCAGAGGTAGGCACACCAGGATCATCTACAGCAGCCTCAGGCATTTCTGCCTCTTTAGGTGTAGCTTCTGCAGGAACATCTGGTGTAGCCAGTGTTTGCACTTCAGGTGCAGGTACACCACTCTGTACTGGAGTTTTCTCAGATTGCTGCTCAATTCCCTCTTGATGTTGCTCTGCTACCTTCTCAGCTTCTTTCTCTCCTTCTTTGGGTGTAGCTTCCTCAGATACTTCCTTCTCACCAGCTTGTATCCATGTACCCTGTGTACCATAGAGTGAGCTCATTGTCCATTTCTTCTTTGTTGGAGCAGGCTTCATTGTTCTCCTTGTGTATCCCATCATCTGCTTCTTCTCTGCTAAGGCCTTCAGAACTGCAGAGATTGTTGCTGCAGGACTAGTTGCCATGACTGTTGATTTTGAAGCTTCTGCAGTTGGTGTGGGAACACTAACAGACTCCCTGACAGTATCTGCCTGCATCTTCAACTCTGAACTTGCTTTGCCTTTCTCTTTCTCAGGTTCTTCAATGAGTACCTGCATTTGAACTTTCTTAGAAACAATGTTAGTTGGCTCAATAGGTTCTGTGCTTGGGGTGGGAGATTTCTGGGGTGGGGTGGTTGTTTCTGCTTGTGCATCTTGTTTTGGATTTTCAGATTGGGGAGTATTTTCTGGTGGAGGTGTGGGTGATTTTGGTGATGAATTGTGACTGGGGGTATGGTGGGTGGTGGGGGATGGAATGTTGGTTTGTGATGGTGGTGAGGGGGTGTTTGATTGCTGTTGTGATGGTGGTGATGGTGGTTGGGCTTCATTTGTAGATTTTTTTTCTTAATTCATACTTTCTTCTGGCACTAGCTTCCATATCATCACTGCCATCATCATTACTGTCACTAACTTCCAGTGACTCAGATTCATCCTCCTCTACATCCTTTTCAATATCCTTCACAGCCTGCCTTGCCTCTTCATCTTCTTCAGTATCTTCATCACTCACTTCTTCAATTTCTTCCTCCATTCTTGGTTTCTTTCCCTTCTTTTCTTTCTCAGTATCTCTCTTTCTCTTTACTTTCCTCTCTTTCTTATCAGTTTCTTTTTCCACTTCTTCATTTTCATCAATCACCCAATTAGGGAAAATTGGGGATTCTATTTCTGCTTCAGGATCATCCAACTTTAATTTCAACCATTCATGCTGTTCTCTTTGAAATTTCCAGACAGCTTGGAGTTTCTGCACCAAGTGTTCAGACACTTCCTGCTCTACAGTACTTTTAATTTTCACTGACCTCATTCTATCCTTAACTTCAGCAGACAGACCACTAGGAGGGGTTTTTCTGTAGACTTTTTCTAGATCAGAAGTAACAACTCCTTGCTTTTGACACAATTCAGTGATTAAGCATGGGAAATATAAGAATCCAGATTCCTTGGCTTGACATTCTACAGTTTCTTTAGCTATCAATTTCCCTATGTCTACATTATCCTCACATAGGATTGAATCAATAAGAATCAACCTATCTTTAGATAATGTAGAAGTGTGTGAAGTAGGGAGAATTGATGTATCAATGAATAAATGCCAACTACCAAGCTCAGGGATCAATTCACCAGTTTTAAGTTTGAATTCAGTATTAGTGAATTTTTCCCACTGAGACCCTTCTATTGCTACTCTTTCTTTGATTTTAGTCATTTGCTTCTTTCCATAAGTCTCTAGTTTTACTTCAAATGCATTACCAGTGTACGTGAGATCATAGTGCTTATTGATTCTAGCAGGGTCAAAGAAAACTTTCTTACCTCTAACCTTGGAGAAAAATACAGTACCTCCTCTGTTATTCTGAATTCCTGAGTAGAATTCTCGCACTAATTGCTCCAAGTAGTAGGCTCGAGTTTGAACAAATCTTTCCCAATGCATGTTGTTGACAGTGGAGAGGAATGAATGATGAGCTTTTGCGAAGTTGAAACCACGCTCAGGCAGAAACTTCATGTTCCAAAAGTGCTCACATCCAGGGATTGCTTCCATTGATGCTAGTACTCCTGATTTTCCCTTTTTCGCCTGAGTTTCCACACCAGATCCTTTCCCAGTGTTTTTAGAGGTAGGCTTGTTTCTTAGCCATTTATGATTTGGAGTGTTTGAGATTGAAAAAAAAACTGTTTGTGAGTGGAGAGGATTTTTGATCGGTTTTGCGAGAGGGACGAAGAAAATTGAATTTTAGGTTATGTGAAAGGGTTAGTGGGATTTGGTAGTTGAGGGTTATAGCCGTTAAGTTGTGTGGCCTAACATGCAAGCCAACACGTGGAAACTTAGACTTAACACGCCACTTTCTAACCCTTGATCAGAGATGATTCCATTAAGTTGATGATTTGTCAAGTGACAGTTTTCTTCTAAATTATTCTAACACCAGAGTAGGCAGTGTGGCTGCATTAAGTGTGGAAACACCTAGTGTGGGAACACTGGCTACTCTGTTGTCCTGTTTTTCCTGCAAAATAACAAAACATGAAATTGCACAAAAATAATAAATTTAACTATATAGTGATGGGTTGCCTCCCTCAAGCGCTTGTTTTAAGAGTCTTACAGCCTGACTTGTACCTTGGTCTAAGGTTTTGTAAAGTGGGTGGTGATCTTGTCTCTCTCTACATGCTCTCCATAGTACATTTTCACTCTTTGTCCATTTACTTTGAAAGTGGTATCAGTGGTTGCATCATATAGATCAACTGCACCATGGGGGTAGATTTTAACTAATTTGAATGGTCCTGACCATCTTGATCTCAGTTTTCCAGGGAAGAGTTTCAACCTAGAATTGTACAACAGAACCATTCCTCCTTCTTTAAGTTCTCTCCTTTGGATTTTCTTGTCATGCCATACTTTGGTTTTAGCTTTATAAATTTCTGCATTCTCATAGGAGAAATGCCTAAATTCTTCTAATTCATTTAGCTCAAGAAACATTTTCTCTCCTGCCTTTTTGAGATCAAAATTCAACTTTTTGATAGCCCAATGTGACTTGTTTTGTAATTCAACAGGGAGATGACATGGCTTGCCATAAACTAACTTATAGGGGGACATTCCTAATGGAGTTTTAAATGCAGTCTTATATGCCCATAATGCTTCATCTAAGTGTAAGGACCAATATTTTCTGTTTGGTCCAACCATTTTCTCAAGCATTCTTTTTATTTCCCTATTTGAAAGTTCAGCTTGTCCACTTGTTTGTGGGTGATAAGCAGTAGCAATCTTATGTTTCACTCCATATTTTGCAAGAAGATTTTCAATAAGTTTGTTGCAAAAATGTGAGCCTTCATCATTGATGATTGCTCTTGGAGTACCAAATCTTGAAAAAATATTTCTTTGGAGAAATTTGCTAACAGATTTAGCATCATTATTTGGCAGTGCTACAGCCTCAATCCATTTAGACACATAGTCTACAGCCACTAAGATGTATTCATTGCCAAAAGAAGGTGGAAAAGGACCCATGAAATCCATGCCCCAAACATCAAAAAGTTCTATTTCTAGAATATTAGTCCTAGGCATTTCATGTCTATTAGATATATTACCACTTCTTTGACATTTATCACAGGTTTTGACCATATAATAAGCATCTTTAAATAGAGTAGGCCAGAAATAACCTGATTGAAGTACCTTAGCTGCTGTTCTTTGGCTTCCAAAGTGACCTCCATATGGTGCAGCATGACAATGCAGGAGTACTGCTTGCTGTTCTTCTTCAGGAATACATTTTCTCATGATTTGATCAGGACATATCTTGAATAGGTAAGGTTCATCCCAATAGTATTGTTTTACTATGTGGAAGAACCTTCTTTTCTGTTGATAGTTCATGTCACATGGTACAATTTTGCTTACAAGGAAGTTTACTATGTCTGCATACCATGGTGTTGAAACATGAGGTGTGGCCACACTGAGTGCAGAAACACTGGCTGTATTCATGGTAATTGCTAGTAATTTCTCATCAGGGAAACTTTCCTTGATTTCTTCAATTGTACCTGCATTATTACTTTCAAGTCTAGAGAGGTGATCAGCCACTTGGTTCTCTACTCCTTTCTTATCTCTTATTTCAAGATCAAATTCTTGAAGTAATATAACCCATCTTATTAGCCTAGGTTTTGCATCTTTTTTTGAAATTAGATACTTGATGGCAGAATGGTCAGTGTACACAATTACTTTAGTGCCTACCAAGTATGATCTAAATTTTTCTAAAGCAAAAACCACTGCTAATAGTTCCTTCTCTGTCACAGTGTAGTTCATTTGAGCCTCAATTAGTGTTTTGCTAGCATAGTATATGGTATGAAACACTTTGTTATATCTTTGCCCTAGGACTGCTCCTACTGCAAAGTCACTAGCATCACACATGAGTTCAAAAGGCTTACTCCAATCTGGAGTGACTACAACTGGTGCTGTAACTAAGGCCTTTTTTAGTTTTTGAAAAGCTTCTACACAAGATTCATCAAAATTAAAAGGCACATCATGTTGCAAAAGCATACACAATGGTTTTGAAATTTTTGAAAAATCTTTGATAAATCTCCTATAGAATCCTGCATGACCTAAAAAAACTTCTAATCCCTTTGATTGTTGATGGAGGTGGTAGTTTCTCAATTACCTCTATCTTTGCCCTATCCACTTCAAGACCTTTTTTAGATATTTTATGACCAAGCACAATGCCTTCTTTTACCATGAAATGACATTTTTCCCAATTAAGCACTAAGTTAGTGTCTTCACACCTTTGAAGAATTTCTTCTAAGTTTGAAAGACACAATGAGAATGTTTCTCCAAAAACAGAAAAGTCATCCATGAAGACTTCCATTGATTGCTCAATGAAGTCAGAAAAGATTGACATCATGCATCTTTGAAAGGTAGCAGGAGCATTACAAAGTCCAAAAGGCATCCTTCTAAAGGCAAAAGTGCCATAAGGACAAGTAAAGGTGGTTTTCTGTTGATCCTTAGGTTCAATTGCTATTTGATTGTATCCTGAATAACCATCTAAGAAACAATAGAATTCCTTTCCTGCTAACCTATCTAACATTTGATCTATAAAGGGTAAGGGGAAATGATCTTTCTTAGTGGCCTTATTGAGTTTTCTGTAATCCATACAGATTCTCCACCCTGTTACAGTTCTAGTTGGGATTAATTCATTATTTTTATTGGCTACAACTGTGACTCCACCCTTTTTAGGAACACATTGCACAGGACTAACCCATGAACTATCTGAAATAGGGTAGATAATACCAGCATCTAGCCATTTAATTATTTCCTTCTTAACAACCTCTTTCATTACTGGATTTAATCTTCTTTGCCCTTCTATGCTATTTTTAGAATTTTCTTCTAAAATTATCCTATGCATGCATGTTGAGGGGCTCATCCCTTTAATGTCAGACATTTGCCAACCTATAGCTTTTCTATGTTTTCTCAAGGTGTTAATTAAATCAAGCTCTTGTTCTAAAGATAGATCAGAAGCTATGATTACAGGAAGGGTATTATCCTCACCTAGAAAAACATATTTTAAATGCTTAGGTAGTTCTTTTAATTCTAGCTTAGGAGGTTGTTCAATAGAAGGTACATTTTCTTTAAGGTTGGGATCTTCTAAATTAAGAGATTCATAAGTTCTAACCCATACCTTAGGTGTAGCTTGTTCCCTGGGCAATATGCTTTCTTCAATAATTTTCTCAGCAGGCAATGCAGAAACATCAGGTGCTAGTGCATTGGCAAGGTGATCATACTGCTTGTGGAACTGCTTCTCTACCAAATGATCAAGTGAGATTGATGAACACTCTTCACTCTCCTCTGCAGGATACTTCAAAGCATTCAAGACATTAAATTTTACTTCTTGATCATTCACTCTCATGGTTAGCTCTCCTCTTTGCACATCTATCAGTGTTTTCCCTGTTGCCAAGAATGGTCTTCCAAGTATGACTGGCACTTCTTCATCTGCAATGAAATCAAGTATAACAAAATCTGCAGGAAACACAAATTTGTCAACTTGCACCAATATATCCTCAATAATTCCTTCTGGATATGCAATTGATCTATCTGCCAAAGATAGTGTCAATGTGGTAGGTTTTGCATTTCCAATCCCTAGCTTTGTGAAGATAGATTTGGGCATCAAATTGATGCTTGCACCTAAATCACATAATGCTCTTCCTGTATAGTACTTACCTATTGAAAAAGGGATTGTAAAGCTACCTGGATCCTTTAGCTTCCTTGGAATTTTGTTTTGTAAAATCAGACTACATTCTTTTGACATGACAACAGTTTCAAATTCCCCTAATCTTCTTCTTTTAGAAAGCACATCTTTCATGAATTTGGCATAGTTTGGCATTTGTTGAAGTGCCTCTATCAAGGGAACATTGATATGCAATTGTTTTAAAACATCTAAAAATTTACTGAATTGCTTCTCCTCATGTATTTTTTTCAATCTTTGAGGAAAAGGAGGATGAGGGTATTCTGGTACTAACCTTGGAGTAGGAGATGTAGGAACACCAGGTGTTTCTGCATCTTGAGAATTTTTTTCATTTTTATTTTTTTCTCCCTTCTTTGTACCTTCAAGCTCATATGGTTCTGTTAGATCCTTGCCACTTCTCAAAGATATGGCTTTAACCTGTTCCTTACCTTGCCTTTGTGAGGGTGAAGCTTCTGTGTTTGATGGCAAGGTACCTACTGGTCTTTGCTGCAAAGCAGTTGCTAATTTCCCTACTTGGTTCTCTAGGTTCTTAATTGATATATCATGAGCTTGCCTAGCAGTTCTAGTTTCACTAATGAATGATCTAAGCAATTCTTCTAGAGAGTTGGTACTGGCAGGTGGGTTTGATCTTTGTTGGCTTTGAGGTAGGAATCCATGAGGAGTACTTGGTGCAGGTGCACTTTGTGCAGGTGCATTAGAATTGTTCCACCTAAAATTTGGGTGGTTCTTCCATCCTGGATTGTGGGTATTAGAGTAAGGGTTGTTATTTTTATTGTAACCTACATAATTGACAGAGACAGGGTTGCTAGGACATTCTTCATATAGATGGCCTCCTCCACAATACACACAACTTGTAGTTCCTGGAGGGGCTTGTTCTATAGTTGCTGCAGTGTTTTCTTTAGGTGTTGCTACACTAGATGTAGGTGCACTAGTGCACTGTTTGATCAGATTGGTTAAAGTGGCTACTTGAGCAGATAGGGCTGATATATCATTAATCTCATGTACTCCAGAGGTTCTCTTTTGAGCACTTACCCTCTCAGTAGGCCAACTTGAACCATTTGTAGCAGTTTTGTCAATAAGATCACATGCTTCATTATAAGACATATTCAAAAGAACACCACCAGCTGATGCATCAAGCATCACTCTGGTTTGTGGTTCTAGACCATTGTAAAAAGTTTCCATTTGTATAATGACAGGTAAACCATGATGTGGACATTTTCTTAAAAGTTCTTTCCATCTCTCCCATGCTTCAAACAATGATTCAAATTTGCAACATTTGAAACATCATAGGTTTAAATTCAAAATGAACAGCATCAATTTGAGGTCTAGCAATACTAGTTTGTATGTGCTGCTGGTCATATTGAGCATAGTCTCTCATAGGTCTATCTCTATCATTAATCATACCTATTGGTCCCATTTGAATGAATTCTTGTCTGTGATCTGGTCCACCTTCAGTTTGTTGATGTGAATTAGGTCCTCCTCTTGCTGAGGCATCTTCACTGTGGCGAGACATTGTTCTGCAGTCTTGTTGTCTTTGTCTTTGCTGTCTTAGCAATCTCCTAATTCTTCTCTCAATTTCTGGATCACAATCAAATTCTGGTGGTCTATCTCTGGGCATAAACTAGTGTTTCCACACTGAGTGTTTCTGCACTAAGTGTTTCTGCACAGAAAACAGAATACCAGTAGTACTAATAAAACACTAAATTAACAATCTAAACAACAAAATTTTACTATAATCCCCGGCAACGGCGCCAAAAACTTGGTGTGGTTTGTTATATGCAAGTATACATAGTCACACAAGTAATAAAGTGATAAGAAAGGTCGAACCCACAGGGATTATGTATTGTAAATTTTTGTAGTTCAAAGTGTACACTTAGTGTGTCTACACTATTCAGTATTTTTGGTTTGGAGTTTTCAAAGTAAGTAAAATAATAATAAGCAATAAAATGTGTGAGAAATCAGTTGGAAAAAGCAGTTGAGATGTTTTTACCAAGTACTTTACTTCTAGATGTTTTAATGGAGTATGTAGTGTGGGAACACTGGATGTAGGTGCATCAGTTTGTGCCTTTCAGCACTTCTCTTCAGAGTTTCATTACAAGCTCTTATGATCTTTGTTTTCTACAGTAAAGAGAGGTTTGTCAATTCCTCCCTTGCCTCCTAACAATGATCCAAGTTGCTAAATAGGTTCACTCTTGTAATTTTATTATCCTAAGAACTATGCTATCCTATGTCTAGGTTTTAGCATATATTTAACAAGGTTTCCTTTATTAAATACTTGTCCTTATTAACTCTTGAGTTCATAAATGTAGCTCATGTCTGCTGCTACAAGTTTTTACCTATTCTAAAGTGATCAATTCCAGAATAAGTTGAAAGAAGTATTATGCAAGAGTTTAAAGTGTTTACACTACATAAACCATAATAACATATTTAGAAGTTCATTACAAGGTTAGAACATCTCAACTTTAAGGGAATTTAGCTCATGTTACTCATGTTATAAAGCAAAGAATATGCAAAGAACATAAGTAAATGAATAATAAGGCAAAAGAACTTAAAAGAGTAGAGATTACTTGAATAGAAGATCTTTTGCATTAAGTTCCCAAGTTGAAGTACAATAAAGATTTCTTACAAGAATTTCTTCAAAGTAGAAGTGAAGGGAATGGTTGTCAAGCACTTCCTCACCTTCCTCTCCTTAGAAACTTAAAATGAAAATAAACTAAACCTAAACTAAACTGAAAGATAAAGGATTTAAAGATGTGAAAGATGATATATGATAGGATGATTTTCTTGTGAAGATATGATATCTATTTATAGGCTTGAAAGCTTTCCTCTTGCAAGGGGTTTCCTTTGGCGCGAAAGATCAGCTGAGGGAACCGAACATGGTTAGTTTGTTGACAACCAATCAAGCAAGCTGCACAGTTTTGGTCGCTTGCATGCATAACAAAAGAAGAGGTCCATTGGAGAAGTGCCACATGTCTTTTAGATAAGTTTGAGTCTTGCAACTTGATTTTTATGTGTATCGCCGACTTCAGCAAGTGGCGCAGCTCCAGGTGACTAGGCATGACCTCACTAATCAAGTGTGGAAGCATTGAAATGGTCTTTGGATGTTTTGGTATTAACTGCAGAATTTTAGCAGGTGTTGGCAGTGTTTCCACTCCTAGTGTTTCCACTCCTGGTGTTGGCAGTGTTCCCACTCCTGCAGTAGCTGCACTGAACAAAAACATCAAACCTAACAAGATTTGTGCATTTTGCCTAGATCATTGCCCTTTATCCATTTGAATATTTAGAATGTTGTTCCTTGATAAATAAGCTATAAATATATATAAATGTTCTTGAAAATAAGCAATAACTCAAGCTTAATTGTATGAATAACTCTATATAAAATAGAGTTATCAGCGTTCTATAAGCCGGGAAAGATCCCCGAGGAAGGCTCAAGCTTAATTGTATGACACCAATCACTGCAATGCTCTGAAAGACGACATTGAGGATCTGATCAAGAAAGGGAAATTGAGTCAGTACGTGGCCAAAGCACCTCGGCAGAAGGTAAAGGTTAAAGAAGAGAAGGATGACCCTAAAAAGAAGGGGAAGGCTCGTCAAGCAAGAGAGGAAAGCTCGGAAGACGAGCGCGATTTCTGAAAGTCTAAAGGTCGGGCGGTAATGATGGTCATCTCTGGTGGATACCCCGTCGAAGCTTCAGGCAAGACTATGAAAAGAAAGTGGAAGGAGATTATAAGTGCTGCTTCCACCTCGGCGGTAACCTCGACCCCAGACCGACCTTTCTTGGCATTTGGCGATCAAGACTTGCTAGATGGCAAACCCAACAAGCATGTACCTCTTTTGATCAGGGCTGTCATGGCCAATCACGAGATAAGAAGAATCCTTGTTGATCAGGGAAGCTCGGCAGATATCATTTTTATCGACCTTGTGAGAAAGCTGCAAATCTCAGAGGAGGACTTCACCCCTTATAGGGGATCTGACCTTTCGGGTTTCAATGGGTCCCGGACCAAACCACTCGGCTATTTGGAATTAATGGTCAGCTACGGTGAAGAACCATTGGAAAGGACAGTCAAGACCAAATTCCTAGTTTTGTCATGCCCTTCGGTCTACAACTGTATTATCGGAAGACCGACTCTAGGAAGGCTCGGAGCTGTAACCTCAACAGTTCATCTGAAAATGAAATTCTACTCTCAGTGCAACAAAGTTATTACCCTTGATGCCGACCTAGAGTCCGCCCATAGATGCTTCTATCTGCACGTGAAATCCAATAGGCGGGCCTCGGAGGAGGGGGTTCCCCCGAAGAAGCAGAAGCCCGGAAGGATTCCAAAAAGAGAAGAAACAGCAGAGCTGCCGAGGTCAATGTCACAGATCTTGATGCGAGGTACGACCCTAACAACTCCGAAGAGGAGAGTGATGACGATCTTACCCGAGAGCTGAAGAAGAAAATCAGGCGACCTCAACCTGATGGTGAATTCGTGCAAATTCAATTGGGAGATGACCCAACCAAAGCTGTCAAGATCGGATCCGACCTTTCTGAGGAAGTTAAAGCAAAGCTCGCTTTATGTTCGAAGGTTCATGCCGACCTCTTCGCCTGGTCGGCGAAGGACATGCCTGGGATTCCCCCGGAAGTCGCTTGTCACCAGCTAGCTGTTAACCCCGGGGCTAAGTGGGTTGCCCAGCGCAAGAGAGCTCAAAGCAAGGAGAAAGCAGCTGCCACAGCTAAGGTCATTGATGATTTAATTAAAGCCGATTTTGTAAAGGAAGTCAAGTATACAACCTGGCTTTCCAACCATGTACTTGTCAAGAAATTTATGGAAAATGGCGAATGTGTGTTGATTATACCGATCTTAATAAGGTCTGTCCAGAGGACACCTTTCCTGTTCCTAGTATTGATCGTCTCATCGATAATGCTTCAGGTTTTCGTTTACTATCTTTTATGGATGCCTATTTCGGATATAACCAAATTCCGATGTTCCCTCCTGACCAAGAAAAGACCGCCTTCATGACTGACCGCGGTAATTTCTGTTACCAGGGTTATGCCATTTGGCTTAAAAAATGCGAGAGCTACCTATCAAAGAATGATGAACAGGGTTTTCTGAAAGAAGATTGGGTGTAACGTAGAAGTCTACCTCGACGACATGATCGCGAAAAGCGAAGGTGAGAGCCTCTACATAGCCGACCTTGAAGAGATCTTCGCAGAAATCCAAAAAAACAATATGAGGCTGAACCCAGAAAAATGCACTTTCGGAGTCTGAGCTGGGAAATTCCTTGGTTTCTACCTCATAGACCGGAGCGGGATGAGGCCCTCTCCCAGCTTAAAAAGGCTTTGACCGAACCACCAATCCTGACTCGGCCAAACCCCGGGAAACCTTATGCCTGTACTTAGCAATCTCGGAGGAAGCAATTGGCGCTGTTCTCATTCGGGAAACAGGGACTGGTCAGAGTCCAGTATAGTTTGTGAGAAAAGTTTTACAGGGATCAGAAGTTAGATACCAGAAAATAGAAAAAATCGCCTTTGCTCTACTCATCTCAGCACGTCGCCTCCGACCTTACTTCGTCGCTCATCAGGTTGTGGTGCGGACGAATCACTCGATCCGATAAATCTTACACCGACCTGACTTAACATGACGAATGATTAAATGGGCAGTAGAACTCTCTGAGTTCGGCATCAAATAAGAGACCAGGCCAGCTATGAAAGCTCAGATACTTGCCGATTTTGTCGCTGAAATGACCCCGGCCAACCCTGAAGGCGAATTGTGGACGCTCCATGTAGATGGATCCTCAAATCAAAGGGGAGAGGTGCAGGGCTAATGCTTGAAAGCCCGACAGGCGTTATAATCGAGGTATCCCTCACTTTTGGTTTCCCAACTTTAAACAATCAGGTAGAATACGAGGCATGCATAGCAGGACTCCGAATTGCCATAGACCTCTGAGTTACTCGGCTCTCTTTAAACACAGACTCCTTGTTGGTAGTCTCGCAAATCGGAAAGCAATATGAATCCAAAGATCCGACCTTGCAGAAGTATTTCACCCGAGTGCGGGAATTGCTTGCCTATTTCGTATTTGCAGAGGTTAAGCACGTTTCCAGAACGGAAAACATCAGAGCGGATGTTCGTTCCAAGCTCACCAGCACCAAAGTTCCGGGAAATCACCGATCAATAATCCAGGAAACGCTAAGCAAACCCAGCTGGCTCCCCAACCCAGAGCCCGCTTTTTCCATCAATGTAGTTGAGGAAAGCAAAGGTTGGATTTCAACAATAATGGAGTACATCAAGTAGGGGGACGAGCCTTTGGACTCCCGTGAAGCCAAATTAATTAGGAGGAAGGCCTCGTATTTCTCCATAATCGACGGAACACTCTACAGAAGAAGCCTCTCCGCGCCATTATTAAAATGCGTTGAAGGAGAGGAAGCAGATTATGTCTTGGCCGAGATCCACGAGGGGATTTGCGGACAACACCTTGGAGGTCGGTCTCTAGCTCGGAAAGCCTTAAAGGCAGGATATTTCTGGCCAACCATGGAAACCGATGCAAGAAACCATGTCAAAAAATGCAAGAAGTGTCAAATCCATGCCAAGGTTCATGTAGCACCTCTTGTCGAGCTCACTAGTCTCACCTCGCCATGGCCTTTCGCGTGGTGGGGGATAGATCTCTTAGGGCCATTCCCAACTTCCCCCAGCCAAGTCAAGTACCTAATAGTGGCTGTGGACTACTCCACAAAATGGATTGAAGCCGAGCCTCTAGCCATTATCAGCACAAGGAACTGCAACAAGTTCTTCAAAAAGAATATTATGACCAGATACGGGATCTCCGAGGTAATAATCATTGATAACGGAACCCAGTTCACTGACAAGGTCTTCAGGAAACTCATGTCCGATCTTCAGATTAAACACCGGTTCACCTCAGTAGAGCACCCCCCAAACTAACGGATAGGCAGAGGCCGCTAACAAGGTCCTTCCCAACTGCCTCCGAACTGGGAAGGACCTTACCGGGTCATCTCTAAAACCGGTAACGGCGCTTTCCAGTAGGAAACTTACTAGGAAAAACAATCCCAAGAACTTGGAACGCTGCCAAGCTGAAGCAGTATTACAGTTAATTTATGCTTTAAAAAGCATTATGTATGCCGATGTATGAACATTTCGAATCTAAAAAGAACTTCATGACTCTTCATTATGATCACTAATTTGAAAATCCGGTGTTCCGAGGTTAAAGGGAGCCCCTTTAAGAGCGGTCTAACGATTACACACGAGGCCCCTTTTTTATAAAACCGGAACCCGGTGCCCAGCGTTCAATACAACCTCCGACCGAGGTCGTCACAGACTCTCTTTGAACGAGTTCGATCTGGGCTGAATCCCGGTAAACTGCTTGAAGGCGACGCACGTTACTTGAGCAGAGAAAAACGCAAGTGCAAGAAATAAAACGCAACCGAGGTAAATAAAAACCGGAAATGCGAGCAGCTAAAATAAAGCAAAAGATTTCAGACCACCCCGGATACGGCCGGGTCCTCAAGTTCAAAAAGACTTTCAAAAATTACAAGGCGAAATGTCGGTTCCGCTTAGAACCCGAAGCCTTAGTCAAACCGGTTCCACCCGGAACCCTGGAGCCATCTACCCCAGTCATGGGTTAAGCGTCGGATGGGCGAGAGTAAATGATCACATGTTCATTGGAAACGGAGTCGGTCTTGACGATCTCATTCCCCTCCACGAAATAATCAATGCTCAACATCTCCCTATCGAGAGGCAGCGAAGGGTGAATCACGACAACTTGGTCAAGAGCTTTGTTAAAGCCTTCCCCCACCATCCCAAGAGCCATCTCCGCTATATCGGCAGTTTCAAGCTGGTCCTTCCGAGTCTTCTCTTCAGCCTGCCTCAGTTTCTCCTAGAGATCTGCAACCTGACTTTGGGGGTCGGTCCCCTCCTCCTGAGCTTTGTGAATATCGGCCTCAAGATCGGAGATCCGAATCCTCAAAGTCGTAACTAACTCCACAGCTTCTTTCTCTTTGGTCTCAAGCTCGGTAATCCGAAGCTCGAGCTCCTTAGCCTTGTTGGAAGCAGAGTCCCTCTCGTTTTCAAGATCTATTTTCTCCTTCAGAAGATCGGCGAGGTCCTTCTGAGCCATCGCCAGAGTGGAAGAGAGCGACTCGTATTTCCTCCTTTCCTCTTCCTTCTGAGCTCGCTCTTCATCTCTCTCTTTCAGGACCCCTGGAATGAAAAGAATGCAAAACTAAGTTATAAAGATAAAGCGACAAAAGCAGCAAGGGAAGGAGACGTCGGTTTCCCACAATCACCTTTGACTCAGGATTCTGCTTCCTCCCTTTGCATTTTGGAGACGTCGGCCAGATGCCTAAAACGTTTCGCAGCGGCTTCCACCGGATCAACCCGGTACTCCTCAAGATTTTTCCTCAAAAAATCGTCATCAATCGGGATATTAGAAGATCGGCGTTTCTTTGAGCCATCTTTTTCATGACGACCTTTCTTTGACACCTTTGGAGACCCGCCTTGGTTTGATCGCACCCTTTTTCCCAGGGCCTGAGAGGTGGAAGCATGAGTTGAAGGGCGCCAACCTGTGCCAAGTTCGGTTGACGTTTCCGATGCTGAAGGTCGCCAGTCTGATGTTCAACACTCACAGCAGTAACGGTGTTAATTGGCACAGCTTGTATAGGCTCATCCCGCCTAGGGGTTCCCTAAGGGATCGGAGGAGCATCGGAGCTGCCTTCCTGAAGGGCGGCCCTCATTTCTGCAGCTTCCTTCAAAATGGCAAACTTGTCAGAGCCATTTGATCTGCAAAGAAAAACAAAAAGCTAAGATTATGGATACCGATTTTGAGAATAGGAGGTCGGAGGTTCATAGTGACAATCGTCGCCTCGTGCATCACGAACTTGAGGGCCGGTGCCCAAACGGCGACATGCTGACCTTCTCCCATGCCTTCCGCTCTCCATATATCTCCTATCCTCCCGGCGATTATTTTAACGATGTGGCTCATATCATCTCCGGCCTTATACACAGATCGGATCGCCCTCAACGACTCTGACACCCACGAATATTCCCGTTGGGTACTTAAAGGCAACAGCAGGGGGACATCGACCAAACCGACCCCGGTGCTGGGGTACTCATCGGAATCACCTTCAGCAAGATCTTCCCCTTTGTTCCGATCTTCAGGAAGATCTTCTTCTTTGTTCCGACTTTCTGGAAAACCCTCCACTTCGACCTCAACTTCGGCCTCACTATCATCAGAACTCCAACGAGAGTTGGTGCTCTTTGCTCTCCCCATCACCATCAGCATCGGACTCATCCGACTCAATGACCACTACGTCTTCGGATCGGACTTCGCTCGCGTGACCTTCCTCCACCAATTCATTATCAGGAATCTCGGGCGAGCGCTCTTCTGTTTGGAAGCTGTTGGGAGCCGAATTAAATCCCTCGTGAACATCGGGCTCGGCCGATCTGAGGTTATCGGTGCGAGCTCCTTCCGAGTCTCTAGGATCGGAAGCCATCAGTTTGGCAACGTTTGGACGATTTATATCGATAACCCGACGGGTTTGTTTTGTTCTAGCCAGATCGCACCTGCAGAAATGGGGGCATGCCAAGTCAAGTTTAAGTGCTAAGCAGTGGGTCAACAACCAAGTCGGAACCCGACCTGACGACCCCTACTCTGTATTTATGAAAACGTGCAAACAGGAATACCGGCTAAAACATAAGGAAAAAAGAAAAAGAAACAGTGGAAGCACACTAACCTTGGAAACCGGAAGCTCGACGAAGCTGAACTTGTTCGCGTGCTCTGACGACCTCAATAAACTGAAAGGCAGAGACCCTCGCCACAGTAAGTTGAACGGGAAGCTCGGAGATCAAGGCACAGAATAACGATGTTAATGTCCCATGATGTTACACAAGGCATCAAGTCGAGCTCGCCCTAGGGCAAACCGACTTAGGGGGCAACTGTTATCGATTGGGCCACTACACATTTTGCACTAAGGCCCAATACCAAAGGCAAACCCACCAATCAATGGTGAGGATCAAAGACCTATATCCAATGGTTCTCATTGATTCCCAAAACTTATAAATAAGCATTCGATGCTAGCATTAAAGGTACACGTTTCCCCAATTCTAAAACTTGCAACTGACTCATTAGCTGACTAGAGCGTCGGAGTGTCATTGCAGGTACCACCCCACCTCGGGTCGGAGTTCAAACTCGGATTGACCAAAAATACCGCTACCAACTATCTCGGATCGGATCTAGTATCCAAGGTCAGATACAAGGCAGGAGATAAGGTACGGAAGATGTGTAATGGAAGTAGTTAGGTTAATTTTTGCAAATTAATAATCAAAACTAGCACTAAACCACTCAGGTCTTCTTATTTGATGTAACAACGGAAAGTTGGCATTAAGGATAATGTACTTTTTAACGCATGTCCTTTTAGAATGAGCTGGAAAACTTGTGACTTTATGGTGAGCTTAACGGTTCAAATTCCAAACAGCTTAATTCCAAAATCAATTACGTTTATAAAACCCGATAATGAAGGAAAAAACTATAGTCTATTCTAGAATTTCTGCTGGCCAAAAAGCTCGGGATGCACATGAAACACAGAAAACCTTATTTGGGCATGACAAACAGAGACTTTCTAGGGTTTAATTAATTTTTCTTGGCTGATTATCACTTTTTGGCTAAACAAGTTAGGCAATGAGGAGTGATGTTTCTGTGGGTAAAATTTTTTTTGACTAGTTAGGCAATGATGCTATATTAGGGCCGGAAACTAGTGAGAAGGGCTTGACATTTTGACGATGAGGGTTAGTAGCATTTATCACTGCCACCAACTTGCTGGAGTGTGTCCACACTTAACACATACATATATTGCAACAAGAATTAACATGGATAACTATACGGATTTAGTTAGTATGTATTGACAGTGTAAAAATGTTTTACAATGTCAATCAATCAAATATTGAGCTTGATTTGGAGTAACATCTAGGTCATGAAAAGTTTTTTATATGTTTCTTAAAGTAGCATATGAGCTTGATTTTTTATATTTTTTTTCAATTTTACACTTCGACTCTGTTTGACTAACATTTTTCATGATAGCAGATGAAAAAAAATTAGAGGTGTTTGGCAAACAGTAATGGATAGCGTGAGGTAGCTTAAAGCGTTTTTTAAAACGCTACTTCAAATAGCGTTTGAACTTAGAGCTTATAGTGTCTTATCTTTTTAGTCATTTTTACCGTTATCATTTTTATGATATCCCTTCTATGTCCTCAAGTAAAATTAATTTTTTTTATATTTCCAATTTTGAATACAACGTAGTTCTCTATTAAGTGTGTGAAATCTATTTGCATTCTAATAAAATCTGCACTCCATGTTCGTCACTTTCATCACCTTTTATTTGTATCTTTTATCCCAATGAAACGTATTTTTATTCTTATGCATACAGTATATTGTCTTTTGTTTCTAGTTTAATTATATTACTATTGTTATTGTTATTGTTTTTTCTAGGACTTTTTTTTGACAATTTCATCTCCATTTTTTTAGGACTTTACTATTTGCACAATATTGTCATCAAATATTTAAAAAATATATAAAGTAGATATTAAAATATAAATATTAAAAGTTAATTTAAAAATATCTTAATAGTTAGTTTGATTATCATGATTTTATAGCAATAATATTTTATAATTGATTAAATAAACCTAACAATTAATTATGCATGTTCGTTTATGTCATTTTACATTTATCCGCTAGTTCAACCACTAATTTTACCAAATATTTTATTCACTATCAGCTAGTTTATCCGCTAGTATCACCTATCTGCTATAAGCTATCCGCTATCCTCTATCAGCTACTTTTTGCCAAATTGAGCCTTCTACATTTTTTTAAAAAAAAAACAAACAATATGTTTGGTTTAAGGGAAACTAGAAGGAAAGAAAGACAATAGAGTGAAAGGTTGGAGAATATTCTCCTTTCCATAGTTTGGCTTGTTATAAAAAGGGGAAGGAAATAACTTTTTACATAAGACTCACAACAAAAAGAATTCCCTCTAAATTGGACGGAAAGCAGAAAGCATCAAAGCACCGTTTTTTATGAAATGGCCGTAAAAGCCTTGTGAATAACAGCAAAAAAATCCTTGTATTCTGTCCTATATTTGTTTGATAAATAGTGCTTTGGAAGCCAACAAGTAAAAAATTCATGACTTTTAATTGTGTTTTTTTGATTTTTTATAAGTGCTATTAAAATTCACGAGGGGCTAACAGCAAAAATCCAAATTTTATAGGAATCAAAAATTGATGAAATTTTTTGAAAGACTAAAACAAAAAATCTAAATTTTATAGGGACCAAAACATATATGACCCTATTTTAATTTTTGTAATACTTTTTTATTTATCTTAAATTATATTTGAATGTTTATTTTTTATGTTATTAAAAAGTATGTTTTCTATTTTTGAACTATCATTATTTTTATTTCAAGGGTGTTTAAGTCATTTTAAAAATAAACCTCTTTCTTATCGACAACAAAATTAATCAACTCACTTTCTACTCTCTCTTTTTTTCTTATACAATCATTCCTAATTCCATTTTCTTTTCTATCACTTTCATTTTACAAACCAAACATAGTGTAAATACTCCTTCTTAAGTTCTATGTTAGTAAGTGTTGTTGGGTCGTGATTGTGCATGACTATTGGATTTCTTTCCTCTGAATATCAGAGCACGTCGAAGACCTAAATAAACAAACTTATCTGACATTTTGATTTGATCATGTGTATATAAATATGAAAATGGATCCCAAAAGATGGGTTTGATAAAGCGGAGCCAATTTAGCTTTTGGATTTACCATTACTAAAAGACTAGGATAAATGAGAGAGTAATTTTGCAAATGATTGCAACCAAGTCGCACATGAGAGCAAAGTACTAAAACTATCAGGCCGCCCGCGACGCATAAGACAACTAAGTCGCCCGTGCTTGAGGACTTGTGTTTTGATTGTGTTCATTTTATTTCTCTACGTTGTTTTCCCCAACAAAGGGAAAAAGATAGCACACCAACCATTCAAAATAGGAATATGAATATAACAAAAAGAATCAACTCAAGGGTCAATTCATTACTCTTGACCAATTGATTAATATGTAAGCGACCAAGACTTTGAAAATTGTATGCTCTTTGCTATGAAAAGATCAAGCACAGTTTGAAACCCTGGATTGGACTACCCCTTGAATCCGTGACAACTGGTTTGGTTCGAACAGAATGAAGGCTAGTCTGGTCCAAAAGGAAAAGGGAGATGGCATAGTGGGTTCTTCAATTTGTGTTAGAAATTTTCTCAAGCAAGAAAAGGGGTGTGTTGTTATATATGATTGATTCTATGGCCGTCAGTTCAATTGTCCCTTTCATGTATTGGCTTTTTTTTTATGGCTTACAGTTCCCTCCTTAATTTGCTTATTGATAAGGATAGTGTTTGGTTTTAATTTTTGGCAAGGTGATCTCTAATTAATTGAGAAGCAATCTTTAACTAGGGAAAAAGAACAAGAGGGAAAAAACATCAAAGTTAAATGTGTGTATGGGGACAAGTCAATTTTCTTTTAGTTGTTATAGGAACGTTAAAAATTGGACAACTTTTACGACAATAATATAAGTGGTCAACCTAATTTAAATATGTGGCTTTTAACACCCAAAAGTTGCTTAGAGTTTAGTTGAGTGAAGACTTAGTCGAGCCATTGATCGATTAGTTCCACGAAGAGCAGCTCCTAAAGGTTTGTTTAGAACTTCTGGCTTCTCAATTCTTCTTTTCTGGATGACTTCCAAAGTAACATCAATGGAAGGCCCCGACAGGGTTTCTTGGTAGCCAAACATTGCATATTCATGGTTTAGCCGATGAGGCATCAACCGAGGGAGTTGTTGAAGATATAAGAAATTTCAAGAAGGCAAGTGGATTAGACACGTGGTGAATTGCGTTGAAGATAAAAAACAAAGTGAGGAAGCACTGTAGGATCACGTCAAGGCGCCTAGAATTTAGGAGATAGTGGATAATACTAACGTTTCACGCCTTAGGTAGTTAGTGGGTCGATTTCTCAAGGTCTTAGCGCACAATAGGCTTCATGTACGTTAATATTTTTCTAGACACGCAATAATCAATCAAACTCTTATTTTCAAGCATTTTTACGTCCCTTCTTTATTATACATTTTCTTAGAATAATCTTAGACAAGTTAAACCTTCATCGACGCCTAATCCTAACACTCTGGAGTAGTTAGGGAACTAATAGCCGAAGAATAGGGTTCCTTCCTCAACGTATAGTTGCTTGAAGAAAGGGAATTAGCAAGCTCAAGCTGGTTAGCCGATCCTCAGCTAAGTTCAAAGTTTGAAGACGGTGGTTAAACATGTTCAATAATTGATATAGGATGTATTAGATGTTGACACTCATTAACTATTAACGTATATAACTTCTTTAACTGTAAATTTAAATGTAATTAATATCAATTTTGTGTATGCAATTCTACACATAATTAACCACTTAATTTTTTGTCACCAAATCTATCATTAAAAAAAGGAAAAAGAAACAAAATCATGGGGGAACAAGAACCAAAACTTATGCAAAAAGAATGATAAATGAAAAGATGAAAATGAAAAATAAAATAAAGTTATAAAACAGATCAAAAGTATCTAAATCATCTAAATCATTAAGTCAGATTTCACTATGTGGAAACAAATTGCATCATTTAAATGTTTTTCGAGTGAGTCTCAAAAGGAAACCAATGTGTCAAATTCTTTAAATGAGACATCTTTTGAAGAGATATCAACTACATGCGTAGGAGAGTCTATATGGATACCTTCCACACTAGTTTATGACGCATTTTCTGAAATCCTCATGTCATTCACTTGATAATTAAACTTCTTCAGAAACATTCACAACAACATGGAGGTCTCATTTCTAACTCTTGACTTTAAAGATCGTTTCTCTTTATGACTTTCACCAACCTTTTCTATATACATCAAAACTGTCATTCGCAAAATCCAGTCGGTGGCGGACCTACCTTATATAAATAGTCTAAATCCCTTGAAATTTTAATTTTGAACCCCCTGAAAATTTTAGATTGCACTAATAGACCAAGTTTTGCACCCATTTGACACTGACCTTAAAAAATTTGACACCCCTGACTCCGGGGTCCTGGGTCCGCCACTGAATCCACTTCCATGTCATCACCCTTATTAGGGAATAAGAATGCTGACACAAGCCACGTCAGCATGCCTTGTAAGCATTGACTTAGTCAATGCCACATGTGTGAGTTGTTAGCAATGTAACGGAAGTAGTTGAGTAGTTGTAAAACTGTTAGAGGATAGTTGAGTGATAAAACAGAATCTGAGTATTGTGTAACAGAGTATATAAACATTGTACTGATCTGAATGAAGAAATAAGATCATTTTCTATCGTTTTACAAATCTTACATGGTATCAATCGCTACTTTTCCTGAGAGCCTCGTTCTCTCGCTTCCGCTCCACTAAACACTCTTCGAACTCGCTTTTCGTTCCTTTCATGGCGTCGACGCCGGAACCTACACCGGAGACCGAATCGGTTCACGACGGCTCTATCTTTCAAGGAGTGAACCGATCGTCTTCACCACATCACTTTGCTACTGGTCCTAAACTCTCCATCAAATTAGATGAGAAGAATTTTTTACTCTGGAACCAGCAAGTCGAGGGCGTGGTGAAGATGCCACTAGTGGAAAAAATGGATTTTGCATCGGCAATTAATATCGGTTCAAAAACTAACTGATGTTAAAAATAAGGCGGTGGCATTTTTGAAATTATCATGAAACTTTTCGCATCGGTTGAGGCTCTAACCGATGTAGAATTGCACACCTAAGGCAAGATTACACATTTAATATCAGGTCCAATGGCAACCGATGCGGAAAACCGAAAATTAACATCATCTCTCTAATTGCAACTGATGCGAAAAATCCCCAATTTTTTTGAGCTCTCGCAACATTTCATTTAGCGCTTCGTTCTCACATTCTGCGTTCTCACAGGAAACCCTCTCACACGTCGTTCTCTCCCTCTCACTCTGCGTCGTTCTCTCTCACCCTCTCACCGTTCTCCACGCCGTTCTCTCTGCGTCGTCCACGCCGTTCTCTCTACGGCGTCCACGCCGTTCTCTCTGCGTCGTCCACGCCGCTCTCTCTGCGCTGTCCACGCCGCTGCTACGTCCAGGTCGTTGCTAGTTGCGCCGACGCTGTCTCTTGAAACCCACATCGTCGCTATCTCGATCTCTTGAATCACCGCCTCTTCATGTAAGTTCCATTCTGTTTTTCTCTTCTGGACTTTCCTATTTCTGTTTTCATTCTCTAACAAGTACCCCCACATGGTAACCCCTTCATCTCTTCCACTCTCTAGGGTTTATGATTATTATTATTGCTGTTTGTTGAAGAAATTGTATGATGTTGTGTGATTAACCAGGGAAATGTGGGATATGCAGACTGCTGGAGAGATATTGGTCAAGCATATGAAGATATGCAGACACAGAACCAACATCTGTTGCAGCAGGTGACTGAGAGGGATGACTATAATATTAAGGTATGTCTCGTTATCTCTAGTAAATACTGCCTTGCTGTGATCTTATTGAGAGAGAAAGAGAGGTTAAGAGAAACAAAATTTCCTGAATATGGGAGTCTCCCGTAGTGCTTGTACTATCATCTGGGCTTTTGCTAACCTGGTTGGTGAGAAAGTAATGATTCATCTTTGTAACTTAACAAAAAAAATCTTTGTAACTAATATCTTAACTTTTGCATTGTTCTCTACATAAATAATTCCACTTGTTTGTATTAATCATATGGCAAACTTTATGCAGCTTGTATCAGAAAGTGTGAAGACAAAACAGGCACATAGCACTTTACTGTCTGAGAAGCAAGCGTTAGCAAAGCAACTTCAACAGATCAATTCTTGTATAGATAATGCAAAGACTAGGATTTTACACAGTGAGGAGCAGGTCCTACTTCGCCTGCTGTCTTCTCCTCAACTTATATAATTTACTCTGATATTTTGCTGAACAACATTGCTGCTGAGTGCTGACCACTGTTGTAACTTGTAAACATTTATTTGAATCCAACAGATGAAAACTATGCTATCTGAAGCTGCTAAATGTACTCAAGAGGAAAAACACCTTGCAGTCACCTTAGAATTTGCCAAATGGGAATTGGCTGATGCTGAGAAGGAGTTCAAGTTGCTCAAGTCAGCTGCTTCATCTTCAGAGAAAGAATATGACCAAGTTCAGAAAGATGTAGAAGCTATTGGAATGGAATTGGATAGTGAAATGGTTACTTCTCTTTCATTGGCCATCTCATACCCAACACTTGCTGCTGCCCCACACATGTTTGTCAATTCCTACAAGAATGTTCTAGCTGTTGCAGTGGCAACTGAATATTCTTTCCCTGAGGCAGACAAGGTTAAGGAATTCCTCAAGGTATATTTCTTTTTCAGAGTTGAATCATTTGACACTAAATTAGTGATCGGATATTTCTATGTTTCTTATTCATTGGTTTTGTTCAATGCAGGACCCAAGTAAGTTTGCTGTGGCTGCAGTTGCTGCACCTGCTGCTGCTTCTGGTGGTGCCCCAGCTGCTGCTGCTGCTAAGGAGGAGGAGAAGAAGGATGAGCCAGCTGAACAAGTTTGGTGTTTGCTTAGGTTATGTTTAAGTAATTTTTTGGTTATGTTTTGTATTATGTTATATGCCTAGTACAAACATTGTATAGTTCTTTCTATTTTCTCATCTTTTTTGTTGTTGTTGAGTTTAATGGATTGATATAACCAATCTTGCTTTTTCAAATGAATTCAATGATTATTGGTTTATTGAAACCAGGAGGATATTGTGACTGATATTTGCATTGTGATTCTCATTTTTCTTATGTTATCCTCTGTTTGTCGACATAATTGTAGCATGAGTTAGTAAATATATATATATATATATATATATATTCTGTTTATGGTATTTAACAAAGCAAAACTGGTGAGTAATTTATAAATAAATGAATATACGTACAAATTGTGAATTTTTTTTTTTTAAAAAAAAAGTTAGTTTTAACATCGGTTCCCATCAGGACCTGATGCGAAAAGTACTTTTCGCATCAGGTGGTTCTGAAAATCCGATGCCAAAAAGGTGCTAAAATCTAATTAAAAAGGACTTTTGGCATCGGGTGGTAATACAACTGATGCGAAAAATACTTTTCGCATCAGGTCCGTACCTGATGCAAAATGTGCGTACTTTTAACATCACCTGAATCTATAACGGACACGGAACTGATGCGAAAAGTCATTTTTAACCGATGCGAAAAGCCTAAATTGTAGTAGTGTGCACAAGTTGCATCGCCTCTTGGTGAATCCAGTTATACCACAGAAGTTTGCCTCGGAAGCTGATCGTATTGCCGATGTCGTCTCCGACGAATTTGAAAGGTGGCTCGTGCAAGATCAGACGCTGTTTACATGGCTATTGTCTACACTATCTGAATCTGCGTTGCCAAGAGTGCTCACTTGTCATCATTCTTGGCAAGTGTGGGAGAGAATTCAGCAACACTACTTTTCACATTTGAAAGCGAAATCACGACAGCTCCGTAACGAACTGAAGAACACAAAGAAAGGTTCGCTTTCGATCTCAGAATTTATCACTAAAGTTCATACGCTTGCTGATGCGTTAACTTCTGCTGGTGAATCTATTACTGACTCTTACCTCACCGATGTCATTTTGGATGGTCTGCCGGAGGAATATAATTCCTTCGTCATGATGATGTTCAGCAAACCTAAGACTCCGTCGTTATCAAAAATTGAATCACTCCTTCTGGTGCAAGAATCTCAGTTAGAGAAATTTAGGCAGAAACTTACAATTGCAAATGTTTCTGCAAATCTTGCTCAAGTTTCATCAAACACAGATCAAGGTAACACTCGAAGTGGCAACATCACACAAGGTGCTCGTGGAAATGTCTCACATAACTTCCACACTCGTGACCGTGGTAGAAATCAAGCACGCGGTCGTGGCCGTGGATCTTCTGGTGGTTCTAGGCCAACTTGTCAGCTTTGTGGACGATATGGACACTCTGTACTTGACTGCTGGTTTCGTTTTGATGAAACCTTCGTCCCTCCGCCACATGTGGTTGAAGCCAATGCTGCTCAACACTCCAATCCTAATTCATCAACCGAATCTCCAAAGGCTAATGATACTGCAACACCAGTGGTGAATCTAGCCGAGGCTCTACCTTTTGAATCCACAGGTAAAATTTCTGAATTAGCCTCACTTGAACCTATTGATGATGAGGATTGGCACGGTGATACTGGTGCATCACACCATGTCAATGCTGATGATCATAATATTCAACAAAAATCACTCTATGCTGGAACAACACAAGTAAAAATGGGAAATGGCAATGGTGCCACTATCAAATCTGTTGGTTCATCTTGGTTTAATTCCCCTATACACCCTCATATTAACCTTGTGTTGAATAATTTATTACATGTCCCCTCCATAACTAAAAATCTACTCTCTGTGTCAAAGTTTGTTAAGGATAATCATGTTTATTTTGAATTCAATGATCCTCATTGTTTGGTGAAATCACAGGACTCTGATCAAGTTGTCCTTCGAGGCACACTTGGACAAGATGGCCTTTATGTCTTCAAAGGAATCAATCTAGCAAAAAAGCCATGTTCTGCTTCTGTTTCTGCAAATATTCCTAGTTTACCTACATTGTTCTCTGCTAGCTTACCTCTTACTATTTCTGCTCATACACTTTGGCACACACGGTTGGGACATGCCAACTCTCAATTAGTTACTCATGTAATGAAACAATGTAATCTTCATTCATCAAATAATACATCTGTTGAGTTTTGCAATGCTTGTCAATTAGGAAAAGTTCATAGACTTCATTCCCCTGTTTCTGTGACAAAGCACTCTCAACCATTTGAATTAATTTTTACTGATTTATGGGGGCCTTCCCCAATGGTTTCTAGTGCTGGCTATTCCTAATACATAGCCTTTGTAGATGCTTGTACCAAGTTCACTTGGCTCTATTTGCTTAAACAAAAGTCTGATGCATTGCTTGCTTTCCAATTGTTTCATAAATATGTCCAACAACAGTTTTCTGCCAAAATCCTCTCTGTTCAATCTGATGGAGGTGGAGAGTATAAACCTTTTACTAAGTTCTTAGCTAGTCATGGAATTACTCATAGGTTAACATGTCCATACACCTCACATCAAAATGGTTCAGTGGAAAGGAAGCATAGACAAATCACTGAGATAGGACTTACACTCTTATCTCATGCTTCTTTACCACTAACCTATTGGGATCATGCTTTCACAAATGTTGTCCATGTTATTAATAGATTGCCTACTACTGGCCTGTCTGCTTTTATTTCACCTTTTCAAGCACTCTATAATGTTATGCCCAACTACAATCTCTTGAGGCCCTTTGGATGTGCTAGCTTTCCTCACATGCGCCCTTATCACAGGCACAAGTTCAATTTCCACAGCACTCAGTGTATCAACTTGGGTTTGTCACCTACCCACAAAGGATACAAATGTTTAACTTCAGATGGAAAGATAATTATCTCTAAAGATGTTACATTCAATGAGACTAGTTTTCCTTACCACAATTTATTCCCCAAGCATCCTGTGGCTTCCCAACCAACTACCTCCTCTCCATCGTTGCCAATTCCAACCTTCACTGCACCAATACCAGTTACTCCTTCACTTAAAGAACCTGCAAAAACTCCACCAACATCACTCACAGAACCTGCAGCAACCAACCCACCACAAACTCAAACTCCTCAGTTACCATCTCAGTCACCTACAAACTCTATATCATCATCACAGTCTGTGCCTAGCCCTGATTTATTGCCTACCTCAGAAAATATCCACTCTTCCTCACCATCCACTGACTCCAGCAGAGACACACCACCCCCAGCTTCTCTTAAAACTCATCATATGGTCACAAGGCTCCAAACTGGCTCACTCAAGCCTAAAGTGTTCTTCACACAAGTTTAACCAACCACTATCAAGCAAGCTATGGCTGCCCCTCATTGGAAAGCTGCTATGCAAACTGAACTTCAGGCTCTAGTTGCCAACAACACTTGGTCTCTCACCACTCTACCTCCAAATAGGAAGGCTATAGGGTGCAAATGGGTGTTCAGAATTAAAGAGAACCCCGATGGCACAATCAACAAATACAAGGCAAGATTGGTAGCCAAAGGCTATAACCAATTGCCTGGAAAAGACTTTGGAGAAACCTTTGCTCCGGTTATTAAACCAACAACAATCAGAATCCTCCTAGCTTTGGCTATTACTCACAAATGGAACATTCAACAAATCGATGTGAATAATGCGTTTATCAATGGAGACTTGCAAGAGGAGATTTTCATGAGTCAACCTCCTGGTTTTCAGCATCAAGACAAGTCATTAGTGTGCAAATTGCACAAATCTTTGTATGGCTTGAAACAAGCCCCGAGGGCCTGGCACGATAAGCTCAAACAGATACTGCAGACCTTCGGTTTCACTCCCAGCAGGTGTGATCCTGCCTTGTTCGTGTATTCTGCTTCAGGTGTTCAGCTGTTTGCTCTCGTCTACGTGGATGATATATTGATCACAGGGTCTGTTAATTCTCTGATACTTGATCTCATTGCTAAACTTCGCTCAGCATTTGCTCTCAAGCATCTTGGACAGCCTGAGTACTTTTTGGGCCTTGAACTCAAATATCAACCCGATGGAGCAGTGATACTCACTCAAGCAAAGTATATTAGAGACTTAGTTCATAAAGCAGCCATGATGGACTGTAACAGTATAGCCACACCCATGGCTTCAGGAACAAAATTGAGTAAATTTGGGAGTGACAAACTTGCTGATCCTCACCAATACAGATCTCTTGTGGGTGCCTTGCAATATGTAACATTAACACGACCTGAAATTGCATACTCAGTTAACAAAGTTTGTCAGTTTCTTTCTACACCTCTTGAGTCTCATTGGAAGGCAGTCAAGAGAATTATACGGTATCTCAGTGGGTCTGTTTCTCATGGTCTATTACTTCAGCCAGCCACCATTGCAGGGCCTGTAACACTGAGAGCATATTCAGATTCTGATTGGGGGAGTGATCCCGATGACAGAAGGTCAACATCCGGTTCCTGCATCTTCTTAGGTCCTAATTTGGTATCTTGGAGCTCTAAAAAGCAGACGTTGGTGGCCAGGTCAAGCGCAGAGGCCGAATATAGAGGCCTAGCAAATGCCACAGCTGAGCTCATGTGGATTCAGTCATTGTTGAAAGAATTAAAGGTCACTCATCATGCTCCAGTGGTCTTATGTGACAACTTAAGTGCAGTAGCTATTGCACATAACCCGGTACTTCACTCAAAGACCAAACACCTCGAGCTGGATATCCATTTTGTTCGAGAAAAGGTTCTCTCCAAAGCTATGTCTGTCACACATATACCAGGGTCCAGTCATCTAGCTGATGCACTCACTAAACCTTTAGCTGCTCCTCTGTTCTTGTCCTTAAAGCACAAACTGAGAGTTGTTCCCACTCCTCAGTTTGAGGGGGGGTATTAGGGAATAAGAATGCTGACACAAGCCACGTCAGCATGCCTTGTAAGCATTGACTTAGTCAATGCCACATGTGTGAGTTGTTAGCAATGTAACGGAAGTAGTTGAGTAGTTGTAAAACTGTTAGAGGATAGTTGAGTGATAAAACAGAATCTGAGTATTGTGTAACAGAGTATATAAACATTGTACTGATCTGAATGAAGAAATAAGATCATTTTCTATCGTTTTACAAATCTTACAACCCTCAATAGCCTGAGATTCTATGTTCTTTAGCGAGGCTTCAAATATCTCAACTCCTATACGAGGATCACAATTTTAGCTGTGAGCATAACTAATAGTTTCTCCACCAATAGACTAAGGTATCTGTTGAATATGCTCCTCATTTTATTTAAAAGTGTATCACTAATGAACAATCGGTGCCATTTTTGCAGTAGACACTGACACTGTAGTTTGTGGAGATGCTTACGACTATCAGTCTCGCAAGTTGTGACCAATTAATTAACCACTTAAATTGTTTTAGAGAAATTTGTCACATTTTAATGTTAATGTTGAAAAATCATTTTAGTGCCCAAAGTTGTCCCATTTTAATTTTAGAGTAAAGACCCAAATTGGTCATTGACAATTTCCTCGCAGGACAAATTGGTCCCTGACAATTTTTTCGGGAGACATTAGTCCCTGACTATTTCAAAACGAGACACATTAGTCTCTCCGTCTCTTCAACCATTAATAGGTCAACTAACGTCTTCTACGTGGCACGTTAAGTGCCACAGTTTCACGTGAAATGCCACCTCAGACATTAATTTGGGCCAAATAGGTACCTGACATTACAAATTCAAAAAATTTCAAAAAAAGGACAAATCTGTCCCTGAGCGTTTTGGGACAAATTGGTCCCTGGGTTGCTTCAACTTTAAATCTCTGTTTTCTTAAACCTTAAATCTCTAGTTATGGCATGATTTGCTTATGTTATTGTAATGAAAATTATGTTGTTTCTATGTAAAGTTGGTGTGTATTTGTGTGTGAATCTGTTTCTATTTAAAATTGGTGTGTAATCAGTATTTCCTTCCATCTTTTGTTACATTTGAACATAGTCTATAAAATTGGCCGTTACATTTGAGCATTTCCTTCAAAATTAAATGCAAGGTGGGAATACTTCATTTCTACAAAGATAACTCATGGCAAATGATAATGCATATTCTCCATTTAATCCAAAAGAAACATCCAGTAGTTTGAACAACTAAAAATCATAGTTTGAACAACTAAAAATCATATGAAACAAGATTATGGTGGGAATGGTTTCTGGTTTAAGAAACCAAAGAGCGAAGAAACCCAAGGACCCATTTGTCCCAAAATACTTAGGGACTGATTTGTCCCTTTTTGAATTCTTTTGAATTTGTAAAGCCTTATTTGGCCCAAATTAATGTCTGAGGTGGCGTTTAACCTGACACCGTGGCACTTAACGTGCCACGTAGAAGACGTTAGATAACCTGTTAACAGTTGAAGGGACGGAGGGACTAACTGTCCTATTTTGAAATAGTCGGGGACTAATGTATCCCGAAAAAATTATCAGAGACCAATTTGTCCCACGAGGAAATTGTGAAGGACCAATTTGGGTCCTTACTCTTAATTTTAATTTGAAAAAACATTTCTGGTTTTCTTTTTCCTTTTAAAAAAAGCTGTATAAAAAAGTATAAAAGTGGGAACGAGTAGATAAGAAGTGCAGTAGGCGCAGTACGCCACAGTTATTTGCGGAGTCTGCGTTTGAGACCACTCCAGGCAGAAAGAAAAGGATCAGAAACTAACTTCACAACACACACACACACACACACACAGAGTGTCTCTATCTCATCCATAATTGGCAAGTGAAGTGAACTCTCAATAAATCACAACCAACTTCAATTCAATTCAACTCAACTCAACATTTCCTGAATGATTCAATGGAACCTCCCCTCATCAACGATTCGACTTTCTCTTCTTATTCCTTATCCGAAATTTGGCCTCTCCCTCGTTTCCCTCCCGACACCGATAACAACTCCACCCTCACCAACCTCACAATTCCTCCACACCGCAGGAAACGAAACCTCTCTCCCAATCCCCCGGTGCGTTCTTCTCCTTTCCAAATAAACAAGTTCCAATTATTATTTCTATTTTTAATTATAATTGAACGTAAATTCATGGTGAAAAACCGCAATGAAAACTGATTGGAATTTATCTTTGAAACTGTAGGAGGATTGTGGCAATAAGCATATGAAAGTAGGAGGAGGATCTAATTCACAGGATGATGAAAACGGTGCGTTTAAAGCCGAACAAGATGCAACCTCAGTAGCCGGTAACACGTCACCAGAAGAACAAAATGCCGAACCGCGTTCTGAGCCACCTAAGCAAGATTACATACACGTCAGAGCTAGAAGAGGCCAAGCCACTGATAGCCATAGTCTTGCAGAAAGAGTATTTCACTTCACTCACTCTCCTTATCTTCAATTTCAATTTATTTTATTTATTTTTCAACAGCATGATTCTTATGGCAGGCAAGAAGAGAAAAGATCAGTGAACGGATGAAAATTCTTCAAGATTTAGTCCCCGGATGTAACAAGGTAATTAAACATAAGCTAAATTATTATTATTTTCATTTTTTTTTTGTTCTTGTGCATCTAATTTGATTAATTTAATTTTACGTTTACTGTTCAGGTAATTGGTAAAGCACTTGTTCTGGATGAGATAATCAATTACGTTCAGTCACTGCAGCGCCAGGTCGAGGTAAATAGAGCCCTTTTCTTACATTTTTTTTTTTAAAAATAATCACTTACGACGATATGGTGTCTGTTGCAGATTTTTAAAAAACTGAAAATAATATAAAAACTGCTTTATATCAGAAGTTGTTTTGTGTTTGTATAACATACTGAAAATCACTTATTTTAAAAAAATTATTTTCTTAAAAATCTCTAAAAACTAATTTTTAAATTATTTAACAGCAAAATCACTTATTTGTTAATTCATAACAAACAGCCCTAAATATATTTTCTTTTTTATTTCTATTGAGCTTAGACGTCTAAATTTAATTATGTGTAAATTAACTTTATTATATTTTTCAGTTCCTTTCTATGAAGCTTGAAGCAGTTACTTCGAGAACGAACATGAACCCTACTATTGAATGCTTCCCCTCAAAAGATGTAAGTCTATCAACCTAAATTTTAACCTAACATCAAAACTGTTCAATTTTGGAAATTTTAAGTTAAATTTGTGGGTGCTGCAAATTATAAATTTTGCAACATATTATTTAATTTTTTCTGTCAGTATAGGGGACCATGCAATTTCATATTAACTTTAGAAACAGAATAAAAGTGAATTGTTGGACATTAAGGGGGGAGGTTCAACTGGGTGTCTAAGTCTAACTACTTTCCCACGGCAGTCTGGTGTATATTAATGCAAGCTAACACAGTGGATGTTTTATACTCCCTCCGTTTTCAATTATAAGCAAATGGTGGCTAGACACATTTTTTAGACACATTTTTTAAGAAAAGTTAGAAAAATATGTATTATTCCTAAATTGCCCCTATTTATTATTGCATTGGCAAAAGTAAAAGTAGTGTAATAAAATATTTTTTGTATTGGTAAAAACAAAAGTAGTGTAATAAATAAAGGTAAAGTTGACATATTAAGTGAAAAAAGTTTTGACTTGCTTATATTTAGTAACAAGAAAAAGAATGTATATTTGCTTAAATTTGAAAACGGAGGGAGTATATGAATAAGGAAAGGAGAATTTAATAGATGCAGAGCGTAAGAGATAATGAAAAATTGAAATATAATATGTTAAACCTCATTTTTCAACCATTGAAAGTAAATGAGAAAAGGTTGAAAAGGAAGAATATGATGGATTGAGCAGTGCCGTATATGTTTGAAAATATGGTATTAATATGTTATTGAAGATGTTGTGGAAGTTATTGGGAGTGTTTAAAACACAAAATTAGAGGAGACTTAAGAAAAGAGTGAGCCGAATCTTTGTGAGTTCTGTGGAACCAGAATCCCATGGCCTTGTTAATTGTTATTTAGATTGATTGTGTTAGTGTAATTTATCACTATACAGTGATCTATATGTAGCTAGCAGTGATGTAAATATCCTCAACTGAAGTGAAACCTGTTATCGGGAATCTTTCCCTGATTCTAGGATATGTTCTGTAAGCTTTTGCAATCCTGTATGCGAGATCTGTAGGGTGAATTGCTAACCTTTTTGTAAATCCTGTTTGCTGGAACCACAGCTAACCAGTTATGTCTTGGTCTCTTCACTGTCTAGTTTTTTTTGACAGCGTAATTTGTTGCATCATTCGTGAAATTATATTGAGATTTGATTTTCTCTTCCATAAGAATTTTGAGATTCTTATACTTATGAAACTTGTTTATGGCCTTTTGGCATGTGTTTTTTAAAAGATTGATTCATAATTCAAAATTACCAATTCCATAATATAAACTATGAAACGATGTATGCTGAAGCCATTAATTGTTGATGATGTTGAGTCATGAATGAACATTTTCCAGAAACTGCAAATTAACTTTTGTTTGCAACTGGTGTGAGCCGATGATGAATCTACTACTTCCGTTTCAAATTGACTCCACGGTCGGAAAATTTCTTTGTCTTCAAATATTTTCTTTTTAACTTGTCTAAACATAAATATTTGTGCAAAATGATTTTTGAGTCGTGGAAAGTAACCTAGTAAGTAAATTTCAAGCACTATCTTAATTAACCCTCCTATCACTGATTTTAGAAGCTTTGCGGTGTTTATCAACAGATAATTCGCTATTGGAACAATACGTTTTTCAGGCTCAGTATTGTTACCCAAACCTAGAATACTTATTTAACATTTAACATGTTGCTTTTTTAGTACTGTCAATTTTAGTAAAACTATAACTATACTTTAGTGGCTGTTCTGTTGGTTCAGGCTGGTGCTCAGCCATTTGACCTTGCCGGAATAATATTTGGACCACAAGCAGCAAGGGGGTATACTCAGGGATCACAACCTGGATGGCTACATATGCAGATAGCTGGTAGTTTTGATAAAGCAACATAACAAAAGGAAGATTCATTGGGAGTGACAGATCAATCAGTCGTTGGTTTTCCATCTAAAAGAAGAAAAATCACAGCGGTTGGTCAGCACTCACCATGCTCTATTGACAACCTAGTCAATTGGTGTAGAATTGTGTAGGTTGGTGTGTTTCTTGTCATAGTATGACATCATTTCTAAGATATGTATCTAATCTCCATGTGCATCATCTGATTGGGTATGTTGTGCTTTACTATGTAAGCATCTGAAATAATCTTATTGTGGTTTTCGTTTTAAAACTCTGCTGTGATAGGATTCTTCTCTCCTGATATGTATTATATGTAACTGGCAGTATATGTATTTGCACAAGACAATTACCCCTGTTAGTAAAATTGAGTCATAGTATGAACCAAATTGGATAATGCCAAATATGTCTCAGATTTGTGTATCTTATTGTTCATTAAAAATAGGCAAAATGGATATGTTTATTGATTCTGTTACATTTTGATGAAAAGTTTGCTATCATTCATTCACAAGAGAGGTTGTAGCAACATCTCATGAACAAGAATTTATATTTCTTTCCACAAGAGAGGTTTAGACTTTCAGCTTAGCGAAGCATCAGAGAGCCCACAGTATAACTTGTGCTGCTTCCATGCAAGTATATTCCAGTAAGGAAATGTTGAAAATAATCATATAAATATTTAAATTTTACACAAGTTTGTCCAAATTTTACTACAACTCTAATAATGAGGATGTTACACCTTGAAACTTCTGAGGCATTCTCCCCTCAAGGATTGCAATTATTATACAACAGTGAGATGGAAGAAACTTACTACATACTTCCAACTCTTGAGCTGCCCCTTCACAAAGCATCTATTGACAGAATAACAATTAACAAGATAGACTTCTCGAAGCAACCAAATGAAATTAAACTATTGTTGTTCTAATTATGGTGATCGTGCATTGTTCACCCCAAAGGACAACATTACAGTACAAGTGTTTCAAATTTCATTCTCTGCCAAGATAGTTCCGTTTTCCATTTTCTTCATCCGGCCAAGAAGATATGTTTTCTCCATTCTAAAATCTTTTAGTGTATCATTCAGCTTTCCCCCTCCATTATCTGCCTTTAATGAAACAGGTTGATAAAGATCGAGGTCCTTTTCTACATTATCCACACCTTCAATGGAGCCGTGTGGAGAGCTGTTGGCACCATGAGCCTTAAAATCCTCTTCAGCCAGGTATCCATATTTATCTCTATAAATCTCCAATTCAGTTTCTAAATTTTTGACTTCTTCCTCTAGTTTGAGAAGCAGGTCATTAGTTTCTTGCAGGACTTCCTCATCATACTCAATCTGCTCCTCCATCATTCTTTGATACTGAGAAGCATCCATCTGCAAAGATGCCTTCTCTTCCTGTAAGCGGGTGATCATAGCCATTGCATTGTTCGCAGCAACAGCTGAAGCACTTCTTTCTTCATCCAGCTCCATGTACAAAGCCATGAGTGACTTGCGATCCAAATGAACTTGCATCTTCAAATTGTTTAAGACGGCATCATCTGCTTCATCTTGAAGATTCCCCTCGTTATTATTAGAGTCAGAGGCAAATTCTGTCTTTTCCAGTAGCGATTTTTTGCTCCATCTTGGACTGCTGTTTGGAGAATCTGTAAGTGGGATTCCAAAAAACTTATTGCCCCATGGAAAAGGTGGGGTCTTGGGGGACTCTATGTTTATGTCCTTGGCTCCTGCCAATAGAGGTAAAGAGGCACGTTTTGATTCTTCCTTTACTGCATAAAAAATTCAAAGAGGCATAATCAATGTAGTTATAAGCTTATATCTTGAAGGTGCTAACTCAGTGGTAAGAGCTTAGCCTTGTATCCTCAAGGTGTTGAGTTCAAATACCTCCGGGGACAGTTGTAAAATGACCATTAGGGCCACTTTGATTTATAAAATTTCCCCTTCTCCCAGTTTTTTTATTTTAAAAAATGTAGTTATAGGCTTATAGCACATATTGAGTCACGGGTTTGGCTCTGTTGTTGTAAGCATCTAATAGCTTAGGGCTCATTATAAACTCAAAGGCCTGGCTCTGGAGTAAGCATCTAATAGCTTAGGGCTCATTATAAACTCAAAGTCCACCAAAAGGGTGCAAGTTTCTTTCAGAAGAAACCCCAAAAGCTTTAGCTAGATAGCATATTCTAAGAAAATTCATGTGTTATATTAATATATACTCACATTTAATAGTTTGATTTTCTGCTTTGTTGCCATCCTCATTCTGTGGTAGCTCGAAATAACTTTTGGTATACGGGATGCGAGGCGATTCCAGATCACGAGATTCGTCATTTTTCGATGTGATGAATGGCTGAGCTCGTGGTGAAGCAGTAGGAGCTTGTAAAAATGAGGCTGAATTATTCTTCCCCTTTGAAAAGTTAGACTTGGCTTTCAATGGTGCTCCACAGCATGAACACCTCTGAGTAGTGCTTTTATCAGCCTGCAAGGCCCCATCATCCTTTAAACTCAATTGAATATTTTGGCTATCCTCAATAAAACACTCAAGATTCTTATTAAGAACCCCAACAAGAGACTTATATGTATCACAATCTGATTCCTTCTGGGTTGCAAATGAAAGCAGGCACCCTTCACACATCTTCCTTATTTCAGAAAGTTTCTTGTGATTGTGACAAAAGGCCAAAGATGAAACATCTTTCTTGTGCGCCTCACATATGCAACTATTGTAATAAAAATCAGGAGTTTTGTAAGCCAGAACATGATTCATCCTTGCACATAGCCAGCAAGGTATTTCCAATTCAAAGTATTTGGCAAACTCGACGGTAAAAAATGCCAGAAGCCCATCAAGGAAGAGCACAATTATCAACACCCATTCAAGCACCATGCACATTACAAAGTGTGGGAACTTTCCCAGCTGTTTCTCAACAAAACCAGTAGATGATGATGATCGAGTGGCCATCTTGGTTTTCCTAATTCTTTGTTTGCTTTTATGTTTTTTCCCTTTCAATTCAATGCTAAAAGATAGGGAAAAACAAACTTTGTGCAATCAATCTAAATGGGTGCAGATTGAGAAGCTGACTATATGGAAGGAAGAGATCATGACATTTCTCTGTGTTTCTCTCGCTTCATCTGCATGCATTGCCAGGGAAGCGAGTGAGAATGTTTTGGGTGGTGGAATTCATTTGGTTATAATTAGAAGAAAAAACAGTTGTTGATACTAAAAACCGATCACAATAATTGACCCTAAATAAAAATTTGTCTAATCAGAGGATAAAACTTACGTGGTTTTTTGGTTACAGCTAAAACTTACGTGCATTATCCATTTACTTCCTTTATCCATCTATTGTTGACCACACCTGACTGGCTACATGGGCTTAAGATATTCTACCAATTGACAGCAATCTTCATAATACATTTTTGAAAAATTATTACTCTCTCTAATGGATCAACAAGTCACATTCTTATTTATATCTGACAAGCCTTGCAACAAACTAGTTGCATTCTATGAATATAGCAAGATAAATGATTGTACGTACTTCCATTTGTGAGAAATATATGCAATCAAATAATTATCCAAAGTTTGTAACAAGGTGGAAATGACTTGAAAAGGAATTATCTAAACTAGCCCCAACCCGCATGCTATGCATGGGTTATGGAAATTTAATGTAATTGTGTTGAAAAATATGTAGTTAAAATTTTAATCTTGTATTATGTGGGGTTAAATATGTTTTTAGTCTCTGTAAAATTAGGATCTTTTAAGTTTAGTCCCTACAAAACAAAAATATGTGCTTTAGTCCCTCACTTATTTTTCTGTTTTCAATAATAGTCTTCGACATTAATTGGTGATGAGTGGGCTAACATTTTTCTGATGTGGCATTCACATGTGGCGTTTTTTATTGACGTGGCTTTCCTATATGGCACCGAAGGGAACCCTCCTTCTGTCACTCACTTCATCTTCTTCACCTTGACAATTCATCAAACACCTTTTACCCTACTTCTCCTTTTTTCCAGAAACTATCAATTACAATAACAACGTGATTATTGCAGCTCATGTCGGAGAACTCATTCCGGAGCTCCGCCTCTGCGACATCGATGGTGAGATATGGACCGTTGTTCTAGAATCTCATATAGTTGAGGTTCCTGAAGGTAGCACCGATGAGGATACATGTTTATTTGTTGATACAGTTGTGAAACTCAACTTGCAGAAGCTTGCGTTTGTCACCGAAGGGAAGAACCGTAAACGGTGACTATAAGTAACAGTGTCGGCCCCAACTAAAGCTAAACAAAATTTACGGGAAAAAAATAAGTCTAAATTGCAGTTTTGGTCTTTTATATTTGACTTTAGTTTCACTTTGGTCATTTATCTTTGGAGTAAAGGCTCATTTTAGTCCTTGAAAATTTTTCAACATGACAATTTGGTCCCTGACAATTTTTTGGGACAAATAAGTCCCTGACGTTTTCAAAACGGGGACAAATTAGTCCCTGATTTAAGGACTAATTTGTCCCCGTTTTGAAAATGTCAGGGACTTATTTGTCCCAAAAAATTGTCAGGGACCAATTTGTCTTATCGAAAAATTGTGAATGACTAAAATGGACATTTACTCTTATCTTTGTTTTTTCCCGTTTTGGTCCCCCATCTTCCATTTATGTGTCATTTTGATTCTTTTTTGATATTTTCCATCCATTAACTTAATGGATGCCACGCTGGCAGTTAACTGCTGATGTGGCGTTTTAAGTATTAGGGCTGGCTTGGAATTCATTAAGTGATGTGGCAAATTTGGGGACTAAATTGAAACTAAAAAAACATAAAGGACCAAATTGACATAAACCCAAGAACTTTCATCTTCATCTTCTTCCTCCAAACATCATCTCCATCTTCATCTTCTCCGGCGAGCCACCACCTCCAGCAAACCACCATCACCACCACCACAAATCAATCACTCTTCAACTCTTAATCCCTAACCTCTCTCCCTCAAACCCAAAAACCCCCCAATTTCTCAAACTTAATCCCTAACCTCTCATCCACCACCACCTCCACGGAGTAATTGATGCCAAATTCATTGAAAATTGATGGGTAAAGGTTTGAATCGGATTCAACCAACTGTGTTTGTTGAGTGAAAGGCAGTGAAACACTAGGAGGATTCAAGTGTGAGATTTGTTGGTTTTGGATTTAGGGATTGTAGAGCTGGTTCTCTTGTTCATTTTGAGAAGGGGAGAAGCGTGATGAAGACACCTTTTGAATCCCACTTTGGAAGTTCATTTGTGATGAGCCATAAAGAGATGAATTTAGTACAGAAGAGATGTCTAAAAGATCAAGCCGTCGTAACCTAGAAGCAATAGCAGACCACCTACACAATCCAATAATTATAGTATATAGTTAGTAACAAATTCGTGGAGGTGGTGGTGGTGGTGGTGGTGGTGGAGGAGGATGAGAAGTTAGGGATTAAGTTTGAGAAATTGGGGGTTTTGGGTTTAAGGGAGAGAGATTAGGTATTTAAGAGTTGAAGAGTTATTGATTTGTGGTGGTGGTGGTGGTGGTGGTGGTGGCCCGCTGTAGATGGTGGTGGCTCCCCGGAGAAGATGGAGATGGCGTTTGGAGGAAGAAGATGGAAGTTCTTGTGTTTATGTCAATTTGGTCTTTTATGTTTTTTTAGTTTCAATTTGGTCCCCTAGTTGCCACATCACTTAATGAATTCAATGTCAGGCCTAACACTTAAGATGCCACGTCAGCAGTTAACTGCTAGTGTGGCGTCTGTTAAGTTAATGGATGGACCAAAATGACACAAAAGTAGAAGATGAGGGACCAAACCGAGAAAAAAAAGATAAATCACCAAAGTGAAATCAAGGTCAAAGATAAATGACCAAAAGTGTAATTTAGGCAAAAAAAATAAAAAAGGATTCAAATCTGGAAGTTTGGTCTCGCTCCCTCGCGAATGGAGAAAAACAGAAATCGCAAGTGCAAGCTATTCTTCTGGTGGATTCATTTTGTTTTTTTGTTATTTTGAGTGAGAATTTTATTTTTATTTTTCCATTTTTTATTCTGGACTTTATGTTAAAAGTTGAAATTTGTTATGGCAATGAATGGGTGAGGACATTTCGGAAGATGCATTTGCTTGAGGAGATCTGGACCGCGAGCTCATTAGGAAAATGCATTTGCTCGAGGATATCATGAAAACGCCTATTTTTAGTTTGGCTTAAATGCACTTTTGATCCCCTATTTTATTAAATGTGCAATTTTGATCCCTCTATTTTTGTTTGGGCAATTTTGGTCCCCCTATTTTACTAAACGCGCAATTTTGAACCCCCTTGTTTATTTTTGTGTAATTTTGGTCCCCCTATTTTACTAAATGCACAATTTTGATCCGTTATTATAGAAAATTATTTAATTATTTAAAATAAATAAATTATTATTATAATTTAAATTTTAATATATAATTTAAAATAAATAAAGTATTTTTAGATTTTATATTTTAAATAGTTAAATATTTATTAAAAAATAGAAAATTATTTAATTATCTAAAATAAATAAGCTATTTTTATATTTTTTATTTTAAATAGTTAAATATTTATTTAAATATAGAAAATTATTTAACTATCTAAAATAAATAAGATAATTTTATATTTTATATTTTAAATAGTTAAATATTTATTTAAAAAATAGAAATCATTAAATATAACTTTTTTTATATTTTATATTTTAAAATATAAATTAAAATAATAAAATACGGGGACCACCTCATTTATTTTATTAAATATTTATTTTAAACAATTAAATTAATTTTATATTTTAAAATATCAAATATAAAATATTTAACTATTTAAAATAATTAAATTATTTTCTATTTCTTAAGGTATAAAATATCAAAGTAGCTTATTTATTTTAAAATATAAAAATTATTTATTTATTTTAAATAATTAAATCATTTTCTATAGTAGGGGATCAAAATTGCGCGTTTTATAAAATAGGGAGACCAAAATTGCACAAAAATAAATAAGGGGATCAAAATTGCGCATATTTAGTAAAATAGGGGGACCAAAATTGCCCAAAAAATAATAGGGGGATCATAATAGCACATTTAGTAAAATAAGGGGACCAAAAGTGCATTTATGCCTTTTAGTTTTTAGGGACTAAACCTAAAAAGTCTCAATTTTGTAAGAACAAAAAACATATTTACCCCTTTAATGTATGGTAGTAATATAATTTGTAATATATGATAGTAAAAAATATAGTTATTCAAATTTAGTTTACGAATCTCTCCGGTTAATGACTAAGTGGATCATGACACAAAGTTGGAATTATTCTAGAAGTTGATCGAGTTGTGTTTTGAATAACCTTGGGATTTACGTACATGCAAAGATGTGAACACCCAATTTTAATGGGTATTTTTCATTTTTTTTATAAAAATCCCAAAAAATATGTCATTTTGCGCACTTTTAGATTTTTATCGTTCACAGGTGCTATTTTGTGCTTGTTGGCGATTTTGCGTTATTTTTGCTATTATTAATTAGACTTTTTTTATATATTACTAGTAGTAGAACTTAATTAAAAAAAATGTTTTTTACCAAATTAAAAAAATGTTTTAATATTACATATTATTATTATAAACATTTTTTTACACATTAAAAAATTAAAAAAAATAGAGAAAACGAAAATTACAAAAAAATACATCTTCTATTTTTGGCTAAAAGTCATAGTCTCTTTTATCATTCTTCCGCTCTTTACACCAAAGCTACTGCCCGCATGAATCTTTTATTTTGGGCGAGAATTCACAAGCATTTTTCTTTCACAAAAAAGAACACTGCTCACTACTGCAATCTGCAAACATCAAAATAGGAAATAAGGGGAAATCAGTGAGAGAATCAGAACATATAGAAATGCAGAATCATGTTTTAAGAACTTGAGAGAGACATATCAAGAGCTCATGGTTGGCAATAACAAAAAAACAAAATCAGAATCCTCTATAAAAGAGGCAAAAACGAAAATCAAAGAGATGTGAACAAAGAAATGAAACTCAACAGAAATTAGAAATTAGAAGGGAGAGAAACAGTAGAAAATTTGAGAGAAGAGTTTCTTACCTTACCATCAATGTTGTCGCCAGCGCCGCCGTATCCCCACCGTACACCACCACTGCCATAAAACTACCCACCACCATCAAAACCTTTCCTTAGAAACAACCCCCCTTTGTTGCTCATGCTCTTGCTAGAGCATCAATGATTTATGTTTGTTCTACGTTTTTGATTACATTCCAACCTATATTTGTAACATTATTTTTATTGAAATGAAGTAGTTTGGTTTCCTTAAAAAAATGAAGGATAGATGTGACGTTACTAGAATTGTACTAGGATGAATTGAGCTTTGTATTATTATCTGAAATGGAAACCTAGCTATGAAGCTAGAAGTACAACTCAATTACACAGAGAAAACGTGATGCTGGTACAGAGTAGAAAGAGAGAGAGAGGAAACAAGTACTCACTATCAGCATGAAAAGCATCTCTACCCATTACCCATTACATATACTAATATTTCACAAATTCACCCCACATGGGGTGGTCCCTTTTTGCTCTATTGCTGCGCCTCACAGCTCCTCCATTTGCTGACTCTCCTTCTTGGCGCGTGTCTTCCACGTTTCCAACTTCAGTCATATTTTCCCTTATTCTCATTCATAACAATAGATCATTACTACGCAAAGAGCAATGGTCTTGTGTTGCAAAATTACCATCCTAAAGCATGGTTATCAAATCGGGATACGTATCGTGTATCGGAAAACCTATCTTCTGAATCGTGTATCGTATCTTGTATAGTAAGATACATGATCAAATTATATATGACTTTTTTTAAGGAAAACTAAGTAACATAAGTAAAAAAACACATGAAGTTCAAAATAAATCAAGTCATAAATAAACATATACATGTGTTTGATTAAACCCCTATAGAAACAAAGTCGAAAGTTTAAAAAAAAATCGCATTTTAGGAGGGAGTGCAAAACAAAAAGATAGTGTGCTAGGTTTGTTTCTTAGTCAATCTAACATGGGGATTTAGAAGGATTGCTTTTGGCTTATTATATATCATTTAAGAAAAATATCCAAAGAAAACCACTTGAGCAGGCATTTTAGCGGTGCGAATTTGTATCGCAAAATTCAACAAAATTCATGAATCGTAAGATTCAACAAAGTGTGTTAGGATACATGATGGGATACAGGTGCAAAAAAAATACACACTAAAATACGTATCGTTTTTTGTTTGATTTTGTATCGTATCGGGATACGAATCGTATGTATCGTAAGATGTATCGTAAGATACTGATAACCATGTCCTAAAGTTAGTGTTATAATACTCTTGTGTTGCGAAATTACCATCCTAAAGTTAGTGCTATAATATTGTGATAAGGTCCATAAATGTTGTGATTAATTTCGAAAAGAAAATTTCGGTAGATACACGGAGAACAACTCATATGCAAAACAAAGTAAATGGCAAAAATACATACCTTCTCAAATGACCAGTTCTCAATACGACAGCATCAACCTGCCTTTGATGTTGCAGGGAATTTAAACATTTCTTGTTGAGGATCTAATATGATGTGGTGTTGGGTTTTTTAATATTAAAACCCTAAAACAACCTCAGGCATTGGTAACGGCTATTTTCAGCCATATAACCGTTACCTCAGCAGTCCACCTAAGATAATTTACAATTAATGTTAGAAGCTGTTACAACTATGTAACTAACTTCTAACAAACCCTCTAGGGGATTTTACTTGTATATAAATACAACATATGTGCATACAGATTACATAGCAATTTAATAAACAAATTTACAATTCAAGTTTATGCATTTTTACATTTTGCTATCTTCTTCCGTGTTCTTTGTTCTTGCAACCTTGAGAGTTCTTTCCCTTTATGAGTTCTGAAATTCTTCATAGTTGTTGAAGACCTCGCTGATAGAGAAAACAGAGGGTTAGAGGCATATTTCAGTGACTGAAATAAAAGTTTAAAAGAAAGAAAAGAAGGAGGAAGAGTTTACCTTCTGTGGACTTAAGTGAAGTTAGTTCTACAGCAGGTTTGGTGTGTTCTTCATCAGAACAAGTCTTGGTGGTACATGCAAAGAAAATAAACAAAGGGAAGTTAGGGTTTATCATTTAAAGAAAGAGATAAAGGGAAAAGCACAACGAGACTGTGATTTTACCTTTATCTGTGTTCCTGAATCTCTTAACCTTCTCTTCGTAACCTGCAAACATCAAAACCAGAGTTAGGGTTTTGATTCAAGTGCAAAACTGAAAGAAATAAAGGATCTGTAAAAGATCAGTACCTTTGCATAGCCATTGTTGCAGATAGCTTAAGGGATTCAAGCGTTGTTTGGCTTCGCAACAACGAACAAGAACAGAATCCTGTTCGTAAGTGAGAAGTGCGAATCTTTGGAGAATTGTGACCAAAACCAAAGGGGTTTTTGTGTAGCATCACTTTATTCACCATCTGAGTGTGATTGAAGCACATCCATAGCTTCAATCACTGTGTTTCCGGGTCCGTGTATCCTTTTATATCGTGGGTCACTAATCCGGGTCCTCGTACCCAATACTGATACTTATTGGGTACTCATGGGTACTTATACTTGTCGTATAGTTAAAATTTTGATTCTTCATTTTTTTTATGATATTGAAACTTTTCCTATTACATTGTATAATATTTCTAAACTTTCTTCTATAAAAATCAATGTTTTTAAAATCGGACCGGAGATTGAACCGGAGAGACCTCCGGGTCATGGTTCAATTGATTCAACCATGGTTGAACCGGAAGAGTAATAATTAAATAAAAAATAAGAAAAGTATTAAAATTTGGAGAAAAAGTAAATAAAAAAATTAAAAAATGCATTTCGGGTGGTTCAACCCGGGCTAATTAGCGGTTCAAAGTGGTTGAACCGCGTCTCAAACTGGTTCTGAGCTGTTCAATTGGTCTGCGATTCAAATGAGGTTGAACCAATCGCCGGAGTGCCCGGTTTCCAGTCCAACCGATTGAACCGCCCGGTTCGATCCGGTTCTTACAACACTGATAAAAATAAGTTTTTCTTATATTACATCGTATACGTTTTTTATATACATCTGTTTTCTATCTTTTAGTCATGTTTATATCAAATTTATACGATGTCCCTTGATTTTTTTGAAAAAACACGTATCGCGTACCCTGCACCTACCGGCACCGTATCCGTACCCATGCAACATATCTATTGTGTCTTGAATTCATAAAAGTTTTCACACCTCGCGAAAGAACAAAATTATTAACAACTTTTCTATAACAAGAAGCACTTTGACACCGAGGCCGTGCACACTTCAATGAGATTACTAATCTCCATATATGGGTTTCTCGTTGAAATTCAATGTTGTGATTTAAAGGAGCAATCAGTTTGCAGCAAAGGTGCTTGTAGAAAGGCTGCAAAGAAGTTGTAGTTATATTTAGTTCACAAAAAACGATGAGCTAGCTCTTTGGGTAGATGTTAACTGAATATAGTTTCAGAAGTTCCTGCAGTCTTACAATACACCAACATTTAACTACATTAATCTGGTGTGCACTTCTCATTTCAATTTGGATAATGTTAATTTGATATTTTCTTCTTCTACTATAATCAAAAACTCATTGTGGTTTATGGGCTTAACATTGCATACTTATATTTGACTGAAATGTAATTGTCTTCCTACTGTTCTCAGAATGTTCTTTTCCAGAGTTTACCATTGAAGAGGTTGGAAATGAAATATGCCAGAGCTCATATACGTTTATTGTTCTTTTTTTTGTGCACCAGTTTTTCTCTTATCTTTCTTGTGCACCAGTTTTTCTCCCAAAGAAAGAATTTACATATTGACCAAATTAGAATAATTAATGAAGGCAAAACTTAATCAAATTTAATTCTAAACTAATGTTTATTATTCAATAGGATTACAGGAAGATAGTGTTAAAGACAAAAAAGGATTTTAAACAATATACAATCAGACCAAAACTGAATAGTACAGAGCTTTCCTGATAAAAAAGATTTAACAATAAATGAATACATAGCTCCAAAGAACTTGAGTTTCTGGAATTCAAACATTAGCAGACTATGTTCAAGTTTCCTTTCATCTAGTTCCAATTATATCCAATACTTTCTCCTCATCATCAGGTCCATGTGATTCTCCCTTCCAAAGAGCAATTGAATGCTCCAATTGCACCTCAGGTGTCCTAGTGCTGCACTTGTTGCTAATCAAATAACTGCTAGCAAAAAAGTTGAAATAGATAAAATTCAAACCTCCCAAGGCAGCAATAACATAATAGTAGTAGTCAAGCCTATTATGATTTAAATCATGACCACCTAACCATGGTGTTTTCCCTGTGTGTGATGTTACTCTGTGAACAATATTGACAATCAAAGAACCTAAGTAGTTTGCAATGGACAAGCTTAAAAAGAATACCGCCCCAGCAACAGTCCTCATAGACTCTGGCATTTGCAAGGTAAAGAATTCCATAATAGCAACAGCTGCAAATGCTTCATTTAAACCTGATAAAGCAAACTGTGGCAACAACAAACCAAAGCTCACAGGTGAAATAAACGAGTCGTGTCTTAACGCTGAGTCACGACGCTTCTTCTCAACAATTGCTGCTACCAACATGCATAGGATAGATAACACAATCCCAATTCTGATTCTTTGCCCCATAGTCAATCTTATAGCACTTTTACCAGTTCTTTTCATTAGAGGAATGTAGATACATTCATAAATGTATATCCAAAATGAAAGAGCTATCATTGATATTAAATTCATCCAACCTGGTGGAACCTTGAAGTGGGGTCCAATGGATCTATTAGTTTGTATAACTTGAAGGACTCCAAATGTGTTCTGTTGATCCATTACAATGAAACAGCAAATTCCTGTCACCCATATTGGTAGAATCCCCAACAAGCATTTAAGATGTTCCACTTGTTGTAAACTACAAAGTCTCCAACCATTTTTTGCTATGCCTTGGTCATTCAATTCACTAGGATCAGCTATTATAGCAGCCTTATCAAGAAACTTGAACCTATCTGTCTTAACAAGCCTAACTTTTTCCAACTCAGATGTAGAAGCAAGATCATAAAATGTTCCCCCAGAAACGTTACGTTTTCGACAAGCGGCTGCAATCACCTTCGCCATGTCGGTAAAGATACTCCCTTGAGGCTTCTTACAAATGTAAGTGTGGCGACCAAGTAAGAAGATGGTTATTGAGAAAGCAAGACAAATAGTAGGAATTGCAAATCCTAAAGTCCAACTAACATTAGTTTGGATATAGACAACAGCAGTAAGTGCTACAACAAGTGCAATTGTGAAAGTGAAGTACCACCAATTAAAGAAGGTCTCTAATGATACCCTTCCTTTTTCTGTATTGGTGTCAAATTGATCAGCACCAAAAGCAATGTTGCAAGGTCTTATACCTCCAGCCCCAATGGATAATAGTCCAAGAGCTGTGAAAAGAACTCCTAGTTGCCAACTTTGTGGATGTTCGCAATTGGGTCGGTCATTACAGGTAAGAGGTCTCAATTGATGTATACCAGCTGTTAATGTCATGGCCAATATACCCTGTTGAATACAATTCAAGTTTGTGATTTGTGTATTTACAATTCACCAGTATATAAACTCTCTATTTATGAATCAAAGAACCACTGTCAATATTTGTTTCATTATATGTTAATAGCTGCATTTGAGGTTTTTTAGGTTTATGTTGTTACATATATATATAAACTTGATAACAAATATATGTGCATGGGAATCAAGAATATAATATATGCAAATTGGGAGTTAGATGTGAATTCCTTACCAAAAGTGATGATATAGAACCATAGAGAAGGGTCTGGAACCTGCCCAAATAAGTATCAGAAATGAAGGCACCGACTATTGATGCAATGTTGGAGGTTCCATTCCAAATTTGCACCACACTAACCACGAATAAGCCACTTAGGTTGTAATTCGTTAGCAAGTACACTGTTAGATTTGATATCAAACTCATGGATGCCAATTTCTCGAATGACTCGTTACCTTCAAAAATTTAATGAAAAAGGAAGAAAATCAACAACATGCATTCAACGAGGTTGTTGAAAGGATATATAAAAAGAATGCATGATTGTTAATTGTAGAATATATATACCAATGATATATTTAATGGATCTCCATCCTCCTGCTTCTCTAGAGGAAGCAACAGAAGGTGAGGGTGGTGTAGGTATTTCCTCATGTTCTAGCTCGAGTGCAGAAGGAGAATTAGTGTTCATCACATTCTCCATTTCCAAGCCCTGTTTCTAGCGTTCAACTCTTTCATATATGTCTAAAAATAGAATGCATGTTTATGTATATCGTTTTGATATGATCACACATATGCATGGAGGGTTTTTTTATTTTATTTTTCTCCAATGTCATGTGGTTGATTCTTTCAAAGCGGTTAATATTTTGAGAATTTTTAGCTGGCGTTCCTAAAAAACCTAGGGAATATTAGTTGCATGTGTTATTCATGATATTTTGTTTGACCAATTATTCATGATGTTATATGCATTAGAATTAGAAAGAGTCCATGGCATGTCACTATGTGAGTGATAAAAACTTGATATTTAGGATTTTGTTAACTGCTATCCTAATTTTACGAACTAAGGGCAACTCCAATAGTAGGTTCATAGTTGGTTCTTATACTTTAAGAACTTGTTTTCTCAAGTTCACCGTTGGACCGATTCTTCCATAGAAAATCAAATTATGGTGTTTTTATATTATTTTAGAATAAAAAATTGGTTTTTAACCGACTCTACAGTGATACAAAACTTCGACCTACTTTTCTTTTGTCTTTCAAGTGGGACCCATTTTGAGTTTCTATTGGGTTCGCTATTGAAGCAAAAAAATGAAAAGATTGCTTAAAAGTGAGATGGCATTGTGTAGCCCACTTAAGCAATAAAAACAAGTTCACTATTGGAGATGCTCTAACAATGCACTCACTCGAGTTGTCATAAACCAACACATATGAGCCACGAGAGCATCCTATCCGATTGCATTTCAAATTGTGTAAAATAAAAAAATAGAAATTTTAAACATTTTGGCAAAGTTACTCTCCTTGAAATCCAGTTATACTACTGCATGATCTCCCTCTTTAAAATGTTAAGGCTATTCAAAGATCAATATCCAAAATAAGTCCTCCACCAACGAATTTGTTAATTAAGAGTCCACACCATTATAAATTATAATAAGCAACTTAGGGTATGTTTGGTAGAAGAGACAAACATAAGTGATAGGGACAATAGAGCTAACACTTCACCCATTAAAAGGCCAAAGTGGTTGTTTACCTATTCTTATAGTGCCATATAAATGTGATAGTTCATCATCCCACATGAGTGAAAACGTGACAGCGAAGTGTCTCTGATGAACTTAACTAAATGGGTTTACACTAGGGACCAAAGTGATTAACAAAATACACATTTTTATGGATCATTTTGTAGTTTTAATACATTGAAGGAATTTAGTGACAACGTCTCCCATACAAAAGAATCAAAGTGTCACTTTTCCTAAAATTTTGTAAGAAACAAAATAAAAGTTTGCAAGGTACCTAAAATACTAAACAAAATAATGATGACCTTGATTGTTAAAAGATATTTTTCCTTTTTTGCAAAATGGTGTTTAGAATTGGCAAATGTTAGAGTGGATCAACTTGATAGGCGGTCTATGGAAATCGATACTTGAAAAATCATTTGAAATTCTATCTACGACCAACGCTTCCCCAGAAAGTTGATCTCTCAGTTTTTCATGTCTTTATGGCTATGACGTTGACATGATCGACAGTGACTCGACAAAAGCAAGGAGGAGCAAATGAGTGTGCCTAAAAACTCAACCCTGATTATGCTATATCTAAGCCATGAAGATGAGTGATAAAGAGGATTGGGAATTTTTGCTTCCAAGAGACTATATTGGTCATCATTAGAATTTTCAAACGATTATTCAAATTTCACTTTTTGGTCTTCAAACAAGTTCACCTAAAGAGCTAGATTTACATGTAGTGTCCGTCATAGACATTGTACGTCCTATTCGAGATATAAAGTATCCATTTGTTGTAAAATGCGTTGGGAATTGAATTTTGATGCCCATAACCTTGTTGCGTTAGCTAAAGTCTGTGGTTGTGATACCTGGGAGGGTTATCCCCCTGCCAGTTTATTTGCTAACGGTTTTCCTAATGTAAATCTTGGCTTAGTTCCAGATTCTGTTTAATGCAAGTATCTTTTCCCTCAAAAGAAAAATGTCATAAGTAATAGAGTAAAGTAGATCACTAGTATTATAGTGAGGCGCTCGAAATGATACCTCACACATTAGTAGTCAAGGTTAAGTTTGTAACCAACTGGTGTTGATGTGGCATGCTGACTCAAAGCTAAGTCAGCACTCATATTCACCTATATAAGCATCATTGTAACCGACTCAGGATAATTCAATCATTCAGTACAATTTTTTATACATTTCGTTTGTTCAGTTAGATCTCTCTCAATGATCATCTAACTTTAGCATGTTATCAATCGCCATCACTGGTTATGGAATCACCTTATTCCTCGCGCTTCCATCGTATTTCTAAACTCTGTTCATGCATCATCAATGGCGGCAACACCTGATTCAGAAACACCACTCTGACTTCAGAGATTCCTACTATCTTCCAAAACAATGGAAACTCCTCCTCGCACTTCGTAACAGACCAAAATTGTCAATCAAGCTTGATGACAAGAATTTACTATTGTTAAATCAACAGGCTGAAGGCGTTGTCACCATGCACAAGTTGCACCGGCTCCTTGTCAATCTTGAAATCCCTTTAAAATTTAATTCCATGGAAGAGCAACACAACAACATCATCTCTACAAGTTACGAACGATGGTTGGTGCAAGACTAAGCACTCTTCACTTGGCTGCTATCTACATTTTCAGACGTTGTACTGCCTAGAGTTCTCAATTGTAGTCATGCGTATCAGATTTGGGACACAATTCACAAACAATTCCATGCGCATTTGAAGGCAGAAACACGTCAATTAATGCGCGCTGAACTGAAGAGCACGAAGAAAGCAAATCGAATTATCACTGAGTATGTCACGCGTGTTCACGATTTGGCAGGATCTCCCACTGCAATTGGAGATCACATTTCCAATTCTGACCTTGTCGATGTTGTGCTCGACTGTTTGCCTGAAGAGTACAACTCCCTGATTCTTGTTGCCTATGGTAAGTCTGAGACCTTTGGACTTACTGAACTTGAATCTCTTCTTCTTGTTCATGAGGCACAATTGGATAAGTTTCGCCAAGAGTTGGCCACACCTGCAGTCTCTGCCCATTTCGTTCATACTGCACCAACTGGTGTTGGTAACACCAACACCTCCTCTGCTAATCATATGCAACATCAATATCAGTTCTCCAACTATGGTGATCGTGGCAGAGGCCGTGGTAGAGCACGTGGACCTTCTAGAAAGCCTAATTGCCAAGTCTGTGGCAACTATGGACACAATGCTTTGGCTTGCTGGTACAGATGATGAAAACTATGATGCATAACCTGCTCATGCACAAGGTAATTCCTCTGCTCAACCTAGAAACTCACAAAACACACAACAACCATCTGGTAATGTAACAATAATGTAATTTTTTTTTTTGAAAAATTCGCCGGAAACACACATTTCTGGTGGTTTTTTTTATATTTTTTTTAAATTAATTTTTTGAAAATTTCGAAATTTTCAATTTATTATTTAGTTTAAGGAGAAGTAAGAAAGAATGAAAATGAAGGAGAATATGAGAAAAAATGATATAGGAGAGAATGAGAAGGAATAGAGGAATGAGATTAATGAAGAAGTAGGAAGGAATAAAAATAAAAGAGAGTATGAGAAAACTAATATAGGAAAGAATGAGAATAAAGAAGTAAGAAGGAATAAGAATGAAGGAGAGTATGAGAAGCAATAATATAGGAGAGAATGAGAATGAAGAAGTAAATGAAAGAGTGAGAAGGAATGAGAAGGAAGAAGAAAGTGGAAATGTAGAAGAGAGATATATAGAGAAATTTATGGAGATTGGAGAGTATGAGAAATAAGAAGAAAGATAAGATAGGGAAAATGTATAAGAGAATGAGAAGGAAATAAAGAGTGAAATGAGAGAATGAGAAGAGTGTAAGATTTCAAAAAATTGGCGGTAATGTTAAAAATCAGCTGTAACATTTCCGACGGATTTTTTTTAAAAAAATCTGCCTGTAATTTGAAAAATCCGTCGGAAACGTACGGACGGGAAAAAAATCTGTCGAAAATTTACCGACGGAAAAAATCCGCCGGTAATACGCGATTTTCTTGTAGCGTCGAGCGCCAAAGCTGAGTACAAAGGAATGGCAAATGCTACCGCTGACTTGCTATGGGTTCAATCCCTTCTTGCTGAACTGGGTATCACGACTCCAAGCCCACTTCTACGCTGACAACCCTAGTGTTGTGATGCTATCTCACAACCCCATCTTACATGCACACACCAAACATCTCGAGTTAGACATCCACTTCGTTAGAGAAAAGGTTGCTACCAAACAACTAGCTATTTAGCATTTCCCCAACACGCAGCAGATTGCAGATGCATTGACTAAGCCTCTCTCATCCTCAAGCTTCACAAATTTGCATTTCAAGCTCAAAGTCGTGCTCTTAACAGATCCCCACTAGAACTTGAAGAGGGAGTAATGGAGTAAAGTAGATCAGTAGAATTGTAGTGAGCATTCGAATTGATACTTCACACACTAGTAGTCAAAGCCAAGTTTGCTGTCTGTTGAAACCAAGTGGTGCTGATGTGGCATGCTGACTCAAAGCTGAGTCAACACTCATCTTCACCTATATAAGCATCATTGTAACCGACTGTGGATAAGTCAATCATTCAATACAATTCTGTTACACATTGTGTTTGTTCAGTTAGATCTCTCTTAATGATCATCTAACTTTAGCAAGAAATACTTTAAAGATCCCCTTATTATTTCCCACCGCGTCCCAGTAATAAACATATACATAAATTTTTTAAGGGGTAATATTTATTACACCCTTAATTCGTGAGTTACACAAGGTTAGTGGCAGACCCATGTGTTGGTGAGGGGTTCCCTGAAAAAATATTCTATTTTCACGCTTATATAATTTTTTTTGAACTTCTAAAATATTAGATCTGCACTAGTATCCATAAGTATGTATCCAATACACAATGTTGAACCTCCTAATCCCGGGTCCTTAATCCGCCACCGCACAAGGTAATGTCATTTTCAGACCTTTGTCCCATTCTCTCTCTCTCTCTCTCTCTCTCTCTCTCTCTCTCCTTCCCTCTCTCTCTCTCTCTCTCTCTCCCTCCCTCCCTCCCTCCCTCCCTCCCTCCATTTCTCCTCACCTTGGAATCATCTTCCCCTTCATTCACCATATCCAACTCTTATCTTTGCACTGGTTTCTGCGAGGGACAAAACCCTCCTTGTTAGACAATAAATTTTATCTTGACCAAAAAAATAGACAATAAATTTTAGCGTGGTTGTTGGGTGTATTTTGGCAACAGTTTTTTCCTGACCTATCAATAGTCTACTATAAAAAGAGGCAACTAACCCTACACCAAAGTTACTATGATGCCCTCCTTCCATTAGTTCTATCATTAGGATTAAAAGGTCATTTCACCACTAAGTGACAAAATAAAGAGTGACTTGCAAAAAAAAAGCTGCCGAAAAAAAAAAGCATCAGCAGGCAGCTTACTGACACGTTGACGCGTGTCAGTTTTTTTTTTTTTCGTTTTTTAAAAAGTAATTTTTTTTTTCAGTTTTTTTTCCCAAAAAACATTTTGGTCACCTTATTTTTAACTATTTTTATAATCTACTCAAAGTATTAAAATTAATTAATTTAACCATTACGAATTGTCAAAAAAATACTTATTGTCAAAAAAAATTGCCAATAAACTACTTACATCTAACAAAAGTTTCAAATTTATTTTTTCCAAAAAAATAAATTATTAAATTAATATTATACTCAATAATTAAATAATCTAAAATTTACTATAGTCTAAAACTATTCAAATCAATCAATTTAACCACTAAGAATTTTAAAAAAAATTTAACCACTTCAAAAAATTACAAAATAACTCTTTTATAATTAAATGAATATGATTAAATTAATATTAAATCATATAGAAAAAAGGAGTCAACACGTGACAATGGGAGAGCGGCAACGAGAGACTGACAATGGGGTCGACAAGGAGACCGACAACGGGAGCAGCAAAGGGAGTGCAACAGCAGTGTCAACAAGAGAGGCAACTAGAGCGCCAACAGGGGTGCTGACACGTGACTAACACGCTGACGCGTGTCGGTTTTCTTTTTTCAAATTTTTTTCCCAGTTTTTCTTTTTTTTATTATTGATTTTTTTATATGAGTTTTTTTTACGATTTTTTTTCAGTTTTTTTTTCAAAAAAAATTAATTTTTTGACGGTTTTTTTTACTGACAAAATATTTTTTTAAATTAATTTTGTAATCTACTCAAACTAATAAAATTAATCAATTTAACCACTACCAATTGTCAAAATAAAACTTACCTCTACCAAAAGTTTCAAATTTATTTTGCTCAATAAATTAAATTATTAAATTAATATTTTACTCAATAATTAAATAATCTAAAATTTACTATTTAGTATAATCTAAAACTATTAAAATCAATCAATTTAACCACTAATAATTGTAAAACAAAACTTGAACCACTACCAAAAATTACAAAATAATTTTTTACCATGAAATTAATATTAAATCATATAGAAAAAAAGGAGTCAACACGAGGCAACGGGAGCGGCAACGAGAGATTGGCAATGAGATCAGCAACGGGAGTGCCAACAGGAGTGACAACGAGAGATACAACGAGAGTGCCAACAGAAGTGCCAACAGGGGTGCATATTTTACCTTAAATCTCATTTTCTTTTTTCTTTTTTTTTACTTCATTATTAATATTATAAGAAGATATCGACTAAACTTTTTCTAACTCAACTATTTTAATAAATTTGAAAATATAGCCACTTATCAACTTTTTTCTTTTTCTTTTTATTAGATTTTTCACCTTTCAACGTATTTATAATTTCATAACAAATGTATAACAAATACAATATCACTCATGTGTATACAAAGATAAAATAGTAGTGTATATGATACGGTTTGGGTAGTCGATTCCTATTGACTACAGTATAATTCTTTGCTGGAAGGGAGTACATTTGATCCGTCCACAAAATACAGGAATGTACCAATTCAAAATAATAATAGGCGGGTAGAACCACGAATCATATAGATCATCTTGATCTTGATCCCGTCCCTTACTCAATCAACTAGCGTCTACCTACATTATTAAAAAAATTAATATATCTCCCTCGTAAGAAGTACTCTATGGTTCTTTTATGTGTCTGGCTTATCTCAGACATGCACCATGCTTCCCCCTACGCGCTCAACTTCTCGATCCTGTACGTGTAATCCCACTTGCCGTCATGGCCGCAACACCTCTTCTCATCGGTTCTTACGCATTACACAATTCGATAACCACCGGCGCGTATCCTTCTACTTCCCCATAAGCGAGTGGTAAAAGTTTCTATTTTGAATTTCGCTCCGAACAACGGCTAATACACACTGCACCACTTTTCATACAACTTGTCCTTTTTTCACCCATAAAATATATTGGAGTAGAACCAAAGCATTCTATTTTCTTTTATTCATGCCTCAAATTTTTATATTCTTTTTAGTTCAAACCTCAAAGTTGAAAAAATCATTGAAGTCCTTTTGGGTCTACATTGTCATCACACTCCCCACCCTCACTCCACTCACTCCACTCACTCCAAATCATCACTTCAACACTCTCATTCCCACTCTTTGAACTTCAAAGTTCAAAGTAGAAAATGGAAATCAGAACTGTAACTAGGGTTTTCTTCTTCTTGGTGATCTTGATAACACTTTTCTACGCTTCCTCTCTTGCTCTCACCCAAGACGGTAAGTACAAACATTGAAACCCATTTTCTTTTTATGTTTCAAACTCCAAACCCACTTCTTTACTTTGTTTAACTTTTTTCTACAATTTCCTTTTGTTGTTTGGTCAAAATAATCGCATTTGGTACTTTTGTTCCCATTTTGGGATTTTGTGTAAAGTTTGAAACTTTGCGATGTTTATTCAATGTGTTAGGTTTAACGTTGTTGGAAATCAAAAGCAGTTTGAATGACACTAAGAATGTTCTTAGCAACTGGCAAGAGTTTGATGATTCCCCTTGTGCATGGACTGGCATCACCTGTCATCCTGGAGAACAAAGAGTTCTCTCAGTGTATGTATTTAAGCAGCACAATGATTTTCATTCAATTACTTTTCTTTCCCACTTTCTCAGCTGAGATTGACACTTTGTTTGTTGTTCTTCAGAAATCTGCCATACATGCAGCTTGGAGGAATAATATCTCCTAGCATTGGTAAACTCAGTAGACTGCAGAGATTGTAAGTAGAACATATTGTTCTCATCATTGTTACACTTACATTTTAGACTACTTTCATTCTTATTCTATTCAGTTTGATTTAATGAATCAGGGCTCTTCATCAGAATGGCTTGCATGGAATTATTCCTAATGAGATTACCAATTGTACTGAACTTAGAGCCATGTAAGTGAAATAGATCATTCCCTTGCTAGAAATTTGCCATGTAAATTCCCTAAATATGTTTACTTTTTTTTACCATGTTGAATGGCTTACATTTTTCATCTGAATTTATTGAATTGAAAGGTACTTGAGGGCTAATTATTTTCAAGGAGGCATACCATCAGGTATTGGAAACCTTTCATATTTAAATATACTGTAAGTCCCTCTCTCTTGGTTTATCTCTATTCCATATGAACTGGTTTCTAATTTGTGTTCTTTAATGCCTATGGTCAATGAACTTATCTTTGTCCAAGCTTCAGTTAAATTAAACTAAGTAGATTTTGTTTCTCAACTACTTTTTGAGTTTTCATTTAGGATTTTAATGCAAAATTTATTACAGGGATTTATCAAGCAATTCATTAAAAGGAGCTATACCTTCCTCTATTGGCCGTCTTTCACATTTGCATGTTCTGTAAGTTAATTTAGTCTATAGCTCAGTTGCACAATGATGCTGAAAACTTTAATTTTGGGTTTGTGCTGATCTTCCTTATCTCAGGAACTTGTCTACCAATTTCTTTTCTGGTGAAATCCCTGACATTGGAGTACTAAGTACCTTCCAGAAGAACTCGTATGTACTCTTGCCTATTACACCCTTTAGGTTTGGCTGATTCATAATACTCTTTCAGGACTCAATTGTTGGCATAAATATTAAAATACCTACTTTCACATTTATTAAGGACTATAGTTAGGTGCATTTAACTTTCTTGATTTCATATAAAAAAGGAAATATATTACCTAAACTATCTTTAATTGTAATGGTCCTCTCCTCACATTATTAATGAATTAAGAGTATTTTTGGAATAATAACATTAAAGTATAAACAGGAGTAGATTAGTTGATACTACCAAATTAAGGCATTTTTTGCTTATGATTGAGTCCAGAGGGAGTAGTCTTTAGACCAATCGGGATGTGAAATTCTCTAAGATTTTGGCTGATACATAGTAGCCTAATTATGTACTCCTATGTGCTATAGTAGGAGGTAAGCAAGTATATTCTTATACTAGCCTTAAATATGTAAGATTCTTATAGTAGCCTTAAATATATTCTTAAATCTTTTGAGGTTACTAGTAGGATTTGAAATTCTAGTTGAGATTTTGGCTGATACATAATATAACCTTTAGGTTATTGAAGTAATGCAAGTTGGGTTTTTTTTTCTCAAAGTTTCTTGGCTCTTAAGAGTTAGTTTTGTATTCCCGAAAAGAGGCAGTTGCTCTGATTAAGTGGTGAATATTGAAAACTCATTTTCCACCAGCTTTGTACTAATTAGGTTTTCTCCCCTCACGCCCCAAAAAAATATATACTGGATTTTCTTTTGTTTTCTCTTATTTTAAGTTTGTAAATTCGTTTGCGTAATGAGGAACAAGTAGGTTTCATTGTCTGTTTGCACTGCTATTCATAACTTAGTTTTATATAAATAGGTTTATTGGCAATTTAGACCTTTGTGGGAGGCAAGTCCAAAAGCAATGCCGGACATCACTTGGCTTCCCTGTGGTGATACCTCATGCTGAAAGTGATGAAGCTGCAGGCAAGTTATGAATACTATCTCATATGATTTACTATATTGATTACTAATTTACATTACATATTTAGTTTTCATCTGTATGACAATTGGCAACTATAAACATTTAAATATATGCAGTCCCTACCAAAAGATCTCCACATTACATGAAGGGTGTGCTTATTGGGGCAGTGGCAACTATGGGCCTTGCATTTGTCACAATCCTTTCATTCCTCTGGATTCGTTTGTTAACAAAGAAGGAAAGAGTTGCTAAGAAATACACAGAAGTCAAAAAGCAAGTTGATCCAGCAGCAAGTAAGAAGGGCTATGTTTCAATTTTGACGAGAAAAGAATATTTTCTCTACTTCTTTATGTATGCTAACCTAATCTTTTAACAGGCACTAAGCTTATTACATTCCACGGCGATATGCCATACACATCAACCGAGATCATAGAAAAGCTGGAGTCTCTTGATGAAGAGGATATAGTAGGGTCCGGAGGATTTGGTACTGTTTACAGAATGGTGATGAATGATTGTGGTACATTTGCTGTTAAGCGGATTGACCGAAGCCGTGAAGGGTCAGATCAAGTGTTCGAAAGGGAACTAGAGATCTTGGGGAGCATCAAACACATAAATTTAGTAAACCTACGTGGATACTGCAGGCTCCCTTCTTCAAGGCTTCTTATCTATGATTATTTGGCCTTAGGCAGCTTAGATGATCTCTTGCATGGTATGAATCATTCTATTTGCACTGTGTTACTCTTCCTATGGTTGTGCAATTCTCTAATTTTTCTCCAATCCTTTTACTTCAGAAAATACTGAACAACAAGCACTGAATTGGAATCATCGCTTAAAGATAACCCTTGGTTCTGCCCGGGGATTGGCATACTTGCACCATGAATGCAGCCCAAAAATTGTGCATCGTGACATTAAATCCAGCAACATCCTTCTTAATGAAAACATGGAGCCCCACATCTCTGATTTTGGTCTTGCAAAGCTCTTGGTTGATGAAGATGCGCATGTTACAACAGTTGTTGCTGGCACATTTGGCTATTTGGCACCAGGTATGTATTTATAAGATCTGAATACTTGCAAGTGACCTGGTCACCCTTTCATTTGTGCATAAAGTCACCATGTTACATTTGCTTAATGGTGCTAATACTATGCGAAAACTGCATTATTCATGAATAATAATGTGTGACAACCATGAACACAAAATGAAGCACCTATAGGCTATATCTCAGGAAACAACTGAATGGAATTGATAGTTTATTTATTATTCATGTGTGAACCAGAGTATCTACAAAGTGGGAGAGCCACTGAGAAGTCAGATGTATACAGCTTTGGAGTTCTATTGCTAGAACTTGTAACTGGAAAGAGGCCTACTGATCCTTCCTTTGTAAGAAGAGGTTTGAATGTTGTTGGTTGGGTAAGCTTTTTAGCTCATTCATTCAATGCACATGTCTAGTAGGAACACAGTTTTTTTGGTACATAATGTACTTAAATTTGGGTAATTATTTGCAGATGAATACACTAGTTAAAGAAAACAGATTGGAAGATGTGGTAGACAAAAGATGCACTGATGCAGAGGCAGGAACTCTTGAAGTAATTCTGGAGCTAGCGGCAAGATGCACAGATGCAAATGCCGATGATCGTCCATCAATGAATCAAGTGTTGCAGTTACTGGAACAAGAGGTTATGTCTCCTTGTCCAAGTGAATTTTATGAGTCTCATTCGGATCACTGATAACGGCTAATGGCTCAAGCTTAGATGTAATTTCTAGTGCCACTGCACGTAATGGAAAATGGAAGTTGATGGAGTACTGCTCAACTGTTTTTGTCATTGTTCCTCCCCCTTTTTTGTGGCTTGGTTTTGTAGATTAATTAATTTTGTAGCAAATGTGTAACAACTATCTGTGAATAGATTTGTTTGTCATTTATCTCCTAGGGTGGAGGCCAAAACAAAACCAAAGAAAAAGGGGGACAATGTGGACATGACAGTGGTTTTGGTATTTGGAATGATCTCCATTCTTGCTGTAAAATGTTATCATTTTCTGTTAGTAATTAAAAATTCTGTTGAGTTTGGACCATCGTTCGGTTTGATTTGTTACAACATTTTGTAAAAAAATTGGTGATGTGTTCTAAAGAATTCTTGGTATGAGATGGAATAGAGTAGAATATAATGTAATGAAAGAGTGTTTCATTATTTGGATATGAAAGTGTTCCATAAACTGTTAACGCCCTAACTATTTTGCCACATCAACATAGTGTTTACAGGGTTATTCGTGTAATCTATTACTTAGCCTTGAAATTCTAAATTTGGTGAAGGAAGGTGTTTGGAAATCCTTATTGTAAATAATGGAACACCTATTTCTCATCTCCAGTGGATGAGAAATATGGAGCATTGTTTGCTGTCCTGGAAATTGTCTGGAGATGGAACTTTAAAATGGTGTGATTCGAACTGATTGTCAAGGATCTATTTCTCTTTTGAAGAAAGATTGTGATACCTCACATGCATTCACGAAAATTTAACATGGTGTTGATTTGGGTCTTATTAGAATATTGATAGTATTCCCCCAAGTCCAACCCCCAGTGTACACCTCTTTTAGAGCATGACAACTTGGATTAGGGTCTGTCCAACATATTTAGAGGCTGAAAGCAAAATTTTAAATAATGTTTTCCAATGAAGATCACGTAACTTACAAAAATAAAATCAAAATATATTAGTGACATATTGTTAAAGTGACTTCCATCATACCCAGATTAAATTATGGCACACCTTTTTTTTTTATAGGCAATGTTAGTGGGGTGAGGGAAATGTTAGTTTCTTGGGTTTGAACCCACGACCTCCTTACACTCATTTGGTGTACTACTTTGGTATCCCCAGCAACGGCGCCAAAAACTTGTTAAGATTTCGGCAAGTGTACCGAATCGTTGCAAGTAATAATAAAATAGTAAGAACCACTAATCGTATCCACTGGGATTGAAAGTTATTATCCACTAAGCAAATCGGTAATTCTTAGTTATAAAGTGATTGAATATTTGGTAATTTATAGTAACCGGAAACAGATTATTGTGAATAAAATTTGAGAGTAAAAGTGGTTAGGAATCAAATCCTCTCCCCTACACTATCATGCACTGTACCATGGATCAATTTCAATGTAATTACCCAATTAAAAGATTCAATTCAGTTGTTAAAAATTTAGGACAATCCCTTGCCTCAAAACCCCTTTTATCTAATGGGAACCCTAATTCCTTAAGTGTATCACCACTAAACAAAGCATTAAACACGGAGAATTAACGAATTCATGAGAGTAATTTCATATTCCTATAATCATCACACTCATGACCTTAAACCCCAATATCCGGCAAACATAACCCATCTCCCAATGGTGAACATAAACCCTAATTCATTACAACAACAATAATTATTGTAAAGCAATAAGAACGGGGGTAAAGGCAATTTTTAAAAGGATAACTAAATTGTGTTGATCATAACAATGGAATCGCATGATAGTTTTGGAGAGATTCATCTCTTCCTAACCCTAAGAAAATTAGCTACTCATATTTAAAGTATTGAAAGATAAGATAAAAGAGAAGTTACACAAAGAGGAGTACATTGATCCTTCAATTCCTTGTTCCCAAGTGTAGAGAAGCTCCCAATCTTGCTCTTTTTCGCAGCTCCAAAACCCTATTTTCGCATCCAAGAAGAATGCCCCAAAAATTCTAATTTTTCACTTAAAATGCAGTCAATTTTGCAGTCCTTCGCGACGCGATTAGTTTGAACTGTAGCTTTGTCAGTCCCAGCGTTCTAAAAAAATATGTAGATTTAGAGGAGGGTTAAGTTGGGTTTCAACTTTGAATCGAGGCTGCAAAGACCAAAACTTTGCACTTTTTTTGTTACAAAAGAGAAAGGAAAAAGAAGCTAAGGCCTAACAAAAGCTATCCCCAAAACATCAGCTTGAAGAAGCTCGAACATATCAGGTGGAGGATGAACCATTGACAGATAAGAGGACATCAAACTGAGTCGACAGAAAAACTTGATAAAAATTTGTAGTGATAATGAGAAACTCGTTTGTTGTATGCTTTCAAACCACTACGTCCTTTGCAAGGCCTCGTGCTTGAGGGGCTGTGTATCTGCCATTCGTAATTTGCCTATGGTAGAGCAAGTGTGTGAGGGCGTTGCCATCATGCCCAATATATATGCATTAGGTGCCTTTTATACAATGTATGTTACGCTAATCGCCCATGTTGCAGCCAAGGGGAACTATTGACTTCACTTTCACTTACAAAAAACCTAACTTACTATGAAGTCGGTACGTTGGCTTCTACGTAAGTACAATATGTTAATTAAATAAATAGTTATTTTTTGTATAAATAAATAAATGGTTTTTAGTTAGAGGCTTTTTTCTTTTAAATTTGGAGGCCTAAACCAATGACTTGAACCAATTTATGCTAGGACCAGCCCTGACTTGGGTATTGGTTAATGTATTCCATATGGCCTTAGTGCCCCCATTATATTAAATTTTCTAATATATATATATATATATATATATATATATATATATATATATGTGTGTGTGTGTGTGTATGTTTGGATTAGTATTTATTTGGAGGTTATTTTTTCTCTTCCATAGCCTGAGAGAATTTTAAAAAAGTATTTGTGGTTAAAAAACTAGAATATTGAGAAAAAAGGAGATGTGGTCATGAATAGAGAAAAGCCCGAGTAGAGAGATTGGATCCACAAGTGAGAGGTATATGGATGTGATGGAAAGAATTGTTTTCTTGTATTCCATTTCGTCATCGCGGATTATAAAAATTAAACGCAGCTCATAAGAGTAGTGAAGAAGTAGTAGTATCGATTAATCACGGAAAATTTGGTGGCCTTGTTGGGTTGGGGTTGGGTGACCTTTGGGCATTTTCAAAGGCTAATTCCTGTCTGTTTCAACATTCACGGTCGTGTCTTTTCCTGTTTCCCGAGGCCCTGTCTATTATGTTTATGTACTATTGCCATTGGGTATCGAGGGACTTGTGAGATCAATCAAATGGCACAAATGTCATCTGGAATTATTTGCGGTGGTAATACTGCCACCGGTACCAAATTTATGGTACCCTTATTATCATTACAGCCATCATCATCATCCTCTTCCTCTGCTTTCCCGTCTTTTAACGGCTTTATCAAACGGAAGGGTTTGGCTTTGGATTATCGAGCATTTGTACCTAATAGTAGTAGGCAGGCGAGAAGGAGAGGAGTTGCCATTCGGGCATCAAGCGACGTCGCTTCGCCTTCCCTCTGGGATGATTGGAAACCTCCCAAAGCCTCTTCTACTCCTTGCTTCAGCGACATTCTCTGGCCCTCTGCAGGTACCTTCCTTCCTTCTCTCCCTTTTCTTTCCGATTAACCAATTACATCCTTTATTTGTATGCCAACCCATTTCTGCCAAGTTTCTAATAATAATAGTTTCATCTCGATTCATTGGACAAGATAACAAGTGGTTTAAAGATCCCAAGTAGCTCGGTTGGCGAGCAAAAGGATACAAGAAGGAGGACCGTGGTCCATCCTCGAACAAATTGGTCCCTCAAATATCACATTCTCTCCGATATAATCTCTATACTATAAAAATATAATAAATAGTCCTTAAACTATCAATTTAGTCCCTAAACTATCCACCGTTTCTCCTATTTAGAAAATAATTGGGAGACTAAATTGATAACTATATAATAGTTTAGAGACTACTTATTATATTTGTATAGTTTAGGGCCCAACTAAGAGAGAAGGTGATAGGTTATGGACCAAATTGGGGGTTTACTCATATTTTTCAAATTGTATATGTAGTTACAAAATATTTTTCACCGGTGGTTGTTTCTTGAAACCAAATTATCTAACGACCGAACCCCGTTGACCTAATGGCTTAATCTACTCTGGGACACGAGGGTCGACCCGGTGCTCTCGGGGTTCGATTCCCGTAGTGGACAAACTCGGTGTTGGCCAGTATGAAATTTGATCCTAAGCACAGAGATTAGTCTTTTGTTGAAAGCGTTGAGACACTATGTAGGTAGTCAGCAATGGTCTAAACCAAAAATCTAACGAGAGACTATAACTATTTAATGAGTTACTAATTAGTGAGTGAAATTACATTTTTCTTTTTTCTTGACTTATTACATTTTTCTTTTAAAATTCATTAGTTTTTATATATTATAGACACACCTAATAGAAGATTTGACTATTATAGCACATATATGAGAAAACTTTAAGACTTTTATCTAGTATTGATAAGCCTAGACATTCTCTCATAATGATTTAAAATTATGTTGTAAATATCTTGAAACTTACCGAAAACATGAAAAAAATTTTAACTAAAAATTAATTGTTTTTTTATCCATGCACAACTTATAGAATAATAATATTTATCCATATTACTGTTGCATTTGCTGAAAAAAGTTTTGCTATATTTAAATTGTTAAAATATTGTTTGTAATCTATTATGTCAAAAAAAGAAATAGTCTTGCTTTGATTTATATTTATATTTAAATTGACTTTGTAAAGAATTTTAATTATGAATGAATTATTAATGATTTTGGAAAAAAAATACAAGGATGATAATATTTTAATGGTTACGAGTGCCACTTGAAATTCTCACACAATTGTGAGGTCTCGAGTTCAAACTTAGGACATGATATCTAGCTTAATATTTTTGACATTTGCTAGTTGAGTTTAGCCTTACGGATAGTACACCATATTCTTAGTTTCTCCAGAAGCACCCCATATCTAAGGACCGCAGCTGGTTAAGAATATATATAAGAGACAAGTGAATTATTGAGATGTACTAATGTTTCACTTCAAGAATTTAAAATGAACACATATTGTAGAAAATGAAAACAAAAGTTCTTTTCCTAGAGTAGACGAACCCTTATATATTTTAATTTCCCTAATTAGTTCTTTTTCACACCTGTTAATATTTTTTTTGTATGAAAATTTGATGACCTTTAAATGTTTTTCCTTTTTTTTTGTATAAAAAAATCATTAGGGGCATTTGCAGCAATGGCGATATTGGGAAAGTTGGATCAGTTATTGACACCAAAAGGACTCTCAATCACAGTTGCACCTTTAGGGGCGGTTTCTGCTCTCCTCTTTGCCTCACCCTCCGCCCCTTCTGCCCGGGTAATGCCTTTTTTTAGGCCTCAGAAACAATTTTCCAGAATCTTATTATGTCACATAGAACCCTAAACTATATTGCATATTCTAATGCATTTCACTGCTCTGTTCTCTCATTGCCTGAATTCTTATTTCATAACTAATAAATCATCCAATTGTGATTATGCAGAAGTACAATATGCTGATGGCCCAGATAGGTTGTGCAACCATTGGTGTTTTGGCATTTATAATATTTGGACCTGGTTTGCTAGCCAAGAATGTCAGTGTTGCAGCCTGCGTTGCTTACATGATTTACACTGACACCGTTCATCCCCCAGGTATTTTTGCTTCACTTTTACTATGTTGTTTGAGACAAGTATCCAGCTCCAACCTCCAGCATTATTAAGCCAACAAAATTTGCTGCTTACATCATTCCAATAATTTGTGCAGCCGTAAGCATGCCATTGCTTTTCATTGATGGTGTTAAGTGGCAACACTTGAGTTTCTGGTATGTCTTGTACCCCGGTGCTGCAGGATGCATTCTTCTCTGTTTAATTGTAAGCAATCTATTCTATTTATAGCATCCATGTCTCCCTCTCAAAGTGAGTTCCTCATGGCAAGTTTGCTAACTGGTGGTATCCCTGAATTGTTTGTTTTGTTCAGCAAGAGGTGGTTTTATACTTGAAGCACAACTTCAAATTTTAACCTCTTCTTTGTACAACTGAGATGGATCCATACATCTCTCCTTTGGTGGCATTCTTCTGCTTTCTCTTCTAATTTGATTTACTGAAGGACCCAGAAGAACATTCTATGAGCAGAATTTAGAACTGTGAGTAGTGAGCATACTCCACCAACCAAAAAATAAAAGTCTGTCCTAGATTTTTCTTCTAGAAGCAAGGCTCCAGTGGAAATTATATGGATGGTTCAAAGTTGCAACATGGTATTGGAATGGGTTCATTATGTGTGTGCACTGTATTTTATCTGAAAAATATTTTACAATCGTGAGTTGTAAACATTGCATATTAGTATTGCCTCCTGGGAAAGCCTTTATATGTATAGGATAGGATCGAATTCATCAAAGTCTGAAACAGAGTGGAGTAAAATAATGATAAATATCTTATTGTCACTTTAGAATATCCATGAAAATGTTAATCACTCTTCTGAGTATCCTGACCATTTATCACCTGACCTACATATGTGAAAGCTAGATTCTCTATAGTAAATCTAAGCAAAATGCACATATCAGCAGTTCTTCTAGCAAGCACAGAACTTGCATATAATGTGCATTTCTTAATACTAAGCAGCTTACCAGATTGCATAGGAAAAGAAATTTCGCTGCTTAAAAACTTTCTTACAAAACAAAAAAGGGTCACTTTGTCTTACTCCCCCTTTTATAGTTAGCATAATGGCATAACCAGTAACATGATCAATAATAGATATTGAAAGTGTTGGGGAGTGCAGGAGAGCAACAATGCGCTAATGGCAATATCATCAAGAGACTTGGACATCACTTCTTTACCTAAAACATGATCAATAATAGATATTGAAAGTGTTGGGGAGTGCAGGAGAGCACCGAGAGCAACAATGCGCTAATGGCAATATCATCAAGATACTTGGGCATCACTTCTTTACCTAAAAATAGACATTGAAAGTGTTGGGGAGTGCAAGAGAGCACCGTGAGCAACAATGCGCTAATGGCAATATCATTAAGAGATTTGGACATCACTTCTTTACCTAAACCTTAAGGATTTGAATATATAGGTCACTTCTCTTATTTATATTCTTGATTAAGTTCATTCCTAGTCGATGTGAGACCAACCACTCACTTAAATCCTCAACTTTTGACAAGATTTTTTTTGTTACCATGTCATTGGTGCGTAGTTTTTGTCGGGGAACTTGGCTGGCCACGAACAGTGGCAGACCTTGACTAAAATGTTCGGGTGGGCCGTCACTTAAAGAGACATGGAAACTAAAAAAAGCATCAACGACGCAGAAATACTAATACAATTAAAAAAAGACAAATATAAATTAAAATTATTTATAGAGAAAATTAAATGACTAAAAAAGTAATTTTGATTTCACATAGAGACTCAATTGAAATTGTTTGTAAAACAGGTATTTTTAAATTTATTTGATTCTAATTTTAATATGCTGAAGATGTTTTTTCGAAAATTATCAACCATATATTCATAATTTCTAATTCTAATATAAGAAGTGTGATAATATTAAAAATATGAATACAATTTATGTTCCAAAAAATATAAAAAAAACACCATACATGTGTGTGTGTGTATATATATATATATATATATATATTACCTATACATTGAGTAAAATAAATATTATTAATACATAAAACAACATACTTTGCTAATTTATTTTATCCCAAGTAGGTAGCTCAGTTGGCGAGCTAAGGGATATCGAAGGAGTGCACCAAAAGAGTGCAAGAAGGAGGCCCCCCAATAACATTGCTTATAAAAAAAATTATATTTATTTTAAATTTATATATATAAATAGCAATAGCAGTTGTTGGCCTAGTAGTTAGTGCAGTTTTGTATTGCCATGGTGATGGGTTCAATTCCCATGATATACATTTTGTAGGCAATAATAAAAGCAATAAAAAAAAAGACCAAAGTTAACAAGATGACTCTTTTTTTTGGGTAAACCTGAGTATCCACTGCACAGACAGCAGTGACTAATCCCTCGCTCATTGTAGGTTCCTCGAGGGGCAGAACAGTTGACCTAGAGTTTTAACGCAGCTCCATACCCAAGGCGGGGATCGAACCCCCGATCCTTGGTTAAGGGAGGTTCAGCCCCAACCGCTGAACCCCGCGCTTTGAACATGGTTTCTAACGGTGACAAGAGTTCCTTACAATCATTGTGCCTACCTTCATTTTGTTAATTGTTGGGCCAAATAGTTATATATTTAGTAGTTGATATTTAAAAATAAGGGTATTTTGGTAATTTCACGTGATTTTTTTAGGGCGGGTCGTGGTCCTCCTCAGTCCTAGGGAAGATCCGCCCCTGGCCATGATTACCCGGCTTTTGCGGCCCATGTGGTTCTCCCCTCCCAATAGAGTTTTTGTTACAATCAAAATTTGAACCCAAGACTTAGAGTGGGATCCAAATACAATTACCACTCAGACAATCCTTCTTAGTTTTTTTTTACAAGATGATTATGCAACAAGATGATTATGGAATCTTGGTCCGTGTTGTTATTGAATCTCAAATGAAAATTTAAAAATGTTACAATATTTCAGTTACAAAATATAAGAGTAATAAGATAGTTAAAAAGGGAGATCGAAATTACACAATTGAAAAATCTACTTTTCTACTTTCTATATAATCAAAACATATGCTAGCACATTTACAGTTTTAGACATTACCAAATTTTGACATTTGTCACAATTTAGGGGCAAAATAGACAATTCACCACATAAAGACAAAATGGTTCAGTATCACTACAATGCGCTACAGTGACGTTTCTGACGCGCTACAGTACCAATACAGTTTTTTTTAAAAATTCAATTTTTTTTTAAAAAAACTGATTTTTTTTTTTTAAAAAAATTATGCACTGTTTTTTAATTTTTTTTTAAAAACGGTTGTCAATATTTTTATAAAAACAATTAGTCAGTATAAATCAATTTTCACTATTTTTATAATCTACTCTAACTACTAAAATTAATAAAATAATTAGTCACTATAAATCAATTAGCCACTGTCCATTGTCAAAAAAAGAATTGTAAAAAAACTTTAACCCCTACCAAAAATTACAAAATAACTATTAAAACTAATCAATTTAACCACTACAAAAAATTACCAAATAACTATTTTATAATTACTAAAAAAGAGTAAAATGCCAACGGAAATGCCAAGAGGAGTGCCAACGAAAGCGCCAATGGGAGTGGCAACGAGAGCGCCAACGGGAGAGGCCATGGGAGTGGCAACGATAGAGGGACAAAAAAGTGAGGGACAAAAAATTGATTGAAAACTGCAATCAGAAGCTTCAACTGACGCAGCAAAGGGACAAAAAACAGCAAATTTTAAAACCAACTTTTTTTTCAGTTTTTTTTCCAATTTTTTTTTCAGTTTTTCTTTCCATAAAAAATCACTTTTTTGTCAGTTTTTTTTACTAAAAACATAATTTTTTTAACTATTTCTATAATTTACTCAAACTACTAAAATTAATCAATTTAACTACTACCAAGTGTCAAAAAAACCATACCTCTAACAATTGTATGAAAATTATTTATTCCAAAAAAATAAATTATTAAATTAATGTCACACTCAATAATTAAATAATTTAAAATTTACTATTTACTATAATCTCTCTATTAAAACTACCAAAATCAATCAATTTTTCATGTAATAAATAAAATCAATCAATTTAACTACTAACAATATATTAAATCATATAGAAAAAAGGAGAAAACATGTGGCAACGGGAGCGGCATCGAGAGACTAACAACGAGATCGGCAACGAGAGCGGCAACGGGAGTGCCAACAAGAGAGGGAACGAGAGCGACGGGGCTGCATATTAAACTCCATTATTAATATTCTAGGAAGATACCGGTTTTGTTTTAACTTTTTGCAACACAACAATTTTAGTAAATTCACCGCTAAAAGGCAAAATTTGCAACACAACGAGAGCGGCAATGCGAGACTGGCAATGGAATCGACAACGAGAGTGACTACGGGAACATGAGTGGGAACAAGAGAGGCAAGTAGAGCGCCACAGAGCGCCAACGTGAAAGCATATTTTAAAAAATCTTATTTTCTTTTTTCTTCCTTTTTACTCCATCTAAAATGAATTATTTACTATAATCTCTCTATTAAAACTATTAAAATCAATCAATTTAACCACTAAGAATTATAAAAATACAACTTTAGCCACTACCAAACTTTACAAAATAACATACTTATAATTAAACGAATATGATTTAATTAATATTAAATCATATAGAATAATATGAGTTAACATGTGGCAACGGGAGCGACAACGAGAGACTAGCAATGAGAGCTGCAACGGGAGTGGCTACGAGAGAGGTAACGAGAGCGCCAACGGGAGTGCCAACGGGAGGGTCAACGAGTATGCAAACGGGGGTGTCAACGGGGATGTAGATTTTACCTCTAATGTCCAAATACATTATTATGGATCAATGTAATTCTGATTGTCAACCTCCTTTATTTTCTTCGACTCAATATAATTTTCATTTGTATCTTATATGACATAATACCTATCTCTTTCCACTTTGAATTTCAAATCATACATTTTGGACATTGTTCACAACTTATGATTATCTTCCAAATTACTATTATGACTTCATGGCAATACACTGACCATACGCACGGGTAAAATACTAGTGTCTCAATTAAAACTTGAGAAACAAAAATTGTACTATTGAGTTCTATTCTCACAAAAAAAAAAAATTGTACTATTGCGATAGTTGGAGGATGAATTAGCTCAACTAAAAACACGAGGATGGGTGAAAGTGGTTAATGCACTCTATCTAAAGAGGCAGATTTGGCTAGTATCCGGGTTTGATCCCCGACGATGAAACAAATTGGAACCAGACTTTACTTACCTCCCGGCCGAACTCTAGATCATTCAGGGCCCATTTCCCCTAGACACCGGAGCGGGGTCAAAGACCCGTGGACAAAAAAAAACATGAGCATTTAACTCAAGAGCACTTGGATGAGATTGTCGGGGTCTTTTCCAACTTAACTAAGGTCCAGAGTTTGAATCCAGCCTTGGGCATGCAGTAGTGTTAAATTTCTTGAGGGAGAGTTTTGTCGCTCATTGTGGTCCTACCTGACTCGAGGGATTAGTCTCTGTACTTGCGCGCAGAAGATATCCGATTTATAAAAAAAAAATATGGGCATTAAAATGATAAAAAAAATCACACAATATATTTTATTTAAAAATAAATGAATAAAATTGACACCCCACTAAATTTTGTTTCCTTAAACAAATATAATTTATATTAAAATAGTCCAAAGTTATCGTGATGTGTCAAAGAATACAGTGACAACCCTTTTCTGTGAAGTTTACAACTTTACATGTGATCCCATTACAAGCCACGTTGCTAGAGGTCAACTTCGGTGGGTCCCACAGCATGATGTTGGACAGTTTGCTTTGGCATTTGGTGTGGTTGTTCTTCAATCTCGCTTGGTTGCTTGCCCATATTGATTTTGCCATTTTTTGTTTGACTACGAAAAGAAGAAAAAATTGTTACAAAAACGGCACGTGTTACCATCGTAGCCGTACACGTGAATTCTACTGATCCTTCTAAGGTGGGTCAACCCCATTGGTACAAAATAGTGTGAAAGACCTTCTGGGTTACGAGGGGACGGGACACGTGGCATCTTGATATTGGATCTTTTCAGTTACGCCGTAAAAAGTGGACCCTCTCACGCAATTTTCTTCCAATTTTCAATTGCATTGATAAATGATATTTGAGTTTGCCTTTTCAGCCACGAAACTAATATTAGTAAGCTTGTCTTATTGTCAGCAAGGTTAGTAAGTACTACTTAAAATAATAATCACATGATTTAATATAATCTTCTGTAGACGTAACTTCAATAGGGAGGGACCGTTTTAGCATTCCATTTTTTTCTTTCTTTCAAAAACAACTGAAATTAGAGCTTTTGGCACTCATGGATTCCCGAGTATCTCCATGGTTTTTACTGTTTTGGCCGGTATAAAATTAATTTTTCGTTTGAGACTTAATTAGTAATCACACTTAATATATTTTGCCCATTTCTAAATCGCCCTAAAAGTCATTTATAATGGCACACTCTCAACATGTTATCGAAAATATGCTCATCATAAATGCTTACCTTTCATGTTTAGAAAACTAGGTAGAACACTTGATGTGAAGTTTTATCACAATCAATAATTTGAATGTGGTAATAAGGATTTTTTATGGTGGATGGACTTATTACATTTGAAGAAGATGGAAAAGTTTCGTGGCAGGGAGCCTTTGAATCAGCGCTTAGGCCTATGTTGGGGAAGGGGAATCTGATTTCCTTTTGGTGGCATAAGTGGGCCAACAATGAGACTTTTAAATACTTGTTTCCTAGTCTTTTTGAAGTGGAAAAGTTTAAGCATGTGGTAGCATTATGGAACACAGATATTGACTTGATAACATTTGGTGTTGGAACCTCGATTGTGTCCGTGATTTGTCTGTTGAGAAGAGGGTTGATCAGGATTTGCTCTTGGCCACTTTACTTTTGTTTCACCCTGACGATTCAGAGCATGACCGTTGGCAGTGGAGGCTTGAAAACCTCCATTCTATTTCTGTTAAATCTTGTTACGTGCTATTGTTGAATTTGATGCAGCAAGATACGGTGGATAGCGATATCCAGAGCGCTCTCATTGATATGTGGCTGCTATCTATTCTATAATTTTTCAGTTGCATTGATTAATTATATATATTTGAGAATGCCTTTTCGGCCACAAAACTAATATTAGTAAGCTTGTCTTATTGTCAGCAAGGTTAGTACAGCTTAAAATAATAATCACATGATTTAATATAATCTTCTGCCGATCGTAACTTCAGTAGGGACTACCTTAAAAAAAACTTCAGTAGGGATTGTTTTGGATCTTAATTCTCTGCATTCAAGTGTGTTTATCTCTCTCCTTAAATTTTTTTACGTTATTTTGGATAAAGAAAAACAAGAGTTGTGATTGTTTGAGAGACTCATTCAATAGTCGGGATTGAATTGACTACAGTGACTACTATGAGCAACTAACTGCAGTGAATTGTGATCTGATTGTTTTAGAATTCCATTTTTTTTCTTTTGGCACTCATGGCATGCCGAGTATCTCCATGGTTTTTACAGTTTAGGCAAGTGTAAAAGTATTTTTTACTGGTTTGGGACTTTATCAGTAATCAAACTTAATATATTTTTCCCATTGCTAAATGTCTCTTGCCAGCTTAATAATGCACCGAAACAACAAGACATTATAAGCTATAAAAAATGTCAGCAAGCCCTAAAAGACAGTTGCTACTTGCTATGGCACCTTTTCAACATATTATCGAAAATATGTTCATCACAAATGCTATCTGTAGACATGTACTAGTAGTAAATAAGGTAGATCATTCTATTATTATCAGAATCAATAATTTGGTAGTTGTTTCGAACGGAACTCAAGAAATGTACCTCAAGGTGGTGAAATAGAGGAGGATCCGACGATGGTCTGAGCTCCAGTGAGAAACGGCGATGTTGGCCACCTACAAGACACTTCGACGCCCAAGTTAATGAGTAATCATAAAGAACGTATAAAAGGGGAGTGAAAGCATACCTTATTTTTGGAGTGCTCATTGATATTTGTAGTGATGACAATGGGCTTGTCATCGAAGCCATCAAATTTAGACTGACCTGTGATAGAGACTCATAAGCCCGTTAACTAGGCAAAACTTGGGTAGTGTTTGTGTTGCAGCTTAGTTGGGCGGGTAACTGATTGTATCTTGGGTTGTTGTTCTGATCTCTTTGGCTGTGTTCGTACTCTTATTGTTTGTTTGGTTTGGGCCTTGTCCCAAGTTGCAATGAAAATCAAGCATATTTGGAGGAAAAAAAAAACACAAGTCTATTCTGAATACCATGTCTGATTAGCCTATGAGAGCGAGTATATATAATACGCATGAGCTCTAAGTCACAACAATTATACATTTATTATTATGAACGAACGCTGAGGGAACAATAAGGTGGGGAATAAGGGATTAAGCACTAATGGGTGATTTAGGTTACATATGTGATGGTTGACTCACATTAAGGTTTGGGAGATGAGGATCGGCCATTTGTATACTAATTGGTCAGCTGATACATTTACTTTGAAAAAGTGCAAGGAAACGACAATTTGTTTTAGCACTTTACTTATCAAATGAAAATAATCAAAGCTATGTATCAAACACCTCCTAAATGAATTAACAGAGTTGGCCGGGTAGTATAAGCTACATTGGGATACAATGAGTCGACTCGATGTTATGAAGTTCGATTTTTGTAGTAGATAAACTCGGTATTAGTTGGTGGAAAATTTACTCCAAAACACAAATGAAAATTAGTCTTTTATTGAAGCGTTGAACACTTCGTGAGTAGCTAGCAATGACCCGAACCAAAAAAAACAACTCCTAAGTGACTATCCTCATATTAGTGTGCAGATAAGATTCTTCACGAACATAAAAAAAGATTGAGAGAGAGACAAACAATACAATCATAATAACGTCACTTTAATTAAGAAATGAGTTAATTATAGTGTTCTCTTCCTTGGTCCTTAATTAAGGGAAAAGAAGTGATCATTTCCAGAATCTAAAGGGGGATAATATTAGTTACAGATGAAATGTCATAAAGTATTAATTCTTCCGAGTAAGTACAAAAGTCTTCACAAACCTATAGATCGTACTCATTATCTTATTATCTCCTCTGAAGAACTAAATAAATAAAAAACACATGCCATTTGCTTCAAGAAATGTACTAAAATGTTAAGTTATTGGTCAGCAAGAGAAGAACATAAGTCCGTGATTCTCCTCCAATTAGAAGGTCATTTGTGGCCAATTTATAAAGAAAGTGAAGTGACACCCACTTTGTCACAATAGGAAATTTATAAAAAAAAATGCTAAATCAACTATAGGAAATTAAAACTAGCAAGAAGCAATTGAAGTCAACTTGGTCATGCAAGCAAGGCTGCTTAATTATATCAATTGGAAAACAACACGAACCCCAGTACCATAACCCAAGTGAAGAAGAAGAATAAGTCTACCAACTTCAGTAATTGGCCTCCCATGATGCCATCCAAAATATAAAAAACATGTTCTTTAATTAATCACAATTACAATAGTAGAAAGGAAAGCTTCATTAATTTACATCAATATAACAAAAATGGGGAAAAAACCACCATTTGTATCCTAAAAGAGGCACAACCATTTGGGGTAATTAGCTTGCCATTACTCCAACTTATTTGCTATTAATTTATTACGCACTCAACTAATTACTCACTTTTTAAGTCTTGTTCACAAAAAGGGTAAATACTAAACATAAAAGGAAATACATCATAGATATTATATAACACGTAATGGGGCATGAAGAAGAAGATCTAGTAAGACCATGGCCAAAAGGTATGATCTTCTTCCTCAAGAAATCCAAAATTACTGGAACTTTGAGGCGGGTCAGAGTAATTGACATGATGATGATGATGATGATGATCTTCAAGTTTTGTGAACATGTACGGATCATGCAAAAGGCTATCTTCTTCATCTTGTGATGATAGGTCAGATTGATCAGGTTCAAATGCATAGGAAGAATCACCTGTCTCTACCAGTGCTCCTCCATCCGTGTAACGTGGACTTTCAGAATCCAAAATGTCACTCCTAGTTGAACTACTAATAGTAACATCCTCTTGTTTATTATTACTAATACAACCCCCAACACTGACTTTGTACTCTCCACCCTCCGAAATTGATTCAAGCAAAGGCTTCTTTTGTGGTTCCTCCAACAATCCCTTCACCTCTTGTAATTTCTCTCTTCCAACTACCTTTTCAGCTAGGCTCGCTACCTATATATAATTAATTCCTTAATTAATATCAAAAATTGTGAAATACATAATAAAATCACTTAACGTAATTAGACTTTGATCGATATTATAAAATCAGTTAGTTAATTTACTTAATTACCTGAGCTTGTAACCTCTCTTTCTCTTTGAGGATGTTATCATAAGCGGTTTTAAGGGATTCATAGCTATCATTTAGAGATTCATAATCCTTCTCAAGTTGTTTAGACTTCCATCTTGCTCTACGGTTCTGAAACCAAATAGCAACTTGACGTGGCTGCAAACCAAGGTCTTTAGCTATCTTGGTTTTTCTCTCCGGTTCGAGTTTGTTCTCCACTTCGAAGCTTTTCTCTAGAAACTCAACCTGATCCGCAGTTAGACGCCGTTTCTTCTCCGCTTGATAAAGGTACTCATCCTCTCCATTTTCATCATATGCGCTGAAGAACGATCTCTTCGTTCCTTTAACATCTTCAAAACTCACCATGGATCTCGAACCTAAACAAACAACAACAACAAAAAAACGATCGACCACTAGTTATAATTAGTCAAATTAATCACGATATAAACAGTGATTATATGTCGTTGCAAAAACTTTTTATCTCTAGTGATTCAAAAGAGATCGAGGAGAGAAGATGAGTACTAACCGAAGAAAGAAGGAGAAATAGGAAGGAAAAGAGATTGAGAAGAAGTTGCACGAGGATTCTGAAGCAATATACTAGTATTATTAGTCATATTTGAAGGACCACCGGTGAAGATCCTTTCGCCCGCCATATATCACAAAGCTTATAATTCCAACGAAGCTTCTTAACGTGCCATATGATCAGAGAATTTAATTAAATTAAAAAGAGGAAGATTATCTAAGACTTGTGGCGAAAGAAACTGGTGATGATAATCTCGGTGATGTGAGAGGTGTGGGAACAACGGCAGGGCATACCCATCACTCAGAACAACAACTACTAGGGGAGATCCAGTGTGGAAACAGCGTTGGAGAGAGGAGCAAAAGAGAAATGAACACGCACAAGGAGACAGGGACAGAGACGAAACCTGTGGGCAGTGGCGTGGCGTGGCGTGGCGTGGCTATCTTAATTTCTTTCTCTCTGGATTTTTGGGAGAAGAAAACGGAGTCTTTTGGCTTTATAATATGGGTAGGGAGTGTCTACTTACTTTCATACCCTTTTTGTTAATCATTGTGTAATGTAAATCTTCATGGTTTACTTGGTTTTTCTCACTAATCTTTACTTCTCATTTTTTCCCCTTGAGTACACGTGATTATGTGAGAAAGTACTGTTTTTAATGATTGATTAATCTCAACAGTAACGGTTGACTTTACTGTAGATCAGGTAAGGTAAGATTGGTGTGTTGGTGTGAATTACCTTCACCCACGGGTCACACTCACACATCTTTCCCTTTTAACTTGTACTCAAACTCAACAATCTAGTCGGCAAACGCTTCTTCTTTAGCAATTGGAATGCGCTTACCAATACTTTTTTATTCATTACTTTATAAATTGTTCTTCTTTCTTGTCCACATTCAATGTCTGCTACGTTGCTTTCCACCAGATAACATAGGGTCTTTTCAATTTAAATCGTAAAAAAACTTTTATTTTAAAATTTGTTAATAGAATTGATAGGACTTTATCTCAGGTTATTGGTCGTGATATACTTTTTGTTATTGGTTTTTTATCTTATAGAAGTTGCATTTCACAAACTACTTTTTACACCATGACCTAGCGGAGGGGGTTGATCGGCTGATGTAGAATTGGTCAGCGATGACCGAAGGCTGACTCCCGTGGTTAAGGTAAAATCGGCTTAAAGTGGTTGCTAAATCTATATGGGCTTGGAGGCTGTTATTTGATCTTAATGGGCTCGTATAATTGTTTACTAGCCGCAATATCCGTTCGATGCACTAGGAGCGCTAGTATTAACAAATGTAAATATACTAAAATGATATTTGTTAATATTTAACCCGATATAATTAGGAAACAAATAGATAAGAGTTATAGAATTAGGCGAACACTTTAAAAGTCATAAATATTACGAAAGCACAATAGGAAGTTATAGTATTGATAATCATAATAAGACACAACTCAATCATCCAAGTTAACAACAATCGGATTCTCTAGGGTTGTTCCAATAAATTCATTTTCGGGATGCTAAACATCAAGAGACGGTGGTTGACGATGCATCAATCTAGGACAAATACGATCACCAGACATTGGCACACGTATCTTGAAGCGGCCATGTGAAGTGTAGGACAACTGAATCATTATACGACCAACTATCCCAAAAAAAACATCTATTCAAAAATCTCCATGATTTTATAAGTGTCAATATCTATATAAGCAGTGCCATCAACATAAAAAATAATAGAGCCAGTATAAGCAGTGGCAGATCTTGACCAAAGAGCTTGTGTGGGCCGCCAAAGAAAGCAACGTGGAGGAAAGACGAGGTAGGTATCGACGACGATGAAGAATGGGGAGCATCAGAGAGGTTGAGAGGGAGAAGAAGAGTAGGGCTGGCAAAACGGGCTACCCGACCCGCATCGAACCAGCCCACATCGGGCTCGGGCTTTTAAGGAATGGGCTAAAAACCCAGGTTGAAATTCGGGCTCACCCTTTACGGCTCAAGTCCGGCCCTATGCAGGTTGCGGGCTTTTCGGGCTAGCCAGCATAACACGCGATTTTTTAGTCATAGACTCGCATTTCTTAAAGGAATCCCTGCGTATATAGTTTCAGCAGTACACACTTTCTTGTTCCTACGTATATAGTTTCAGCAGTACACACTTTCGTGTTCCAGCAGTAGACATTGTCACGGTCATATAAAAAAAGTACATCTAAAAACCAAATATATGGCTATGACAATAGTGGTACGCTTTTCAATTGACACAAAAAAAATGTTGTTCTGTACCTTGCAGTATTGGGTTGACTGTAGTTGGTAGGTCTCTTGCTGCCTGGCCGGAGGTTAGTGTGAGTCTGGAGGGGTACCTGGAAGCCACTCCGACGCTCAAGTCAGTATTGAGAACAGATGAGTGATTTAGCTAGGAATGAGAGTGTGTACCTTATGATGGCAATGTGAGCCGGTATTTATAGGAAATCGAGCCCGTCTGTGGATCGTCGGATCAGTAGAATTGATCTTAACCATCCGAGTGTGATGGCCTTAATTGGGCTTGTATGCTGTGGATATGGGCCGAAATGGTTAGGCCAATCCATATCCAAGTGCTAAATGGACCTCCTGGTATTGCTAAATGGACCCCCTGGTCCAGTCCAGAACAGTTGCCTCCCAAGCCGAAATTATTCCGAAGGATAGTCTTGGCTTGAAGAATTTTTGTTGATCTACCCGAAGCGTTACTTCATCTGTCTTGTCGGGTTGTATAAGATCTCTTCACCGCGACCGTGACTCACACCTCCCTTGGTGTAATCATTGTACCAGGCACCGAGCTGGAGTGTCCTGTCCTGATGTTGGCGCCCTACAGGGCGCCTTCTGCCGAGATGTTGCGTCCTGATGTCGGTGCCCTCCTGGGCGCCTTGTGCCAAGATGCCGTATCCTGATGTTGGCGCCCTCCTGGGCGCCTTGTGCCAAGGTGCTGTGTTCTGAAGTTGGCGCCCCCCTGGGCGCCTAGTGGCATGCCCCCTGATGTTGGCGCCCTCCTGGGTGCCTTGTGCCAAGGTGCTGTGTTCTGAAGTTGGCACCCTCCTGGGCGCCTTGTGCCAAGCCTCCTGATGTTAGCGCCTTCCTGGGCGCCTTGTGCCAAGGTGCTGTGTTCCGAAGTTGGCGCCCTTCTGGGCGCCTTGTGCCAAGCCTCCTGATGTTGGCGCCCTCTTGGGCGCCTTGTGCCAAGGTGTTGTGCTCTGAGTTGGCACCCTCCTGGGCGCCTTGTGCCATACCTCCTGATGTTGGCGCCCTCCTGGGCGCCTTATGCCAAAGTGCTGTGTTCTGAAGTTGGCACCCTCCTGGGCGCCTTGTGCCATGTTTGGATGCGCTGGGTGCCATTCTGCAAAACGAATTTTGGCGCCCAATAGGGCGCCTGGGTGCTGGTTTGGAGGCGCTGGGCGCAGTCCTGCGAAAGAAATTTTGGCGCCTTCTAGGGCGCCTAGGTGCCGGTTTGGATGTGCTAATTGCTATCCTGCGAAAAAAAAATTGGCGCCCTCTTGGGCGCCTGGGTGCCGGTTTGGATGTGCTCGCTGCCATCCTGTGAAAAGAATTTTGGCGCCCTCTAGGGCGCCTGGGTGCGGGTTTGGATGTGCTGGCTTCCATCCTGCGAAAGGAATTTTGGCGCCCTCTAGGGCGCCTGGGTGCCGGTTTGGATGTGCTGGCTGCCATCCTGTGAAAGGAATTTTGGCGCCCTCTAGGGCGCCTGGGTTCCGGTTTGGATGTGCTGGCTGCCATCCTGCAAAAAGAATTTTGGCGCCCTCTTGGGCACCAGGGTGCCGGTTTGGAGGTGCTGGGTGCCCTCTAGGGCGCCTGGGTGCCGGTTTGGGAACGCTGGCTGTCTCCTTGTGTCAAGTGTTTTGGCGCCCTCCTGGGCACCTTGGGTGCCGGTTTGTGCACGCTGGCTGTTTCGACCCTTCAAGTGATTTGGCGCCCTCCCGGGACCTTGGTGGTGACCTTGGTGGTCACAACCCCTTGGGCGAGTTCTATCTGGGCCGAGTCCTGGTAAACTGTGCCAAGAGCATACTTTGAGCTGACCTTGGTGGTCACAACCCCTTTGAGCGAGTTCTATCCAAGCCGAGTCTTGGTAAACTGTGCTAAGGGTATACTTCATTACAAATTGTCCCGACTTCAAGTGATTTGGCGCCTTGTGCCAAACCTTGGGTGCCCTTCTAGGCACCTTCTATGGTTCCAGGTTTTGTTTTCTTTTGGCGCCTTGGTGCTGGGCGCCTGGGTGTTGTGTTTCACGACATTGGCGCCTTTGCTGGCGCCCTGTGGGTGCCATGACCTTGGATCCTTGCTGGGTGGGCGCCGTGACCTTGGTTGTTTTGTGTGACTATCCTTTCAATCCTTTCGCGAGCTTTGTGCTGCTGCTTCTTTGCTAAGGTGATTTTGCTTGGATTTTGGATTTTAAGTAGATAGATGCTAAGCTTGCCTTGCTTTATGAAGATGAGCCGACGCCCGTCGGGACAATTTGTAATGAAGTATACCCTTAGCACAGTTTACCAAGACTCGGCTTGGATAGAACTCGCTCAAAGGGGTTGTGACCACCAAGGTCAGCTCAAAGTATGCTCTTGGCACAGTTTACCAGGACTCGGCCCAGATAGAACTCGCCCAAGGGGTTGTGACCACCAAGGTCAGCTTGAAGTATCCTCTTGGCACAGTTTACCAGGACTCGGCCCAGATAGAACTCGCCCAAGGGGTTGTGACCACCAAGGTCACTTATTTGTTTTAGGGTGCAATGACATCCTTGACTTCCAATACTTGGAGAGATGATCTTGGCTTTGAGCTGTTGATGTTGCCCCTGCGATTCGGGCAATCCCTCCCTGCATGGTATGTTGGGTCTCAAACTTGCCTCGCTCCACCCCTAATTATGGAGTTAGACCCTTTTCTTTCTTAATCTTAAGGAATTTTCTTTGGAACAAGTGTTAATGCTGGTGAGCTAGAGCAAAAACTGTAATTGCAAAATGAATTTTTGTTAATCATTCATATCGAGCTTTCACATTCTGCCTCCGTGCTTTAACATCAGAATTATTAACTGGGCCTAGCCCTAGGTTCAGGTTCTGATGCCCTGCTTCCTACTCAGAGTCACGAGTCTCATCCTCCTCTTCATTCACGTATTGGGCGAGCTTTCCTTCGCGGATCAGCTCTTCAATGTCATCCTTGAGGGTGTTGCATTTGCTGGTATTGTGCCCATAACCTTTGTGATAACGGCAATACATCTTAGAGGTTCGGCCTTTCCCTTGCACGAGAGGTTTGGGATGTTTGATGTCCTGAAACTCCGCGTCGACGCATTCTGCAAGGATCTCAGCCTGGGGTGTGTTTAGCAGGGTGTACTCTGAGAAGTGACCTTGTCGGGGTCGGGATTCCCGTGGAATTCTCTCATCTTGGGTTCCCTTCTGCCATGGTTCTTCAATGGCCTTGTAAGCCAGCTCTTCCTTTTTACTGCCAACCTTGGCTTCCTCTTGGTACGCCATGTTGTCTTCTTCATAGTCCATGTACTTTTGTGCCTTCCGAAGGAACTCGTCCAAGCTTTGGGGTTTGTTAACCCCCACGTCCCTTTGAAACAGGCTTCCCTTCTTGAAGCCATCCTTCATCCAAAAGAGCCTCCTCTTGTCTTCAAGGTTTCTGACGTTGACAGCCTTCTTGTTGAACCTTTCCAGATATTCTCTAAGTGTTTCTTTCTCTCCCTGCCTGATTGCCCTAAGAACCTCTTCAGATTTGGGTTTCAATCGGGAGGCAGTGAAACGAGCTATGAACATTCTCGCTAGCTGACTCCATGAGGAGATGGAGTTTGGCTTTAGCTCTTGAAACCACTCTAATACGGAATTTTCGAGAGTGGGGGGGGGGAGATTTTACAGTGAACAGGTCCCCTGGCACCTCTATAGTGCATCATCAGGGAGAAGTGTGCCAGATGGCGGTATGGATCTCCGGTTCCATTATACATCTTGAGAGCTGGCAGCTTTTCCAAGGCCCTTGGGACTCGGCATTCATCCACCCTTCGAGTGAAAGGTCCTTCATTGGAAAACCTTCTTGAGTTTCGAGGGGAGGTGCCTTCATAGTCTGAATATCGATACCTGCGCCGGTCGGGGGATCTCCTCGATGGCGATCCCCGGTGGTGCCGCTGGTGGGTATTGACCCGACTCCTTGACCTCTCACGAGAATTAGGGGATGCACGTGGGGAGGTTCTGGAGTGAGAGTCGTGAAGCTGGTAGGTATCATATGGAGGGGATGGAGGGGTCCTTGGAGGTGAGCCTGATCCTCCATGCCTGCGCTGCCGAGGGGGAGAGCGATGTACGTGTCTTCGCCTTGGGGGAACGATGGACGTGATGCCTTCGAGGGGGAGACCGATGTACGTGTCTTGAAGCCACCGTTGTCGGAGGAAGGGAAGCAACACGCCTTTCAATCTGCCTTAGGCGAGCTTCCTGCTGCAACATAGCTTGAGTGCGATTGCACAGGAGATCCAAAAGTTGGCTCACATTCGAGGGCTGGGCAGGCTGACTGGTACCCTCATCAGGCAGGCTAGCGACGTTGCCCCCAGAAGTACCCTCTGGTCGGGGTGCGGGTATGACAACACTTTGAGTCCGGGGTCTGCCTCTGGGAGCCATGGAGTAGCAAGAGAAAAGTTCAAGGAGTCGTGATGATGTGATAGATAGATATCTCCCACTGTGGTCACCAATGTTGTGTACCTTGCAGTATTGGGTTGACTGCAGTTGGTAGGTCTCTTGCTGCCGGGCCGGAGGTTAGTGTGAGCCTGGGGGGTACCTGCGAAGCCACTCCGACGCTCAAGTCAGTATTGAGAACAGATGAGTGATTTAGCTAGGAATGAGATTGTGTACCTTATGATGGCAATGGGAACCGGTGTTTATAGTAAATCGAGCCCGTTTGTGGATCGTCGGATCAGTAGAATTGATCTTAACCATCCGAGTGTGATGACCTTAATTGGGCTTGTATGTTGTGGATATGGGCCGAAATGGTTGAGTCAATTCATATCCAATTGCTAAATGGACCCCTGGTCCAGTCCAGAACAAATGTAAAAAGGCATTTAAGAATTCCAGAAACACATTTTTCTAAAAAAATTCTGCAAGGCATTCATGTATTAATGTATTATTATTAATATACTATTATTATTCTATTAACTAAATAACAACACTAGTCTAAAATATAGAAACTAAAGAAACGCAGACAGTTAGCGACTTAAATATTTGAATTTGGGTTACTATTTATGTTTAATTCACGGGCTTACGGGCTACTCATGGCCCGGTCGGGCTAGCCCGGTACAAGCTCGGGCTTTATAGGGCCGGGCTAAAAAGCCCGGATGTAAAAATGGGCTCAAATGCTTTGGCCCAAGCACTATGTTTTTTCGGGTTAGCCCGGCCCGGCCCATTTTACCAGGTCTAAAGAAGAGTAAAGCGTGGGTAGAAATAGTGGTGAGGGTTAATAAAAATAAAATAAAAATAGATAAATATAAATTAATAATTATTTATAAACAAAATTAAATGACTAAAAAAGTAATTTTAATTTCATGTAGAGACATAATTGAAGTTACATTTAGGCTAAAGTGCTCCTGAGGTCCCTTATCTTTATTTAAAATAACGATTTGGTCCTTTATCTTTTTTTTGTCCCAAATCAGTCCTTTATGTTTTAAATTTTTGACACATAAATCCTTTTCTGTCCCAAATCAGTCCTTTATGTTTCAAATTTTTAACACATAAATCCTTTTTTTTGACACATAAATCAGCACTGTTAATGGAAAAGGATTTATGTGTCAAAAATTTGAAAGATAAAGGACTTATTTGGGACAAAAAAAACATAAAGGACTAATTTGTTACTTTAAATAAAGATAAGGGACCCCGGGAGCACTTTAGCCTTACATTTAATATAAGAGATATGAAAAAAAAAATTATTATATAATATTAAAATTATAAATAAATATACTCTCGGCTATACTTTCAAAATTGTACTCCCAGTTATGTTAGGAGACAAACCAACTGTGTTGTTCATAATTTGGCTTGGACTGCTCAATGTTTTGCTAGTCACCATATTCATGTTGTTATTCCTCATTGTATCAACACTATTTTAATGAATGACATGGCTTGAGTTTGTTTGATTCAAAAAAAAATAATGAATAATATAAGAATTGTTAGATGACAAACATGAATAAGTAAATATATTAGTAAGTAAATCTAGCTGCATGCTCTAGGTGAGGGTACTGAATAAATATATTTGCTTAAAAAAATAAATATTTTACTCAATATTAATTGTTTGTATAAGGCATCGGAGAAATTGTTTCAGCAGTAGTGGTCAAGATCGGATTCATATCATGGACATGGAGGTTCAAGGCTCGAATCATTGGTATCCCAATTTTAAAAACTCTTAAATTCAATTTATTGAAGAGGCGCTTTATTTGTGAAAAAGTCAAAAAACAAAACATAATTGACCGAAAAGGGATATATAAGTGGATGAATAGTTCTTGTAAAAAAAACGTGGATGAATAGTTTACTCAACCACTAAGCCGCCCAACCTGATTGAATGTATATGCGCAAATATTTTATATATTTAGTAACTACTTGTTTTGAAAAAGGGGTATTATAGTAAATTCATATGAATTTCTTCGGCGGGCCATGGCCCTGCCCATCCCATACAAAGATCTGCCGATGAGTATAAGGTGTTCTAGGGCATGTTTCTATACTAAGAATTGGAGGATGATGAGAGGTTCTATTGTGAGGCCCGCGAGAGTAAATATTGCAATGCGGTTCTTGAATATAAAAGAAAGATAAAAATATAAACACTGATTTATATTTTTAGCAACTCTTCAACTAAATTGCATAACTCAAGATATTTTACCTTATTTGAGCCAACAATATTATGTCACTTTTTCTTTTCATTATTATAATAGTCAATTAATTTTACTCAAATCTTATGTTCAATTAAGCACCTCAAACCTAAAATCAGCAAGAAGATCTCGAGGACTATAAATATAACAACATTTTCTTCATCAATTACTCAGAAAAAAATGGTTCTAAAATATATAAGGAGAAAAAGTATAAAAAATAATTAATTTTTTAAAGGTTCGGAAAAATATGGTTCTAAAAATATAAAGAGGAGAAGTATAAAAGGAAATTGATTTTGTAAATACTATTTACGTTCAAATACTAAAAAGTGATACTAAAATAAAAATACAAACACCAATTACTATATTTGGTTCGGACCATCGCTGGCTACCCACATAGTATCCCAACACTTTCAACGAAAGACAAATCTCCGCTCGTGCTTAGGATCAAATTTCGCACTGGCCAACACCGAGTTTGTCCACTGCGGGAATCGAACCCGTGAGCACCGGGTCGACCCCCGTGTCCCAAGGTAGATTAAGTCATTGGGCCAACGGTGTTGGTTATACAAACACGAATTTAGGTATACTTCTAATAGTGGTTGGTACGAAATGACCAAAATAATGGTCATAAGAAACGGGGAGTCGGCGAAAGTACTCATTAAAGAAACATAAAAAAAATGGGGGCCGGGGCGAGTACTCACAAAAATAAACATAAGAAGAATTTCAAATATAAGGAAAAGAAGTATAAAAATAAATTGTTTTTTTAATATGGTGAGTTGTCTTTTACAAATTTTGACATTGAATTAATTTTTTTTCACTAAATCGGTAATTGAGGAACGAAATTTGCGTATGAAAACAATTAAAAAATTATTTGAATGCTAAATTACCCCAAAACACATTACTTAGTATCGCACTATACGTATTTTGTCACAAAAGTATTTTATTTTTGTTAAAGACCAGTTATTGAGGAACAAACTTTGCGTATTTGAACATCTAAATTTTTTTCTGGACTCTAAAGTATCCCAAAACACACAGTTTAGCGTCACACTTTACATATTTCTACTCTTTCTTGTTTGTAATTTTAGAGGCTAAATTGACCAAAAAAAGACATCTAAGGACCAAAATAACTAACAAAAGACATATTTGAGTACCAAAATAACTAAGAAAAGATATATTTGAATAAAAAATGAATTAAAATAAATAAATAAATAAATAAATAAACAAACATTTTTTTTTAAATCATTAGAGTATAAAGAAAAAAAAAAGGGAGGGGGGTATTGCCGCGCAGTCCAGTCCAGCTAAAGGAGTGCGCTCGCTTTATATATAGAGATTAAAGACCAACATATTATTATTGTATTATTTATGAAAGGGAATATCATGAATAAGACCAAGTCAAGTTACACCAACCACATCTTCCTACATTTATGAGAAGTGGGTGTAAGGAGTTAACCACAAGGAATCAAGGCAAAAACGTGCACCCACTTCTAGAAAATAGAATCATGGAAGAATTGGAATAACATGCTTAGGCTCAACCTTTGCCAAAATTGCTAACAGGATGGCTCTGCTGGCTAAGACCAAGTAACCCGGCCAAGGAAGAGCTCAGCTAAGAAGGTATCAGCTGTGGACTTAAGTTAGTTGAGGACAACGTAGCTGACGTAGAAGATTCTACTTGGGCGGAAAGTAAGGGAAGCGCGTAAGAAAGGACGTTGAGGCCTGGAGTAGTTGAGAAGAACGTGGTCACGACGCTTAAAAAATAGGAAGTGGGGGCTTTCCATCCACTCTTCGCGCTAGTGGGCGTTATGGAGTCGTTTCTCCTAGACTTTAGGGAAAAAAAACATTATTGTACGTTGATCTTAGCCGATCCACTGAATGGTGGTTAGTTGTAGGCCAGTGTTAGTGGCCAACGGAGACCCATATATACATACATACATATATATATATATATATATATATATATATATATATATATATATATATATATATATATATATATATATATATATATATATATATATATATATAGCTGGCTTGTACATTTGTAAAACACAATCATTCAATCAAACACAAGTCTTTAGTTATTTACTTTTTCCTTAACGCTTTCAGTATTTATTTTCATGCAATCTTAGTTTAGCAGTTCAACCTTCTATACAAGACGCTTTCTAAAGTAGTCTGGGAACCTGCAGCTGAGAATCAGAGTCCCTTTCTCAACATAATCGATTGATAAACAAAGGGATCATTGTTAGGAGTGCAAGTTAGCCAAAGTAACACTTAATCAATTGAGCAAACACCTAATCAACACGACAGCAAAATTGATACGCCTGGTAGGACCATGGAGGTGAACGTATCGTTCAACTTTGGAGTACCACAAGAAGAGCAATCACATGTTCAAACTCCAGGGCCTTTAGCACAAGTTAAGTCGAACATTGTGCATAAAAAAATGTGCATGTAATAAATAATTACCATTACATGCACGTTTTGTTAGGCACACATTTAGCCTTAATAGTGCATGTAATTGCAATCATAAGTTCTCCAACTCATCTTGCATACAGAACATTTCATGTTTTTAATGATGGGGTGCTTTGAGGCCCTAAAGACACATGGAACATTCTGGTTTGAAATTATTCTTTATTGTGTATAGTATAAATAAATATAGATACAAATATAAGGCTTTTTTTCCCACTCTCCCTCCTACTAAAAAACACCCCATTTTTTTAAAAACTCAAAACTACCCTTACTCCTACCACTCCATCCCTCTTCACCTTCACAACGTCTTCTTCTCCCTCTCACCACCACCACCGCCACTAGCTTCTCCCTCCCACCACCACCACCTCTTTCTCCCTCTCACCACCACAATCTCTCTCTCTCTCTCTCTCTCTCTCTCTCTCTCTCTCTCTCTCTCTCTCTCTCACACCACCACCACCTCCTTATCCATTCTCTTCTTCTCCTTCTCCATTTTCTATATTTTTTCACAACTAAGTAGAGGTTTGGTACAAAGGTATTGTGCATGTGTCGTTTCAGAATTAACAGGTACGGTATCTAGGTACCGAACCAGTTCGGAACCTTGGTACCATACTTGGAGTTTGCATAAAACTAAAAGACACGGAACCAAGGTACCGTACCTGTGTTGTTTCAGAATTAACATGTATAGTATCTTTGTACCGAGCCGGTTCAGTATCTTGGTACCGTACTTGGAGTATGTAGCTAACTATATGCCACGGTACCAAGGTACCGTACCTAGTTTGGTACTATAGTACTATATCTGTTGAAATCCAGAAAAAACATGGACACATTGGAAACTTTTTATATTTTAAGGGTATTTCTATCTTTTCACAATATTAGGGGTTGTTTTGTGAGTAGAGTTAGAAAAAAGGCCTAAATAGATATAGATATTGATAAATTTCCCTTTTGGATGAACCCAACACTTTTGGGTCTATTTCATATTTTTGTTCAATTTTTGGATCTTAATTCATTTTTTTATGGTCAAGGTTCTTATTTCATTTTTGGCCCATGCTTCTCCCACTCCCCCTACTCACCACACATCCCCAAATCCCAAAAATCTCAAAAACACCCCTCCCCAAAACCACTTCAACTCTCACTCTCCCTCCCTTAACCCCTTCACACCCCCCACTCATTTCCTTCCACCGAACCGGTTCGATGGCATACTGCAGAACCTTAAAAGGTCTTGTGTCTAACCAGTCTGAATATTTTGATGTTGAAAATGCTACTGTTTGCTGGTTTTAACCTGGTTTTTTGTCTCGTTTAGGTATGGCAAAGACTAGAGGTGGGCACTCTCAGTCCCAACAAGTGTGCTGCATCAAAATGTTCCCTGCGTGCTTGGGGCATAATCGACCGGCTGAAAGCTTTGGTGAGGTCGTTCAACCGATTTACTGGGTGTGTCTACCAGAGGAGACATGTGATAACTCTATTTTATATAGAGTTATTCATATGTTTAAACTTAGTAAATTGCCATCTTTCAAGCAAAGATAAAGAGTTTATATAGTATTTTATGTGATATATGATAACTTGAGTGTTTAACATGGTTATAGTTGTTAATAGGCCATTTTGGATATATTGTGGTATGTTTGATAAAGTTTGCTCAGTGCAGTCTACAGATGCTCCTGCATCAATGCTCCTGCATTAATACTCCTGCATTTATTCTGCACTTACAACTCCACTGGTTTAGCACAATGCTACTGCACTGCAATTGCATTGCCTGAAGGTTGAAGCCATCCACTTGCACATCCACTTGCACTTGATGACCTCATGATTGGTCTCCTAAAGCAAGCACATTCATATATTTCGGCGCCTACAATTCTCACATAGCTTTGAAGAGTCATCTACATAGGGACACATGTTCATATCTCATTGGACCTCCCTACACATTTGATTGAAGACCTCAACTTGGGAAACAACTTCTGAAAAGTAACTATGATTCAACCTCTAGTTTACTTCAACATGAAGGAATGAAGCACCTCTCTTGAAGACTATAAAAGGACCTCACTCCTTCACTTGAAGATAGATCACAATCGATAAGTTAGATTAAAATTTCAATATGCATAGTTAGTTTCTATTTTGTAAGAAGGAAAGGGAGGAATTGACAAATCCCCCTTACCTCAACTTCATAGTTTTATTAAGTGCTAAGGAGCTAATGCAATTGCTTTGCTAGGAAAATTCATGCAAAGTGCTGCAACTTGTGTAATCTCTATCTTGTTGTCTTTCTTTTGTGATTTCAATTATATAAACATGTTCTATTCAGTTTATATTTGCCTTGTAATGTCTATGTTGAGCTAAATCTCTTTAGTTGGAATGTTCTAACCATTTAATGAGCTTTTAAGTAAGTTTGATGCAAGTATATGATGTGTGCACTTTAGTTATTGCTTGATAATACTTTCAACACTTATTTTGAGATTGATCAATTAGAATAAGTAGATTTGTAAAAGCAGACATGGTTTACAATTAAGAACTCAAGAACTAATATGGGTGAGTGTTTTACATAAAGGAAACTTTGTGAAAACCATACTAAGTCCTAGACATAGGATATTATAGTTCATAGGGTGATACTGTGGGTCCTTTAAAAGACAGGAGTGAACTTATTTAGCTAAGCCTAGACATAGGAAGCTTGTAATGAAACTCTGAAGAAAGTGACTGAAAGGCACATAACTAATGCAACAGCATTCAGTGCAACTGCATCATAACTGCATTAAACACTTGAAAGTGAGTTACTTGGGGAAGACATTCCAACTAGATTTTCTCTATTGCATTACAACTACTTACACTTTGCCTTATTCTAACTTGATTGTGATACTCACCATCATCAACTATATTGTTAATTGGTTACTCTCCTCTAAATTACATAATATTGAATTTTAAAAGAGTTCATCAATCCCTGTGGGTTCGACCTGTTCTAAACACTATATTACTTGTTATGGACTGTGTATACTTGCACATGCTTTCCACACACCAACATGGGCGAGGCGGCCCCAGACACAGTAGTCTTTTTTTTAATTCTGGCTTTGTATGGAATATTGTTTTGAACGAATTATTTGTAACTCGTACGAACTACTTTCTACTTCTAGTTAATTATCATATTTGCACTTCTAGTTAATTATTATATCCGGTTACAATTATTCGTCAAACGCATAAGCAATTACAATTTTTTAAAGTCCTTGTCGCAAAAGAAAATTTTGTTAAAAAATTCAAACATACAAAATTTCTGTTAAAAATTTCAGTATTTAACAGGTACGACACCATGCTACTGTACCTGTTAATTTCAAGATTGACAGCGTCCGGCAGCACGACACCGTACACGTCAGGTAGCACGAAGCCAGGCTTTTTAAAATTTCAACATGTGTGTGTGTGGGGGGGTCTCACAAGATATAAGACACAACACCAGGCCATCGTACCAGGTTCAGTACATTGGTGTCGGACTCGTGAAATCCCAGGAAAAAAGGGGGCGCACTTGAAATATTTTTATTCATTAAGGGTATTTTGGACATTTTACAGGGTTTGGGGGTGTGTGGTGAGTAGGGGAGTGAGAGAAGCATGGGCCTTCATTTTTTAAACACGTGAATTCCTCTAATTCGTGTTTTTGTGCAACCATTTTGTACTCCCCTCCATTTTGGCCTATACACCCCCCCCCCCCCCCAAATTTTCTTTTAATCCCAAAATACCTTTCAAAATTTGCACTATTCTCAGAATCATGTACAAAAACATAAATTCGGAAGTCAAAAAAATGCATTCCGGATTGGCTTAAATATGTTACCCCCCTGCAAATATGCTCATTATCCAGTTTGCCCCCTGTAAAAAAAAACTCTTAAAAAACCTTGCAATTATACATATCTTCGTTCCAATTGATTTTTAAAAATCTATCTTTTTTAACAACATAAATAAAATAGAATTGGTATAATATCACAAGTGAAGCATTGGTTCAGTGGTAATTCTCATTGTGTGTGAACTAGAGGTTGTGAGTCCTACTCTTGCCATTTTCAAAATTTATTTTGAGTGTAACAATAATGCCACGTGGTAGCCATATACTAGTTACTGACGTGGCAGTGGTGACATAGGGTGATGATGTGGCGTGTCAGTGCCACATGGCACAAAGGCCCAATAATATGGTGACATGTGGCAGTGATGTCATTGCTGACGTCATCTTCGTTTGCCACATCACATTTTTTTTAAGAAAAATTAACAGAAGGGGCTTAATATTTGCAAGGTTTTTTTTAAGTGTTTTTACAGGGGGCAAACTGGATTATGGACATATTTGCAGGGGGTAACATATTTAAGCCTTCCGGATAAATCAGGAAATAAAAAAATACATTCCGGATTTATGTCAAATACATAAATCCGAAATGAAAAATTAATTTTGGGACGTGTATTAAAAAAATGGCTAAAGTGCTCCCGGGGTCCCTTATCTTTATTTAAAGTAACGAATTAGTCCTTTATGTTTTTTTTGTCCCAAATAAGTCCTTTATCATTCAAATTTTTGACACATAAATCCTTTTCTGTTAACGGTGCTAATTTATGTGTCAAAAAAAAGGATTTATGTGTTAAAAAGTTGAAACATAAAGGACTGATTTGGAACAGAAAATGATTTATGTGTCAAAAATTTAAAACATAAAGGACTGATTTGGGACAAAAAAAGATAAAGGACCAAATCGTTACTTTAAATAAAGATAAGGAACCCCGAGAGCACTTTAGCCTAAAAAAATTGACTTTTACCCAGTCAGAAACTGTCACTAAATGTGAGATTTCTATCAAACAGTTTGTAGTGACGGTTTCTGTCCGTGGGTAAAAGTCAATTTTTTTTAAACACTTCCCAAAATTAATTTTGAATTCCGGAATGTATTTTTTTTAAATTCCGGATTTATGTCAAAAACATAAATCCGGAATTAAAAAAATACATTCCGAATAGATGTCAAAACATAAATTCGGAAGTCTTTTAATTGCGTTTCACCACTTTTAGAAATGATTTGTCTGTGGGTAGAAGTCACTTTTTTTAAAACACTTCCCGAAATTAATATTTAATTCTATATTTATGTTTTTTGACGTAAATCCAGTATATTATTTTTTTAATTCCGGATTTATATCAAAAAACATAAATCCGGAAGTCAAAAATACATTCCGGATTCATGTTAAAAAAATAAATCCGGAATAAAAAAATGTGGGGGGTATTAAAATTAAAGGGTAAAATTGGAAGTTTTGGTAATTTGGGGGGTATATGGGCCAACGGAGGGGGTACAAAAATCGCCAGCCTTGTGAATCTCTTGTTTTTTTGGCAAAAAATGGCTGGCCCATGCTTTTCCCACATTCTCTCCTACTCACCACACCCCATTAACTCTAAATATTCCAAAAATACTCTTAAGTAGATGACGTGTTTACGCGTGATTTGGTTGAGGTCAACCGAATATATTCGGCTAAGACCAACCGAATATGTTTGGCTAAGGCCAACCGAACGTTATAAAAAATACCCTTAAATCAAAAACACCCCCACAAAGGACAACTAGTAGATTCGGTTGAGGCCTCCCGAAATATTTCGGTTGTGGTCAACTGAATAGAGAATAACTACATACTGAAATTACAGAATGAAGAAAGTACAGAATTTTCAAATCTAAGATTTACCTCCGTCTTCCTGTACTTAGCCTTAATTTCATCAGCTGTTCTAGCTCTAGGTTTCTTTGTCTGTTTTCAAATCTTAGAATTTTCAAATCTAAGATTTCTCTGTCTGTTTCTTTCTCCTTTTCTGCAAGGCAGCCATCCATTGTTCAAAAGGTAAAATGCTTTAAGGAGAAAATAAAACAACATAGATGTACCTTTCTTATCAATAATGATTTTCTGAGGAAGGGAAAAGGTCACAGGGTTCATCAATATGAATTTCATCTGCGAGAGATAAAGTAAACACTTTCAGAAAATAATGAATAGCTGGCAGTAGAAGATGTTAAGAACAAACCTATGAAGAACATAATGAATACCTGGCAGTAGAAGATGTTCAGAAAATAATGAATAACAAAATAGCTTCATTTGAAGAACAATAAAATTTTCAAACCAGAATTATTTGTCCGTTTGATGAAGAACATATTGTCTTCTCCATGTTGGACTTCCATCTTAGGATTGACATGAAAGAGTTTATTGATAATTATTAGATAGTTAATGATTAATAGTGGTGGATGCGGATGCTAAATTGGGTTTCCTATATTTTTATAGTCATTCGGTTGAGGTCAACCGAATAGTGTAAAAGAGATAAAAAAGGGGTGTGTCTCAAAAAAAAATACCCGTTCGGGTGTGCCTAACCAAAAATATTCGACTGACCCTAACCGAATCGTTAAAAATTTCAAAAAAAAAAACGGAGCGCGCCTCATTAATGGCATGTTGGTCATTTCGCAGGGTTTGGGGGTGTGAGATGAGTAGGGAGGGGTGTGGGAAAAGTGATGGCCAAATGGCTAATGACCAACCCACAATAAAGCCTCAACCCAGACAACATCAAAGGCCCACAAGTCAAACAAGATGAAGCAAAGGAAATCATGTTGGGCTGCAACTAAAACATTAAGGCCAGCTAAGATAATGACATCTAATTAGAGGAGATGCTTCCAGCATCTCCCCCCCCCCCCCCCCCCCCCCCGCGTTTCTCCAACAAGATCCACCCCTCCCCCCTTCTCAAAATGTATTCACTCTATATGCAAAAGATATTTGTGCCAACACTCTCTCAAATTCAAATTCATCACTGCTAATCATTTTCTCTCTTCTATTATGCGAAAAGTGAAGTTAAAGAACTATTATTATGTAATATATCATTGACGATTTGCTTGGTGTGGATGTACAAACTATGTCATAGAACTCCATTTTATCATGAAAGGAATTCACCGATTGTCCTATTGCAATTTGCATCCAATCTAGAGTAATTTGGTGAGTGCAAATCAAAACCTAAAACATAATATTTACACACGCTTTAAAGTCTTTCGCAATGAAAAAACCATCTTCGTCTTTGTTATTTTTTTGTAACATGTTCATATTTGTTGAACTTATGATTTGCTCTTCTTAATTGCAGCATTCCCACCATTCTGACCAACAAATATCACCTGTTGATGCTGGAATTTGCACAACAGTGGCTTTCCTCCACATATGGTGGTTGATAGCTTCATGTCTCCACGTCGGGAGGTGTCCCTGCAAAGACACTTTGATGCCTAAGTCCGATACTAAATGTAAATACATTTCTCAATAGAAATTTGAAGAGTGGCTTAGTCCAATAAAGGACTTCCAAGAGAGCTTGGCACTAGATTAAATCGGAACTAACCGTGACCGGAACATCACCAAAGTGCTTATTGTTTTATTCCAAAAAAAAAGTTTTGGTCTTTGTTTTTTGCACACCGGATGTCTCTACAGACTCTTACCCCTTGCACCTCTATAGTGGGACGTGCCGGCTCTAGTCTACTAGCCTCAGCACTCGTGCTACGCACGGGGACCTATAATTTTTTTATCAAATAGTTGTTGGAAATATAAGTGTGCAAAAATAATTTTTTAAGGAAATTATATTTATATAAATTAAACTTGACAAAAGCATTAATGAGTAAATAGTTTGATATGTTTTATTATAGATATAAATATTACTATTTGTAAGTGAGTGTTATTTGATAATGAGATAATGATTATAAATAGAAATATTGCTAATTGTAAGCGTTTGTTATTTCATAATAATATGAAAATGATTATCTAAATTTGATTAATGTAGTTTTATATTCACTAAAAGTAATAAAATAGACCAACTCATATAATAAGATATACATCACCTTTCATTTCTTAACATTTTCATCGGTCTGCCTCATAAAATTGTTTTAGTAATTTTAAATAGTTAGATGAAGAAATTATATTTTTATTAATTATAATATTTTATAAAGAGATTTTTACTAGTATGTATATTTTAAAAGTACATGTACTTCATTAAAATGGAATTTAATTTTTTTGCCAATTTTACATGTACACCCCTGCACTTGGTTTAGTTAATGCCTTTTTGCAAAAAACAACTAATAAAATATAAGAACCTATACAAAGTTGAAAGAATATGATGGGGGATATATTGTAAATATGACTGAAGTTCTTGTGAATAAAAATTAAATTATAACTATAAATTAAATATAAAGATTATAAAATTAAAAAAGAACATTAACAAAGACAATGAAATTGAATATCCATAGATAATAAGAATAAAAAGTCTAAAGAATTTTTATAACATAATCCATATTTATCAAATGTAGATATAAAAAGTTACCTCTTAATTAGCAAGAAAGGAACACAATTAAAAAGTGAAACTCGTGGGTGTAAAAGCAACTATACAAAGTTGAAAGAAGAATATGGAGATTCTATTGTAAATATGGTTGCAGTTGTTGCGGGAGTAAATGTTGTAAGTTGCCGTGAGAGTAAATGTTGCAACACGCTTCTCGAATATAAAATAGCGATAAAATTATCAACACCAATTTATCACACTTTACCTATTTTGTCACGAAATTATTATTATTTTTCATCAAACGGTTAATGAGTAACAAACTATGCGTTTTTGAACAGACAATTTTTTTTTTGTAAACCATAAAGTATACCAAAACACTTTGCTTAGCATTTCACTTTACTTATTTTGTTATGAAATTAATTTTTTTCTTCACTTAACCGGTTACTGAGGAACAAACTTTGAATATTTGAAGAGTTTAAATTTTTTTCCGAACGCTAAAATACCCCAAAACACACTACTTAACATCAGACTTTATGTATTTTGTCACGAAATTATATTTCTTTTCACCAAATCGGTTATTGAGGAACAAATTTTGCATATGTGAATCGTTAAATTTTTCTTAGTCATAAAGTACACCAAAATACATTGCTTAGCATCTCACTTTACGTATTTTGTCATGAAATTATATATTTTTTTCACCTAACCCGTTTTTGAAGAAGTGACTTCTCATATTTGATAATGTAAACTTTTTTTGTAGACTCTAAAGTACCGTAAAAACACTGCTTAGCATCACACTTTACGTATTTTATCAGGAATTTATTATTTTTTCTTCACCAAAGTAGTTTATTGAGTAATGAACTACACATATTTGAACGGTTAAATTTTTTTTAAACCCTAAAATACCTCAAAACACACACTTTAAGGTACTATCCAAAGAAAAGAAAAATGCCTGTTGATGGGAAATGAAAAACGCGTCGATAGGGAAGAAGGCATCTTTAACATGCAAGGTTAGGTGTTGGAAGTACAACAAAAAAAAAGTTAGGTGTTGGAAGCAATGAAAATATAAAGCATAAAAAAATTAAAAATACAAAAAAAAGAAAAACCAAACGTGTGTGGAAGTGGCACACGTATTCTAATATTATAGAGATGCCCTCATCATGATGCAGTTTCCATTATCTAATCCATGGCTCATATCCCACGGCACAATTAGAGCACTATGCCCATGTCTCACCAAAAAACATATTAGATGGGACTTTATGGTCTCAAAAGTCAAGTCCATTACTACTTCAATCCTATAAAGCCCAGATACGGGATACGACACGATACAGATACGGGGATACGGGAACATTTTGAAAACCAAGATACGACACGGTTGAAATACTTTAATAAAAAATTAAATTAAAATTTAAATATATAAAAACATAAGAGAAAAAATAAAATAGAAAAAAACAAAGATGAAAAACTGAAATATTGCATTTTATAGATATGAAAAAAAACCTGCCTAAATAGATAAAAAAAAATCAAACAGAAAATTACGGATGAAAGGAAGAGGACAATCGACACACCTATGTATGAGTGACTAGTCATAAAAAGTAAGGGTGAACAAGTAACTGGGACCACCTGAAATCGTATAATCTGAATAGTCAGTGGCAAAAATAGATGACTTTTTATAGACTAAGATATTCATATTAGTACATAGTTGCTGAATAAAACATAATCATATTATTATTTAATATATGATCATCACATTGTAGAAATAAATACATGTGATCATATCAAGTAGAGATAGTTACATGTATTTATCTCACTCATATCACAATGTATTATTTCTTCTATTATTGTATTACGAAAAAACATATAATTTTGCCTTTTAGTTATTGAGGTATTAAAGTGTATCATATATGAGTGACAATCATGTGCTTAGTTTGTAAGAGGTATCGAAAAAGTATCTGAGAAGTATCCTTAGTTGGTAAGAAGTATCAAAGATGTATCTGAAAAGTATCGAGCAAACATTTTTTAAAAAGAATTAAAAAAATTATTGGATACTCTTTGGGTACGTATCAGGAAGTATCGGGTGCGTGTCGGTATCGGATACGTATCCGACACGGGTACGTGTCCATTTTTGAAGTATGGGGCTTCATAGCTTCTATACAAGACAGAATTCAACAAACGAATGTCGGTGCCATAACGGAAATGGTGAACAGCAACAAGGCTAAATAAAAATTGTGCTCAAGACTTAGTCAAAAAAAAAATTGTGCTCAAGACCAAAAAACAAATAGAATTGTATTTGCCCTTTGATTCTAGTTCATTGTCACAATGTAATTAGGTTGTGGATATAAAATTCCTACTTTATACCTGTTGAGTATTCGCAGCAGAAAACAAACAACAATAAACGCACATAATCACAAGAACACTGATTGTTTTTGATGATTGAAAGAATAACGCAATCACAGAAATAAGGAATGAACAGAAATGCAAAAGAACACAAGGTTTGTTCACCCAGTTCAGCATCGAAGATGCCTACATCTGGGGGACTAAGCAATTGCTTAGTTCCAGCTTCATTGAACCTTTCAATCACAGAGAATTTGATACAATTTGAGTGAAATCCCAAAGTGTTTCCCCTCACTCCCTATGCCCTTGATTCCCGTGTTTCTCTCCACACAAATCCCTTTACAATTTGTTGCCTCTCTCAATGATGTAGAGGACTTATATACATGAAGAAATCTAACAAACTAGTAACTGAAATAAGAGCTTGTCAAACCACTTCAACTGAATTAACTGTTATAACTAACCAGCCAAGTTAGTAGGATTTGGCGCCTTACCGGGCGCCAAGGAACAGCAGAGCTAAGATACAACATTTGGCGCTTGATGACTGGGCGCCAAGAAACAGCCCACTGAGACATAGCACGACGCCTTATGAATGAGCGCCAAGGGAGCAGCAGGCAGGAACAGAACATGGCACCTGATGACTGGGCGCCACAGAGAGATACAACACGGCGCCTGATGACTGGGCGCCAAGTGTATGCCATTATACATCAATCTCCACCTTGGCATACACATGAAAGTTCAAATTTGGAACATAGCAGCTACTTAGTCCAACCATCCACTTAGCCTTTATCAACATTCAACAAGTTCAAGCAATGCTTGAACTTGGCAAGTGGAACAACTTTGGTGATAAAATTAACAGGGTTGTTTGCAGTATGCACTTTCTGAATCAGCACCTTACCTTCAGCTATCACATCTTTGATCCAATGGAGCCTTGTATCTATGTGCTTGGTCCTCTCATGGAAGGATTGATTCTTGCACAAATGTATTGCACTTTGGTTATCACAAAATTCCTTCACACTATCTTGTTTAACACCAAGCTCATTTACAAGTCCCCTTAACCGAAGAGCTTCCTTCACAGCTTCAGTTACACCAATATATTCTGCCTCAGTGGTTGACAGAGCAACCACATGCTGTAAGGAGGCTTTCCAACTCACTGTGTTAACCTACAAGGTGAACACATAACCTGCGAGTGACCTCCTTTTGTCCCTGTCACCAGCAAAGTCTGAATCAACATATCCAACTACTGCAGAATCAGTATTGTCCCTGATGTAGTTCAATCCCAGTCTCAAACTTCCTTTTAGTAACCTTAGGATATGCTTGACAGCTGACCAATGTTGTTTGCCAGGATTGCACATATATCTACTCATCAAACTTAAGGCATATATGCAAGGACAGGCCTGGTGCATACCATGGCATTCATGAGGCTGCCTACTCCACTTTCATATGGTATCTTGCTCATTTCTCTCTGTTCACCTTCTGATTTTGGACAATCTTCTTGTGACAGTTTGAATTGAGTTCTAATTGGGATGTTTGCTGGCTTGGAATCACTCATACTAAATCTGTTTACTACTTTCGTAGAGTAACCTTCCTGGGTTAGAATGATTCCAAGACCATCTGGTTTCCTTTTTATCTCCATTCCAAGGATCTTCTTAGCTTGCCCATGTCCTTCATCTCAAATTCCTTCATCAATAGCTTCTTTAGCTTATCTATTTCATGCATACTTTTACATGCTATGAGCACGTCATCAACATACAAGAGCAAGTAGATGTAATTTTTGTCATCTAGTTGCTTGTAGTAGACACAACTATCACTATTGCTTCTCTTGAACTTGATATTTAGCATATGGATATCAAATATTTTATGCCATTTCCTAGGGGACTGCTTCAGTCCATATAGAGATCTCTGCAAGAGGCACACTAGACCTTCTTCTTCAACAAATCCCTTTGGTTGAGCCATGTAAATTTTCTCTTCTAGCATTCCATGCAAGAATGCAGTCTTTACATCCATTTGTTCTAAATATAGACCAAATTGAGCAACCAAAGCAAGAACAACTCTAATTGAGGTGTGCTTAACTACTAGAGAGAAAATCTCATTGTATTCCACCCCTTCTCTTTGAGTGTAGCCCTTAGCAACTAATCTAGCTTTGAACCTTGGAGGATCTCCATCTGAGTTTCCTTCCTTCTTGTAGATCCACTTGCATCCTACCAATTTTACCCCAGCAGGTTTCTTGACTAGTTTCCAAGTCTGATATTTGTGTAATGCTTCCATTTCTTCTTTCATAGCTTTCAACCACTCATTGTGTTGATTGCTGGCCATAGCTTCTTGATAGGTGGCTGGTTCCTCATTTATTATATTCTCAGCAGTGTTGAGTGCATAAACAGTGTATGACTCATCTTCAAATCTTTGTGGAGCCTTTGTCTGCCTCCTTACTCTGTCTCTGCATAACAGATGGTCAAGCCCAGAATCTTCTTGATTAGACTTAGATTCTGAGCTTTCCTCTATCTCTAGTTCACTTGCTTGCTCGTCTTGAACTTTCTCAGTTTGAATGTTACTGTAAGTGGATTCAGGCTCCACCTCAAGCTGAGTTTCCTGATTAAGTGCAGTGTCTTCTAAGGTTTCACTGCCATGGCTTGTCTCAAACAGTTTGGATTCATGAAAGGTGACATCCCTACTGATGATGCACTTTCTATCATCAACTGACCAGATCTTATTGTACCTTTGCTCTTGGTTCAAGTTTCTCTTCACTTACATGAAAGTATGCTGGACAACCAAATATCCTTAGGTTTTGAAGTTCTGGTGGTCTTCCATTCCACACCTTTTGAGGTGTCTTAAGGTCTAGAGCAGTGGAAGGACTTCTGTTTATGAGATAGCAAGCAGTGTGTACTGCTTCACCCCAAAAGGTCTTGGGAAGCCTGGCACAAGACAGCATGCATCTCACATTTTCTAACAGTGTTCTGTTCAACCTCTCAACTAGTCCATTTTGCTGTGGAGTTCCCCTAACAGTGAAGTTTCTATAAATTCCCTGTTCCTTACAGTAATTATTGAATTCTTCATTGCAATATTCCAAACCATTGTCTGTTCTTAAAGCCTTAACTTTTAGACCAGTTTGAGTTTCAATTTTCTTCTTCCAATTAACAAAAGTCTTAAAAGCCTCATTTTTGTCTTGAGCAAGTAAATTCATACTTTTCTACTAAGATCATCTACAAGTGTCGTGAAGTACCTGTTTCCACCATGAGTTGGTGTCCTAGAAGGCCCCCAAAGATCAGAATGGATGTATCCTAACTTCTCTTTGGTCTTGTGAGTTCCAGTGGAAAACTTGACTCTAGTTTGTTTTCCCATTACACAATGCTCACAAAAATCCAGCTTGTTGATCTTGTCTCCATAGAGTAACTATTGCTTTTCTAATTCTTTCAAGCCCTTCTCACTCATATGACCAAGCCTTTGATGCCATAAGAGTGACTTGCTACTTGCTGTTGTTGCTGCCACAGAGACTTCACCAGTGACTATGTTACCTAGAAGTACATATAGGTTATTCTTCTTTCTGATTCCCTTCATAACAACTCTAGATCCCTTCATGATCTTCAGAGTTGAATTCTCTCCTTTGAAACTGAAACCTGCAGCCTCCAAAGTGCCAAGAGAAATCATAGATCTCTTTTAGGTCAAGTACATGTCTGACATTGGTCAGTTTCTTTGTTGTTCCATCAGCTAGAACAAGCCTTACTGTACCTATTCCAATGACTTTACATGCTTTGTTATTTCCCATTATCACTTGACCTCCTTGGTATGGTTTGTAATCAATAAACCATTCCCTTCTAGGACACATATGATAGGAACATCCTAAATCCAATACCCAATCATCATCACCAGAAGTTGTAGTTGTTGAATTTGACTCAATTCTTTCAATCCTGTCATCCTCAGCAACCAGCAGCTCATCACAGTCATAGTCTGTCATTCCCAGTATTTCTTCACTAATAGTAGACAGTCTTATACTGTCCTCTTCACTGCACATGTCTTGAGCTTCATCATTATTTTCACTAGTGTTACACTCTGTAGCGACCGAAAAATCCGAAGGAGGAATTCTTCGAAGTTCTTGAATGAAGCCGCCACCAAAGTTTTAGTTTAAGGGCAAACATTGGAAAATCCCTATTGAGTGGAAAAAAGGGTCTTGCGGACCAGGTTAGGCTCGGGAGTCGTTTATGCGTAGGGAAGGTATTAGCACCCTACGACATCCTTCCTTTAGGAAGGTTACCTTTTAACTAAATGTGTAAACGTTTGTTAATTCAAAAATAATGATTTTACCCTTATAATAATAATAAAAAAAAAAAGACTCGATAAACAAATAGTTATTTTTTGTACTTTTGGAGAAAAATGAGAGAAATGAATTAAAAGAAGAAAAAAAAAGGTTTTTTATTAATGCAATTGACAGAGGTCGGCCGCCCTCTGCTCCTACGTATCTCCTGGTAGAGAATCAAATCACACGTAGTTCTTGGTAGAAAATGTTTGTTTGTTTGGTGTTTTTTTATTTATTTTTTGAAATTGGGAGAGGTATTCGTGACGACCAAACAAGTAAAACTCAGAGTGGCCGTCACTCATAGCTCGTTTGAAAACTAAAGCTTTTATTAACGGTCAAACAAGCTAAGCTCAGAGTGACCACTAGTAACAAACCATTTTTATGTTTAGGAAAACATTTATTCGTTATTTGGAAAAAATAGGTTGTGAAAGAAAATATTTATTTAGGGAAAAGGAATTTTTTTTTAAAAAGAGAAACAGGGGGTGCTGTTAGAAAAAGGGGGGGTGCAGTTAGCAGCAGGGTGTTGTATTTTAAAAAGGGGGGTGCGTAAAGCAGAGCCCAACTCGCAGCCCACGAATTCTGGGCCTTCAGGGGGGCGCTGCTAATGGAAATATGGGGTGTGAAAAGCGATCTGAAATAAAAATGAAATTAAAATAAAATGGAAATGATCAGCATATAAAAGGGATTTGAAAATAAACTGATGCAACCCTAATTCCTTGCTTTCTTTTCTCTTAGCGCCGCACACAGAGAGTTTGAGGGGGAGAGGCTTGCTGAGGATAGAGGGAAAGATGGAGAGAGGGACGGATCGGAACCGAGGGAGAGAGATCTTGGGCGAAGGAAGAAGGTGGCACGGTGGAGGAAGGGTGGCGTTGGACGGTGCTGACGGCGGTGCGACAGGTGGGGGTTGGCTTGACGGTGGAGGCGATGGTGGGGGGTTTGATGGCGGTGGTTCGCGAGGCTGTTGTTTAAGTGGTGGTGGTTTCGTTCGTGAAGTGAGGGCGAGGCCGTGGAGGGCGGCGGTGTTTAGTTTCGCAACGGGAGAAGAGGGACGGTGGTTGGCCTGTGGATGGCGTGGTGGTGGCCGGAGGTGACGATTTGGGGCTGCTGTGGTGGAAGAGGAGAAAGTGACGGTGGCGGGGGGGAAGACGACGCCGGGGGAAGCCTTGGTGGGCTCCGGCGTCGTGGTGGAGAAACGGAACCGAGGGGAGAGAAGGAGAAGGGCGGTAGTAAAAAGAAGAACGGTGGGGGTCACGATGGGAGAGAGAAGGGGTTCCGGTGGTGGTTCCGGTGGTGGTTCCAGTGGCTGTTTGGTGGTGGTTCGCGAAGCTTGCATTTTTTGTGGTGGTGAGGTGAAGGTTGACGGCGGTGGTGAGGTGGTTTGCGCCTTTTTGATGTTGGTGGTTACGGTGGAGGAGAGGAAGAGCATGAGGGGGGTGATGAGAGAGAGGGCGGTTCACGGTGGAGGAGTGAAGGTGGCTGTGGGTGGTGAGTGGTTGTGGTGGCAGCGAGGATCCCATTCTCCCTCTCTCTTATTTTGATTCTCTGTTTCTAACTGTTTGTGTGTTTTTTTGTCTCTGTCTTCTCCCCATTTTCTTATTTTTTTTCCCTGTATGCGTGAAATCCCCTCCTCCTTTACTGTTTCTGCTTCTGTTTTTTTATAGAGTAGTAAACTAATGGGACAAATTTTGTTGTTATGATTTTGCAGAGAATCAGAGTAGAGAATCAGAGTAGTGGGAGACAAAGCAGCAAAGGAGGTGCTGCCCAAAGCTGCTTGGTTGCTGCTGATTTTGGAAAAAAACAAGGGAGCAAGAAGAAAGGACATTTGGCTTCATTCCTCAAATGCTGCTGCCAGCTTTATTTTTATTTTACTTTTAATCTTTGTACTTTTTTTGTATTTTATTTTTGTAACAAAGTTGACTTTGTAAAAACATTGATTAAAAAAACATTTATTTGCAATCTGATTTTTATTTGATTTTTATAACAAAATTAAACCGATAACAACGACGAAAAACATACGTACGCGACAAGACGCGAATGCGCGTCCACAATGAGAATACGTGAATTCGCGTACTAAAATAAACAACCGTACACAACGAGACGCGAACACGCATTCGCAACGAGGACAAAAATGTGTACATTATTAAAAATCGCACGCGCGCACAATGAGAAGTAACACGCATATACACGACTGGGAACGACACACAAAAACAATATTTTGGATTTTCTAGTTTCAAATTAGCCGGACAAAAGTAGGGTATGACAGCTGCCCCTCTTTATTTATATTTTACTAGGAAACATGAAGGGTTTCCAAATTTCTCGAGTAAAATAGAAATAAAGATAAAAAGACACTAATTTTGTCAAGACTATTTTTTAGAAATTTTTGAAAGATGATGGGTTGACATAGAATAAAAAGTAAATAAGGATCACCGGGGATCTGAAGGAGCACTGGGCTCTGATGGTCTAATTCGCAGTCGATGCTTGGCGCATTGATTGGAGTTAAACTGAAGGACCAATAAGGTCTGAAGGGCATGCCTAAGCCTGATGGACCCATGGGAGCGCAAACTAGCAACGGTACTAGTAAAACGGTCTGTTTGGGGGGTGGCCTTTTTCGAGCGGCCATGGGGGCAAGGTCAGGTCGTTGACCTGATTTGCGCACCTCGAAGGACGTGCACTGTGTTTTTTAGGCGGACACAGCTAGTCTGAAGGGCCTGGGGCCGGATGATCCGTCGGTTGCTCGATAACGCGACGTGCGATCTGGATTGAAGGACCATTGTTGGTCTGAAGGAGCGCTTGGGCTCTGAGGGACCGCTGGGGGTCTAAAAGGCTGATGCTAGGCTCAGTGCTAACATTATAATTTGAATTTATCTTGACGGATACAAATATCTATATTTGACCGCATTTAAGGATGCAATGGATGATGTATGCGTGCATGCAGTGTAAGCATGTGCAATGATCGATATCTGGTGGTATGATGAATGAAATGTGGCAGATGATGTGAGTTGAAGTTGATGGAACATGGAGGTTGACAACCAAAGTATGTGAATGCAGATGAATGTGATTGTGCTGATTAATGATGAATCTAATGGAATGAGCAATTTTTCCTTTTGTTTTTTGCTTTTCTCTTTTTTTTTCTTGGTATATAATGAGTGTATGAAATGCGAAGTGTGAATGAGATGCAAATGTAATGCTTTGACGCGAATGCCATGCATGGTACAAAGATATGATTAGTGATGTAAAAAAAATTCTTTTTTGGGGGCAACGATGAGACCGGCACTTGACACGCCTATCGAAGCAATGATTGGTATCTGGGGGATGATGAATGAAATGGGTATACCATGGGTGTTGAACCCGATGGAATGAGAAAGTTGACAACGGTGCATGAGATGTGAATGTGATTGTAGTGATTAATTTTTGGTGTGATGATGAATGTAATGGGTGGATTTTTCTTTTTGCTTTTTCTTATTTATTTTGCTTCTCTTCTTGATGCATGCAATGCGAATGTGAATATGATGCGAATGTAATACTTTGATGCAAATGCTATGGTGAATGCATAGCAAATGATATGATTGGTGATGTGATGAACGTGCAATGCGAAAGTAAATGGACTACAAGAGGCCCGTGAATGATGGATGTTGAAGCTGGTCGGGAACAAAAACTGATGTGAATGCATGTACAATACTTGCATGAGAGAGTGGTGATGGGTATGATCAGATGCATGGTTTTAATTCTACAATAATGAGGACATGTATAATGCATGATTTGTTGGTAACAACACTTTTTTGTTTTTGTAAGGATGCAAAAATGTTTAATGTGAAACGAAACTTTTGATGCTGGAAACAGAGAGCTGAACATTTTGAATTGATCGTTCCTTGGAAGAAAGATTTTTGATGGCTTGGACTTGAACTCTGGTAAGCTCAAGATTGTCATCTTGAAAAGTGTGGCTTGCAGCAATGTATTAGTGTCATTTCTAGAGATCGAGATGTGTATTTGCAGATGGGTTCTCATTTGGTCATGACGACCCATGATGGCTAAGGTTTCAAGTCTAAGATGTTAACTTAGAGGGATTGTCATTATTGTGTGTCTCTCTCTTTGGAGCATTTGCTTAATAAATATGAAAAACAGTGCGAATGCAAATGAATGTGCCAGTTGACTCAGGGTTCAAAAAATGTAGGGTATAGTCAAGTGTGACACATGAGTGGAGTGGAGGATGAGGTTTATTGGCTCAAACTTATGAGAGATAAGCTTGCCCCAAGGTAAAAAATGTTTGATTGCCCCAATTTTGACTTCAAATAGTGGGGAGTGAAACTAAGGAGGACAATGACAACTAAGGATATAGACTGATTGAGGGATTGGGAAATATGCTGGTATTGGGGGACGCGTGACTAGAAATGAATGGAATGGGAGGCAAAAGGATTCTTTCGGCCCAAGGGATATGATGCCCCGGTCTACAAGAGGACAAGGTTGCCCCAATCCATGAAAGGTGAAGATTGTCCCATCTCGAGTGGGATTGTGACAGGGTGTAAAGTTAGATTCACTGTTTGGAAATTGGTCTGGTACGGCTACATGAGTGTAGTATATGAACCGGATGAAAGATGAGGGTATTTTGGGGATGTTAAAAAAAATCTCCCTGAGTTTGAGTGGAATGGGGGGTGAGGTATTGCCCCATTTTGATATGATAGGTCAAGTAACTGTCTTAGTAGGGATTTGTGGTTTTCCTTGGGAAGGATTCCACAAGCTAAGACAGTCAAGAGTTTTTGGTTCGATGAAAATTCACTTTGTTGATGATCACTGTTATCTTCTCTTGATGAACTTCGAGCGTGCAAGCCCTTTTAAGTTTTTTTTTTCTTATTTTCTTTTGTAATAATATTTTTCTCTTTGTTTTTTTTTTTGAGCAAATAAATTATTCTGATTATTTTGTCCTATAGTATAAGCTTTGAGAAAAATGGAAGCAACCAATCACTGATCAGAATAGGCCTTAGGATTGTAATATGGCCAATGGTTAATGATTCATGAATGAAATGATTACTTTGCTCCTGAGAGTGTTCGGGGTTGGTTGAGACAAAGAATCTTTTATGCGCTTCATGGTAGAATGAACCTGTTTTAGGGTTGTAGCGCATTTGAGGGTTTATGGAGGATAGGATGCTTAGGCCAAAGGAAGTGTTTGAGGGTTTATTTCAGACAAAGATCCTTTATATGCTCGATGGTGTGAAGTGTCAGCTCACAAATTCTACCGTTTTGGTTTTCAGGATTTTTCGATCCTCTTTTTTTAATTTCACTTTTTTGTGATTTTTCTTTCGAGCTGAGCGAGCTGTTAGATATGGGATTGATCCTTGTCTAAGGTGTTTGAAAGATTTTTGATTTTTTTGGCTCGAAGTGGGTAGCAAAGGGCATTTCTCTTTTTTTGGATTTTTGGATATAGGAAAATGGCCAAACTCCAATTCAAATCATGATTGCTTATTTTCTTGAAATTGTAACTATGGGACCAAACTTCATTTTAATATATTTGCTTTTCTTTATTTATTATTTTTTTATGCCCTAATTTTTGCTCAGGCTGCTCTCGCGAGTTTTCAACCTAACGGGCTTTTCTTTGTTTTTTTTTTACTCAAAGGACTTGCACGAGTGTTCAGAATGCTGGCAGAAAATCTTAGTGATCATCACTCTGCCCCAGTATGGAGCGTACAAAATGTTGTTCATGAAATTTCATCACTGGGGGAAGTGAATGTAATACTCTCGTGGGGACTGGGCCTTTTATGGATGGTTGGGTCTGGTTTTGGAAGTGGCGGAAAGACAGGGGTAGTATAACTGACTCAAACAACGGTAAACACACATGTCAGGTTAGTTTATTTTGCAAATGCTTCACGGAGAGTTAACACCGCTTAAGATAGAACAATTTTAATTGTCAAAACCCACACAAGTTAACAAAATAGACATTTAAGCTTCTTGTCACGGGTGTGAGATATATGTTGGCTAATGCCTTTGGTGGGGCACGCAGTGGCCAAGGGTCGAGCCTATGGTCAATATTGTAGTGACCATGATGGTGAATGAGTTATTGGTGAATTCCGTTGAATGGTTAAGTGGGTAGGTGGTTTCCATGAATGTGGTAGGATGAAGAGTGAAAAACTTGTTGTTGGTGAATCAAGTTAAGGTGTGGCCACATTTTCCAAGGAAGAGGAATCAATTAAAATATATTTTCAAGAAGGCATCGTCTCTCATCAAACAGCATGTCAAAAAAACTTATGAGCTTCATTTTTTTTTATTTTTGGAAAAAATTATTTGAATAAAGCAGAATGCATGAACATATGGATGTTGTTGTACGCAGACAATGATGCAGGTGAATGGAATGCATAATGATACCTTAAGCAAGTGTGTGATTTTTATTTTTTTATTTTTGAATAATGCAAGAATAGAAGAAAATGAAGCGAATCCTAATTTTGTTTTAATGCATGTGAAAGGATTAACGCCCTTGAGATGGATGTGAAAGGAATAAATGACTTTTGTTTTTGTTCTTTATGACGCATGAAGGAGTTGTTTTTGAGATGCATGAGAATGAATGACTTTTGTTTCTTTTTTCTCATGATGCATGAAGAGGAGTAATGAAATAATGAATGAATGTAATTTTTTTTATAATATCAAGGCGATATTATTTTCTCATTTTTGGCGTGTGGCTTATGCAAGATGAAAAATAAAAAATATGATATTTTGTTATTTTCTAGATGATGAGATGCAGGTTGGTACCATGATAATGAAAACGATGACCGTATTCTATTATGAATGCATGATAATTTTTTTATTTTATAGTTGAAAGACTAACTATGCTCACGCAACAAGAATAATCAAGTTGAACGCACCTTGTGTCCTAATGCATGAAGGACCACATGGTGAAAAATGACGAAAATGCAAATGCGAATGCATGAAATGCGTGGATGAATGATCACTTGGAAAAGGTCAGTTATTCTAAATGATTTTTGGAGACAATGCGGCACGTGACCGATGCAGAGCCTCTTTCATGTATCAGAATGAAATGCTAAATACATATCTATGAATGATGCGGAAATGATGACGTAATTTTTGAAATGATGCATGTTGAAACGGTATATAAACGATGTGTGGATGAAATGGCGTATGGATGATTTAAAACAACAGTTTTTGGATGAGTGAAAAGGTGCGCGAATGCTATGCATTTCATGATGTTGCAAATGATGAAATGCCTATATTATTTGATGATGGAAATGCATGCTAAATGAGATATTCAATCACAATTTTTTTTAATTGTGACCATGTTTTTTATTCTTTTCTTTTTCGCGAAAAGAAAGAAAAATGCAATGTATGAATGAACGACTAATGTTGCCTGATGCAGATGCGAGGAATGTGAATGAATGATCGCTTGAAAAGATTGACTATCCGAAATGATTTTTCGGACGCAATGCAATATGATGGTGAATAATGCAAGAAAGTGGCATTATTTTATTTTCTTTTATTTTGCATGTCAGATGACTATTGCATTTTTTTATTTTTCTATGCATGAAGAGGAGTAACAAATATAGTATATTTTTGAGTATGCAAGATGATGAAAGTTGGACAAATATGTAGCATATTTGTTGTTTTTTTTTTGGAGGATGATATGCATGTTAGTACCATGAGAACGAGATGCATATGAAAACAAGTGACTCGTTCTATGGTGATTTTTTATTTCCTAGCAAAATATGATGCCCAGAAAAATGCGAATGCATGAAGAAATAAATGTTTGATTCTAATGCAATTATTTTCGTTTTCCGAGAGGTAGTGCAACATGTATGCAGACTCTTATTTTTGATTTATTGGATGACAAATGATACAATTATAATGAAATGATTTTTTTGTTTTATTTGGGAAATGACACATGAATATGGAATTGTTGCATTTAAACTAGGATGACCACATGAGGGAAGTGATGTTATGTTTTTTTTTTATGTAATTCAAGACTTTATGAATGATGTGGTACCTACACTGTGTGATCATGACTTTAAATGATTATGAATAAATGTCGGTGCCTATGATGCTATTGCCTTTTTTGTGTGCGAGGAAACGAAATGCATGACACTCGCAGCGACTTTTTTTTTTCTTAATGCGTGGAAAAGAGTAATGCACATAACCTTTATATAATATGGGGGTAAGATTCTTTTGATGTACGGATATACAAGATGAATGCAATTTTGAAAAAAATGATACCTTTGCGATGCATGATAGTGCAATAACAATGAAATGCTTATGGAAGAGTGATTTTAGTATGAATGAATGGTGATTTTTTTGTGTTTTCTTTGAATAAAGTATAATGCATGAACATATGGACGTTTGTTGTACATGAGCAACAATGGAGATGAATGAAATGCGTGATGGTTTATCCCTTTTTTTATGCTTCAACTAGAATAAAAAGCTAACAAAATGCTATTGGGTGATGAATGATGCAATAATGAAGATATTTATAATTTTTGTTTTGACGCATGTTGAAGGACTGATGCATTTGAGATGGATAGGAATGAATGACTTTTGTCCTTGTTTTTTATGATGCATGAAGATGTTGCATTTAAAAAATAAATTTTTTAATAGCAATGCGATGTATGAGTATGAGAGATGGTGCTACTAGGATAAAATGGACAAATAAAAAAAAATTGACGCTTTTGTTATTTTAAATATGATGAGATGTATGGTAGTGCAATGATAATGGGATACATAACAATGATTTCATTTTATTATGAATGCATGGTGACTTTTGTATGATGGATGGAAGGAGTGATGTCGTCTCATGTACAGGCAAATGGAGGAAACAAGCAAGAAAATGTTTTTTTGAGTGATTTTATTTTGGAGAAATGCTAACCTAGATTAATAGAGAGGGTAAGTATAATGCCCCTGTGTCCTAGGTGGGTCATGTCTAAATTGGGATTTTCAACATGGTCTAGGGTCGTTTATGTGATCCATCTCTCAGGTGGCTCTATTCACTTCCTCACAAAGGTCTCCAGAGCTAAAATCCCCTCCATGATATGGTCCACAACGATAGCGAGCTACCTGGTGTGAGATACCATGAAAGAGCGTACTCTGGTTGAGACTTTCATGAGAGTCAGACAGATAAAATCCAGAATGACTGTCACTAATAATATCCACTCGTCCTAGGTTATTTGCAGACCCGGGTATAGGGCCCCACTGAGAAGTGTGTGCATAAACATGTGTAAGTGACGTGTGTGATGAGAGCAAAATACCTAAACTAACCAAACTGGACAAGATGTACAACAATAATAACAAAAAAAGTCGTCTACCCTAAGGTTCAATAGTATAAAGAAATGCTAATAAATAAATAATATAAGAATAAGGGTAAAAACAAAATATTAATAAAATTAACAAATACTTACACATTTAGTCAATTTGGCTTGACTCTCTTAATTGTCCCCAGTGAAGTCGCCAGCTGTAGCGACCGAAAAATCCGAAGGAGGAATTCTTCGAAGTTCTTGAATGAAGCCGCCACCAAAGTTTTAGTTTAAGGGCAAACATTGGAAAATCCCTATTGAGTGGAAAAAAGGGTCTTGCGGACCAGGTTAGGCTCGGGAGTCGTTTATGCGTAGGGAAGGTATTAGCACCCTACGACATCCTTCCTTTAGGAAGGTTACCTTTTAACTAAATGTGTAAACGTTTGTTAATTCAAAAATAATGATTTTACCCTTATAATAATAAAAAAAAAAAGAAGACTCGATAAACAAATAGTTATTTTTTGTACTTTTGGAGAAAAATGAGAGAAATGAATTAAAAGAAGAAAAAAAAAGGTTTTTTATTAATGCAATTGACAGAGGTCGGCCGCCCTCTGCTCCTACGTATCTCCTGGTAGAGAATCAAATCACACGTAGTTCTTGGTAGAAAATGTTTGTTTGTTTGGTGTTTTTTTATTTATTTTTTGAAATTGGGAGAGGTATTCGTGACGACCAAACAAGTAAAACTCAGAGTGGCCGTCACTCATAGCTCGTTTGAAAACTAAAGCTTTTATTAACGGTCAAACAAGCTAAGCTCAGAGTGACCACTAGTAACAAACCATTTTTATGTTTAGGAAAACATTTATTCGTTATTTGGAAAAAATAGGTTGTGAAAGAAAATATTTATTTAGGGAAAAGGAATTTTTTTTTAAAAAGAGAAACAGGGGGTGCTGTTAGAAAAAGGGGGGGTGCAGTTAGCAGCAGGGTGTTGTATTTTAAAAAGGGGGGTGCGTAAAGCAGAGCCCAACTCGCAGCCCACGAATTCTGGGCCTTAGGGGGGCGCTGCTAATGGAAATATGGGGTGTGAAAAGCGATCTGAAATAAAAATGAAATTAAAATAAAATGGAAATGATCAGCATATAAAAGGGATTTGAAAATAAACTGATGCAACCCTAATTCCTTGCTTTCTTTTCTCTTAGCGCCGCACACAGAGAGTTTGAGGGGGAGAGGCTTGCTGAGGATAGAGGGAAAGATGGAGAGAGGGACGGATCGGAACCGAGGGAGAGAGATCTTGGGCGAAGGAAGAAGGTGGCACGGTGGAGGAAGGGTGGCGTTGGACGGTGCTGACGGCGGTGCGACAGGTGGGGGTTGGCTTGACGGTGGAGGCGATGGTGGGGGGTTTGATGGCGGTGGTTCGCGAGGCTGTTGTTTAAGTGGTGGTGGTTTCGTTCGTGAAGTGAGGGCGAGGCCGTGGAGGGCGGCGGTGTTTAGTTTCGCAACGGGAGAAGAGGGACGGTGGTTGGCCTGTGGATGGCGTGGTGGTGGCCGGAGGTGACGATTTGGGGTTGCTGTGGTGGAAGAGGAGAAAGTGACGGTGGCGGGGGGGAAGACGACGCCGGGGGAAGCCTTGGTGGGCTCCGGCGTCGTGGTGGAGAAACGGAACCGAGGGGAGAGAAGGAGAAGGGCGGTAGTAAAAAGAAGAACGGTGGGGGTCACGATGGGAGAGAGAAGGGGTTCCGGTGGTGGTTCCGGTGGTGGTTCCAGTGGCTGTTTGGTGGTGGTTCGCGAAGCTTGCATTTTTTGTGGTGGTGAGGTGAAGGTTGACGGCGGTGGTGAGGTGGTTTGCGCCTTTTTGATGTTGGTGGTTACGGTGGAGGAGAGGAAGAGCATGAGGGGGTGATGAGAGAGAGGGCGGTTCACGGTGGAGGAGTGAAGGTGGCTGTGGGTGGTGAGTGGTTGTGGTGGCAGCGAGGATCCCATTCTCCCTCTCTCTTATTTTGATTCTCTGTTTCTAACTGTTTGTGTGTTTTTTTGTCTCTGTCTTCTCCCCATTTTCTTATTTTTTTTCCCTGTATGCGTGAAATCCCCTCCTCCTTTACTGTTTCTGCTTCTGTTTTTTTATAGAGTAGTAAACTAATGGGACAAATTTTGTTGTTATGATTTTGCAGAGAATCAGAGTAGAGAATCAGAGTAGTGGGAGACAAAACAGCAAAGGAGGTGCTGCCCAAAGCTGCTTGGTTGCTGCTGATTTTGGAAAAAAACAAGGGAGCAAGAAGAAAGGACATTTGGCTTCATTCCTCAAATGCTGCTGCCAGCTTTATTTTTATTTTACTTTTAATCTTTGTACTTTTTTTGTATTTTATTTTTGTAACAAAGTTGACTTTGTAAAAACATTGATTAAAAAAACATTTATTTGCAATCTGATTTTTATTTGATTTTTATAACAAAATTAAACCGATAACAACGACGAAAAACATACGTACGCGACAAGACGCGAATGCGCGTCCACAATGAGAATACGTGAATTCGCGTACTAAAATAAACAACCGTACACAACGAGACGCGAACACGCGTTCGCAACGAGGACAAAAATGTGTACATTATTAAAAATCGCACGCGCGCACAATGAGAAGTAACACGCATATACACGACTGGGAACGACACACAAAAACAATATTTTGGATTTTCTAGTTTCAAATTAGCCGGACAAAAGTAGGGTATGACACACTCATATTCATGGTTGTCTTCACCAGTGACCATCAAGAGTTCACAACTCTCATATCCATCTGAAGCAACAGATGCAGTACTTATATCTTCCTTATTCTGGTTTCTTTTCTTTGAATTTTTCTCAGGACATTTATTTTTGTAGTGTCCCTCTTTGTCACATATGTAACACCTATTGTGTTTAGGTCTTGATTTTGACCTAGACTTGTTCTTTCCCTTTTCTGACCTCCCTCTAACCATCAAACTTTCACCATGATCAGAATCCTTATTATTTCCTTTCTTGGACAGTTCTTTGGACAACAATGCACTTTGAACTTCCTCAAGGCTTAGCGACTCTCTCCCATAGATCAAAGTATCAGCTAGGGTATCATAAGAATTGGTTAGGGACCTGATTAACAGCAAGGCTTGATCCTCATCATCAATCTTTATGTCTATGTTTTCAAGATCCAGAATTAATCTATTGAAATCATCTATGTGATCCATAATAGGTGTTCCTTGACTCATCTTGAATGTGTATAATCTTTGCTTAAGATAAAGCCTATTAGCCAATGTTTTAGTCATATAGAGACCTTCTAATTTCATCCAAATTGCAGCAGCAGTTTTTTCTTTAGAAATCTCTCTAAGTACCTTATCTCCTAAGCACAATATGATAGCACTATGAGCCTTGTTCATGATCTCCTTCTTCTCTTTATCTGTTAGAGTAGCAGGGAGTTTATCTTCTCCTTCTAGCGCTTCTTCTAATCCTTGTTGTACGAGTATTGCACGCATCTTCATCCTCCAGAGACCGAAGTCATTATTGCCATTGAGCCTTTCAATGTTGAACTTCGCCATCTCCATGTGCGCTTCTTCTTCCTCAACGAAACGCTCTTGATACCAGTTGTTGAGTATTCACAGCAGAAAACAAACAACAATAAACGCACAGAATCACAAGAACACTGATTGCTCTTGATGATTGAAAGAATAACGCAATCACAGAATTAAGGAATGAATAGAAATGCAAAAGAACACAAGGTTTGTTCACCCAGTTTAGCATCAAAGATGCCTACATCTAGGGGACTAAGTAATTGCTTAGTTCCAGCTTCATTGAACCTTTCAATCACAGAGAATTTGATACAATTTGAGTGAAATCCCAAAGTGTTTCCCCCTCACTCTCTATGCCCTTGATTCCCGTGTTTCTCTCCACACAAATCCCTTTAAAATTCGTTGCCTCTCTCAATGATGTAGAGGACTTATATACATGAAGAAATCTAACAAACTAGTAACTGAAATAAGAGCTTGTCAAACCACTTCAACTGAATTAACTGTTATAACTAACCAGCCAAGTCAGCAGGATTTGGCGCCTTACCGGGCACCAAGGAACGGCAGAACTAAGACACGGCATTTGGCGCCTGATGACTGGGTGCCAAGAAACAGCCCACTGAGACATAGCACGACGCCTTATGACTGGGCGCCACGGGAGCAACAGGCAGGAACAGAACATGGCGCCTGATGACTGGGCGCCATAGAGAGATACAACATGGAGCCTGATGACTGGGCGCCAAGTGTATGCCATTATACAACAATACCCAAACAAAGGGGAAGAAATAAAAATTCTAAGCTCAAAGAAAGTTGATTTAATGGTGATAGTTACCCATTTACCTTACCAAGGGTGAAAGATTGTAATGAAAAATATTTAAGTTGTATTTCATTCTTTCTTTGTTTTTTTTATAGGCAATGTTAGTGGGGGTGGGGGAAATGTTAGTTTCCCGGGTTGAACCCAGGACCTTCTTCTTGCACTCATTTGGTGCACTCCTTCGGTATCCCTTAGCTCGCCAGCTGAGCTACCTTCTTGGGATAAATATTATCCCTTAGCTCGCCAACTGAGCCTCCTTCATTATTTCTTTGTGATTTTGTGTCTCTTTTCCTCTCAGCATCGGGCCAATCGAACCCTAGAGCCACTAAAATTAGGGCTTTAGCTCCCAATTTATTTGTAATTTAGCCTTTCAAAATCAAGTTAAAACCCTAAATATCAAAACTATCAAGATAAAAATCTTACATATGATTTCATGTCAGACACAATAAAAATTGTACACTGTCGGTGTAAAGGTTTTTTACACCGACAACTAATCATAGATCATGTTATAAATGACTTTTCAGATAATTAAGACAATTTCGATAACATGACAATCTGTGATTGATTGATAGTTGTAAAAAAAAACTAAATTGTCGATACACCTGTTGTTACTATGTTGCCTGATGAGTACAATGTCGTCATTGATAAAAAAAAGAGTACACTGTCGTCACAATGATGCCCAATGAGTACACTGGAGTAGGGATGTCAATGGATATCCACTAGCAGAGATAGTACTCATCTGCTGCCCTCTCCATTGGATAAAAATGATATTCATGCCCTCCCCATATCTGTGTGGGTATCCCCTAATGCAGGTATTTAGTAGATATACTACTATCCGCGAATATTTGCGGATGATTATAAATCATCTTTAGAAATGCATATGTTAAAAAATTTATTATTTTTAATTGTATTGAATTTCTTTCTTTCTTTAAACGACAAAATACTAATTGCTAAATTAATAATTAATAATTTGAATACAAACATTTATCAAACATAGAATTTCTTCACTTTTTAACAACAAAATAATCTCTATGAGGAAAGAAACTAAATAGTTTTTCTCTTGTTTTAACATTATAGTCTCTAATAATAAACAAAAAGCATAAAACAAATAATCTTCCATCAAGAGTTACAAAGTTCTAAATTAATTTACTAATGTGGGGTTTCGTATTTGAGTAGTAAGTATTTTAGTAATTTTATTAATTAACTAACGGGTATGGATATCCGTGGGTGCGGATACCATTATATCTGTCTCTGTATCGATTAACTAATGGATGGTTGAAATATCTATTTAATTTACCCTGCGGGTATCTATTCAGCTATCCGCCATGTGCTCGTCGCGGATATTATCTATGAATATCCGCTGGGTATGGATTTTTTTGCCATCCCTACATTGGAGTACATTTCCCTTGTCTCATCAAAAGTCTCTTTAATGCATTTTAAAAAAAAAAATTAGTTATAATTATATTTAAGAGTATGCTTGATAAGGTTGAGACTCTATCTAGGTAAGGACATTTCGCTTGCTTGTAGTAGATAAACTCTTTGTAAACATTTAGTAAGATTAGCTTATAGCATTTTTTGAAACGTCAGCTTTTAGCTTTTCATTTTTCTCTCACTTTTACCCTTGTTACTTTAATTAAGTTCCTCATTTATCCTCCATTAAATGAATACTTTCTTTCATTTTTAAGCATTATTTGCAAACTTTCATATATGTCATTATATATTTATAATATAGTCCAAACCCTAATTTTACCAAACATTTTAAACTTAATTTACTACAAATTATATGCAATCAGCTCATCTACTATAGACTAGCTTATACGTTATCCACTATCTTATCATCTATCAGCTATTTATTACCATTTACAGAGCCTAGATTGCTAGCTTAACACATATATTTGCTTATAGTGGATAAACTTGTAACTAGCATTTAGTACTACCAACTTATAACATTGTTTGCTAGTTTATAGCAAGTTTTCAAACGTGGTATTTGAGGTTATAGCAAAAGTTTAGTTAGGTAGCAAAAGTTTCTTATAGTAGCCTTTTTACTGAAATTTTTTTAAATGAAATTTCAAAATTTATAAAATTTAAACCTATTTGATCGTGTGCCATTTTAGGCACATTTTGGAAAATGGAATTAAATGTTTATCTCTCCACAAGTAATATCTGTCCTGGCTATTAATCTCAGATTTTCAAAAAGTCAAACCGATTTGAATTTAAACCATTTAAATTATGAAATTCGAAATTCAAAACAAAATAAAAACTTTCCACTTATATACCTCTCAATTGCAATTCAAAATCAAAATAATTTAAAAGATCAGTATATTGAAGTATCCCTATTATACACCCCTTAATTCTTGCATATCAGAAATTCCTCTGTTGAGAACGTGAAAGATAGGGAGGGAGAAGAAAGACACAATTGGTGTCGTCATCAATTGTGAACCGGAGGAACTTACCGGCTTTCAGGTCACGGTGGGTTACTGTGCCTACTGTTTGGGCACAACATGGCTAGAGGTGTCAATTTGGCCCAAGCCCCCAAGCCCAGCCCCATTGGCCCCCAATCAAGCCCCATAAAATTGAAGCCCCCTATTAATGGGGCTTTTTTTAGCCCCAGCCCACACTTTTAAATTTTTTAGTGGGTTGGGGCCAGGGCTTTGTGGGCTGGCCCCCAAATTTTATTCTCATTTTTTTCCCACTATTTACACATCTACTTTCATTCTTTCACCCTCATTCCTCTTCTCCCTCCCTCTTACCACCACATTCTTCTCCCTCTCACCACAACCACCACCACCATCTCCCACTCACCACCACCACCTCATTTTCCCTCCCACCACCACCACCTCCTTATCCCTCTCGCCACCACCACCCCACCACTTTTCCCACTATTTATACCTCTACTTTCATTCTGTCACCCACTTCCCCTTCTCTCTCACTCCCACCACCACCATCTTCTACTCACCACCACCACCTCATTTTCCCTCTCACCACCATCACCTTCATTTTCCTTTCACTACCACCACCACCACCACCACTACCTATTTTCCCACTATTTACACATCTACTTTCATTCTTTCACCCTCTTCCTCTTCTCTTTCACTCTCACCACAACCTCCTTTTCCCTTTCACCACAACCACCACCACCATCTTCGACTCACCACCACCTTCTTTTCTCTCTCACCACATGGGCACATGGGCACATGGCTGAAGAGATAGAGTGAACAAACAACAAGATTCTGATTAGTGGCTTTTGTTATTGCTATAATTCTGTTTTATTGGCCTTGTGTTTGTGTTTATTCTGATTCTCACTGTAAAATAGTTTAGTTGTTTTGGGCCTCCTTTGTATTTGGGCTTAGATATTGGCCCAGTTTATTTTTGGCCCTGTTTTTGCAAAGCCCTTGTATAATATATAGATTTGTAAGATTCTTCATTCAATGCCCAAAAAAAAAACAGTTTTTCAACAATATTCTGTTACTCGTTACAATTGGTATCTGAGCTCTAAGAAGGGGCCTGATACGTCGTCGTGCACCACCGTGAAACCGCAGTTCTCCGGCGACGATGACTGAAAAGGAGCACACGAACGGATCGTTCATACAACCAGCAATTCCACGCTTCGATGGATTCTACGACCACTGGTCAGTTCTAATGGAAAATCTACTTCGCTCGAAGGAATATTGGGAGGTAGTCGAGAACGGTGTTCTGTTGGTGGAGGCGAACACATCGCAAGAGGTGAAGAAGGCGGCTGATGAAGCGAAGCTTAAAGATTTGAAAGCCAAAAACTACCTGTTTCAGGCTCTTGATCGCGGTGTTCTTGAAACAATCTTGAAGATGGATTCGGCCAAGGATATCTGGGACTCGCTCAAGCAGAAATTTCAGGGTTCATCAAAGGTAAAGAAAGCTCAGCTGCAAGTATTGCGTGGGGAATTTGAAGCCTTGCGAATGAAAGATGGCGAAACGGTAAACGAGTACTTCTCTCGAACTCTATCAATTGTTAATAAAATGAAAGGGTTCGATGAAAAGATCATTGAAACTACCGTTGTTGAAAAGATTCTAAGATCTATGAGTCACAATTTTAACTATGTGGTTTGCTCGATTGTGCAATCCCGTGATATTGAGAAGATGTCCATAGATGATCTACAAAGTAGCTTGATTGTGGAAGAACAACGCATGAAAGGGTATCATAAGGAGGAAGAACAAGCTCTTAAGGTGTCTGGACCAGGAAGAAATGGTGGTAGAGGAAGAGGAAGGGTTTCTGGCAGAGGAAGAGGTAAGCCTATGTCCAAAGATCACATAGAGTGTTATAAATGTGGTAAAATGGGACATTACCGAAATGAATGTCCTGATCTTGAAAGTAAAATTGCAAATTAGGCTGGTTTTGATGATGAGGAAGAAATGTTACTCATGGCACAGAGTGATCATCATCAAGATTCAAGTGGTGGTATTTGGATCATAGACTCAGGGTGTCTGATGGTTAGTGATGATCATCATCAAGATTCAAATAGTGGTATTTGGATCATAGACTCAGGGTGTCTGATGGTTAGTGATGATCATCATCAAGATTCAAATAGTGAAATTTGGTTCCTTGATTCGGGATGCAGCAACCACATGAGTGGTGTAAAACACTGGTTCTTTGATCTTGATGAGAATTTCAGAGAATCAGTTAAGCTTGGGAACAACATGAGGTTGAACGTGATGGGGAAAGGAAGCATCAAAATCAGAATTGAAGGGCGTGTGCAAGTCATATCTGATGTGTACTTTATCCCGGATTTGAAGAACAACTTATTGAGTATTGGACAACTTCAACAAAGAGGGTTGAAAGTGGTGTTTGAAGATGATATGTGTAAAGTTCTTCACAAGGAAAAGGGACTCATAATTACTTCAAAAATGTCAAGCAATAGAATGTTTACTGTGATTGGCTCCCCTGTGGTTTCTGGCTGTTTGCAGGTTTCTGGTGATGATACTGCTGATCTGTGGCACAGGAGATATGGCCATTTGAGTCATAGAGGTTTGATGCTGCTCAATGCTAAAGGAATGGTGGAAGGTCTTCCAGCTCTTCAAGAACCCGTAAAGCCCTGCAAAAATTGCCTTGTTGGGAAGCAACATAGAGATGCCATCTCCAAGCAAAGCAAGTGGAGAGCAACAAGGAGGCTTGAACTACTCCATTCAGACATTTGTGGTCCCATTTCACCAGAATCAAATAGTCATATGAGGTATTTCATTAGTTTCATTGATGACTTTACTAGAAAGAGTTGGGTATACTTTCTATCTGAAAAATCAGCTGCTCTAAACATTTTTAAGAAGTTTAAAATCATGATTGAAAAAGAAACTGACTGTCTAATTAGTTGCCTAAGAACTGATAGAGGAGGGGAATTCAATTCCAAGGAGTTTGATAGTTTTTGTAGTGAAAATGGGATTAAAAGGCAACTCACGGCTGCCTATACCCCTCAGCAAAATGGAGTTGCTGAGAGGAAGAATAGAACTGTGGTGAATATGGTAAGGAGCCTCTTGAGTGAGGCTAAGCTACCAAAACAATTCTGGCCTGAAGCCGTAAGATGGTCCTTCTACTTGTTGAATAGATGCCCTACTATTTCCCTAAAGGATATGACCCCTGAAGAAGCCTTTTATGGAAGAAAACCTTCTGTTAGACACTTGAGAGTGTTTGGATGTATTGCACACATGCATATACCTGACTCTCAAAGAAAGAAATTAGATAATAAAAGCTTGAAATGTATCTTCCTAGGAGTTAGTGATGAAACCAAAGCTTATAGGCTCTATGATCCTATCAAGAAGAAGATTATGATAAGTAAAGATGTAGTGTTTGATGAAGGAGATAACTGGAAATGGGACAATGAAGGGAATGAGAACATTGTATGTGACTCTGATGATGACAAGAGAGTCACTGATGATCAGGTACCCATGAATGATACTGCAGAAAACATAGTCACCCAGACAACTAATACTGCCAGTGAAGAGACTGAGACTGCAGCTGTCTCTGAAGCTGAAATTGAGTCTGAGTTACCTCATCAGATCTCTAGAACTGGCAGAACTGTTAAACCCCCTGCTAGATTTGATGACTTTGTCATGTTTGGTGAACTTGATAAGGAAGATACTATGCAAGAAGGAGAAAACTTGCACAATTTTGCTGTTTTTGAAAACTTTTCTGACCCTATTTCTTTTAAGGAAGCAGTAAAATATGAAAAGTGGAGGATTGCCATGGATAGTGAAATATCATCCATAGAAAGGAATGAGACTTGGAAGCTTGTTGATCTTCCAAAGGGTGGTAAGACTATTGGAGTGAAATGGATTTATAAGACTAAATATAATGAAGCAGGGGAGATTAATAAATTCAAAGCTAGGTTGGTAGCAAAGGGGTATGCCCAGCAATATGGAATTGATTACCTGGAAGTGTTTGCACCAGTGGCCAGGTGGGACACAATCAGATGCATTTTGGCTATAGCAGCTCAAAGGGGGGTGGAGTGTCTACCAACTTGACGTGAAGAGTGCATTTCTTCACGGTGAATTGAATGAAGTGGTGTATGTAGATCAACCAGAAGGTTATGAAAAAAGGGGTAGTGAAGAGAAAGTCTATCAGCTGAAGAAAGCTTTATACAGTTTAAAACAAGCTCCAAGAGCTTGGTATAGCAAAATAGAGTCTTATTTTGCTAAAGAAGGGTTTAAGAAATGCCCTCATGAGCATACCTTGTTCACTAGGACTAACAATGAGAAATATATTATCATTGTTAGTCTATACGTTGATGACTTGCTGTATACTGGTAGCAGTGACTTACTTATGACTGCCTTCAAGGAGTCAATGAAGAAACATTTTGACATGAGTGATCTCGGCAAAATGAGGCATTTTTTGGGTGTGGAGGTCACTCAAAATCAGCATGGTGTCTTCATAACACAGCAGAGATATGTTGGAGAGATCCTAAACAGGTTTAGTCTACAAGACAGCAAGCCTGTTACAAACCCAGTAGCTGTTGGTGACAAATTGACCAAGAATGATGAGGGCAAGCCTGTAGATTCAACCCATTTTAAACAAATAGTGGGTAGCTTGATGTACCTTAATGCTTGCAGGCCTGACATTATGTTTGCAGTAAGTATGATAAGCAGGTTTATGGACAAACCTGCAGAGAAGCACCTCATAGCAGCAAAACGTATCCTGAGATATCTGAATGGTACTAGTGGACTGGGAATCTGGTACAGAACTGATGCAAAACATGATCTGATGGCATACAGTGACAGTGATTATGCTGGTGATTTGGAGGATAGGAAAAGCACGACTGGATTTGTGTTCATGTTAAGTGCAGGTGTTGTGTCATGGTGTTCAAAAAAACAGCCTATTGTTACTCTGTCGTATGTTGCTGCCTCTTATTGTGTATGCCAAGGACCCCAATTGTGTATGTTACTCTGTAGAAATTGTTGTCGATAACTATGATATTTGCCGGAACTATAATATCATGGATCTATGTAAGCGTACTTGATAGGACCCCAATCCTGCTGCTGCTATTAATAATGGGCCTGAGGCACAACCCAATACAGCTACCACAAGGCCTGTCCAAAACAAGAGGCTCCATCTTCTTTACAAATAATATTCCATTCTATTATTAGCTATTATTAGCTCTTACTAGCTTTGATTTGCTGTAATATCAATTCATATCTTCTCTTACATTTCGTTTGGTATTCGTATTGGCTAAGGCTATATAAAGCTTGACCGACTCTTATGAAATCATCAAAGAATAATTATTCAGAAAACTCACTTCCTTTCCTTTATTAATGCTTTAGGAGGATTTGCTCATTCCTTATAAAATTGAGCTGTATCATTGGTGCTTTCATTGTGCTTTCTCCCTTCTTCCATGGGTTCTCCAATTCCACCTCCGGATACCATGGCTGATTTGATCCGACAGGTTGCTTCTTTAACTACGCAATTTGACGCCATGCGTAAACACATTGAAGATACTGTTGGTTCATCGCGTTCTTCTACGGACTTCCATCATTGACCTCGTCTGAAACTCGATGTGCCTCGTTTCGATGGGACCGATACTCATGACTGGATCTTCAAAATTTCACAGTTCTTTACGTATCATCAAACACCAGAAGAGGAGCGCATTACCATTGCCTCTTTTTACCTTGATGGAGTAGCATTGGCATGGTACCAGTGGATGTACTGAAATCGCCAAATTGCATCTTGGACTCAATTCTTGGATTGGCAGGAATAAAATATTCTAAAATTAAATTAAGAAAAATTCAAACACGATCCGTGCAGCGCACGGGTCATACATACTAGTTAGTATACAAATTCTTGTATTTCGATGCAAATTATAAATACTCTATTGCTAAGAATTTGGTAAAATTAAATTATCTTATTTAGTAAAGATATAATTGAAAAACAAAGATAAATTATAACTTGAATTCCTAAAACACCCATTGTTTTCGAACAAAATAAGAAGTTATAAATGAATGAGAGAAGGTAATAATTTTACAAAATTATGCTTATTAACTATTAGATATTAACTATTGTCATAAATGCATATATGTGGGTATTGCTTCCGATGATGCACACATTTATTAGTATGAGGGTAAAAATGAAACCAAAATAATTAATATCACAAAGAAGAAATAAAATGACACTTAATATAAGACTCACTTTCTTCTAATGTGTTGTGCTGACATTTTGGCTAAGTTGGGAACTATTTCTACGGGTTGGGGAGGAGATGCTTCTTTTGGTTCCTCTGCCTAACTTGATTGTGCACCTTGCAGCTGATTATGCAGGAGTCTCCTTTTTAAGGACTCAATTTCTTCTTTAATACGACACTTAATAAGACACTACCAATAGTAAGAGTATTGAAAAAGGTAATTAACATTATCTTAATATTCTAAAATGATAAATAATTGAAGATAGATTAATATTTTGGATAACACACATATATGAGAATAAGGGATGGCAGAAATTACTAGAGGAGAGATTCACTTTCTTTAATCTTCCACCACAAAAAACTCATATTGTTATTCCATCTGTCAAAACTCAAAAGGCTACCATTTACACGAACGATCAAATTTTTGTTATAAATATTATTATTATTAGTGGATGTCCACTATTCTTCTTCTATCTTCCCATTATTCATTTGTGTAGTGGTTTTTTATGATTGACTACTCACTTGTCATTTCACACCTTATAAATAGGATTCACCTATGTATTGAGATGTACTTGTCACTACAAGAAAATTGACCTATAGCGACGGCAAAAATTCGTGGGTAAAGGGGTGAAAACCGTGGGTATAGCACCACAAACCTATACCGACGGGAAAAAAATTCGTGGTCTTTATTTGGCTATACCCACGGAAAAATGGCGTTGCTATAGCCTATAGTGACAGTTTTTTTTACTGTTGGACAAAACCTTAGAGCTATACCCACGGTTACCTTTCTGTTGGTATAGGTTTTAACAGCACTCTTAATTTCTCTATACCCACGGCTGAACTTCTGTTGGTATAGGTTTTCGTGAAGCCTTCTAATTTGCCATACCCACCATTTTAGTGACTCCTCATGTCATTAACGCTTCGTGAAGCCTTCTAATTTGCCATACCCACCATTTTAGTGACTCCTCATGTTATTAACGCTTATGATAATCAGTTAAAAGCTAAATTTGAAATAAATAAATATATTTATGAAACAATAAAAGAAAATAAAACTCAAATTATATTAAAAAATAATCTCAAGTCTTACAAGCATGCCAACATAATGTAAATTAAGATCAAGTCTTACAATAAACTCAAAATTTACAAAAAAATTAAATTGCATAAACGTAATTTCTAAGTTTAGTTGGACAACAGAAAATCAGCTTCTAATCTTCATTGGCGCCATTATCTTCATTAGTTTCTTGACTTGGAAGATTCATGTGCTCGAGGACTCTAGAAGCATCTGTAACCTATTGAAAATAAAATATACAAACCCAACTTAGTTGATTTTTTCATACATCATTTATAAAAAGACTAGGAGTATAATATATTTTAGGCACCTATGATACTCAAAAGTGTCCCCAAGATGTACCTCATCAAGTCACTGTTACAATTTAACTTGAAGCTATTAAATGTAGCTATCTTGCTTAATGGTAACAGAATGAATAATCCAAAATTCCAAATGCATTGTTTATGTCTTCCTACAATAAACTTCCAGAATGCATAATCCAAAGTATTCCTTCAATAAACTTTCAGAATGCATAATCAGATTGCAAAATTCTAGAATCCAAAGTTCCAAATGCATCGCTTATACCTATACCAACGACGTTTGATACCCATAGGTACAGGAAACCTATACCCACGCCTGGTTTGTTTGCAAACCTATACCCACGGTTTGTTAAAACGACTGTAGGTATATGATAGATATACCTACGATTTTATTTACCGTCACTATAGGTGTCTGTTGGTATATGTCAAATTTGTTGTAGTGTGTGAAGAGAATAATAAACAAAGCTCTTATCTTCTCTATTTTTGTTCTTGTTCTTCTTATCTTCTTCATCTTTCCCTTTGTTTTTATCTCTTATTTCACAACAATTTTTATTTAAAAGGACTTGTTTATTCCAGCTCAACATACATTTTGTTTTACTTCAAGAGTAACTACTACATAGTACTCCATCCGTCCCATATTATATGTCGTTCTAGCCAAAAAAGTTTGTCGCATATTATATGACTTTTACAATACCAATGCAATATTAATGCTAGTTTTCCTATCATAACCTTTCTTATTTAATAACATCTATTCTTCCAATTCTATTAATTTATCTTCCCCATGACATTAACGAAGGGTAATTTTGTAAAGTAACTCATAATTTATCTTTTCCATATAAAATTAACCAAATTTATTAATTTGCGAGAAATGGCTAAAACGTCATATAATATGGGACGGATGGAGTACCTTACATAGTGGTACGAGCTTGGACCCATGACAGATTGAGAGTAGGAATCCTAGCCACCCACCCAACTTAGAGATCGCATAGATGAAACAGCCATCCACACTACGTAACCCACGCATTTTTATGATCAAGGATAAAGAAATGTGGTCCAAAATAGACAGTAGTATACTCTAACCAGCAGGGAATACCATATATAAATAAACAATAATAATAATAATAATAATATGTACTACTGTTTTAAATTTAAATGACCCAAGAAGAGTTCAGAAGATGGAAACTTCAGTCGCCTTCAAATTAAAGAAATTGAAGTTAAAAAGGACAAAGTTCACATGGCCGAACCAAATAGCTACAAATAATCGTCACCATCAAATTTACGTACCCTGTTTTAAGCATTAGTTAATATTGAGAACTTGGGAACTGTGTTTTCAAAATGGTCCCCTTTCTTTCTTTTAGTCGGTAAGGATCGAATACAAGATGATGGTTGAGATCAAAACACCTATATATTTTTTCTATCTCTTTTTATCACAACAATACTCTCACCTATTGCACCTCTGATCATAGCATATATTCTTTCTATCCCGTTATCTCTCTCTAGCTAGGTTCCCCTCCAAGTTTCTGCATTAATTTAGTGCAAATAATAAAGTACGAGAGAGATTATTATAGAGAAATAATTTAGAGTAGGAAATGACTAAACAGTCCCTAAAAAAGAAACAAATGTAGGGAGGACGACATGTTTTTTTACTACAATGGATCCATCCCCATTCATGTACTACTGGTGAATGGAGTATTATTGGTGCTTGTGGATGAAGTGGTGGCGTGGGTTTGTGGGGCACACCTGAGAAAAGCTTGTCTCTAACTTTTCTTTCATGCTCACCGTTATACAATTATGACCTTTTGTCCATAATATTTGCCCACTTGCTTCTTTTAATTATTTTGTCTTAGCTTGCAATGCCCCAACACCCATTCCTATACACACTGCATGGCAATAATTACTTCTATTTCCCAATATGCACACACATTATCAATACCTCAATTGGTTTTAATTTTTTATAATTAAATTGGATTTATATATATTACTTCCATTTATAGTAATCTGTATCTTAATTAATTATCAGCAAGTTACTAAAATATAAATAAAATAGGAAACTTGTAGAACAAATGAGAACATTCACCCTCACACGTACAGATCAGCATATTTTGATGAAAAATAGTTAATTAGCTCCTAAGATATACTACAGATACGTACGATGATGATGCATTATTATATATTAAAGAATGGGAGATTATCAAAGAATGAATCATCATGAGGTAAGCGTAGAAACTATCAACATCAACAATATTAATGTTAAGGTAAAAATGAATAGTTGTTTTCAAAAAATCTAGACCTTTCCTCTTCTATTCGAAATTCCATTTCCTCCCTAGCTATAAATTCGGCTCTGTTGTTTATCACTTCCAACATGCATAGAAAGTGCTCTTCTGATCAAATATTCTGCCTGCCACCACCATCATAGAAAGTGCTCTTGTGATCAAGTATTCTGCCACCTACCTTATTCCTCCCCCAACCAAATTAATAAGATAAATAGATGGTACGTACAATTTTATTATTACTTTATAATCTCCACACTCTTCGTTAATTTGTTCTATATCTTGACTTTGTTAATTTTTAATATATACTATAATTTCCATATTACTTAAATATTGGAGAGAAACATTTTGTAGGAAGAAGCAGGGATGCAAGTTTGGGAAGGGTATGTAGATTGGAGGAACAGACCAGCCATTAAAGGACTTCATGGTGGAATGCTTGCTGCCTCTTTTGTTTTGGGTAATTAATTACTACACTCTCACCACATTAATTTCTTTAATTCTTTTAAATTATATGCATACATAATATATAGATATATTGCAATTTTTCTACAGCTGTGGAGGTATTGGAGAACCTAGCATATCTTGCCAATGCAAGCAACCTTGTTTTATATCTTTCCAAGTATATGCACTTTTCACCATCTACTTCTGCCAACATTGTCACCAACTTCATGGGAACGGCTTTCCTCCTTGCAATTCTTGGTGGATTTCTTGCAGATGCATTTTTCACCACTTATTCTATCTACCTCATAAGTGCTGCAATTGAATTCATGGTAAGTTCTTATTCTACTTATTAAGCTTATATACTTTTTCCTAAACTGTTTTTTGGAGTTGATATATTAGCTTTGCAGGAATATGCTTCAAGACTTTCAAATTCATCGGAATACATACACAGCCTTCAATATCAAACCCATGATATATTACAATTATAAAAAAACTGAAAAAAAAAAGAAGCTAAAATTAGTTATAGGGGATCCTATAGATTGTATTTCTAAGTAGGTAATTTATTACCTAAATAGGAAGGAATCAACTATGGAATATCTTGGAAAGGGTAAATTCTAGAAGAATCAAGCAATGAAGAATCGTGTGACAAATATTTTGATTGACATCCACAAACAAAATGTATGCTATAGCGCAAGCCCCACCAGGTGGGGCCTTTTCAAAAAAAGGACAACAGAGAAGACAGACAAAAGAAACATGATCATGTTTCTGATTAGATAGATAGATATCTGGTCAGTATTCACGTCCTAGCTGGCTGGAAGCAGGATCCTACAACCTCAACATAACCTGGTTCACTTCTCTCTCACTTACAATATCACTACTCCTTTTGAACAATGAAAGCAATGAACTTCAAATTAACCTTATTTTAAACAAGCTTTCCACATAATTATATCATACTACCTTTGTAACTAAATATAAGTAAAAAAAATTATTTATCTGGTCTAAATTTGAACCAAATATTATATGTTATTACAGTTATGAAATTTGATGACTAAAAAAACGGAATAAGGTAACCAAAGAAAAAAAGGAAATAGAATTGTCCAATATCTTGAGTTCAATGAAGTTTTCAATTAACTGAAGCACAAACTGAAGTAAGTAACTGGATAATAATATGAACATTTAAACCATACTATTTTTATATAAAGATCATAAATTCAGTATGTTTTAAACATGAAACTACCCGATGGAACACAGGGTCTATTAGTACTCACAGTACAAGCTCACATACCACCACTCAAACCACCAAACTGTGTTATGGGAAGCACCAACAGTACTCTATGTCAGAAAGCTCAAGGAGGGAAAGCAGCTATGTTGTTTGCAGGTCTCTATCTTGTGGCACTAGGAGTAGGAGGAATAAAAGGTTCCCTTCCTCCTCATGGAGCTGAGCAGTTTGATGAGACTACTGCAGAAGGAAGGAAGAAGAGATCTGAGTTTTTTAATTACTTTGTGTTTAGCTTGTCATGTGGGGCATTGGTAGCAGTAACTTTTGTGGTATGGATTGAAGACAACAAAGGATGGCAGTGGGGATTAGGCGTCTCAACTGCATCAATACTCATTTCTATTCCAGTTTTTCTTCTTGGCTCACATACTTATAGGACCAAGATTCCAGCTGGAAGCCCGATCACACCCATGTTCAAGGTATACTTGATATAATAGTATTCTATGTAGCACCGACACTTCATATTGAAGACGTGTCTGATGACTGATACGTGTTGTGTTGTGTTGAACACTGACACAGACACCGACACTTCATTTACTTTCATTTCTCAAATTATGTGTATGTATATGTGTCATGTCTAGTGTCAGTATCAGTGCTTCAGAGATAGTATCTACACAAAATAATATGATAGGAAGGCTACTAAACAAGCTGTTTTGTTTTGAATTGATTGCAGGTTCTTGTTGCAGCAATTTGCAACAACTGCAAAACTAGGAGGAATTCAACCAATGCTATAACTAGCATGGCCATAAGTCCATCCAATACAACTGAAATGGGAAATGGAGAAGATAGTAATAAGACTACAAAAGAGGTGATAGTGATACATTACTCTCTAACAGAAAGCCTGAAGTTCCTCAACAAAGCAGTGATGGAACCAATTCACCCAATATTAAAATGCACAGTAAAAGAAGTAGAAGAAGTCAAGATAGTATTCAAGATTCTTCCCATATTTATGTCCACCATAATGCTAAACTGTTGCCTAGCTCAATTATCCACCTTTTCAGTTCAACAATCAGCAACTATGAATACCAATCTTGGTTCCTTCAAAGTCCCTCCAGCATCTCTACCTATATTCCCTGTCCTATTCATCATGATCCTTGCACCAGTCTATAACCATATAATTGTTCCATTTGCTAGAAAAGTAACAAAAACTGAAATGGGTATAACACATTTACAAAGAATAGGGACAGGACTATTTCTCTCTATTGTTGCTATGGCTGTAGCAGCTTTAGTAGAAACCAAAAGAAAGAAAACAGCTATTAAGTTTGGTATGTTAGATTCTACCAAACCACTTCCAATAACATTCTTATGGGTGGCTTTACAATACTTGTTCTTAGGTTCAGCTGATCTTTTCACTTTAGCTGGGATGATGGAGTTTTTCTTCACTGAAGCACCATGGAGCATGAGATCTTTAGCTACAGCACTTTCATGGGCCTCACTGGCCATGGGATATTTCCTTAGCACTGTTCTTGTGTCTATCATTAATAAGGTCACAGGAGCATTTGGACAAACACCTTGGCTGTTGGGTAGTAACTTGAATCATTATCATCTTGAGAGGTTTTATTGGTTGATGTGTGTGCTTAGTGGACTCAACTTTATTCATTATCTCTTCTGGGCTACTTCCTACAAGTATAGAAGTTTAACAAGTCCTGGATACTAGAACTAGAACTAGCTAGAACACTATTTTATAACCATTTATTGTTCCTTAATAATCACCATGTAATTATACCGTGAGTGAGATGGACAGTGATTCGTGCTCCATGACATGAAACCATATAAATGGCATGCATGGACTAATATTGAATTATTGATGCAGTCACCTTCCACTATTACATTAATTCAGTGTACCTACCATATGTATTTAAATAGTATGTTGGTGAAAAATTTATAAATGAAATTATGTCGTCAAAATCAAATTTCCACTGACCCAACATCTTAAATTCTCCAGTCAAAAGAAGGTTCACTAATGGAAAAAAAAAAACTCCATTCGGATTCTAGTAGAACTGGTCAAATCCTTCCAATTCTGCAAAAACCAAATATCACAAGTTTTTTTTTTTGGTCAAGAATATCACAAGTTTCTCCATTGTTTGTAGCCAACTGATTTTTTCAAAAAGGTTAAAGGTAGTATTTTTGCAATTAGAAACTAGTTGCACCTCCATTTGCCTAATTACACCCATGATAACCTTTTAACTTATGGAAATGACATAAATACCCTCAAGCCCATTTCAAATTTTATCCAGAACCTCAAACCCTCTGTTTCTTTTCCATTTCCATTTCTTCTTAATATTCATAAAAGCCATGATATGTAAAGAATTTCTTATGTTTCCATTTTAGTGCTTTTGTTTTATTACGAAGTTATTTGTAAATCATAAATGTCATTCATTTGTTTTTCATTTAAATTATGATAGTATTTAATTATATGATTTTTGAATTTTAGGATTTTATTGAGTCAATTGTGATTAGAGCCCTATAAATTGTAATCCATTTTCATGAAATAGTATAGTTGAATTTTGAGTAAAAATTTAGAGATGTGTCTCTATGGTTCTATGAGCCGTTCTTAGAGCTTATCGTTGTGTCGTGGCGCTCAATCTCGACTTATCAACCAGAACATCCATAGCTGGTTGTGGCGTCTTCTCGACTTATCGATCAGTTCCCCATCCCCGATTGTGGCTGTCTTCATCCCTTCCATCGTACGACTCTAAATTAGTCACAAATGGCTCCGAGGACCATATCAGTTGCACCCCTTGAAAAATAGGCATTTATCGGCTTATTAAGATTTTTTTTTGACTCCCCTCAGTTTCAAAGTTTGCACCTAGACTCCTAAATTTAATTTATGGCGAGATTGTTGCATTGTATCACTCAATTTATGTAGATGAGTGATTCTTTAGTAACTTATATTTAGAGAGATGGATTTAATAGTATTGACAACGAGCTCTTTACTCAACGACTTCAACGCATTTAATCACGCAAAGAACACTAATGAAATGTGTAATTTATTTTAAAAAATTATTAAAATTTTATTTTGATGATATTTTTCACCATGCGTGATTTTAAAAAAGAAAATTGCAACCACTCATGCGTGATTAATAGCATGGTGATCCATGCTTTGCTACTTTTCTTAAAATGAGCTTCAACTACTCATGCGGCAAGCACACGTAAAGGCTCACTTGATATAAAAGAATGATATATAAAGCATAATAGCATGGGAGAATAGAATCAAAAGTTCCTACGGTGCTCCGCTAGGGTTTGTTCTGTTAAGGTGTGTTCCCATTAGAGTTTGTCCTGGTCTCTAGTAAGTTCGTGTATCCGGTTGAGTCCTCATCATTTTTGAAATCTCAATCAATATTGTGCGATGGTTACATAGGTTAAGCTTCCGGTGTTTGGCATCAGCTACCTATCGTGTATCTTTGTTTTTGTCCCGAGGAACCCATCTTAGGGTTAGAATAGAGTCCAATCCCTTAGTAGAGTCCAGTTCTTAGTTACATATTTCTTTTCAGGTCTATAGAGATATCTACATGTATGTGAAAATCTAGCAGTAGTTGTCATCGTAGTCTGAAATTAGTAGTTTATCTCTCGTGTTGTTGTCTCGTTATTTTGTCCCTGGTCCAGCAGTCCTTACCCCTTGAGTCTAGGGTTTCGCCCTTTAGAGTCCAATAAAATAGCCTTCAGTCTTAGCTTTCACTCGTTGTCTTTGAGGTTTTTCCAATCCACTTTTTTGGCTGGCTACTTCAATCAGCAAGATGGATCCTGCAAAAGAAACACAAAATCAGTCAGCTGATAACCCTGAGATCTTGAATGAAGACCTGGTTAGTAGAATCAGCTCAGTATCAAAGCAGTGAAGGAAATCATTGCTAAAGCCTGAGGGAGCTACAGGGGTTTGCATATCACAGAGCTAGGTCAGAACATGTTTTTATTTAGCTTCAATCAGGAAGCTGAAGCAAAGGAGGTCCTACATAAAGCACCTTGGTTTGTCATGAGCTTCCTAATGTGCCTAGATTATTGGTACCCTCGCGTCTCATGCTTTGATATAGATTTTGAGAAAGCCCCATTTTGGATCCAAATTCATCATTTACCCCTACAGAATATGAATGAGGCTAGTGCTAGGAAGTTGCTAAGCAAGGTAGGAGAGATACTGGAGGTGGAGAATCCTATAGTGGAAGGGAAGATTCTAAGAAATTTCATAGGGGGAAGGGTGAGATTAGACCTGAATAAACCTCTCCCAGCAAGCTGCTGGGTCCCAAGAAAAGATTTACCTCTTATTTGGGTGTCCTACAAGTATGAAAGACTTCAATCTCTATGCTATAATTGTGTCATTATTGGTCATGAACAAAAACACTGTCAGAACCCAACAGCCATGGACTCATGTAACCCTACCAAGCCTAAATATGGCCCTGACATCAGTGTAGGGGCACCTAGAACTAACCAATACCTAGGAAGAGATATCAGCAAACTTGAACAAACACAACACAATACAGAAACACCAATTTCCCCTGCCTTCACAGAAGAACAGGAAACCCTACTATAGACAACTAGCCTTGACCCAAGAAGAACAATATAAACAGATCCAAGCCACTTTCTTAACCAAACCCTATGATAACCCAGAAACGCATAATGGAAACAAAGACTTACCAAAAATAAGCTATAGACCCCACCCACTATGGAACCCTCCTACCTATAATCCAAAACCCCTGTTCCCATACCCCATCACCAAAGTCCAACTCCCTGTATCCCAGGACCAAAAAATATGACACATATCCAGATATATACCAGGTCTCTACCCAACATACACACAAACAGTCCCTCCCAAAGCCAAACCCCCTACCTAGCCTCTATAAAACCAACCAACCAAACCTGACCAAAATAGACCTAGAACAGGGATTACCTCAATCTGGACTTGGCCCAAAGAATGTTGAACTTGTTGGGTTACACAAGGAAGACATTGGATTAAAAGACCCTATCCTAATTACTAACTACCTAAGTCCCAAGGAATTTAGTATCAGGTATGGAGGTGCTAATTTGTCTCAGGAAGATGTTTAGAAAGTTAGAACAAATTTTACCTCTAAACTACAGGGCTCATGGAGAGAACCTGTAAAGGAGTTTCCTAAAGCAGGCTATTATGTGGAGTTCCCAGAGGAAGATCAGGAGGTGAACAGTGCTGTGAGCCACCATTTGGAACAAAGTGATGAAAATGTTTTGGCCCTTAGCATGGTAGATGGAATGAGCCTGAAAAAAAGGAAAGAAACGGAGTCAAGCTCATGATAAGGGAGACAAGGAGAATTGGAGGAAAAAAGGAAAGATTGATTCAAGGTGTACTACCCAAGTTATGACTATAGAAGATTTAGAACAATCTACAAGGTTTAGGACTTTTTGCATGGGCACTTGGAAAACTAAGACTGAGGAGGCAAGCCATATCAAGCCCCCCACCCCCAAATGACTATAATTGGGTGGAACTGTCATAGTTTGGCAGCTGCCACGACTAGTAGAGAGCTAAATGACCTGGTTAAAGGTCATAAGCCTAGGCATTCTCTTCCTAATGAAGACCATAGCCCAAAAGGAGAGAGTTGATCGTGTAACAAGGAAATTAAAGTTTCAAAACATGTTTTGTGTCCATGCCCTTGGGACTTCTTGGGGCTTGGGTTTGTTTTGGAATAGTGCCTATGAGATTCAAGTTATTGACTCATGTAGAAACTATATTCACACTGGTTGGTGTTAGAGAAAAGAAGACTGGAAATTTGTTTGAGATGACTTTCATCTATGGCAACCCATTATTTAATCAAAGAAGACACTTGTGGAAGAAGATTCTAAACCTAAAACCAAGGAGGGGGCGTCCTTGGTGTTGTTTAGGTGACTTTAATGAAATGCTTTCAATCACTGAAAAGGATGGGAGTAGGCCAATTGCTCCTATCAGAATGTCTCTGTTCAGAGAGTTCCTTAATGATGCTGATTTGATGGACCTGGAGTTGAAGGGGTCAAGATTCACTTGGATTAGTAACCCTAGAGATGGGGTGATCACTAAATAGAAGATAGACGAGATTAATGTCAACTGGGGGTGGAGGGATTTGTACTCTCATGCTGTTGGGCTTGCCCTTCCCATTGTCAACTCTAACCATTCTCCTTTAGTCCATCTCCCCTTCCCTCCTTCCAAATGTGCTAAGTTTTTCAAGTATGAGTCTTTCTGGGAGGAGCATAGTGACTACAGGGTGGAATTGCCCTAATTCTTTAGCTGAGGGTTGGGACAAGTTTGCTCAGAAGTCAAAGAATTGTAAGAAATCATTGTCTGCTTAGCACAAGGTTACTTTCAAGAATGCAGCAGTGGAGATTACAAAGCTTAAGTCTAAGCTACAGGTCATATTGAACTCTAGGAAATAGAAGTGAGGAGATCAATTCTATTAGGAAAGAGATTGACATTCTCTAGAGACAAGAGAAAATTTACTAGGGACAGAGGTCCAGAGTAAAATGGCTTACTTGGGGGGATAAAGATTCTAAATTTTTCCTTGCTACTAATGTGCAAAGAAGGGACAAGAATCGCCTGAGTAGGCTTCTGGACAAGGACAATGTTTGGGTGGAAGGACAGTCAGACATAACGCTTGTTATTGAGAATTATTTTAAGGAGATATACTCACCATCTATGGAAGCTTCTCACCCTGAATGTCTCTCAGGTCATCCCTAACCTAGTGTCCTCTTCAATGAATGAAGATTTACTTGCCCCAGTCCTTGGGAATGAGATTTAAAAAGTTGTTTTCTCATTAGGTGCTCTAAAAGCCCCTGGCCCACATGGTTTAAATGGTGAGTTTTACCAAAAGAATTGGCAGATTATAAAAGATGATGTGGTGGAAGCTATCTCTGCCTTCTTTTCCTCAGGGAATCTTGGGGAGTGGGTGAATAAAACTGTGGTTGCTCTTATTCCTAAAATTCCTCATCCTGAATCTATTGGTCAGCTTAGACTAATTAGTTGTTGTAACTTTATCTATAAGATCATTTCTAAGATTGTGGTGGGGAGATTGAAACCTATGCTGAAACTCTCTAATTTCTCCTCATCAGGGTGCTTTTGTGGGAAGGAGATTGATTCAAGATAATCTTATGGTTTCCCAAGAAGCATTTCATTTTCTTAAGAAGAAAGCAAGTGCCCTCGAAGGCAGGATTTGCCATCAAGATGGATATGAATAAAGCCTATGACAGAGTGGATTGGAATTTCCTAAGAGAAGTCTTTATTTCTTTTGGCTCTAGTGTCCACTAGGTCTCTCTTGTCATGTCTCTAGTAGAGTCTGTTAGTTATGTCTATCAAGTTAATGGGTCTAGGAGTCATGTCATTATCCCTGGTAGAGGTTTGAGACAAGGGAATCCTTTGTCCCCTTATCATTTTATTCTTGTATTTGATGTTCTTTCTAGATTGATTTCTAGGGCTTGCTCTAATGGGAACATTCATGGTCTTTCTTTTGCTAGTGGAGCCTCTAGCCTAACTCACTTATTTTTTGCAGATGATGCTATTATTTTTGGCAGGGCTAATAATAAATAAGTGTACCAAGTGGTAGCTATTCTTAACAGTTTTACAGCTGTTTCTGGTCAGAAAATTAACCTTAAAAAACCAGGTCTTATTTGTGGGAAGAATGTGCCTGACACTCTCAAAGCACCTCTATCTCACATTCTCAGTATTCCTCTCTGGGAGTCCCCAGGAAAGTACTTAGGTATCCCTATTGAATGGGGTACATCTAGAAGATAGGCTTTGTTGTGGATTAAGGAAAGGGTTTCTATCTAAACTAGAAGGGTGGAAGGAAAGCTATTTATCTAAAGCAGGGAAGGAGGTGCTCATTAAATCGGTTATCCAGGCTATTCCCTCCTATGTTATGGCTATTGTGAAATTACCAAAGAACTTCTGTCAATCTCTCTGCTCAGCAATAGCTAACTTCTGGTGGAGTGCCAAGGTGAGAAACAGAGGAATGCACTGGAAAAGTTGGGATTATATGTGTCTACCAAAGAATAAAGGTGGATTGGGCTTTAAAAGTTTTACAACTCAGAATTCTTCTTTCCTCTCTAAGCAAGCCTGGAGGTGCTTTAACAATCCAAATGATTACTGGGCTAGAATCCTTATAGGGGTATATTGTAATAGAGAGGAATTTTGGAGTGTAAAACCTAAAGCAGGCAGTTCTTGGGTTTGGAGGAGTACTAGTATCCTTCATGGCAGAGATATTCTAAAGGAGAATGGCAGATGGATTATTGGTGATGGAAGCAGAATAGATATTAGGGGAGACTCTTGGTTACCTAATGGACAAAAAGCATATATGGTGGATGGTTGTACTTTCACTAAGGTGCAGGAATTAAGATACCCTAACTCCCATTCATGGGATACTAATGCACTATGAACACCCAATTTTAACCGGTACATTTTTTACTTTTTCAAAAAATCACAAAAATACGTTTTTCGCGTATATTTGATTCCTAATCCCTCGAATAGGTCATTTTGCGCTAATTTACTAATTTTGCGTTATTATTACTTTTTTTAGTGGTTAAACAAAAATTAAAAAAATATATGCTAATTCAAAAAATTCCAAAGTAAATTTAATTTATTTTTCTTGTTGCAATATTTTTAATTAAAAAACGAAAATAAAAAAATAAAATAGATATGAAATAATACAAATTACAAAATAAAATAAAAAAGGGAGGTGCAATAATAAAAATTATTATTACAAAAAGTAGTCGCTTTTTGGGTATTTTCGGGGGTTGTTTTTTCTACTTTTGCGAAGGCAATTTCTCTCTCCTCAGACCTCGTTTCGACGATCCGAACGGTAAAAGTGAAGAGGGATGTCTCACGAACCTGATGTCCAAAAAACGAAGATGATCCAACGGTTAACGAATCCGGAATCGCACCTTTACGGTGAGAGGTTTGAGAAAAATGGACCAAAAACTGAAGCTATTGTGAAGGCGATTTCTCTCTTCTCAGACCACGTTTTGACGATCCGAACGGTGAAAGTGAAGATATATGTCTCACGAACCTACTGTCAAAAAACAAAGACGATCCAACGGTTAACGAATCCGGAATCGCGCTTTTACGGTGACAGGTTTGAGAAAAACGGGAATTGTGTTCTCTAAGTGGGAATTGTTTTCTCTATCTTGTTTTAGTCCCACATTGCTTGCAAGAAACAACAACCCTATAGAAATTGACTATAAAAGAGGTTGAGAGGTGAAGGTTTAAAGGGGGGAGTCATTGACAGATTAAGTGATCTTTTGGGCCAGCCTTTGCGGTCCAGACACTAAAAGTCTGTTTTTGATTAGTTTGTAATTTTTTTGAATCGGTTTTTCGGTTCTCAAAGCAGTCCGGTTCGCAGTTGACCTGGTCAGACTGCTTGGTCCGGTTCGGCGTTCATCAACTTGAGTTTAGTTTTGTATTTATTTATTTATATCTATTTGTTTATTTATTTATTTATTTATGTACATATTTATTGATTATTTATTTATTTCTTTAGTTTTTTTTTGTATATCTTTATTTTATGCTTGATATAAACCCTAGGGTAGAAGACTATTATTTTCTGTATATGTGTTTGTTTGTTTTGCAACTAGGGGGTATATTTAACATTTTGCTCCTACACACCCACTATCACACTTCTGCACACACGTGAGAATAGTCTTGTACCCGGACTGGAGAATAACCTAAGTTAGAACGAGACTGCGTAGTGATGGCCTACTGGATGTGCGTCCTGTTGGGTGGTCACGAAAGTCTCACCTAGAGTTTGGTCCCTCTTGAGAATGCTGGCACTCCTAATAGCTTGCCTATTGTTGTTGATCAGTGTTCTTAATTGGGGTCGTTGGCTCTAGGAACCTTATTTAGGACTCTATAGAGCTACCTTTGAGAGGTTCACTTGATAGAAAAAGCCTTAGATCTATTCCCAAAGGGACCCCTCTAGGACACAAAGGAGCTTAATATTTTTGCATTCAAGCAAACAATAATACAACTCCCATTTTGCAAACTGCACCCCATTTTACTATTGCACCCTCTGTTTTCGTTTTTATTATTTCCTTTTACAAAAAACCTAAAAAAACAAATAGATAAATATTTCATTTTCAAAAAAAATTAAATAGGGGACTAAATCGACTGTACAGTCGGGTTAGTCAGCTTTTTAGGTTACTAATGAACCGTTACGGATCATGTCCTAAAATCCCTATTTAAAACAAACAATTTCTAAATCAAAATAAACCCAAACATATTTCTTTCCATAAATCAAAAACTCCATTTTTCGAAAATAGGGGACTAAGCCGACTGTACAGACGGGTTAGTCAGTATTCTAGGATAAATGAACCGTACGGTTCAAGAGTCCTAAAATCCCTATTCAAATAAAATCAAACCAACACACATAAAATCATTTTCCAAAACTCCAAAAACTCTATTTTCTGAAAATAGGGGACTAAGCCGACTGTACAGACGGGTTAGTCAGCGTTCTAGGACGGATGAGCTGTACAGCTCAATAATCCTAAAACCCCTATATTAAAAAACATCAACCAACAAAATTTTTCAGGAAGAACTACGTGACTTTTGAGTTCCTCATTGCACCGGAGGATACGTAGGAGCGGGGCTTCCCCGTCAAGTCAAAATTAAACTTTTCTAAATTAGCCCTTATTATTCTCTACTATTTTATTTTTGGGTAAAACAAATAAATTCGTAATTTATATTTGCACAATCAGATTTAGGGTAACTGTCTTAGGACGGATGTACTAGGGGTGTAGTGGAATTAAGTTTTCGCCCTTCCCTATGCATAACCGACTCCCGAATCCAACCTGGTTTACGCAGACCATTAATTTTAAGATAGGTTTTTCTCAATTTTCCCTATTTAATAAATTGGGTGGCGACTCCCTGAAATATCGATTTTTGGGCCGTCTACGTCGGGATCCCGGTCACGACAGAGTTGCCCCTCTGTGCTTACTTTCTTACGAGATAATACATAAAACTATGTTTTCTTGTTTTATCAAAGTAAGGAATAAGTATAGATATGAACCTCAATTTTAATCGGTGAAATATGCACAATTGTCTTTTGACTGTTAAAGTTAAATGGGTAACAAGAAATACAAACAGTGCCAGAGCTGAATCGATAGCACGAAGTTTCAAAACAATGTCAGGGCGAAACTAGTAGCATGAAAATCAAAGACAATGCCAGGGCGAGACCGATAGCACAAAATTAAAGACAGTGCCAGGGCGAGACCGATAGCACAAAATTAAAGACAATGCCAGGGCGAGACCGATAGCACGAAAATTAAAGACAATGCTAGGGCGAGACCGATAGCACAAAAGTAAAGCAGTGCCAGGGCTGAACCGTTAGCACGAAATTTAAAAGACAATGCCAGGGCTGAACCGTTAGCAAAAAATTTAAAAGACAAATGCCAGGGCTGAACCGTTAGCATGAAAGGTAAAGCAGTGCCAGGGCTGAACCGTTAGCACGAAATCTAAAAGACAATGCCAGGGCTGAACCGTTAGCGTGAAAGGTAAAGCTATGCCAGGGCTAAACCGTTAGCACGAAATTTAAAAGACAATGCCAGGGCTGAACCGTTAGCAAGAAATTTAAAAAGACAATGCCAGGGCTGAACCGTTAGCAAGAAATTTAAAAAGACAATGCCAGGGCTGAACCGTTAGCATGAAAAGTAAAGCAGTGCCAGGGCTGAACCGTTAGCACGAAATTTAAAAGACAATGTCAGGGCTGAACCGTTAGCAAGAAATTTAAAAAGACAAATGCCAGGGCTGAACCGTTAGCATGAAAGGTAAAGCTGTGCCAGGGCTAAACCGTTAGCACGAAATTTAAAAGACAATGCCAGGGCTGAACCGTTAGCATGAAAAGTAAAGCAGTGCCAGGGCTGAACCGTTAGCACGAAATCTAAAAGACAATGCCAGGGCTGAACCGTTAGCATGAAAGGTAAAGCTGTGCCAGGGCTAAACCGTTAGCACAAAATTTAAAAGACAATGCCAGGGCTGAACCGTTAGCATGAAAGGTAAAGCAATGCCAGGGCTGAACCGTTAGCACGAAATCTAAAAGACAATGCCAGGGTTGAACCGTCGGCATAAAAAGTAAAGCAGTGCCAGGGCTGAACCGTTAGCACGAGGATGAGAAGGGAAATGCCAGGGCTGAACCGTTGGCATGAGAAGTAAATCAGTGTCAATGCACGTCTTGCTTTGGAGGACTCTTTTTTTATTACTTTATTTGCAAAGTACTGAACACAAATGTATGATTCTAATCATGAAGTGGAATGCATGGATAGACATGAAATGTATGCAAACTATGACATGAAATGCATGAATTATGCATGATCTTGAGTTGAAATTAAGATGCACTTGTCTTGAAAGCTGGATTCACTGAGAATTTTTTCTTTTTGTGCAGGCTTTATTTGAAACCAATCAAGCTTGTCCTCATATGGAAGTTTATCCTCAACACAGCTAACTTGCTTAGGCCCTTTTTCTCTTTTTATGACCACTTCTCTCCTTTCGAGCAAATCATCCTCAAATTTGACCTTCTCTCTCTTCTTTTTTTGATTGTCATTAGCTCTCTAAATCACATTACTGATTCCAAGTTGACTATTTTTGAAGCATTACTTAATGAGCCTGCATGGATTCACAAGTATTTAAGAGCTGGAACTTTTTGGGTTTGGATTTTTGGTTTGAAAGTGGGGGGTATTTTGGAGGGAAAACATAGGGAAGACAAAGGCGACACAGGATGGTAGGAAAAAAAGGTATTATGGCAACCTCGAGTTTATTGGGGATTCCATTTACTTGAGGTGCCTGACTTGCTGGGAATTGGCTGGGTATTGGAAACAAGTTTTACCATAGGGGAGACTTCCAGAGGTAGCAAGTAAAATCTAACTCACGGTTATGCAAACACTTTTGCCCCGGTGTTAGTAGAAGGTATTGCCCCAAGAGAAGGCTACACGGGTGTACCAAACAAAATTTGACTCATGAAAGGACCTGCAAAGATTTCACTTCAAACAGCTCAGGTGTGGAAAAGAAAGTTTTGACTCATGACGGGTCTTACACAGGTTTTTGCCCCAGTACTGGTGAAAGTTGTTGCTCACAAGAGTGCACTTGACGGATGTAGGGTATGGTAAGGATTTTTCCTCATTCTGGTGAAAGACATTGCCCTGAGAGAATACTACCTGATGTAACAAGAAACATTTGACTCTTAAAGGTCTTACGAAACTTGCCCCAGTGAGGGGTTTTCTCGAGACTCTCAAGCTTATCCTTCACAAAGTTGCCCAAATGTACACTATTGTGTGGCCCAAGTAGAAGAAATTTCCCAGTGACTACATAAGCTTCTCATTGTAAGTCTCATTCCCCTTTTGTGCCCTAATTTTTGCCTAGACTGCCTTTGCAGGTTTTCAGTCTAGCGGGGTTTATTTTTCTTTTATTCTCCCTAATTTTTGCCTAGACCACCCTTTCGGGTTTTCAATCTAGCGGGATTTTTTTTTCATTTCCTTTTTTATTAGAGCAAAGAATAATTTAAAAGAAGCAAATGATTTATCTCAAAATTAACATTAAGAAAATGAAAACGATCATTCATCAATCAGAGTGGGATTTTGGAGGCTTGTAATGTGACTATGGGTTATGGGTTATGAAAGAAATAGAATTAGAATGCTCAAGGAAACGTCTTACGGGCATGGGTTATGGGCTATGGAAGAAAGATGGTTAGAAGGTTCAAAGAACGGGCATGAGTAACAGGTTATCGGGATGGATTGATTGGGAGGCTTAAAGGAATGCTTTACAGGCATGGATTATGGGTTATGGAAAGGAAATGAATAGAAGGTTCAAAGAAATGTTTTGCGAGTATGGGTTACATGCTATGGGAGACAAATGAATAGAGGGCTCAAAGAAAGGTTTTAGGTTATGGGTTATGGGAATGGATCAAGGATCTTTAGTGCATTCAGCTTTCTACTGTGTTCCCCAGACCTTATATCATTCCTTTTTTTTTTTTTAATTTTTATTACTTTTTTTTTCACCCCCTCTGCTTTTTGATCACTCTTTCTTTTGTGCCCTAATTTTTGCCAAGACTGACAATACTTGCTTTCAGTCTTGCGGGCTTTATTCATTTTTCTCTTTTTCTTTTCTTTTGAACTTTTTCCACCATCTCTTTGATTTCATAACTTTGGAAAACTAAATGCACTAAATTCTATTGTAGCGTCGATCCTTGTCCAGGGTTTAGTGAAGGGACGTTACAGGCTCAAAGGGGACGGTAAGGGATATATTTTGTTTGGGATAGAGAAAGACGACCACTCTTCATTTGAAGTCATGATTCCACGTTTGCAAAATTTGAATTTTGAAATAACATCTACTCTTTTACACATTCTTTGCTCTTCATTTCTTTTGAATTCTTTTTTGTTTTTTTTCTTTGCTTTTTTTTGGGAAATGGACATTTGATATCCGATATTCGCTCACCGGTTCATCCCTGAATGACGCAGCTAAAAGGGCTTTAAGAATTATCACTTGAGGCAAGAACTCAAAAGGGGTCGGTGTTTTAAGGGGACACGGGGAGAAAGGATGGAGATGGGTTTTTTAAATCCATGCAAATTCATTAGCATAAAACTTCAACTAAGTCAACTTGGTTTCGAACTACATAATTAAAGAAGTGCTAATGACAATCATCTTTTTCCTTCTCTTTTTGAGCAAAACATAATTACCAACCTTATGTCCCCCTTTTTTCCAATATGCCCGAGTATTGTGCCCCATGATATCTTTCCTCTCACATTATTTCGCTACACCTCTAATGATTAATCTTCCCAACAAGTCTCAAGCGAATGATCCAATTCCACGAGTCTAAGCTTGATTGGAACACAAGCACAAAAATTTCAAACTCCTTTTTATTTATTTTCTTAAAGAAAAATTTATGAGAAGGAGTCAAAGAGACCAATATGTTATGAAATGCATGGTATGTATGCAAGCATTCACCCTAAAATGCAACATGTGTTGTTTTGTAATGGCTTTTTTTTTGTAATCATTTTCATGCAAGAAATGAAATGCAAATTTTTTTTTGCCCCATTTGAAGGGAAATGCTATGAGGATTGACAAATGATAATGTGCTTTGTTTAATTCACTCACGAAAGTATGCATAACAAGCAAAGATTTTTATATACATGAAAAGAGAAAAAAAATGAAATATGGAGAAATTTTATGATGAATGATTTTTGACAAATGATAATGATGATGCACTACCCGCAAAAAAAACAAATTTTCCTAAGGACTTATGCAAAGAAAAAAACAAATTCTATTTTTTTTTTGAAATGCACTTGTATTTTACAATGCAACATGCTTTTTTTCTTATGCTTTTTATGCATGAAATGTAATGCAAATTTTATGTTGTTTATGCATGAAATGCAATATGATTTTTAATTTTATAGAAAAAAAAAAGTGATTTTATGAACCCAAAAGTTTGTTTATGGGGAAAAGTTTTTTTTTTGTTTTTTTTTTGGTATGAAAAATAAGGTAAGAGGTGGAGTAGCTCTCTTTGTAACCTAAGTTGGTTGGCCCATGCTAGTGGTCTTTGGACCCTATGGATCTATGGTTTTTCTATTCTGAATAGTCACTGGGTTAGCAGCTATAACCTAGGGAAATTTTAGGTCTCTAGAGTCAAGTACTCTTCTAGAAGTGTAAACACACCAGGATGTACATCCCAGATGTGGATACCCACAGAGAAGAATCGTACTCTAGATGAGGAATTCATGGTAGCCACTAGTATGTACATCCAAAATGACTACCACTACACAGCCTCGTTCTAACTTATGTTATTTTGTTTAGGCTCAGGTGTAAGCCCAACTCTCAGTGTGTGCTCACAGTGTATGTGTGGTGTGTGAAGCGAGCATAGGAACACTAAAAAATAACAAAAACCCCAAATTGTACCTTATAATTACTTTGCACAAACAAATTAAAAAGGCTTGACTCTCATGTGTCCCCAGTGGAGTCGCCATCTGTCGTGACCGGGATCCCGACTCAGACGGCCCAAAAATCGATATTTCAGGGAGTCGCCACCCAATTTATTAAATAGGGAAAATTGAGAAAAACCTACCTTAAAATTAATGGTCTGCGTAAACTAGGTTGGATTCGGGAGTCGGTTATGCATAGGGAAGGGCGAAAACTTAATTCCACTACACCCCTAGTACATCCGTCCTAAGACAGTTACCCTAAATCTGATTGTGCAAATATAAATTACGAATTTATTTGTTTTACCCAAAAATAAAATAGTAGAGAATAATAAGGGCTAATTTAGAAAAGTTTAATTTTGACTTGACGGGGAAGCCCCGCTCCTACGTATCCTCTGGTGCAATGAGGAACTCAAAAGTCACGTAGTTCTTCCTGAAAAATTTTGTTGGTTGGTATTTTTTAATATAGGAGTTTTAGGATTATTGAGTTGTACAGCTCATCCATCCTAGAACGCTGACTGACCCGTCTGTACAGTCGACTTAGTCCCCTATTTTATAAAAATGGAGTTTTTGGAGTTTTGGAAAATGATTTTATGTGTGTTGGTTTGATTTTATTTGAATAGGGATTTTAGGACTCTTGAACCGTACGGTTCATTTATCCTAGAATGCTGACTAACCCGTCTGTACAGTCGGCTTAGTCCCCTATTTTTGAAAAATGGAGTTTTTGATTTATGGAAAGAAATATATTTGTGTTTATTTTGATTTAGAAATTGTTTGTTTTAAATAGGGATTTTAGGACATGATCCGTAACGGTTCATTAGTAACCTAAAAAGCTGACTAACCCGACTGTACAGTCGATTTAGTCCCCTATTTATATTTTTTTGAAAATGAAATATTTATCTATTTATTTTTATAGGTTTTTTATAAAAGGAAATAATAAAAACGAAAACAGAGGGTGCAATAGTAAAATGGGGTGCAGTTTGCAAAAAGGGAGTTGTATTATTGTTTGCTTGAATGCAAAAGTATTAAGCTCCTTTGTGTCCTAGAGGGGTCCCTCTGGGAATAGATCTAAGGCTTTTTCTATCAAGTGAACCTCTCAAAGGTAGCTCTATAGAGCCCTAAATAAGGTTCCTAGAGCCAACGACCCCAATTAAGAACGCTGATCAACAACAATAGGCAAGCTATTAGGAGTGCTAGCATTCTCAAGAGGGACCAAACTCTAGGTGAGACTTTCGTGACCACCCAACAGGACGCACATCCAGTAGGCCATCACTACGCAGTCTCGTTTTAACTTAGGTTATTCTCCAGTCCGGGTACAGGACTATTCTCACGTGTGTGCAGAAGTGTGATAGTGGAGTGTGTGTAGGAGCAAAATGTTAAATATACCCCCTAGTTGCAAAACAAACAAACACATATACAGAAAATAATAGTCTTCTACCCTAGGGTTTATATCAAGCATAAAATAAAGATATACAAAAAATAACTAAAGAAATAAATAAATAATCAATAAATCAATAAATATGTACATAAATAAATAAATAAATAAATAAATAAATAAACAAATAGATATAAATAAATAAATACAAAACTAACCTCAAGCTGATGAACGCGAGGAACGCCGAACCGGACCGAGCAGTCTGACCAAGTCAACTGCGAATCGGACTGCTTTGAGAACCGAAAAAAACCGATTCAACAAAAAAAATTACAAACTAATCAAAGACAGACTTTTAGTGTCTGGACCGCAAAAGGCTAGCCCAAAAGATCACTTAATCTGCCAATGACTCCTCCTTCCAAACCTTCACCTCTCAACCTCTTTTATAGTCAATTTCTATAGGGTTGTTGTTTCTTGCAAGCAATGTGGGACTTAAAACAAGATAGAGAAAACAATTCCCACTTAGAGAACACAATTCCCGTTTTTTTCAAACCTATCACCGTAAAAGCGCGATTCCGGATTCGTTAACCGTTGGATCGTCTTTGTTTTTTGACAGTAGGTTCGTGAGACATATATCTTCACTTTCACCGTTCGGATCGTCAAAACGAGGTCTGAGGAGAGAGAAATCGCCTTCGCAATAGCTGCAGTTTTTGGTCCGTTTTTCTCAAACCTCTCACCGTAAAGGTGCGATTCCGGATTCGTTAACCGTTGGATCATCTTCGTTTTTTGGACACCAGGTTCGTGAGACATCCCTCTTCACTTTTACCGTTCTGATCGTCGAAACGAGGTCTGAGGAGAGAGAAATTGCCTTCGCAAAAGTAGGAAAAAAACAACCCCCGAAAATACCCAACAAGCGACTACTTTTTTTGTAATAATAATTTTTATTATTGCACCTCCCTTTTTTTATTTTATTTTGTAATTTGTATTATTTCATATCTACTTTATTTTTTTATTTTCGTTTAAAGATATTGCAACAAGAAAAATAAATTAAATTTACTTTGTAATTTTTTGAATTAGCATATATTTTTTAATTTTTGTTTGACCACTAAAAAAAGTAATAATAACGCAAAATTAGTAAATTAGCGCAAAATGACCTATTCGAGGGATTAGGAATCAAATATACGCGAAAAACGTATTTTTTGTGATTTTTTGAAAAAGTAAACAATGTACCGGTTAAAATTGGGTGTTCACATGCACTAAGGGGGGCTCTTTAGAGTCATAGTGCAATTGAAGCCTTGAAAGCTCTTATTGGATGGAGGGACCAAGAAGACAAGTTTATTTGGCCCCACAATAAGGAATGAAGTTATTCTGTGAAGTCAGGCTATTGGTGCTTAAGTGATGGTTTATCTGAGGTTAGCTTTAGTCCCTCTTCTTCCTATTGCCACTCACAAGAGGCTTGGGCTAATTTGTGGAAAGTAGGAGTTCAAGATAAAGTTAAGCATTTTATTTGGCGTATAAGGAAGAACTCTTTGACCAATAAAGTCAATCTGTTCAATAGAAGGATTGCCAAAGATACAAAATGCCCTATATGCAACACAGAAGCAGAAACTGTGGAACATCTTTTTCTATTATGCCCTTGGACTACCCCAATTTGGTTCACTTTACAATTATGTAAAGTCTCAACTAAGGAGAATGTCTCTAGTATGGATAAATGGCTGGATCTATTCCTGGATACTGCTCAAGAGGATGTCTGCTTTAACCCAGAGGTTTGTGTATCTATTTTCGTAACCCTTTGGCATATCTGGAAGTTGAGAAATGTTAAGGTATTTGATGAGAAGCATCCAAACCCGTTGGATGTTGTTTTTGCTGTGAAAAACAATATCTCAAAACTAGACTGCTTGAAACCAAATCCATCATGTACTACTCAAATCTACTCTGGCATCCCTAACCCTAAGCCCAGATGGAGACCCCCCAGAATCAACGTGCTTAAATTCAACATTGATGCTCAATTTGACTTGAGAACGGGTCGTGGATGTATAGGGGTGATTTGCAGAGACAACAAAGGAAGAGTTATCACGGGCTTTACCTCGAAGATCTTTGCGAGTTCAGCCCTGGTTGCGGAGGCCCTTGCGATAAGAGAAGCAGTCTCCCTGACTATCAATCTCTCCTCTTCAAGCGCCTTATTTGAATCGGATTGCTTGCAACTCATCGAAACATGCAGAAGGAAGTTAGTGAGGAAAGGGATTGAAAACATAATTGAAGATAATATTATGAAGATGAGAGAGGAGTTTACCTTGATTGGGTTCCTGTGGATCAAGCGTGAACGTAATATGGTAGCTGATCTGATCGCAAAGCTAGCTTCAACGAACTCTCTTCCGCGCAACTGGTGCAGTAATCCTCCCCAAAACCGAGGATTCAGAACGAGAATTAAGGGAAGAACGATGGTGTCCGTTTAGGGTTAGGTGGTTGGTATGAGCTGAGAAGGGCATTTGTTTCGTTGCCGTTTTCGTGATAGTAGTTGGTAGAATGATCTTTGTTATTTACTATCTGTTTATGAGGAATTGGGCTTGATCCGATTTGCTTCGTTTGTAGTGGCTTGGCCCAATATGTATTGCTACTTTGTATCTCGGTTTTGGGCTTCGCCCAGATATTAATGTTTAAAACCCAAATCAGTTGATAAAAAAAAAAGCATAATAGCAGCTTGTTTAGTTGCCTAATTGTTCTGGACTGGGCCTTCGGCCCAATCCGATGCTGAACTAGCCAGCACCGGTCCATTACCAAAATGGAGAAGTCATTACTGGGCCTCCGATTCACTGAGATCAACGGTTCAAATCTACCCTCGTGGAGGCTCGCTTGATCAAACGGTCGAGATCGACCATACTGATCCGATGGCCAGCACTTCCCCTCTTATACTAAACAGGTAGACATAATCTTAACCCATACTGTTACTCTGCTTAAACTCTTACTCCACTGACTTGGGCGTCGGAGTGTCATTGCAGGTACAACCCGGGCAGAACTCTGCGGGCGACCAGATATCACTCACCCAATCAACTCACGCAGTTGGACTCCGGACTCGACTACTCGTACCTGCTCCAGGTCGAGCACCTCAGTTCATTGGCGACCACAGTGGGAGAGCCACTCCAGGCGTTATCCCGCCTCCGTTCCTATGGCTCCGCGAGGCAGACCACCCCGCCAGAGGAACCCGCTCTTGCAAAGCGTGGTTGGTACCCCTGACCAACCACAACCGACCCCAGAGGGTGTTCCGATTACCACTGAGAACACTGTTCAAGGCACACTCTCTGGACCGGCCACTTAGGCAAACATCGTACTACCAGCCAACCCCGTACAGCAGATTCTGGAAATACTGACTCAAGTGACTTCAGGGCGGGCGAACGTCACACCGGGAAGAAGGAATCCATCTAGGCGACATGGATCACCTCCAAGAAGGCATCTCGTCCACCGGTCCCCACCTCGACAAAGGAGTCAAAGAGGGGTCGGGCTCTGACGCCACATAGAACAACACCCTCCTCGACCGATCCTACTTATTGGCCAGAAGAGTCCTTTTACCAAGAATCTTCATACGACTCGTTTGGGTCGCCCGCTCGGTCGAGAAGCAGGTCATCTGACCGGTATGCCCGTTCTCATTACGAGAATCGGTCACCAGAACGACGGAACCGCTACGAAAGCTCTCCAGAGCGACGTGGTCATCGAGGCCGACGCTTCGAGGACCGGCCGCCTCGCAGAGAAAGGATTGGTATGTGGATGAGACCCTTTACCCGAGACATTGACGAGTATCTCATCCCTTGTGCCCTGGAAAAACCCCTGTCGGACTTAAGAATGTACAACAGCGTCAAAGATCCAGATGCCCACCTGAGATACTTTGATTTGATGATGCAATACCGGGGAGCATACGGGCCAGTTAGGTGCAAGATATTTCCCCTAACCTTGGAGGGGCCGACCTTAGAATGGTTCACGGAACTGAGGCCGAACACCATCTCATCCTGGGAACAGCTCGCTGGGGTTTTTTCCGCCTGTTTTACATCTTCGAGGGTGAAACCCAAGTCACACGCAATCCTGAAAGCGATCAGACTGGAACCTGGGGAAACACTCCGCGACTATGTAGAGCGGTTTAACAAAGAGGCTGCCAACGTAAGAGGACTGGAGGACGACATGAGACCGTGGTTCCTCCGGGACGGACTTCGTATAGGCACTTTGTTCGAAATTGAAGTAGGCGTAAACGAACCGCCTGATTTGGAAACTTTCCTCTGCAGATTTCAAATTCATGAACTATGAAGAGAGGGCAATGACAACGCAAGCCCTCGCGGGGGAACGATTAAAGAAAACTAAGGGGAGCGTGACCAGAGATCGAGAAGGGATCCAGGAGGTCCCTTTAGGGACTTCAAATCCAGAAAGTTCTCAGACCGCACTAAGCTGAACACGTCCTACGCCCAGATTATGAATGAATTTGCAAATACAGAACTCAAAATTATGAGGAGACCTGTACCAATGGTCCTTAAAGAATGACAGTGCCCGTCCCGTAAATACTGCCGCTATCATCGTAGTAACGGGCACGACACCAACAACTGTATGGCCTTGAAGGATGATATAGAAGACATGATCAGAAAGGGAAAGCTTACTCAATACGTTAAGAAGGGACAGACAGATGAACGAGATGATATGCCAGTAACTTGCTCTCCTCGAAAGGAGAAGACAGTGTTCAACGAAAGGTCCAAAACAAGAGAGAAGGGGGACGATGAAGATGAGGTACTACCAAAATCTAAAGGGCGCCAAATCGCTATGGTGATTACCGGGGGATGCCCTAGTAATGAAAAGGAAACTAAAAAGTCCATGAAAAGAAGATGGAAAGAAATTATGAGCGTCACTTATACATCCATTCCCAGGGTTCTCACAAAGAGATCGCCCATATCCTTTGAGGACAACGACTTGCTAGATGGAAAGCCAAACAAACAGATTCCACTACTAATAGTTGCTGTAATGGCCAATGTGGAGGTTAGGAGGATCTTGGTCGACCAAGGGAGCTCAGCCGACATCATTTTTGAAGGTCTCCTAGACGTGTTGAAAATTTCTAGAGAAGATCTAAGACCTTACCGGGGGTCAAATTTGACCGGCTTCAATGGGACGTCCACAAAATATTGAAAAGGCATTAAGAGACGCAGTTTGAGAGGAAAAGTGTCCCTCACTAATAGTGAATAGTGAGGCATTCTTAGTTCGTCGCTGAGAAACTTTTTTACTAGTCCCACTTATTTTTTTGGCTTCCCTCCCTCCCACCGTCCACTTTTTTTTTGTCACTTAAGTTAAAACTGAAACACTCTCTCGTGAAATGAAACTCACTCCCACTGTCCTCCTCGTGAAATGAAACTTTGAATCCCTAACAGATCATCAAGCCCCATTCACGTCTCCAACGTTCTTCTCTTCCAATCACTCTCTGAATCACCCTCCAACGTATCTGAATCACTCTCCAATGTTGTTCTCTTCCAATCACTCTCTTGCTCTGAATCAAAGATAGGTTCTATCTCTCTGTCGCTCTCCATTCGCGTTCTCGCTCTTCCAATCACTCACTCACTCTGAATCAACGATCTTGCTCGCAAAATTTTCAAAGCTAAAGGTAAATCATCTTTTTATTTTTTCGTTTTTGTTTCATCCCTTCCATTCGCGTTTTTTCGTTTTTGTTTCATCCCTTCTACTTTCAAAGCTAAAGGTGAAATTTGCTTAACTGTCATTGATAATGAAAAGATTAGGTTTTTTGTTTTTTGCTTAACTGTCACACGGTTGGAGCACAAGGTGCTCGAGGAAATGCCTCACAGAGCACGAAACAATGATAGAAGATCCGGTTTAACACCATTTACATAATGTAGAAATAGACCCATCCAACTTCAGAAAAACAACCACAATCCACATAGGAATAAACCCATTCCACAATGTTAGCCACACAAGAATAAGTAAACTGTGTTAGAGTGGTATTACACAAAAAAGACGAACATGGTTTAGCTTTGCAAAATTAAGGGACAAAAATGACAACAATAATAGACATGAGACCAAAAAAAAACTAAAAAAGAAAATAAGTGACCAAAACTGAAATAATAGTGAAGGGACCAGAACAAAAACTAAAAAAAATGACACTGTTTTTTAGCTTAAAATTTATAACTTAGCAGATTTTGGTGTGTGCATTTTTCTTTTAATTTTACTCTTAACTCTTTAGTCCAACATTAGAGTAAGATTAATTAATTCCAATACGTCAATACCCGTATCCCATGCACACCCATTTGTTAGTAATTCAGTGTTAGTATTGAGCTCACTTGTAAGTCCAGTTCATTTGCATTGTATTCAGTTTTGTTCAGTTGCATTAGTTGTTAGATTGAGCAACTGTTGTAGCAATATGTAACTGAACCATGCCTTGTTTAAAGCAAAGTAAATGAACGAATTTCAGTGTGAAGATTTTATTCCAGATTATTCCCCTTACCCTCTTTTATGTGTTTACAAATTTTCATCCTACACCTCCCCAATCACATTCTCAAGCTGATGTTGCATCTGTTGACACCCCCCCAAGTATAATCCCATGTTGATTCATATCCAGAAATTGGGTCTTCTGACAATGATGGGCGTATGTGGATTTGTCCAGGTCCAGGTAACACGTAAGTATTAGTATCTAGTTTTCATGAAATAGTCTACATTAACTTATATGCGTATGACTTACAACTTGTTTAATGTTATTGTACAGTTTTGACCCTCCTATTCAGCCAACCCGTGAAATCACAAAGATAATAAAAAAGAAGTTTGAAGTGTCTTGGATGAATTATTGAGAGGTCAAGAGAGAGGACGAGAAGTTGGCAAAAATGTGGTTTAATGAGTTTAAGGTATGAAAACATGTCTATACATTATTAAAACGTTTATTATACAACATTTGGCTGTTAAATTTGGCTGTTGAATTTGTGATATATATCACCAGTTAGTGACTATTCAAGTTACTATTCAGTTTCCCGTTTGCTTTTACCTGTCCTTGATTACATACTAAAAGAGTAAATGAATATAATGTGAACACGTTGCTGACATGGAAAAGTGGTTAGGAAGTTAACAAGTCAGTTAGGCAAATGGAATCTGTATTGCATGAGGCAGAATTCAGAAATTATAAGTGGAATTATAAGTGGTAATTTTGAATTATGAGTGGAATTATAAGTGTTAAGGAATTATAAGTGGCTAATTTTGTATTGCAGAGGAAGTATAAGTGGCTTCTGAAGCATGATGCAGCAATTAAAAAGACATTTGACCATAAAGCCTCTGATGGGTACTCAAATGCAATGTATAGAGTACGGCGTAAGCTTGATGCGGGGACTTGGATTCCTAAGAAATATCGTGATGAATTGGAGCAAAGGTGGGCTGATGATGATTGGAAAAAAAAGCAATAATTAACAGCAACAACAGAATATCCTCTGATGGCTCTCTACATACAGGAGGGTCTATTCCGACAACTGAGCATTACAAGAGATTAGTAAGCAAATGAACTAGATATAACTTTCTATTTGCTAAGAGTATATTTTAATTGAAACTAATCTATTTATTTTTCAGAAAAATTCCTCGGGTGAGACTCCAACTTGTTGGGACCTATTTGAGAAGACTCACAAAATGAAAGGTGAGACGCCAAAGTGGGTCTCGTGTAAGTTAAAATTTCTACATTAACGTCCAAATTTAGTTGCTTTATTTGTTGTGAGTTTATTGATTTTTTAGGTTGCTATAAATAGTAACCAATATTATTCACACAATGAGGTTGAGATTAGACATCCAGTTTTTTCTATCTAAAGGGTGGTAATCAGAGCCAGGGAAATCTTCTCGTGATATTTTGAGATCATTAAAAGTTCTCTCTTCTGTATTGATTGCTTTTCTTTTCTCTATTTGTTTAGAAACCTGAGAACCCACCTTTGTTTGTTTTTAATCAACAATTGGAATAAACTTGTTGGAATGGTTCTTGTGTTGCTTCACTCATTTGGTTTGTTTTTAGCTATGTTGAAGGAAATTTTGGAATAATCGGTGTGTGTAATTGGTTGGCAACACTTGTATGGCTGTCCAACCTCATCTCATTTCATCTGACTTGGTATTTTGTGTTCTAAAATGGCTGTCCAACCTCATCTCATTTCATCTGTCATACCTAAAGTTCTAAAATGGCAATAAAAGCTACAAGGACTCTAACATCAGAAAAACCTCACAGTGTGAATAATATTGGTTACTATTTATAGCAACCATCAGAAAAATCTACTGGTTCTAGAATTTATAGTCCTTTTGTATAAAAATAGTTTGAGTGATGCAATTTTTGTTTTAGTGTTTTTGGTTTTCAATTTGATTATCTATCTGTCTATCTATTATTATTACATGGCGCATAACGTTAGGATTATTTAATTGACTTATGGGTTTGAATGGAAGTAGCTATCACTATCGATGGCCAGAATATGAACACTTAATTGCCATTTGGGTTGAAGGGTCAGAAAATACTAGTATGTATGTAGTAGTAGGTTTGAAGGGTAAGAAAATAATAAAGTTGGAATATTTTGAAATGCTCATGTTTGATTATTATTTTTTCAGAATGAGTATGAAATTCGTATTCTTGAAAGAGACTCACAAGAGGCACTAGGAGATAGTGTATCTAGCGAGCAATCTGACAACAATATCTTCTTAGAGGTTGTTGGAAGTGTAGACAAGAAGAAAAGAATATTTGGTTTGGGTCCTGAAGGAGAAAACCACATTTCTTCTTCCAAATGATCTACTGAAATCTCTGAGTCTGAATATCTGCAAATAAAGTCTGAATATATGCAAATGAAGGCTGAATTTTCTAACTTGACTGCTGAAAATAAAAGTCTTAGGGAGCAGGTGAGTGGGTTTTATGCAACACAGGAGAAGATGCTTAAGTTTATGGAGACTTTTCTCAAACTCATCCACGTCCGCCTTCACCTTCACCTCCACCTCCACCTCCACCTCCACCTACAAACGAGGATGACCAACAAAACGATGATGAGTATTATGATGAACTAAATGGTTGATGTGTTTTTTGTTTTTTTCAAACAATCTATATATATATATATGTAAAGGAGACCTCAATGGAGCCTCCACAATGCTTCTCATGATTTTTGTCTATATTAATATTTAATTATAATTTACACATAAACAAAACTTTCGTTTTAATGAAAACACATAATTGTCCACTATCTTATTAAATGATGTTTTAAATGAAACTAATTTTTATTGATATGAAAATAATCTTTATTTTATGGAAATTTGAAATTTCATAATAACATTTAACGACATAACTATGTAGAAAAATATAATATAGGATAGATATTGATATATATATATATATATATATATATATATATATATATATATATTGTCAATTTTGTATATTTATATTTATTTATAAATTATATGGAGACTTTTACAATTGATACTAAATATCTATTTCTTCTGTAATTAATTATCTTATTCAGCTTTTTTAGGAGTACAGTATTTTAAGCTTTATTTTTAACAAAAACAAAGAATTCCAAGAGTTGGTTAGCGTTTGAATTCTTTTAGTTTAAATTTTATTTTAATACTTATATTTTACTTTATTTAAGTTTTATTTGATTTTTGATGTTTTTTAAATATGGAATGTGAAGATTTTTTTTTCAACTGATATAGTTTCAAAACATAAGTTAGTTCTATTAGGTTAATTAATTTCAGTTCTCTTTTACTCTATTTGAGTTTTATTTTAATTTTATTGTTTTTTAATAAAGAAATATGAATGGTTTTCTTTGATTAGTTTAAGTTTCAAAACATCAACAGGTGGGTGTTCCATAAATAATTAATAAGAGTAATAAAGCATGATAAATAAATTAGGAGCATCTTATAAATTATTTATAATTTTGTTGTTCTAAATTAATATGAAGGGACTTTACTAGACCAAAAAAAAATGAAAGGACTTTCCATTTGCATAACGGAAGCCTTAACTCAAGAAAATAAAAACAGATACTTTAATACCTACTCATATTTATACATCTCAATTCCTACCATTTTTGTGAGCCACCAACATTTTTCTATAATTCCTTTATTGTTTTCTCATCCCTATTTTTTTTCCTCAAGAATTTTAAGCTTTCATTGCTCCATATTTCTAGGCTTTATTCATGGCTATATGTTATATATGATAAATTCCTATTCATAAAGAAATATGATTTAACTTTTCAATTGGTTTTTTTGTTAAGGGCATCGAAAATCACTTTATCTCCAAGGCATGCAAGAGATGTTTACAGCAAATAGAGACCAAGGTTCTGTGGAAAAACTTGCATTTTGAATGGAAGAAGGCACACCAAGAGGTTAAGATCTTAATAAAAGAAGGATATGCTAAAGGTGGGATGTTTTTTTCACACTAAGGATCGGATATTTGAGACAAATGTTTTTACAACACATGTTTTGATTCATCAAAGATATCTCCTCAAATAATACAATGTTATAGAGTAGGAACAATAATCTAACGGGATTATAGTTTGGCATTTATCAAGGATTGGACGTGAAAGATTCAATTGTTTCCAAAGTTATCGTTCTATAAAAAAACATTTGCAAAATATTTTATAGTTTGGCATTTATCAAGGATTGGACGTGAAAGATTCAATTGTTTCCAAAGTTATCGTTGTATAAAAAAACATTTGCAAAATATTTTACAACATCAATTTACTATTTGCTCGAAGTATACATAGATTTTAATATTAGAAGTGTGCTATTGTCTTTAGAAATAAAACATAAGAAAACTCACATGCTTAAATCATTTGTTTCACGTCTGAGGAAAATTTTGAAGCGATTACAGTAAACATAACCAATCACAAAATCTCATTTTTTGTTTAAATCTTCATTCTATACTGAAACCTCTAGGATGCTCCTCAATATATTTATTAATTTTTTAATTTAAATTGCAACATTTTTGTTTCTTTTTTTTTTAAATCAAAAAATATATTAACATCAAAATTGATTTCTTTACTAATTATAAAATTCTAGATGAATTTAACTTTTTACATTCAATTGAAATACAATATAGAGTTTATCTATAGTAAAATTAATTTATAATTTAAATTTATTACATCTTTTAGGATTCTTCTCATTGGTTTTTTTCAATTATAATTAGCATGCAATTTATATTTTCTAACACAATATACTGACTACATTTACTATAGGCTTTGTTTTCTGCAACTAACAATTTGATTTTATAATATCTCAACTTTAGAAGAGTGTATTTATTTTTTTCCATTTTTATAAGTTATTTGAATAATTAATAAAGCCGTTATTTATGAATAGATTTATTTATTTATTTAATTTTTCAAGGAATTTTTGTACTTATTAAAATAGTTATTTATGTCTCATTTGAAATATGAAATTCCAACATTTCTTTACTACTAATAATTTATATATTATATTGTCAAAAAAAAATTATATTATATTTTTAAATATGAATTTAGTTAAATATTGTCTAAAATAAATAACTTTAATTTTAAACCCTATTACTTTTGGTCGAGACCAAGGTATCCACCGTCGAACACAGTGACTAATCCACTTCCTGGATTGGAGGCACATCGAAGGGTGGGACAGCTGACACAGGAATTTAAAGCTGCTGCATACCCAGCTGGCCCAGGGATTTAAACCATATTTATATATACATTATTTATATTAATATATAATTTATATATTATATTATTAAATTAAATAAATTAAATAAAAAATATTATAACAACCCAATGCAAATTATAAGAAGTAAAAAATAATAAGAAATTTGGATTTTTAAATAAAATTAATAAAAGTTGTTTTTGAAATAAGAAATAATAAGTTGACCTTTAAAATTCTTTCTGATGTAAAAATTATGCATTGAAAGAGAGGGGAGGGGTTTCACATTCATATGAATTATTCCTTTATTTGACAATAAACTCATGAATTAGTAGAATATGACAGAAAATAGAGAGACAATTAACAATTATAACAAAAATAACTATATAAATGAGTCAATTTTGGATGGTGAGGGGAGAGGTTTTGACGAAAACATTCATAATGAAAAACAAGGAGCATAACAAAGGAGTGAGTTTCGAGAGAATAGGTATAATAGAAAAAAAGGGTAAAGGTTTTTGTATAGTTATACTGTTATAGGCATCAAGGAAACATCTATATTTTAATATTTTTCTTTCAAAAAACATTTAATTTTAAATTATCATATATATTTACTTTTCATTTTAGTTTATTTAGATTATAACTAATATAAAAAAATCCATTATTTAATTCCACTTTCATTTTGAACTATATTTTTAATTTTAGTTTCAATTTATGAATTATTGATAAATGATAAAAGTCAAAGAAATAAAATAATACAGATCGGTAAATTTTTGTTTTCTCTAATATATGTTTTGCTTTACTCATTTGTTTCTATTATTAAAATTCATGTCCATAAATTAAACATATAAAATAGAATTAAATCTATTATTACTAAATATAATAAAGCTTAGTAACATTTTATTTTCAACAATTAAACTTATAAAAAATATTGGAAGTTATTTATATTAAAACAAATACACTATATAAGAATATTGCTTTAAGTAAATAATTTTAAATATAAAAACTGCAACAATATTTTTTTTTAATAATCTATTTTTAAAATACATGATTTATATTAACAACTTATATATATTAGAGAAAATCCAAAAAATTTTAAAAAAATATTATATAACAACCCGTAAAGGTTCATGTATTTTTTTGATTAACATTACTTTTGGTTTGTATGTACTATGCTTATTAGCTTTATTAGTAATATGAAATGTGTATTTTTTAAAAAATTTGTAGCCTATGTATTAAAGCACTCCTTTGAGATTAAAAGTTTCACACAATTATAGGTTGAAATGGATATATTAAAAAAAATTGGTGTTGGATAAATTTAAAAAAATTGGTTTTAAAATTCGTCACTAATTAAGAGGAATAATTTCCCTCACTGTTAGAGAGGAAGTTGTTCCCTCGCTGTTAGTGACAAATCACGTTGTCACTGTTAGCGACGGAATCTGTCATTCACTATTAGCGACGGAAAATTGTCTTTTTTATCTGATTTGGTGTTGCTGTTTTGCGACGAAATTTTAGGATTTTGTGAGGGATTTATCCCTCGCTAATAGCGACAAAATTTGGTATTCCTCGCAAATGATTTAGTGACGCCAGATTTCGTTACAGATCTGGTTTCGTCACAAATTTCGTCGCTAAAAAGATTAGTGACGAATTTCCATTGTTTAACGACATATTTTTTCCGTCTCTAATTTTCGTTTTTCTAGCTGTGTACATGCTCGTCCGCAGAAGGACCTTCAACCGCTCATATCTGACCCGGTTCACCTACCATTTCCTCATAGTACTGCAGCAACTCATCCCCAGGACGGAGTATTGAGGGCACTTTGTCAATCACACCCAGCGAAACCCAAGAGCGATCTTCACCAATCACGCCGCCCCAATCCGGTTCCTCAACTTCGTCAACTTGGTCGTTCCCCGCCCAGAATGGGCGGCCTCGTCGCTAGAAGGCTCAATGGTGTATTCCGTTACTCAAGAGGGCGACTGTTCGGCGGAAGTGGCGGACTCAGACGCCCTCATGAGGGAAGGATGAATAGAAGTATTGATGGAAGGAGTACTCTCGAAAGATGTGCCTGAGCTAAACAGGTCTGTAGAGGATGTAGGCGGACAGTCTTCAGATTGAGAATCACTCATAACTACACTCTCAACTAGGCGATCACGATATCCGCTCCAAAATAAAGTTACCCTGTAAGGAGGGGGCAAGGGAGTCAGGGCCGTCTAGAATTTGCAGAAGGGGGCGACAAGGTCTACCCCGGGCCTGACACCCGCTCCTCACAAAAGTAAAGATAATAATTAAACTTAAGAATAGTGAAGAGCTGATTACCTGGAGTGGGAGATAGGTTGGTCGCCCCAGCAATCACGAGGACGAGATGGTCCTGAGTAGAGTCACGCCGGAGTATCAAGTCGCTCACCGGGGAGCACCTCGCCAGAATATCACCGGAGTAGTGGTCGCTCGCCGGAGAATGCAAGTCGTTCTCAGAGCAACTAATGCGAAGGTAAAGCACGAAATGAAGGAATGAGAGCCCTATATATAAGGGGACCAGGCAAAAAGTCGAAGCGACACGACCCTTCTTCTTTAGCATTAATTGCGTTTCTTGGAAATTGAGCCAACATCATTACACCCCCCCTTTGGAAAAAGCAAAACGTCATATCCATCAAAGCTACTTCGGCTTGATTCCAACATAAAAAGTATAAACGAGTTACCTCTGCACATGTGACTGCCCAGAAAATAGGCCACTGCACTGGGGGCAATCGATCTCAAGCCTAAACCCGCCTCAAGGACGACTTCGGCTTGGGGGACAACTGTTCTGGACTGGGCCTTCGGCCCAATCCAATGCTGAACTGGCCAGCACCGGCCCATTACCAAAATGGAGAAGTAATGACTGGACCTCCGATCCACTGAGATCAACGGTTCAGATCTACCCTCGTGGAGGCTCGCTTAATCAAACGGTCGAGATCGACCATACTGATCTGATGGCCAGCACTGCCCCTCTTATACTATATAAAGAGTGATTGCTCTCACTAAATAGGTAGACATAATATTAACCCATACTGTTACTCTGCTTAAACTCTTAATCCACTGACTTGGGCGTCAGAGTGTCATTGCAGGTACAACCCGGGCAGAACTCTGCGAGCAATCAGATATCACTCATCCAATCAACTCACGCAGTTGGACTCCAGACTCGACTACTCGTACCCGCTCCAGGTCGAGCACCTCAGTTGACTAATGTATGAGAAGTGAGAAAGGCAGTGGTATTTATCGTCTAATAGAACTGGGACTGTATTTGGATTATACAATGCAGTTTTCTCTGTATTGTTTCTTTACTCACAGTAGAATTGTTTGCATCTTCTGGATGGATATAGATTTGTGATTTGCTCAACCTCAGCTTGAGCGTCTACGTAAAACTCATGAAGCATTCTTAGACTCGACTCAAATGTTAAACTGATATTTAAGAAACAAACCATAGTAAAAGAAACATAATTTAAAACCCATAATAAAAGAAATGTTACTGTACGGGTTAAAATCATACATACATGACCACTGTAACCTTGTTTGTAGTTTACTTTTTAATATTTTCTAATCTTATCAATGGATTTATATAGAAAAAAGAACTAAAAACTAGGAAACAATATTTATAAAAAGGAAAGAACAGAGTATTGTACAATTTTTCCTGAAATTACAGTCAGCTATTGTACAATTTTTCTTGCAATATGATTCAAGAAAATATCAACCTAGGCCCTAAGGGAAACAAATAGGAAACAAACAAGGAAAACAGGAAGCCGAGCCCTAACTTATTGGCTTGGACACATCTGCACATTGGAGCTTTGTTACAAAACAAATGTTCAAGGACGGATATCACGTGTTCCAAACCTGTTCACTAGACAACAAACCCACAATTCTGTCTAAAGTTGCACTGGTCCATTGAGTATACACAGAAACAAGTTTGGATTCAATTCATCTAATTTTTTCTACCTAAAAACTCAGACACGTGCAAGTCTACTAGTTGACTCGCAAGTTTGACAACACCGCATGTGTGCAGCCACATGTCTGCACTCATCAAGAGAAATTAGGGAGGAAATTGCTCAACATCCATTGAAGGGAAACTAGATTGTGTCGATCGCATCCCTCTAAGTAAACTTTTTGCTGTCTCTCTCTCCTGAAAGAATGATTTTGATCGTTAATTGATTTTGTAAGACTAAATTGTTTCAAATTGAAAATATAGTTGAATATTTTAAACTCACCGGGCCAGTATAATCCAGAAGACGTGTACAATAAACCTCTGCTTCTTCAAATCTTTTCTGGGCTTTGTAATATTTTGCAAGATAGGACAAAGCCTCAACCATGTTAGGTCCTTCCCTCTCTTCAGATTCCATCCTCTCTAAATCCTTTTTGTAGTAAAATGCAGCCTCTTCGGGGCGCCCCAGCTCTGAATGTAGCTTTGCTAGTTGGTGTAGAGCAATTGCTTCTCTGTCACTACAATTCGCTGCCCTTCTGTAACACTTTATTGCCTCATCAAGCATGCGAAGCTGGTCGGTTTCATAGCATTGAGCCATTGCAATCCACAACCGAGAATCATTTGGCTGTAAGAAAACAGACTTTTTGAAGTAATGAAGCGCATAGAAAGGCATACCCATCATCTCATAAGCTTGTCCTAGTCCATACCAAGCACGATAATCACATGAATCTATATCTACAGCCCGACGATAGGCATCCACAGCAGCAGGAGTATTTTTCATCTCGACAAACTCATGACCCATAAGAGTCCAAGCAGAGAGATAATTTTTATTCAGTTTAAGGGCTCTCCGAAAATATACAACCGACTTTTCATGTTGCCCTTTTAAACTGTAATAATTCCCGATGATACAACAAGATTCAGGTCTGTATTTATCAGTCATGAATACTCTATGGGCAAGATAACTCAAAGCAGAAAAACATTCCTTAGCATAAAGCACATTGGAGTACATATCCATGTCTTCCACTCTGTAAGGATCATTCCTCAGCAATTCTTCAAATATTGCTTCAACTTGATCAAATTCCCTCAAACTGTACTGGGCCTTTGCAATTTGAGCCTGTATGTAATTACTATAACCAAACGTTCCAAGTAGATATTCATATTTTGAAAGAGACTCGTTATGCATCCTTAATTCTTGGTAAGCACTGGCAAGGAAAAAGTCCTTCATCCAATGACTATTGAGATTAAGCCTATTCAAGACATCAACTGTAGTGCATAAGGATTGCAACTCAGTCCAGGCATTCCAGTTCCAAGGGTAGCTATTCACTGATTCCACAAGAACCGTAAGTGCCAAATTGTGGTTGCCTTTCTGTTTCAGTACAAGACCATATAAGTACAAGCAAAAAGGATCAACTGCACCATTCTTGCGAAGGGTTGACAACTCTCTCTCTAAAGAAACCAACTCTTGATTCACAGCATCACTCTTACCCAGAGGTCCCTCAAGTTCTATCATCTCTTCCTCTTTTCGCTTTTCTCCAGCCTGTAGGAAGTAGAAAGCATGAATAAAGAAGTTGCAATCGCAGACATGTTGTGATATTCCAAAAACTAGAGAAATTCAGTTCTTTCAAATTGAAATTATGTACATCAGTTTATATTTCATAAGAAAAATGCAGTGCATCAGATCACCAGTTGTTTGTGCTATTAACATGTGACAGTGCCCCATGCATTATTTTTATTTAGGTTTCAGTCATGAGAAAAGTAATAAATGACAGCCGAATATAATATGACCAACAGTTCGTCAATATATACACAATAAAAATACATAAAAAAATTATTCTATATTATGGCCAGGTAACAGTTCTATAGTATGATAGGAGTAGGGATCGAACAAAGTAACTTTATCTATATCATGGCCAGCTTACAATGTCTTACAGAAAGAGCTGAAGTCAGTTTGGGAAACAGAAAGCATATTACATGAACAATAGATAGAGTAACAAGCAGAAATTAAATTAATGATTTTGATACTGAATTTTTGCAAGCACCAAGAGTTAAAAAAGTAACAAAATAACTAAAAGATGCCTCATGCAGTGCTTAACTTGCAAACATACTTTTTATCTCACCTATTTTTTATTTCTAATTTTTATGTTTTCTTCTGGCATAAAACTATTTCTTACAAGAGTAATTGCTAAATGTTTGTTATACTGATACCTACTTTCTAAGTAAAATAAATATTCATGCAAGACACTGGTGGAACAGTATTCTTTTAAATAAAATATTCGTTCAAATAAAAATTTAGTACTTATTTAGCTCCATTGCCATACTAAATTTGGGCCAAGCCAGCCTATTCGGGCCAACGAAATTTCGGGGTGGGCGGGCTGGGCCAAATTTATTTTGGGCTCCTATTATGCTGGTCCAGCCCAACCCGATGGGGTGTGGCCTAGCCCATGGGCTACTGGATTCTCTTCTTAAAAAAAAACTCAGTTGTTTTTTAAAAACATAATTTGAATCTAATTGTTTTTTAACTAAAAACACAACAGCACTTATGTACCACGTCTGAATAAGAAAAACATAAAATTGCTACCAATAAGAAAAAATAGCAAAAACAAAAAACTGCATCTAATCATCTCAAGATTCAACACCTACCATAATTTGAAAATTCACTACAAGTGCATTGAATAAGAAAAAACATAAAAACAAAACACTGCAAGTTGCAACTTGCTTTCATATTTTTCAAATGTTTCCTATTTACCTTTATGTATTACTTACAACTTGTTCAAAATGAATAAACAAGGTCTAATTACAAAAAGAAGGTCTCTTGTCAAAAGAAAATTAGAGCTTACAATCATATCATTCTTGCTCATACAAAAAGAAGGTACCTGTATTGCACACTGTTCAAACACTGCATAATTTTAAAAAACACAAACATTAATAAAAAAAACAAGCAAAGGTGAAATACACTTATAATTACAAACAAAGGTTATTTCCATTGGACCTTTACACAGAGGATCCACAAGTATAAACTTATTAGTAGTTAGTAGACATTCAAAGGCAATGATATTGATATGCACGCCAGATGAATCTATATTATCAGTCTCAGACCAATAAAGTGGAATCAACGAAGAAAACAAAACAAAAAAAAGGTAATGATAGAAAACAGGTGCTTGAAATAAAACAAAGGCAATAGTGCAATAGTGCCTTGAAAATGAAACAAACATGAAAACTATGGCGACTGTATTGGAAATGGCGACAGGAAGTAGAAACTTAGTGCAAATGAAACCAAGATCGGAACCCGCAAGCTATTGAAAATAAACTAGTTAAAAAAATACATTTCACTCATTTTAAAATTTAACAAGTTGCAGGCCACCGGGCTGGCCCAGCCCACGGCGGGCTACCCATGACGAGTCAATAAATTTTTGGTTCGGGCTGGGCTTGGCCAATATTTTTTCGGGCTCATATTTTTTGGCCCAATCCACCAATTTTGTCGAGTCTGTTGGGCTGGGCTCATTTTGAGCGCTGCTTTTAAGGAGAATGTTATTAGGATAGATTTATTACGAACACTGAATTTGACGCCAACAGCCAGGATTTTAACTTTTTTGGGGTTGTGACATTTCATGAAAGAATATCCTATCTCTCTAATCAGTTCATATCCAACTTATTCCCCAACTCCAATCATCAAATTTAAAAGATAGCTCGGATTAGAACTTTGATATCAGGCATGTCATCCCCAGAAATATGAATGCAGCATAGCATATTGCATTTGCATCAAATACTCAAGGACACTCTAGACGCTTACCAAAAGAAAAATCCACACTCTAGACAGACATTGTTGAGGCACATCTTACACTTAATAGAAGGAAACCATGGAGAAATAACATGACAGTCAGCTGGTGTAGCTCATTGTAACTCTGCCGAATTCAAATCAAAGAAAAGACAACAAAGGTTGCCCTCTATATTCTGACCTAGTGTTGTATATGTTCAGTAGTAGACTTTGCAACATACCAAACCTCAACAAAAAAGAGATGATTCAATAATCAACTGTAAGAGAATTTAGCTTCAATCACAAAAGTAAATATACCTTACATCCCCAAAAGAGAATCTAATAAAATCAGCATAATTAATCACAATCTATTTAGCAGATAATCACAAACACCCGAGATCCCAAATAGAGTTCCCCTCAAAGATCGATTTAAACACATACATAGAATGTCATGCTTCTATTCCCTGCATTACCTTATAGTTCATATAAATCACCTTGACCCTCATGCTAAACTAGTAAAATTTACTATATGAATTACAAACCTCAAAAATGATCCATCAGCCAAACAGACACACCCATATAAAGGGTTATATATAATAGTAACTCTGGTCTTACTGACTCTATTCAATAACGTTATGTAAACATTAAAGTTTATCAACTCAATTGATAGAATCTTGTGATATTATGAGTACAGTCACACGGTCGAAATAAACAAGTTATACATTATCATTTACTTCTAGCATTCAATAAGAACTTGCTATTTGCCATGTAAGTCACCTTTATAATTGTATTTTAAAAATAACAGTCAAATAGTACATTATCATCGAATGTCAATGTAAAACTTATTTACATTTACGGTGAAAACACAAACAAACAAGGCTTAACCCAGAGCAGGAGGGAACAAAACTAACCATATAGAGAGCATAACATCGCAAGAACACTGATTTCCGTCCATTCTGATCACGAAGAACATGTGCGGCTCTCTTATACTCGCGGCAATCGAAGTAGGCCTTAGCCATAAGGTAAAAATCACCGTCAACAAGCTCATCCTCTTCCATCACCGGTGTAGCCACATAGGAAACGCCGGCAGTGGGAGTGCCGGAGACCTCATGCGTTCGGTACTTCCGGCGAATACTTGAACTACCTCGCTGAAACCTTGTGTTGGAAGGAGTGAACTTTGCTGGGTCTTGTTCGATCCCTACCAACTGCTCTGCTGCCCTGCATTTTGCAATTAGAATTAGAATGAAACGGCATGTCGTTTGAAGAAATAGTGTGAGGGGATTAGGGTTTTAGGGGTTTTGGGGGATGTACCATTTGGAAGCTGAGTAGAGACATCGATCGCTAAGTTGTCGAATCGCGATGCGGAGTTCGCTTCTACAACTGTCTTTCGAACTCATCGATTATGCTTGCTTACACTGCCAGTGCTACACAACAAAAGCAAAGAAAACCTTTTTCTCGGAATGACAGATTCGTGCGCATGAACTTAGGAAGAAATGAAGAGGGAGGGTGACTTCAGGGCGGCGGCGGCGGTGGCGGTCGACGACGCCTCGTCGGAAACGGACAGAGGGTGGGTGTGAATTGTGAAGAGATTTGAAGAGGAGAGATCAGATGAAGACGGAGGGTGAGGGTTTGTTCGAATCGTGCGCAGGTGGTGGCGGTGGGATGGTGGGCGACTTAGAGGTCGGCGTCGCAGATGGTGGTGGGCCGGTGGTGGTCGGTGCAGAGGGTTTGTGCTGCTGCAGCTTCTCAGTACTCTGTCACTGTGTCTGTGTGAGAGGGATAGAGATTAGGGAGGGCTGGGCCGTGGCGTGAATGGAATGGGAGGGAAAGGCCAAAATTTTAAAAAAAATGGCCTTCTTTTATTAAACACCCCCTCCTATTCATAAACACCCCCTAATTTTCAAAATTCCCAAAAATACTATCATGCTTGCACGCTCCCAAACCCACCCCACACTACATTTTGGACCGGTACCTTAGTAATGAAGTGGTATTTTTATTATATAAATCGGGTATCCTCTATGCGCAACTACAAAGACTAAAATTTTAAAAAAAATGGCCTTCTTTTATTAAACACCCCCTCCTATTCATAAACACCCCCTAATTTTCAAAATTCCCAAAAATACTATCATGCTTGCACGCTCCCAAACCCACCCCACACTACATTTTGGACCGGTACCTTAGTAATGAAGTGGTATTTTTATTATATAAATCGGGTATCCTCTATGCGCAACTACAAAGAATAATCCCTCGAGCCGGGTAGGACCACAAAGAGCGACAAAGCTCTCCCTCAAGAGATTTAACACTACTGCATGCCCAAGACTGGATTCGAACCCAGAACCTTGGTTAAGTTGGAAGAGATCTCTACCATCTCATCCAAGTGCTTTTGGGTAGTACTGAACTGGTATGGTAATTTGATACCGGGTATATGTAACACCCATTTCTACCCGGTAATTATTAATAAAATATCAGAGTTTTCGCAAACAAATGAGGGTCACATTTTTCGACTTAAAAAAAAAAACCTTAAACGGATACATAACACTCATCACTCGGATGAACCGGCAAACAGCATTTTTAGTCTTAAAAAAACAAATCAACTCTTACTCATTCACGCAGCGGAAATCATAAGGGTTCAACTAAAACAAACGTAGTGACCATGTAAGATTTATAACATCAAAATCCACAAAAAAACATAAACAATATAAATAGTGTTCATCCCCCTGAGTGCTACGTATCAGAGCGACGACACCGAACTAACGAAGAACTATGGTCCTCATTCGAGATCACCTGCACGTTACCAACATAGGGGTAACATTCAAACAGAAAGGGTGAGATATCAAACAATATAAAGAATCGTATGAAAGACCGAATACACAGGTCAGAATATCGGATAGTCACCACACACAAATATCGTCACAACAGTCAACAGGTCAACAACAGCTTGGACATAACGGTCGTTATCATCACAGTAGTCAACATCAGCACAACAAGCATATATCTTCACAACAACATCAAATTGCAATCACCAAGTATCATCACCAATGTCATGAGTAAATGAATGAGATGCAACCCACACCAACGGGTATATGCATGTGGTACCAATAACCACCAAATAAATAGCCAATAAGGGCATCATCACCTATATCATTACCAAGTTTTTGAGCATCATCATCATCACCTATAGCTTCAATGTCGAAGCCTTCATCACCAAAATAATGCATATGAAATGTATGTGACACCATGAACAATGCACCAGAGACAATCAACAACAAAGAGCATATCTTAGCACAACAACGACATAAGACTCGACACTGGCCATAGGCCTTCAACACAAAAATTCATCAACAGTTTGGGCCATTCGGCGATACCCTCAACAAAAAAATGTGGGTCATTCGGCGGTACCCACCACCAAACAATGTGGGTCATTCGGCGGTACCCACAACAAAGTCAACAACAACATTTAACAACATAATCAACAACACGACAATAACGACAACAACATCAACAAAACAACATCATCCAGGCTAACGGCTCAGCCACAACAATAGGCGCTAAGGCACCCACAACAAATAACAACTATAGGCGCTAGGGCACCAACAACAAGCAACAACTATAGGCGCTAAGGCGCCGACACGCAACGACAACAAACATAGGCGCTAATGCGCCGACACGCAACATCAACAATTCAACAATGGCCACCGGCCTACAACAACAACTTCATGCCTAATGAGGCAATCCAACAATGGCCACCGGCCGACACCAACAAAATCAACAAGACAACGGGGCGCTAAGGGCACCAACAACCACCCACAAAAATAGGGACAGCCAACAACCACCCCAAAATAGGAATAGCCCCCAAAATAGAAACAGCACATATGATTTTCAGCAACAGCAACATGATTTTCAGTAAACAGCAACATTAATTTACAGCAACAGCAACATGATTTTTAGTAAACAGCAACATTAATTTACAGCAACAGCAACGTGATTTTCCGTAAACAGCAACATTAATTTACAGCAACAGCAACATGATTTTCAGTAAACAGCAACATTAATTTACAGCAACAGCAACATGATTTTCAGTAAACAGCAATATTAATTTACAGCAACAGCAACATGATTTTCAGTAAACAGCAACATTAATTTACAGCAACAGCAACATGATTTTCAGTAAACAGCAACATTAATTTACAGCAACAGCAACATGATTTTCAGTAAACAGCAACAATAATTTACAGCAACAGCAACATGATTTTCAGTAAACAGCAACATAAATTTGCAGCAACAGCAACATTAATTTTCAGCAACCTACCTCTACTTCGGTGAATTAATTAACCTATCAAACGACATCGAAACTTAGCAAAGGACCCCTCTATGGAAAGCTAAAAATGTCTAGTTCCCGACTATACTTTTTATTTTGCAAAATAATGGTCCAATTCGTACAGTTTTAGTAAATAAGCAACAAGGTTCAGAAAACAGGACAGCCACCATGACCTAGCTTGTGACACCTCTAAAATTATCAAAACTCAGCCAAATGACACGGGACTTGAGCCTAACCCGAAACAAATTGAGTGTAGTTTACAATGAATCAAGAATCATTCAAAAAGGAGTTCAAACGAAAACGTTATACACGAAATACCGAACCTATATCCAGAGTGTTTCCAGAATTTTAACCTAACTTGTGACGCCTATAACTCGAGCTATACAACTCCAAATGCAACCAAACTAGTGCCAAATTAACAAGCATTAAGTCTAGTTTCTGAAAAGGTAAACCACATAATTTTTGGACCACTAGACTGTTCCCAGTTACTGTATAACCGAACCTATACCCAGTTTTCTTTGCGAATTAAAAACCCCAAATTGATTTCCAACCTCCACAACCATATTCAAACATCAACAAGTGATCTCAAACATCAACAAATAGGTTCAATCATCAACAATTGGTTCAACAAGGCAACACAAACATATAATCATACATGTGATAAATCATCATACCCTAACCCACATACAACCATTCATACCAACCCTTATAAAGCATGAACCTCACTCTTACCTTAGCCTTAGATGAATACACAACCCTAGCTTGATGGATGATTCGAACCCTAGCTTCTTCTCTCTCCTCTTGATTCACGTTTTCTTTCCTTCTTTCTCTTGTTCTAGCGCCGCCCTCTCCTAGCTCTCTCTTCTCAATCCTTATTTTTTTTCTTTTTCCTTCTAATGACAACAAAACCCTAACCTAGCCCTTTTATATTTTTATTTGGTCTTATGGGCTTTTTCATCACTTATTCGAATTACTCATGGGCCAATCACTTAAAATCACTATTACTAACCCCTAATGGACTAACTATTAATAACATATAATTATATTATTATTTCTACCACACAAATTTTATTAAATTAATTAAATAAATTAATCAAATATATTTTGGGGCGTTACAGTATACAAAAATAATATACAGTACTGAAGTACCGAATCGGATTGGTACTAAGGTGTGTGTTGTGTAGGGTGTGTTACTTGTCTGTATAGGTGTGGTACCGAAGTACCGAACTGATCTCGTAATATAGTATCACACCTAACTGATACCGCAGAACCTGAATGTTTCTACTACAGTTTAGGCTTAAATACTAAATCAACAATATTATGTTATCTATACATTTAAATCTTGGGGTAGTATGACATCATCATTCTTGTGGGTCCTCCCATCAATGTTGGCGCCAATTTCCCCTCTCCCTCCATTTTCCCCTCCCCTCTTCTTCTTTTTTTTCCTTCATATTTTCATTTTTAAGAGTACATTAAAATTTATGAAAAAAATTAGATCTATAAATGAAAATTAATTTCGTGATAAATTATGTAAAGTGTGATGCTAGCCAGTGTGTTTTGAGGTACTTTAGAGTCTAAAAAAACTTAATTGTTCAAATACACAAAACTTGTTCCTCAATAACTGATTTATTGAAAGTAAATAGTAATTTTGTAATAAAATGCGTAAAGTGCAATGCAAAGCAGTGTGTTTTGGTGAAAAAAAATTCATAACATATTTATAAAGTGTGATGCTAAGCAGCGTGTTTTGAGATATTGTAGTGTTCAAAAAATAACTGTTCAAATACTCAAAGTTCATTCCTCAATATCGAATTTTTTTTTACTGTTCGAATACGCAAAGTTTGTTTCTCAATGATCAGTTTGGTGGAAAAAAATTCAAAAAAAAATATGTAAAGTGTGATGCTAAGTAATGTGTTTTTTGATGCTTTAGTGTTCGTAAAAAAATTCAATTATTCAAATATGCAAATTTTGTGCCTCAATAGCCGATTTGGTTAGGTGAAAAAATAATAAACTTCGTAACAAAATACGTAAAGTGTGATGCTAAGCAGCGTGTTTTGAGATACTTTAGTGTTCGAAAAAAATTAATTGTTCCAATGCTCAAAGTTCATTCCTCAATATCGAAAAAAAATTTAACAGTTCGAATGCGCAAAGTTTGTTTTGGTGAAAAAAATTCAAAACAAAATATGTAAAATGTGATGCTAAGTAGTGTATTTTTTTATGCTTTAGTGTTCAAATATGTTGTGTAGTGTGTTGTTGTCTGAGATCTTATATAATGTGATAATGCCTTAAACTAAAGTTATTTGATTATCATTTGTTGTCTGTATTTTCTTGGATCAATTTCATTTGTGTCACTAACGGCCTTCTTTTCACTCTATGCAACATTCGAGTAACATTAACATGATTTTGCCATTAAACATTAATCTATAATAATGGACCTCAATTCTCTTATAATTTTGATACAAACTTCAATTTCTTTTGTTGTACGTCGGTGCTTTTTTACAATCATTGTTTTCCTTGAATTTCTAGACTTTTTATTTGTGATATTATAACATGTATATGGACTATGTTTTCTGCCTTTAATTTTGTGATTGTTTCTAATTCCCTTTAATTTGTGTAATCTACTCAACAAATTTTAGTATTACAATAATTATGTATTCGCTAAAGCTTTGACCCCCGTGATTTGCATGGACCACGTCGCTGGTAAATCATTAAACTAAATATTCAACTAACACTAAACACGTGGTAAATATTCAACATAACATTAATTGCGTGGCAAATGTATAGTTTGTCTACATATAACTGTGGTACCAACTAAATATTCAACTAAAACATTAATCTTATAAATCTTCAGTCAAGTCTACATGAGAAGGGGGTTGTCTCTCGGCAGCCAATGACCTCCACTGTTGCATGCGATCAGTACATGGCTTGTCCCAATCCTCTGTTATGTCCTCCTTATTAATACAACATATCACATCGGGCGGGGGTAGTGGACTGTCATTCTTCACAATAGGTATAAGGACAACATAATTATTATCTTAATTAACTTTTCACACTATATAAATGAATTATTACTCGTGTTATGCATACCTCTACAAAGTGATCCATATAATGCACATAACAAATGTTGGGCACACGAGCACTTTTGGATGGTGCACTTTGAAAGGGGGAAATTGTGTAAGACTCACTAAGACACCAACATGCAATAATGACCTTATATCTGTTAGCAATCAGATACCCTCTATCTGGGACAGTCATCCAACTATCCCTAAAATTTATGTGTGTCCCAATCAACGATTTCAATATCTTGTTGTAATTCTCAAATCCACCATACAGCTTAGTATAGTAGTTTAGGTATCACATTAGCTTGATCAACATATATTGTGTCTCACTCGTGCAGAGTAATGCAGCAATCCACAATTACCATCATGGAGGACATTAGCCATATATTCAATATAAGGATGAATTATCAATGGCATACCGCCAATTAGTCTACTATAGCCTTTCTCTCCCTCTTGGGAGATGCTTGGAGTGGGAGTAGGAATATGAGTAGGAGTAGGAGTAAGAGTGGTACTTGGCTTCTTTTGTGGTGGTGGTGGGGGTTGGAGTGGGAGTTAGCTTCTTTGGTAGTGGCGGGGTAGGAGTGGAACATCTAGCTTGAGTTGGAGTTGGTTTTTTTGATAGTGGCAGGGTAGGAGTGAAACTTATAGTTTGAGTTGGAGTTGGAGTTGGCTTCTTTGGTAGTGGTGGGGTGTTAGTGGAACTTCTACTTTGCGTAGGAGTTGAGGTCTTTGATACTGGGTCAAATAGAATATCTACCTAACAAGCTCACACGCACATGATAGACCATGTGTGTTTCTGATTGTGCAGTCGCATGTAGATGAATCAACACCAATCGTGTTAACGCGCATCAAATCATCGACTATTCAGCTATATAGTCTATCGCATTCCTAGACACCACTCCCTTAAGGTTATTATATACCGGTTTCATGTGATTAAATTTGACTCTACTGAGGCTATGCTTGAAAGACATCTTAACCTCAGTATGTTGTAGCCTAATCATGCTGTTAATCGCATCCCAGCAGTTACACAAGTCTTCCATACTATCGTGCAGTAGTCTCTTTAACTTCCAGTGTGTGGACTCAACTCTGTTGGTGTTAGTGTTTCTGAGGTGCATATGACGGTCTATCCCAGAACAAACAAATATCTCATTGTGAGGGGAGAGCTAAGTGTTCTTCACATAAGTTATCAAGTTGTTAAATGGTATCGACATATCCTCGAAGTTTTGCAACTATTGCTCATAATCATCAATAGTGGCCACATGGATGACTGACTGAAATGCAGATATTACTTCCTCAACTTTAAACTGGAATCAATGGAGATAGTCTTATTAGTTTAAGTTACACCGACGATTTCAAACAATGGAAACCTATACAAGTTGGTATTATAAGTGGAATCAATCGACAACACGATATTGAATGTAAGCTCAATGGATTTTGGGTGTGCCCAAAAGATGTCTCTGGCAATAATATTACCTTGTGCACCTTTATGCCAGTGCACATAACGATCACGTTGCAAAAGATGCATCAAATGTTGGACCTATGTCCTATCCTGACGTTGACAAAACAATTTTTGAACGTGCATTGTAGATTTGTTTGAGAATAGTGTGGCTATCTGGGTTAATAGTTTTGATTTCATCCAGGACGCGATTAGGTTTGATCAAATTCTTGGTCATTCTAACCACTATTTCCTTCTCTTTTGGTGTTAATCTAGAAGGGCCCGGATGACCTTCATGTACGTATTTAATACGTGGTACAATTCGTATGAAGTTCCTCTCACAAGAATGTTGTTGATCTCCGAGGGGTATACACCACCTCAACTTTTGAGCATTTTTGGAATTGTTGTGTGGGGTTGCATGGAAGCAAATTTTTTTTTATTGTTTGGCAATTTTTTGGGAACACCTAGTAAGGACTGTAATGACTGTTTTGGGGATCACTGATGTAGTACTTATGATTCTAATAACGGTGCATTCTCAAGTTCATTTTACTACAAGCAAGCTTATAACCTGTTTGAAAGCACTTGTCTTCTATAATATTTGACATAGTTATCCACTGCAATGATATTTGTTCAAATATCATTGCAGTATCAAAACCAGTAGGTGGTATGGCATCGAGCTAACCAACTGGCCTGCTACGACTTACTAAAGAACTCTCTAAAGGTACAATCTAAATTTTTGTTCTTATATTACATTTTTTGAAACTAGCTGGGATTTAGTACCGGGATGGAACAAAATTACAGGGAAAGATTGAATGCTTGAATTTTAACTAAACTGATTTATGTGTGTATGTTTTTACTCTAAAAGTTCACCTGACTTACGATAGTTGATCACTGCATGCAGTTCACTGATTTATGTGTGTTTTATGCACGACAATGTTTGTCGTTAAACTTTGATTGCTAAGGTTGTTTTTTTGAATGATTTTATGGGAAAAAGTTGAGTCATCAGATACATACTGTGGTGTTTATGGGGAGCAAGAAACATTCAGAGGTGTATTAAACCAAGTCAAATTGCTGTCTTGGATTAGTTTGTAGCAAAACAAAGAAAGGAGACGGATGCAAATTATATAAATTGGTGCATTTGCCCAGCTAGATGTTTGGAGATGTAGGGCGATCAGATCAGATTTTTGTGTTCAACACGTGAAGGCCTAAGCATAAGTGTTGGTTTTTGGTAGTGCTACATGAGGATAAACTTGTTTTTTACTTAATTATGTTGTTTAACACTAAATATCTTGAATTTTAGTTTAAAATGACAGTTTTTTTTGTAAAGAATTTCATACATAATTGACATTTCATTTAAATTGTTTTATTTTATGTACAACTTAATGTATGATTTGAAATGATTAGAATTAAAAGGACTATTTTTGGTGTCATTAATGGCAACGTTTTGTGGTGTTGTCATACCTGGCAACGGTTTTCGCGTGTTGTCATACCTGGCAACGGTTTTCGAGTGTTTCCGTAACTGGGAACAGTTTCAGACCGTTGCCATTGTGTGGAAATCAAAACTGTTGCGTTTACGTTATCAATGGCAACGGTTTTTGGTGTTCGTTGCCTTTGGGCACATAAAACCGTTGCCTATAGTTTAGGCAATGCCCGCAAGGAACAACGGTTTTGTAACATCCCTAATTTTTTTAAAATAACATTTTTTTAAGCGAACTTTATATAATCGCTAATCGAATGAATTAATAATTCGGAATTCGGGAACGGACGAGTCGAGAAATTTTATGCCGAGTAATTAACCGTAGAATTAGTGGGGGTTTTGACCTAAAAACCTTGAGTTAATGAACTAAGGGCATTATGGTCTTTTCCCAACCATAACACCCTCAGCCCATACACCCTCCAACTGAACCCATCTCACAAAATCAAATTCTAAAACAGAAAATGGAAAGAAGAAGAGAGTGGTGAGAGAGAGAAGTCGAAGGTGAGGGAGAGAAAGGATGAGAGCAACAATTCATCAAACCCTCATGCATGTTGAAGATTTAGCCACCATTCTATTCCATTTCTTCTCCTCTTCCCACTCATACCAATATCAGTACCAGATGCAAGCTGAATCATTCTCATCTCCTCTCTACCATATTCAGCCACTCAAGCTCCACATGGAAGAAATGGAGTCTTTGCTCACTTGATGCCTTGCATGTGCACTTAGAGTTAGAAGAGAGGTACATCTGAACCCACTTTATGAATTAGGAAGTGTTTTGAAGGTTGTAATGTTGCTGGTACAGAAGGTGGAAGCTCAAATTCGAAATGGCAAGTGATTGAAGATGGTGATCAAGCTAATTAAAAATTCTGGGTAAAACCCGTTTTACCTACCTTCGGTGATTGTATCGTATCTCCCTGTACACAACTTCGATGATCGTGATTCTTGTCCCTCTGGAAACTAGACACAAAGATCTTCATTTTGGGCACAACAACCGCCTGATTTCATTTAGAGATGAGAGAGATATCATGCTCACAACTTTCGGATTAAGAATCAGCCACTGTTTCGAAGCAGTCCTCTTATTTTGTTGATATCTCCCAAACTACTGGTTGCATGCAAGTGAATCTTTCTCCATCAGAGAGTAGACAAAATTATCTTCACAATGGGCACTGATTGTAAGGATTTTGGTCACGTATTGACCTAGCTATGCTCGTTGCAAATTGACGGTTTGTTGCTGGAAGTAGCTGGAGCGGATTCAGGAAGATTCGTGGGATCGCCGTTCGTCCGAGTTCGCGAAGCTTTGGCGTTGGGAGCGATTGTCATCACCAAAAGGTGAGTTCTATACTCACTAGGATGTTATGGTCATGTGTGTTATGTTCTGATATTGAACCTCGCGTTTTATGAAAAAACCGGTGTCGAATCGATTTCGAAAATATCGTTCTAAGTCATGGAGTCGTTTGATCGTTGGACTGAAATTGTGATTAAATTGCATGATTGATATGTGGATTGTTTGGCTGGATAATATTCTCTTTTTGAAGGTTGATGAGTTAGGTATCGATCGGAACGGAGTTTGTGTCGTACCCCAATTTTGTCCGGCTTAGGTCAAAATCCTAATTTTCCACAAAAATAAAGAAATTGAAGAGTGAAGAGCATTATGCATTGCATTTTGGGTCCTAAAAGTCATTCCACACCTTTTAAAATCATTTTTAGGGTCGAAATGCATTTTGGAGCAAAATTAGGGTTTTTGGAGCAAAAAGGGTATTTTGGTCATTTCCAAAATTAAGCAATTTCTCACCAAAAATCATTATTCAATATCAGAAGAATTCATTTGGATCAAAATGAGTTGGGTCATATTTTTTATGCGCATGCTTTTATAAATTTTTGCATAAAAAGTCAAACTTCAAAGAAAAGGGCAAAATGAGAATTTCCTTTAAGGTGAGGTATCAAATCAATTTTGGGAATGGTGATATCATGGAATTTTGGGCCCAATGATTGATTCCTAGGATATGGCCCAAAGTGGCATGAATAATGTGGAATTATCATGAAAAGAATAATAAAAAATGGTAAAATAAGGAAGTGTCCTCATATAAGACAAAATGTACTATCTTTTGGCAAGCTTGCACAAACTTGGGCACCAATGCCTCATTTGCTCCGAATTTTCCAGCTATTTTTCACCTCATTTTGTGTTTCTTCATGCCCTTGATCCATGTGAGTTGTATTCCTAGCCATTGATTAAAATTCTAGATCAAATCCTAGGCTATAACTTTGTGTACAAAACCCTAATTGCCCTTAACAATTTTTGTGCAACAAAAACTCCTAATTTTCGTGTATGACCAGCCATTCCTCACTCATTTGTGTTTTCTCTTTGTCCCTAATCCATGTGCATTGCAATCTTGGCCCTTGATTCAAATTCTATCTCAAATCTCAATGGTTTGCAAAAGCACAATGTCCTATATACCCTTAATTTTGCACCTCATATAAAACCCAAAATAAGAGACCATAGGGAGGAGGATTCTCATTTTACCCTAGCACACAATCAGATCACAATTCCTCTCCTCCTCCCCTCTCAAACCCAAGACCGCCTCCCACCATTTCCACCACCAATTCTTCAATTTTCAACCATCCAAACTTCATTATTCTTGATTCCTACACTAGATCCACTTCTAATCTTGCATTATCTTCAAAGTTCATCATCAAATCCTTCAATATCAAGTGATTTTTGTGGGATTCAAGAGGAGGTTCAAGTGTTCTTGGTTTCTATTTTGATCTTCTTCTTCATTTCAAGCAAGATCTAGAGGTAAGCTCACAAACTCTTGCATTTTCTTTAATTTTCATTATGTAATCTCTCTTCTACTCCTCTTTCCTTCTTGAAAGAAGCTTTGAGGACTCATTTCAAACATTATTGGACAAGGACATTGGGAGCCTTGGGTGTTTGAGATGGGTCCTTGGCCTTGAAGGGAAGATTCTTGTGTTTGAATAATTTTCCTTGCATTTCTACACATTTTTCACTAAATTTCATGAAATAAAACCTTGCTTTCCTTTTCTTTTAGCTTTGGCCATGTAGTGTTTTTTTTCTTGTTCATGCATTTCTTTGTTCATATCTTGTGTTGAGGTTGAATTTTTGGTGGGTTTATGCCTTACATAGCCTCGGGTTTGAGGATTAGAGACCTAGGGATTTTTGTTGCTTTTGTTTCTTTGATTTTGTGTTGAAATAAATGATGAAATAACAATTGTTTGAGCATGAAATGTATGCATAGGTCCTAGGGTTTATACTTATGAGCTCATTGATGTGATTTGGTTGCAAGAAATTGATGAAATTGTGCTTGATTTTGCCCATGATTGCATTTGGCCATAGGCCATGTCTTTTGGCCAAATTTTGCTCAAAACTTTGTTATTTTGATCTTGCATTTGTGTGTGCATTTGATTCAATTGTGTTTGTTCACTTTTTACCATTTTACTTTACCACTTCATTAACTTTTTACCAAAAAACATAAAAACATTTTACCACTTTGGTTTTTACCATTTCACTTAGTTTTTACCAAAACATTTTCACCCTCATTCCTCTTCATTCATCCCTATTTTATGCGACACTCTCGTGCATCCACTTGTCTACTCATTCATACATTCATTCTTGTATGCTCATGCATTCACATGCTTGCCTAATCATGCCTCATTGCTCACATATTCAATCATTTAACTTAGAATACTCTATGTCTACAATCAATTGTATTCACTTGTTCATGATGGCATGTAAATGTCTTGACTTGATTGTGTTCCCTCCTCTCCACAATTACAATCCTTCTTGCACACACACACACAATTACTTTGAGAACTTTGTTTTGCATCTTTAATAATTGAATCCTTTGATTGTATGGGCATGTTTAATCTTGGTTAATGAATGATATGTTCATGTTTGCTTGAGTATTATTCATTCATTTGCATTTGGTTATGGATTTAGAATTGACTTGAAATGTTCTACTCCTTTTCTAAAACCCATTTCCTAAAATCATTTCAAAACAAAAAGAAACTTTTACTTTCAAAACAAAAATAAATCAATCGTCATTAAACACCAATCGCGCCGTTGCCGATTAGGTTGTTAATGATGATATTGTTTTCAAAAGGAGTTAGAAGCGAGACCATTCTAACCGTTGTTGTTCGGTCTTCGCAAAAGCTCTATCCCATTTTCGAAAACTTATTCATTTCTCAAAAATAAACCAGTTGTCATTAAACACCAATCGCGCCGTTGCCGTTTAGGTCATTAATGATGATTTCATTTTCAAAAGAGTTAGTAGTGAGGCCATTCTAACCGTTGTTGTTCGCTCTTCACAAACGCTCACCCAATTGCGAAAACCCCCTTAAGCCGTTTTTGTAACACCCCGATAATTTCTAACTTGTAGAAACTACCGAAATGCACTACTGGCATACATCAGAGTGACTTTCCTTTTAAAATATTGAACACATTCTACACTTCGATGAAACTCATCAAACGCACTTACATATCTGAACATAATATAATCAAAATCGGTCCTCACATAACTCAAACTAGTGTTCAATACTCAAAACCGAAAGTCTGCGGAAGCGATTTACAACTTCATGACATAAGTCGTACAATCGTATATCTAAGGTACCGAATACAAATATACAGAGATACAAAGGAAACTGAAATACAAAGATACATAACATGACAAAAGGAATGTCGTCAGCAATTCTTCAAGCGTCTCCATAGCCGTGCCTCACGGTTTTCAACTTTCCCTGCTTAACTGAAAAACAACATCAATGGATTGGGTGAGACAACTTGTCTCAGTGAGTTCTATCGAGACCCCTTACTAACTCTCTCGGTTCAATTATGCTTGATTTCAAGAATCGTAGCCCTTAAGTCGACTACGGGGAACATACAACGTGTACTCGTGGCCCTTCCAAGCGACACACAAGGCACACACAATGACAATAATTCTTAGCATATCACCGGGTCTTATTTTAAAGATTCCGGCAAACCCGGTCCCCGGCCATTTCTACTACCTTAGGGACAACAATGCAGTGGGCCTAGGGGATAAGGCTCATGACTTCCTCTCCCACTAGTACGCTAATCCGTGAACAGGGTCGTCACCCCAGAAATGATGTATATAATATATACCATGAACAATGAGCAGTGAACAGTGAACGATGAGCAATAACCAATGAGCTTACGCTTAACAGTGAACTTGCACTTAACTTAGTCTTGTACTAACATGATCTTATTATTAGGTGATCTCACACGGCTTACTAAGGTTTACTATCCTAACTTATCATGATGCTAATCCAAACAGCCCAGCACAATACATCAATCACATAAAGCAATATCCATGGCATACGCTTATCTCAATCACAATCATAGCATGACAATCAAATCCATAACACATTCCATGAACCCGAATTGGGCCGTTCATAAAACCATGGACCGCAAGGGCCGTTAATAAAACCGTGGACCGCAAGGGCCGTTAATAAAACCGTGGACCGCAAGGGCCGTTAATAAAACCGTGGACCGCAAGGGCCGTTTATAAAAATAAACATAATCATGGAATTATACAGTATAAATTATATATATAGATAGGTCTTTGAATAAGCTTTAAAACGCATCTGAGAACACCTCAATCGGGCTCCCGGATCAAAAGTTATTGCGAAAACAAGTTTAGGGTATTTTGCTGAAAAACTGCAAAGCGTCGCGACGCGAACTGGATTCCGTCGCGAACGCGAAAAATGACAGAAAGTTTTGCGTTGTAAAAATTAAGGGAGGTCGCGACGCGGTGGCCACGGGCCGCGACGCGAAATTTCACAGAATTTTACCCTAACTTGTGATGCTCATATCTTGAGCTACACAATTCCAAATTCAACCAAATCAGGACCAAATTGACGAGTATTCAATCTAGTTTCTAAAACAATTGACCATATAATTTTTGGATACCTATATCATCCCCAGATGTCCAGAAACTGAACCTATTCTCAAACAGTCTCCAGAATTCTACCCTAACTTGTGATGCTCATATCTTGAGCTACACAAGTCCAAATGCAACCATTCCAAAGCCAAAATGACAAGTATTCAATCTAGTTTCTAAAAAGGTATGTTGTATAATTTTTGGATTAACATATCGTTCCCAGTTCCAAAACAATCGCACCTATGTCCAGAATGCCTATACAATGATTTTGCTAACAATAATTGCATCAAATTTCGTACCAACAAGTACAACAACAACACAAACAGAATTCAACCAACCATGCAACATAAGAAGCAATCCTAAGCGAGTAGAACTCACCTTTTTGAAGACAATAGCAATTAAACACCGAGACTTTGTGCACACGAACAAATAGAGGGTCACGAACTATCTCCAATCCGATTCTAAACAACCCAAAACTGAACACCCAGCTTCCTAAGGCTTGAACTTCGAACCCAGCTACTGAATAAGTCCCTAGGTTGTTCCAAATTCGTAATCAAGCTTCAGAATTCGGTTCTTATGCACTCTAGTTGAACATGCAAGTGACATACATGGTGTTTGGCCAAGTGGAGCTCAAGGTGGTCTTCAATGGTGTTTTTGATTTGGAGGGGAAACTGATTTCGAATTTGGTATGGATGGAAAGGGGGAGATGAACTGATTCAGATGATGCTAATGGATCATACATGCACTAAGTTTTCATGGAGTTCTCCCTCTCTCTTTTTCCTCCCTTCTTGAGCCTCTCTCTTCTCCTCCCTATCTCTTTCTCTGATTTTGTGTTTCAGATTTTTCAAAAAAATGAAGTGTTTTGTGTTTCAGCTGAATGGGTTATTATATATACTAGATAAAATACCACTATACCCCTCACTTATTAATCCTATTCCATTTGACTCCTTAGTTCTAATTAACTCCATGTGATGCAATTAGTTCAATTTGGCACACAATTAAATTAATTGACAATCCACACAAATTATTTTTCAACACATTATTTTCAAGCAACTCATTTAAACTAAAAAAATCATTTCACGCCAAATAATTTAAATAGCGAAAATTGGGGATATTACAGTTTTCAAAACCAAAAACCGAGAACTACGTAGCTTTGATCCCTCTTCCAGTGAGGGTACGTAGGAGCGGGGTCCTGTCCCGTCAAGCACACTCTTAAAAAAAATCTTTGTTTTGTCCTGATTTTCAAAGATAACCAAAAACCGAGAACTACGTAGCTTTGATCCCTCTTCCAGTGAGGGTACGTAGGAGCGGGGTCCTGTCCCGTCAAGCACACTTTTAAAAAATATCTTTGTTTTGTCCTGATTTTCAAAGATAACCCGAGAACTACGTAGCTTTGATCCCTCTTTCAGTGAGGGTACGTAGGAGCGGGGTCCTGTCTCGTCAAGCCCACTTTTAAAAAAACTTTGTTTTGTTCCTGAGAACTACGTAGCTTTGAATTCTCCATCGCACCGGGAGATACGTAGGAGCGGGGTCCTGTCCCGTCAAGCACACTTTTAAAAAATCTTTGTTTTGTCCTGATTTTCAAAGATAACCAAAAATATTATTCTTCCCTCCTGTTTTCAATAAAACAAACCTTGAAGAAAAGAAAAGAAAAGGAAAGAAAAGAAGTAGAACAAATCACTTTCAAACTCAAACTTTTGTCCAAACCACACATCAAGTTAATGGTTCCCTTTCGGTAGAAAGGAGGTGCGGGGTGCTAATACCTTCCCCGTACCTAACCGACTCCCGAACCTACATCTTTAGTTTTCAAAAGACCATCCGCCTTGTTTAAAAGACCTTTTTTCAATGTTTTGGTCTTAAAATTAAAATATTGGTGGCGGCTCCAAACTTTTTCCACGTTGTCAAACGAAAAGTCCCTAAACCGGATTTTTCGGGCGCAACAGTTTGGACACGAAACGGATTCGAAAAAGGGCTCGAAATGGCATTTCAGCAAGTCTGTGAGACAGGCACGGACCGTGCGCCATCAAGCACGGGTCGTGCGTTGCCTTCTGATTCACAGGACTGCTGAGTGTTGATTTCGCGCACGGACCGTGCGCCATCAAGCACAGGTCGTGCGTATGCTTCTGTCAACATTTTCAAAATGTGTTCAAAGCCTTCCTAATTGATTTCAAACCTATCCTAATCCCTTCCCAATGTTATACAATGATAATATAACCGTAATTCATAGAAACTACTTGTGTTTGGATCATTGTCACGTTCACGCTATTTTTATGAACGGCCCAATGCGGGTACATGGAATGTGTTATGGATTTGATTGTCATGCTATGATTGTGATTGAGATAAGCTTATGCCATGGATATTGCTTAATGTGATTGATGTATTGTGCTGGACTGATTGGATTAGCATCATGATAAGTTAGGTTAGTAAGCCTTAGTAAGCCATGTGAGATCACTTAATTATAAGATTAAGTTAGTAACTAGATCACCTAATGCTAATGATAAGAACAAGTCATGATCACATTAGGCAATGTTAAGTTATGCCACGTTATGTTATGTAAATTCATGTTCATGTCAATGTATTTATATTATACATCATGTTAGGGTACCCTATGATAAGTGCGCCTACTGAAGAGATGGTATCCTCGTTTTACATCTATGAGGGAGGGCAAAAAGATGCCAGTTTGATGAGAAAAGTTTTGCAAGCTTGGGGTATGGTGACTCGCTATGGAAAAGCAGAGATCTCTCAGAAGACTAAGGGAATCACTTTTGCTCGGTGGCTTGAGGAGAGGATTCAGACTGTCCAGCTTCCATATCAGAAGGTATTGCAAAATGAGAGAGAGATGATAAACTCTAGTACTCTGGTTGTTGAAGAACTAGGGGATGTCAAGTTAGCCCTGATGAAAGCAGACGAGGAGAAGAAATCCCTGCAAGCTGAGATAGAGAAGTTAACTCAGAGCAACCAGAGATTGAAAGAAGATAATGCTTCCAAATCTGCTATTATTGAGGAGTTGGACAAGAAACTCAAAGAAGAAGAGAAGGAAAAGGTAGAAGCTCAAAAGTATTGGCAAGCGGCCAAAGAGGAAGTCAAGAGACAGAAAGCAAAAGGGAAAGGGGCAATTGAAGAAATCAGTCAATGGAGGGATCTGTATGAAAAGACAAAGATGGAAGAGAGGACTACGAGGAGTCAGCTCGCCAAGTCAAAAAGAGAGTCCCGGTTGCTACAAGCCGAGTGGGAGAGCAAATTGAGCAGTGTGGTGCAAGAAAGAGATTCAGTGGAAAGCATCCTCAAAGAGTATAAGCAAGCTCTAGGATACGAGCGAGAGATTTCTGACGAATTGAAAAGAAACCTTCGGCACATCAGCGATGCATACAGGCAGGTGAAAGATGAAAGTCGGTATTGGGAGCGCCGCTTTGTTGAACTCCTTGGCAGAATTGAGGAACAGGCAGTCATCATAGAGCTGAAAGATGAAATTCAGCATTGGAAGGTTAGATTCTCTGAGCTTGCAGAGTTGGCCAGCCAAGCTCTCTCAGGTGTGCCTAAGAAGCTAGGAAAGGCCGAGTGTGAGATGTCTCCTTTCAACACTCCGCCAGCAGTCTACGAATTTGTGGAGTTCTGCAGGGCCTTGGTTGAAGAAGTCAGGGAGAAAATTGGGAGAGTCCCCACAGGCAGCAAGAGGAAGAGAACTGAAGTTTTCAAGGCTCTATGTAGTTGAGCTTTTGTTTGTAATTTCCGTTTTATTGTACTTTCTCTTCCTAGAGGGACCTTTATTTCCATTTGAGTATTGTACTTTTTGAAATGTAAGACTTGAAGTCCTTGTTTGAATTTGAATGTATGGGGCATGTTTGTTTCATTTGTTGATTCCACTCTTGTTATGTTCTAAACAAATCAAAATTCACTGTTAAATCTATGGCAAGATATGACACGTTGGGGTTCACGGCATAAGACAAACTAAAACTAACACTCATTTGCATTGCACGCATTGCATTCATTAATTTGCTCATTCACTTAATAAAAATGTTCTACCAACAGAAGCGAGAGGCAAGCTAGTTCTCCGCCACTGATACTTCACCCGATTACAAGCAAGGCTGATGGCTGATCCTCAAGGGCATCCAGAGACTGAAACTGAAAGTAATCCAGAACATGAAGATTTGGGCGTACAAATTCTGAATCCTGAGCAGCTGGCTCAGGAGAACCAAGTGCTTAAGGATAAGGTTGGGGCAATGGAGGCCCAGGTGCATGAGATGATGGTCATGCTGCAAAGTTTAAAGAGTGGGACAGCTGCCGAAGGTGTCGCCGTCGTGGGTCCAGATGGTGTCACTTCTTTCGTTCCTCCTCCAATATCAGCCACAGTTCCTCCGGGATCCGGGGTCGGTCATCCCGTCTTTGCTTCAGGAATGAATGGGCCGAATCAATACACTTCACAAAGATATCCTTGGGGTATGCCTGCTGGGTACATGCCCCGAACTGTTGGACCTATCCCCGTCAGTATGGTTGCGCCTAATCAGGTCACTGCCGCCGTGTCCGGGGGAGCTGCCGGAGGACCGCAGATCTAAACTCCTAGTCCTCATGCTGTGCTCAGTCCTACTCCGGGGCTTGCAGCACACCCTCACAATGTTCCTCAGCCTGGAGGGTATTATTACAGTATGGGGAGTCACCCCCAAGGACATATGTTTGAGGTATCACAGCCAAATGACCCGATTCGTGCACTTGAAGAAAGAGTAAAGGCAATGGAGGGTGTTGGTGTCAGAGCCAAGGAAGCCCGTGAGCTGTGTTTAGTCCCAGATTTGGTTTTGCCACCAAAGTTCAAAGCTCCCGAAGTGGACAAATACAGAGGAACAGGCTGTCCGGAGAGCCATGTTACGATGTTTGTCCGAAAAATGGGTCCTTACGCCAATGATGACAAACTGCTGATTTACTGCTTTCAAAACAGTTTGGCTGGAGCTCCTCTAGATTGGTACATGAAACTGCAATCCTCTGAAATTCGTTGTTGGAAAGATTTGTACGAAGCATTCATGAGACAATATAAGTATAACATGGACATGGCTCCGGACAGGTCGCAATTGCAACACATGAGTAAGGGCGAAAGGGAGACTTTCAAAGAATATGCCCAGAAATGGCGAAGCCTAGCCGCCCAGGTCCAACCTCCTTTGACTGAAAAAGAAATAGTGTACACGTTCTTGGAAACTCTGCCAGCAATTTACTATGACCGGCTGATTACAAGTGTTTCAACTAGCTTCTCCGATATGATAGTCTTCGGGGAAAGACTTGAGCATGGTCTCCGAAGTGGGAAGATTTCGAATCACCTCAGTAATGCAGGAAGCTCTGGTGGTTCAAGCAATCAGAAGAAGTCTCACTCCCATTTCCCGAAGAAGAAGGAAGGGGAAACAAATGTAATCTCGGGAGGAAGTTCATCCTTTGGTACCCCTCCACCACAAACTGTTCCATTTTCTGCTCCTGTGCCATCCCAACAAGGCAGTGACAGTCACGGGGCTCAGGGTTATCAGTACAAGAAACGGACCAGTTTTGATCCAATACCAATGACATACACTGAATTGTTTGATCACCTGACTTCCAAGAACTTGATCAACACTCAGCCAATGAAGGCCCTGCAGCCGCCATTTCCCAGAAGTTACAACGCTAATGCTACCTGCAGTTTCCACGAAAACGGGGTCGGTCATACTGTGGAGGAATGTAAAGCCTTCAAGCATGTGGTGCAAGACCTAGTAGATGCTGGGTGGATCTCGTTCAAGCAGAGCAGCCCGAATACAACAACTAATCCATTGCCAGGTCATCAGAGGCCAGCTACCAATGCTATTGAAAGTTTCGTTGGGCAATTGGTAAAGGATGTGCAGAAGATCAAGACCCCGTTGGGTGTTATCTACTCTGAGTTATGCCATGTTGGGGTGGTTAAGAAGGGGTGTTGCCATGAAGAGGGGTGTGCTGACTCCACGTGCGTGGGGAATTGTGAAAGCTTTGAGATGATCCTGCAAAACCTGATGGATCGGTGTGTGGTCCAGATAGGAACCCATGATGTTGAAGAAGAAGTGTTGACTCTACCAATTGCCCATCAAGTTGCTGTCATCAAGGATGGTTCTGAGTCTGAAGAGGGTGGTGCAAGTTTGGTTCGACGCTGCGGTGCCAGTGAAAAATTAAAGAATTGGAAGGTTGTTGATCTTCCTGTGACTTTTAATTTAAAGTAATCATTTGTAATGCAACCCTGTGGCTCTGCCCAAGGCCATAGGACAAGTTGTTAGGGGCAAGCATGTTTTTATTTTCAGAATCATCATCATTAATAAAAACGTTGTTTTTGAATTTCAATCAATAAAAATCAATCCTTTTCATTTCATGTGTCTTTTCCTCGTTTTATTATTGTTTGCTTGCTTGTCTCGCCTTTCATTCTGCTTTTTCGCTTCGGCAAAATGCAGATCCACAGCAATTGTCTCCCAAAATAACAGTGCCAACAGTCCATATTTTGACTTTGATCACCCTATTAATCAAGCTGAGGGGGATGTCGAGGAAGACTGGGAAGCTCCTCCAGAACTCATGAGGTTAATGAAACAGGAAGAAAGGGTAATTCAGCCACACGGAGAATCTACTGAAGTGATCAACTTGGGTACAGCTGAGAGCAAGAAAGAGGTCAAAGTGGGTACCGCCATGAATGACGAGGATCGCATGAAGTTGGTTCAGCTGTTGCACGATTATATGGATGTGTTTGCATGGTCCTACCAAGATATGCCTGGGTTGGATACTGACATTGTGATGCATAAGTTGCCAGTCAAACCTGAATGCCCGCCTGTGAAGCAGAAACTTAGAAGGATGAAGCCTGAGATGTCCCTAAAGATTAGGGATGAGGTAAAAAAGCAGTTTGACGCCGGATTCCTAGCGGTGGCCAAATACCCACAGGGGGTTGCCAATATTGTCCCGGTTCCGAAGAAGGACGTGAAGGTCAGAATGTGCGTTGACTACCGAGATCTGAATCGTGCTAGTCCTAAAGACGATTTTCCTTTGCCCCACATTGATGTCTTAGTGGATAGTACAGCTCAACACTCGTTATTCTCCTTCATGGATGGATATTCGGGATATAATCAGATCAAGATGGACCCCGAAGATATGGAAAAGACAACTTCCATAACGCTTTGGGGAACGTTCTGTTACAAGGTCATGCCATTCGGGTTAAAGAACGCTGGTGCAACCTACCAAAGGGCCATGGTCACGCTGTTTCACGACATGATGCATAAGGAGATTGAGGTTTATGTGGATGACATGATCGTAAAATCTAAAACCGACGAGGAGCATATTGTCAATCTGCAGAAGCTCTTTGAACGGTTGAGGAAATATAAACTCAAGTTAAACCCGGCCAAGTGCACGTTTGGGGTGAGATCAGGGAAGTTGTTAGGCTTCATTGTCAGGCAGAAGGGAATCGAGGTGGATCCAGACAAAGTAAAAGCCATCCTCGAGATGCCGGTGCCCAAAACAGAGAAAGAAGTCTGTGGTTTCCTCGGAAGGCTGAATTACATCTCCCGATTCATCTTCCAGTTGACTGCTACTTGTGAGCCGATCTTCAAACTGCTGTGCAAAAATCAAGAGTTGAAGTGGAATGACCAGTGTCAAGCTGCCTTTGAGAAAATCAAGGTGTACTTGCAGAATCCACCAGTCTTAATGCCACCTGTGTCAGGCAGGCCTCTTATCTTATACCTTACAGTGCTAGATAATTCAATGGGCTGTGTGTTGGGGCAGCATGATGAATCCGGGAAAAAGGAGCATGCCATATACTATCTTAGCAAAAAGTTCACCGATTGTGAGACAAGATATTCTATGCTGGAAAAGACTTGTTGTGCTCTAGTTTGGGCTGCTCACCGTTTAAGGCAGTACATGCTGAGTCACACCACTTGGTTGGTGTCAAAAATGGATCCAATCAAGTACATATTTGAGAAGCCAGCTCTTACAGGACGAATTGCCCGTTGGCAGATGCAACTATCAGAATACGATATCCTGTATGTCACACAAAAAGCAGTTAAAGGTAGTGCACTTGCTGAGTATTTGGCATGTCAGCCGATTCCAGACTACCAACCAATGCAGCATGATTTTCCTGATGAAGATATCATGGCACTGTTTGATGAGGGGAAGTCCCAAGAAAGTGAAAGGTGGAGAATGATCTTCGGCGGTGCGTCAAATGTATGGGGGCATGGGGCAGGTGCTGTGTTAATATCTCCTGACAATCGCTTCGTTCCTGTCACTGCAAGGTTGAGCTTCTATGTCACAAACAACATAGCAGAGTATGAAGCGTGCATCTTGGGTATTCAAGCAGCCCTAGAATGGAAAGTTAAAAGGCTAGATGTGTATGGAGATTCAGCCCTGGTTATTCATCAAGTAAGAGGCGATTGGGAGACCAGAGATCCCAAACCGATTCCTTATTGCGCTTATGTGCAAGAGTTGATGGAGTCTTTTGACGAAATCACTTTCAAACACATCCCTCGAAGCGAAAACCAGCTGGCTGATGCATTGGCAACTTTATCATCCATGTTCAATATCAATTGTGATAAAAGCTTGACTCATGTCACAATCCAGCACCGGAGTCTACCTGCGCATCACTACTGCACAGCCATAGATGAAGAGCCGGATGACAAGCCTTGGTATCATGATATCAAACAGTACATCATCAGCAGAGAATACCCTCCTGGGGCACCTGAAAATGACAAGAGAACTCTTCGGCGACTGTCAAGGAATTTCTTCCTCAGCGGTGAGGTTCTCTACAAAAGGAGTTATGACATGGTCCTCTTAAGGTGTGTTGCTAAAGAAGAAGCTGAAAGAATCATGAAAGATGTACACGAGGGCTCATTCGGAACTCATTCCAGTGCGCATACTATGGCTAGACAGATTTTAAGGGCGGGCTATTACTGGTTGCAGATTGAAGGTGACTGCTACAGCTTTGTCCGAAAGTGCCACAAGTGCCGAATCTATGCTGACCACATTCATGTGCCGCCTGCCAAATTGAATGTCCTGACTGCATCCTGGCCGTTTTCAATGTGGGGAATGGATGTCATCGGTCCCATTGAACCCAAAGCATCAAATGGGCATCGCTTCATCTTGGTCGCCATTGACTATTTCACGAAGTGGGTTGAAGCTGCCTCATACTCCAGTGTAACCAGTTCAGTGGTTGCCAAATTTGTGAAGAAGGATCTGATTTGCCGTTATGGTCTTCCTAACAAGATCATCACTGATAACGGCAGCAATCTGAATAGCAAAATGATGAAGGACCTGTGCGCAGAGTTCAAAATTCAGCATCATAATTCTTCCCCCTCTCGGCCCAAGATGAATGGAGCAGTGGAGGCAGCTAACAAGAACATCAAAAAGATTGTGCAAAAAATGGTGGTCACATACAAGGATTGGCATGAAATGCTTCCCTTTGCTTTGCATGGCTATCGTACTTCAGTGCGTACCTCAACTAGGGCAACTCCTTTCTCTCTGGTATACGGGTCAGAGGCGGTCCTCCCAATCGAGGTTGAGATACCATCCCTACGGGTACTCATGGAAGCTAAACTGGAAGAAGCAGAGTGGGTGCAGGCTCGTCTGGATCAGCTAAACCTCATTGAGGAAAAAAGAATTGCAGCTTTGTGTCATGGGCAGCTGTACCAACAGAGAATGAGAACAGCTTTTGACAAGAAAGTCCGGCACCGTGAATTCAAGCAGGGAGATTTGGTGCTTAAGAAGATCTTGCCCATCCAGACTGATCCCCGAGGGAAATGGACACCCACTTATGACGGCCCGTATGTGGTCAAGAAAGCCTTTTCTGGAGGAGCACTGATACTCACGAACATGGACGGAGAGGATTTAAGGAACCCAGTCAATTCCGATCAAGTGAAGAAGTATTATGCCTGAAAGAAATAGACGAAAAAAGAGAAAGACAAGCCAAGTAAGAGTTAGCTCGCTAGGTTGAAAACCCGAAAGGGCGGCCTAGGCAAAATCAGAGCGACCCGGTGGATTGAAAACCCGCAAAGGGCGATCCAGGCAAAAATTAGGGTCAGAAAACTTGGGCATGAAAAGTAAAGAAAGGCATACAACTCCTCTGAAGACTTGGATGAGGGAGTGATCAAGGTCAAGGACATAAATGTTTAGCACTGTTCCACAGAGACGGACAGTCAGAATTTAACTTCTCTCTTTTTTCGTGTCTTTTTATAGTTTAAACTTTCAAGTGTAACAAACAATCGGCGTAACTTCTTGTCCGACCGGTTTCCACATTAATAAAGTTCAACTTTCTCATATCTGTTCACTCTTTTATTTTCTGCTTTTTTTGCTCAAAATAAACGTTTTATAATGATGGTGATGATGACCTGTAAAACATGTGCATAAATCATGGAGCATTACAATTCTTGCAAAGTCCATAAAGGTCGCGGAAAAAAGCAATTCCCCAAAACCAGTTAATCATGCAAGAGAAAGCGATTGCACTCACGATTGCTTCGAGCGGCGAAGTCAAAGCCAACATGCACTCGGCCCATGAGCCCCGCAATTCCAGTGGGTTCCCCAGTCTCGTGCCATGAGTGTCGCGGGTTGGCTGAACCAGCAAAAATAAGCCAAAAGAGCAAAAGAGCAAAAGAAAAAACAATCGATCAGAAAAAAGAAAGCTGATCAAAGAATGAAAAGCCAAGAAAAAACAAACAGTCAGAAAAAAGAAAGCTGACAAAAGAAACGAAGAATCAAGAATAGCATCCCATTGCATTCATCATTCCACTAAATCATCACATCGCATGCACTCACATGACATGCATTCGCATAACGGACTTTGCATAGCATGCATTCATATTCCATGCACCATGTCTTGCATCTGCTAACGTGTGCAGGTGTCCTGGATCAGTGCAATGGCATTGATCATCAATCAGAGCAAGCTGAAGAAAGGTCCGCCAACCTGAGCAGACATCCTGGATCAGTGCAATGGCACTGATCATCAATCAGAGCAAGCTGAAGAAAGGTCCGCTAGCCTGAGCATACATCCTAGATCAGTGCAATGGTATTGATCATCAATCAAGAGAAAGCTGAAGAAAAGTCCGCTAACCTGAGCAGGCATCCCGGATCGGTGTGGAAGCATTGACCGACTAAAGGAAACCAACTGGATTTTGGAATCCCCTCTGGACCCATGTGTCCCCAGCAAGATTGACTTCACCTTGTATTCGAGCTGCAGGTAAGTCCCCCTGACCTCAATAGGTCCAGTCGAAGAGGATAGCTGTGTTAGCCTAAAGCATGGCGCAGTCTTAGGGAAATATCGAGATCTAGACTTGATATAGTACCCTCCCCCGGTCGCTCGCATGACCATCCCTTTGAGCCCACGTGCTCCCCAGGCCCAAGTGCAAACTCGGATCGTTCGCGGTTCGTTAAAAGGTTTTAGGCAGCCTCCAGTGTCGGCTTACTGAGAGCCGGTACCTTCTTTACTGCTTTCTTTATCGCTTTCTTTACTGCTTTATTTCCTGCTTTTGCTGCCTGAGGGTTGGCACTAATTTATTGCCTGCTTTTGCTGCCTGAGGGTTGGCACCAATTTATTTCTTGCTTTCGCTGCCTGAGGGCCGGCACATTTTATTACTTTCTTTACTATTGCTTTTGTTGGCTTACTGAGGGTTGACAATTCATTTCCTGCTTTTGTTGGCTTACTAAGAGCTGACGCTTCATCCATTGCAGTCATCTCGTGCTAACACCTGTGCATCAAAAAAAAAGAAAAAAAAAGAAGAATAGAAAACAGAAAAACCAGAAAAAAAAAAAGGGGGGGAAAAATTCGGGTTTTTCCCTAAGTAGACAAAATCGGTATAATTTCTAAATTCTTTATCTTTATTTTGCCTCGGAATATGTTTCGGCCAATTCATATTCCTCGTTAAAATCCAGATAAAGAGGGGAAGCTGTCATACCCCAATTTTGTCCGGCTTAGGTCAAAATCCTAATTTTCCACAAAAATAAATAAATTGAAGAGTGAAGAGCATTATGCATTGCATTTTGGGTCCTAAAAGTCATTCCACAGCTTTTAAAATCATTTTTAGGGTCGAAATGCATTTTGGAGCAAAATTAGGGTTTTTGGAGCAAAAAGGGTATTTTGGTCATTTCCAAAATTAAGCAATTTTTCACCAAAAATCATTATTCAATATCAGAAGAATGCATTTGGATCAAAATGAGTTGGGTCATATTTTTTATGCGCATGCTTTTATAAATTTTTGCACAAAAAGTCAAACTTCAAAGAAAAGGGCAAAATGAGAATTTCCTTCAAGGTGAGGTATCAAATCAATTTTGGGAATGGTGATATCATGGAATTTTGGGCCCAATGATTGATTCCTAGGATATGGCCCAAAGTGGCATGAATAATGTGGAATTATCATGAAAAGAATAATAAAAAATGGTAAAATAAGGAAGTGTCCTCATATAAGACAAAATGTACTATCTTTTGGCAAGCTTGCACAAACTTGGGCACCAATGCCTCATTTGCTCCGAATTTTCCAGCTATTTTTCACCTCATTTTGTGTTTATTCATGCCCTTGATCCATGTGAGTTGTATTCCTAGCCATTGATTAAAATTCTAGATCAAATCCTAGGCTATAACTTTGTGTACAAAACCCTAATTGCCCTTAACAATTTTTGTGCAACAAAAACTCCTAATTTTCGTGTATGACCAGCCATTCCTCACTCATTTGTGTTTTCTCTTTGTCCCTAATCCATGTGCATTGCAATCTTGGCCCTTGATTCAAATTCTATCTCAAATCTCAATGGTTTGCAAAAGCACAATGTCCTATATACCCTTAATTTTGCACCTCATATAAAACCCAAAATAAGAGACCATAGGGAGGAGGATTCTCATTTTACCCTAGCACACAATCAGATCACAATTCCTCTCCTCCTCCCCTCTCAAACCCAAGACCGCCTCCCACCATTTCCACCACCAATTCTTCAATTTTCAACCATCCAAACTTCATTATTCTTGATTCCTACACTAGATCCACTTCTAATCTTGCATTATCTTCAAAGTTCATCATCAAATACTTCAATATCAAGTGATTTTTGTGGGATTCAAGAGGAGGTTCAAGTGTTCTTGGTTTCTATTTTGATCTTCTTCTTCATTTCAAGCAAGATCTAGAGGTAAGCTCACAAACTCTTGCATTTTCTTTAATTTTCATTATGTAATCTCTCTTCTACTCCTCTTTCCTTTTTGAAAGAAGCTTTGAGGACTCATTTCAAACATTATTGGACAAGGACATTGGGAGCCTTGGGTGTTTGAGATGGGTCCTTGGCCTTGAAGGGAAGATTCTTGTGTTTGAATAATTTTCCTTGCATTTCTACACATTTTTCACTAAATTTCATGAAATAAAACCTTGCTTTCCTTTTCTTTTAGCTTTCGGCCATGTAGTGTTTTTTTTCTTGTTCATGAATTTCTTTGTTCATATCGTGTGTTGAGGTTGAATTTTTGGTGGGTTTATGCCTTACATAGCCTCGGGTTTGAGGATTAGAGACCTACGGATTTTTGTTGCTTTTGTTTCTTTGATTTTGTGTTGAAATAAATGATGAAATAACAATTGTTTGAGCATGAAATGTATGCATAGGTCCTAGGGTTTATACTTATGAGCTCATTGATGTGATTTGGTTGCAAGAAATTGATGAAATTGTGCTTGATTTTGCCCATGATTGCATTCGGCCATAGGCCATGTCTTTTGGCCAAATTTTGCTCAAAACTTTGTTATTTTGATCTTGCATTTGTGTGTGCATTTGATTCAATTGTGTTTGTTCACTTTTTACCATTTTACTTTACCACTTCATTAACTTTTTACCAAAAAACATAAAAACATTTTACCACTTTGGTTTTTACCATTTCACTTAGTTTTTACCAAAACATTTTCACCCTCATGCATCTTCATTCATCCCTATTTTATGCGACACTCTCGTGCATCCTCTTGTCTACTCATTCATACATTCATTCTTGTATGCTCATGCATTCACATGCTTGCCTAATCATGCCTCATTGCTCACATATTCAATCATTTAACTTAGAATACTCTATGTCTACAATCAATTGTATTCACTTGTTCTTGATGGCATGTAAATGTCTTGACTTGATTGTGTGCCCTCCTCTCCACAATTACAATCCTTCTTGCACACACACACAATTACTTTGAGAACTTTGTTTTGCATCTTTAATAATTGAATCCTTTGATTGTATGGGCATGTTTAATCTTGGTTAATGAATGATATGTTCATGTTTGCTTGAGTATTATTCATTCATTTGCATTTGGTTATGGATTTAGAATTGACTTGAAATGTTCTACTCCTTTTCTAAAACCCATTTCCTAAAATCATTTCAAAACAAAAAGAAACTTTTACTTTCAAAACAAAAATAAATCAATCGTCATTAAACACCAATCGCGCCGTTGCCGATTAGGTTGTTAATGATGATATTGTTTTCAAAAGGAGTTAGAAGCGAGACCATTCTAACCGTTGTTGTTCGGTCTTCGCAAAAGCTCTATCCCATTTTCGAAAACTTATTCATTTCTCAAAAATAAACCAGTTGTCATTAAACACCAATCGCGCCGTTGCCGTTTAGGTCATTAATGATGATTTCATTTTCAAAAGAGTTAGTAGTGAGGCCATTCTAACCGTTGTTGTTCGCTCTTCACAAACGCTCACCCAATTGCGAAAACCCCCTTAAGCCGTTTTCAAAACCAAAAACCGAGAACTATGTAGCTTTGATCCCTCTTCCAGTGAGGGTACGTAGGAGCGGGGTCCTGTCCCGTCAAGCACACTCTTAAAAAAAATCTTTGTTTTGTCCTGATTTTCAAAGATAACCAAAAACCGAGAACTACGTAGCTTTGATCCCTCTTTCAGTGAGGGTACGTAGGAGCGGGGTCCTGTCCCGTCAAGCACACTTTTAAAAAATATCATTGTTTTGTCCTGATTTTCAAAGATAACCCGAGAACTACGTAGCTTTGATCCCTCTTCCAGTGAGGGTACGTAGGAGCGGGGTCCTGTCCCGTCAAGCACACTTTTAAAAAAACTTTTTTTGTTCCTGAGAACTACGTAGCTTTGAATTCTCCATCGCACCGGGAGATACGTAGGAGCGGGGTCCTGTCCCGTCAAGCACACTTTTAAAAAATCTTTGTTTTGTCCTGATTTTCAAAGATAACCAAAAATATTCTTCTTCCCTCCTGTTTTCAATAAAACAAACCTTGAAGAAAAGAAAAGAAGTAGAACAAATCACTTTCAAACTCAAACTTTTGTCCAAACCACACATCAAGTTAATGGTTCCCTTTCGGTAGAAAGGAGGCGCGGGGTGCTAATACCTTCCCCGTACCTAACCGACTCCCGAACCTACATCTTTAGTTTTCAAAAGACCGTCCGCCTTGTTTAAAAGACCTTTTTTCAATGTTTTGGTCTTAAAATTAAAATATTGGTGGCGGCTCCAAACTTTTTCCACGTTGTCAAACGAAAAGTCCCAAACCGGATTTTTCGGGCGCAACAGTTTGGACACGAAACGGATTCGAAAAAGGGCTCGAAATGGCATTTCAGCAAGTCTGTGAGACAGGCACGGACCGTGCGCCATCAAGCACGGGTCGTGCGTTGCCTTCTGATTCACAGGACTGCTGAGTGTTGATTTCGCGCACGGACCGTGCGCCATCAAGCATGGGTCGTGCGTATGCTTCTGTCAACATTTTCAAAATGTGTTCAAAGCCTTCCTAATTGATTTCAAACCTATCCTAATCCCTTCCCAATGTTATACAATGATAATATAACCGTAATTCATGGAAACTACTTGTGTTTGGATCATTGTCACGTTCACGCTATTTTTATGAACGGCCCAATGCGGGTACATGGAATGTGTTATGGATTTGATTGTCATGCTATGATTGTGAGTGAGATAAGCTTATGCCATGGATATTGCTTAATGTGATTGATGTATTGTGCTGGACTGATTGGATTAGCATCATGATAAGTTAGGTTAGTAAGCCTTAGTAAGCCATGTGAGATCACTTAATTATAAGATTAAGTTAGTAACTAGATCACCTAATGCTAATGATAAGAACAAGTCATGATCACATTAGGCAATGTTAAGTTATGCCACGTTATGTTATGTAAATTCATGTTCATGTCAATGTATTTATATTATACATCATGTTAGGGTGACGACCCTAGTTTTCACGATTAGTGTACTAAGGGCGAGGAAGTCATGATTCCTTATGACCTTAGGCCCCGTCATTGTTTGTCCCTTGGTAGTAGAAATGGCCGTGGATCGGGTTTGCCGGTGCTTTCAAATAAAGTCACCGGTGATATGCTAAGAATCATTGTCATTGTGTGTGCCTTGTGTGTCGCTTAGAAGGGCCACGAGTACACATTGTATGTTCCACGTAGTCGAATTAAAGACTACGAACTCATGAATCAAGAATAACGAATCAAGCATAACTGAACCGCGAGAGTTAGTAAGAGGTCGCGATAGAACTCACTGAGACAAGTTGTCTCACCCAATCCATGTTGTTGTTTTTCAGTGATACAGGTAGAAGTTGGATGTGCAGGAGCAATGGTCGTGGAACCACTTCGTGAAGACGCTGTCGTCTATCTTGTTATGTTTATGTATTTTGGTTTCTCTCTTTGTCATAGATATTCGATTGTACGACTTGTACTTGTATTAAGTTGTAAATCGCTTTCGCAGACTTTCTGATTTTGAGTATTGAACACTAGTTTGAGTTATGTGAGGACCGGCTTTATTTATATTATGTTCAGATATGTAAGTGCGTTTGATGAGTTTCATCGAAGTTTAGAATGTGTTCAATATTTAAAAAGGAAAGTCACTCTGATGTATGCCAGTAGTGCATTTCGGTAGTTTCTACAAGTTAGAAATTATCGGGGTGTTACAGGTTTCAAAACCGTTGCCAAAACGTAAGGCAACGTTTTTTTTGCATTACGCAACGGTTTTTAGGCGTTGCCTTTGGGTCAAAATGTTGTAGTGGGTTATGAGTTCCTGGTGTGTGGAAAACGTGTGCAAGTATACACAGTCCATAACAAGTAATATAGTGTTTAGAACAGGTCGAACCCACAGGGATTGATGAACTTTTTCAAAAGTCAATATTATGTAATTTAGAGGAAAGTAAGCAATTTAACAAGATAGTTGATGATGGTGAGTTTCACAAATAAGTTAGAATAAAGCAAGGTGTAAGTAGTTGAAATGCAATAGAGAAAAGCTAGTTGGAATGTCTTCCCCAAATAACTCACTTATAAGTGTTTAATGCAGTTATGATGCAGTTGCACTGAATGCTGTTGCATTAGTTGTGTGCCTTTCAGTCACTTTCTTCAGAGTTTCATTACAAGCTTCCTATGTCTAGGCTTAGCTAAATAAGTTCACTCTTGTCTTTTAAAGTACCTACAGTATCACCCTATGGACTATACTATCCTATGTCTAGGACTTAGTATGGTTTTCACAAAGTTTCCTTTATGTAAAACACTCACCCATATTAGTTCTTGAGTTCTTAATTGTAAACCATGTCTGCTTTTACAAATCTACTTATTATAAGTGATCAATCTCAAAATAAGTGTTGAAAATATTATCAAGCAAGAACTAAAGTGCACACATCATATACTTGTATTAAACTTACTTAAAAGCTCATTAAATGGTTAGAACATTCCAACTAAGAGAGGTTTAGCTCAACATAGACATTGCAAGACAAATATAAACTGAATAGAACATGTTTATATAATTGAAATCACAAAAGAGAAACAACAAGATAGAGATTACACAAGTTGTAGCTCTTAGCATGAATTCTCCTAGCAATGTAATTGCATTAGATCCTTAGCACTTAAGTAAAACTATGAAATCGAGGTAAGGAGGATTGGTCACTTCCTTCCTTTCCTTCTTACAAAATAGAACTTATCTATGTGCAGTGAAATTTTAATCTAACTTATGGATTGTGATCTATCTTCAAGTGAAGGAGTGCGGTCTTTATATAGTCTTCAAGAGAGGTGCTTTCTTCCTTCATGTTGAAGTAAACTAGAAGTTGGATCATGGTTAGTATTCAGAAGTTGTCTCCCAAGTTGAGGTCTTCAATCTAGTGAGTAGGGAGGTCCAATGAGATATGAACATGTGTCCCTAGATGACTCTTCAAAGCTATGTGGGAATAGTAGGCGCCGAAATATGAGGTGTTCTTGCTTTAGGGGACCAAGCATGAGGTCATCATGTGCAAGTGGATGTGCAAGTGGCTGGCTTCATTCTTGGAGTAATGCAGTTGCAACGCAGTAGCATTGTGCTGAGCCAGTGCAGGTGTAAGTGCAGAATCAATGCAGGAGCATTTGATGCAGTGAGCATCTAGACTGTACTGAACAAACTTTATCAAACATACCACAATGTATCCAAAACGGCCTACTAACAACTATAACCATGTTAAACACTCAAGTTATCACATATTACATAAAATACTATATAAACTCTTTATCTTTGCTTGAAAGAGAGCAATTTACTAAGTTTAAACATATGAATAACTCTATATAAAATAGAGTTATCACACCCCCAAACTTAAACCATTGCTTGTCCTCAAGTAATGACAAAGACAAACTAACTAATACTATAGTTTCTAGAAGATAAATCAGCTTGATATTTGGATTTTCATGAGGTGCTCTCTATGAACTTCTTTGCTCATCAATTTTTCTTGTGCCTTTATTTCTTTTCAAACTTCCAGAATTATTTACACTCTTTGTGTGTGTGTGAACCCACTGAGTTGAGATTGGTTCCAAGACTAAGTGAAAACTTCCTCCTAGCCTTTGAAAAGATTGGTTTATCTTTGGTCACACCAAAATATTTTTTCAAAAGAAAGGTTAGACTCACAAAAATCCTCAAGTATTGGGGAGTTTTAAACACAACCAAGGACTTGATTTGAATTTTTTTCAAAGCTTTTTGAGTTAATGCACTAATTTTCTTGTGTTAGTGGTTTCTTTAATGCAGATGCATCACTTCTTTGAAGTGCTTTTTTACATTGATGTTTTTCTGCATTTATTTTCTGCAGTGCAGTTGCATTGCTTCTGCACTGTGTTATTTTTTTGTACCCTATATTGACTTCCTCACTGTCCTCCAGATGCATTTATTCCTGCATGGCACAGGTGCAGCTTTTCACTGACCTCCAGATGCATTTATGCACTTTGGCACAGGTACAATTTTGAACTATCCTCCAGATGCATTCATTCATGCATGGCACAGGTCTTTGACCTCCAGATGCAATCATGCACTTAGGCACAGGTATAGTTCAATCTGATTCAGGTCAATATAGCTTTTGATCTTTGATCTTTTTACCACTCTTTTTGTATTGTTTGCTCTCACTTTTCAAATTCAGCCTTGGTTTTCATAAAAACACCCCCAAACTTAATTCTTTAAGCTATTCCAACTTTTTAATCAAAATTTGTTTTGACCTTAGCTCACAAAATTTTTTCTTTTGTATCAGACTGCTCTAAATAGCAAGGTTCTTTTCACAAACTCAGTTTTTTGAGATATTTGGAAGAAAAAATAATTCTGGTTATTTTTGTGAGAAATAAGGCTTCTTTTTCTTCTCTTGCTTTTCAAAAATCCATCCATAGGTGCACCATATCTTTGTAAAATATTTTCAAACTGATCATCTACTAAAACGTTCTTAACAATTTATAGTATTCCTCATACTTGTCCCTATTTTCCAATGAAAAATGTATCTTTGGAAAATTAGTTTCATGTATTTGGATACTACTTTGTTAAGTACATCTAATACATTCATACAAACATATTTACTAAAAACATACATTTGCTAAAACACACATACATAACATACATAACATACTTAACATACATAACATACTTAATATGATAAGTTCCCCCCCCCCCCCGCCCGCCAAACTTAAGGGGTAGCAGTGTCCTCACTGCTAGAAGTTCACAAAATACTTGCAAATATTTGTTCAAAATATGGGGAGAGGGATTAAAAACACAACCAGGGAAGAGTTTGTAGTAAGATAACATCCAAAATATAGTAGTTAAACTGCAGAAAGCATGTAACAGACTCATTTCTTTGCTCCACTCCTTGTCCTTGCACTCTGCCTGGTAGGAGGAGTGTTCTTCACCTTCTGCTTCTTTTCCTTTGGCTTTGGGATTTGAGTTACTTCTACTGGTGTAAATGCACCTGATTCCTCTAGTGTTGCTGCAGGACTTGATGCAGTAGCATCAGTTGGGATTGCCTCAGAGATCTTTCTCTTTGGTGCCTTGACTGTTGGTTGTTTGAAGAATGTTTGTGTATTTCCCAGTTCTTCTCTCTTCCTGTGAGCTAATTGTTCCAGAACTAGTTGCATAGCAGTCTCATCAAGTTGTGGTTTCATTGCAGCTTTCTGTTGAGATGTAGAAGCATCAGATGCAGGTGCATCACTCTGCATCTCAATTGCTTGCTTGACAGCTTCAGTTTCTTCTACTGCCTCTGGTTCTGCTTTTTTAGTTGGATCTTCTTCAGGACCCTGCACATTTTCTTGTTTAAGAGCAGAAACAACATTAGTTATAATGTTAGTGGGGCTAGTAGGGGTGGTTTGTTCTGTTTGTGGCTCATGGATAGGTGAAGTTGGGATTGGACTTTGTTGCACAGTGTGAGTTGGTTGTTCTGTTTCAGTTGGTGGAGAGGGTGGAGGAGGGGTTGTTTGTGGTGGTAACTGCATGTATTGTTGAATCAGTAAGGGAGGGTAGTGGTGATTTTGGTTGGGGAGATGCTTCTTTGGTAGGTGAGTGGATTGGTGATTGGATAGGTGATGTGATTGGTGAAGTGTGGGTTGTTTCTTGTTGGGTTTGTGGTGGTGTTTTCTTGGCATATTTCTGTCTAGCTATTTCTTCCAAAATGACACCTCTAGCACGTTCTTCTTCCTCACTATCAACTTCAGCATCACTTTCTTTTTCATCTTCAAGTTCCTTGTCCAATTCTTTTTCTAGTTCCTCATCCTCCTCAGTGTCAGAATCATATGTTTCCTCAATTTCAGGCTCCACTACTATTTTCGTCTTTCCCTTTGTTTGTTTCCTAGTCACCTTCTTCTTTCTACTAGGCTCTTCCTCTTCTTTCTCTTCTTCCTTATCCTCATCAGCTTGTTCTTTCTCCTCTTCTTCTTGTCTTTCGGTTCTTAACACCCAGCTTGGGAACACATGTGCCTCAATATTGCCTAATCCATTAGACATATATTGGAAAACAAGTTGCAACCAGTCATGTTGTTCATTCTGAAATTTCCATACTGCAACTTTTTTTTGCATGAAATGCTCTTGCATTGCAGGCATAGGCAGTGGTCCTCTCACTTTTCTCATTCTCTCCTTTATCTCAGCATTCAAATTATTAGGGGGAAATTTTCTTTGTTCATTAGCAGCAATAGGAACACCTTCCTTCATGCACAATTCCGTTATGAGACAAGGGAAAAACAGAAATCCCTTTGTTTTAGTTGTGCATGTATAGATTTCCCTAGCAATCAATCTACCTATGTCAACATTTCCCTCAGAGAGAATTGTATCTAGTAAGATCAATCTCTCTTTGGTCATGGCATATGTGTGTGAAGTAGGTAAGATTGATGTTGTAATGAACAAGTGCCAATTTCCTAGAGCATCTATCAAGTAAGTACTTCTAAGCTTAACCTTATTTGGTGTGAATCTTTCCCAAACAGAATCTGGTGTGGCAATTCTACCCCTAATCTCTTCCATTTCTTTCTTATGAGCCTTCCCTACTTTCTTTTCAAACTCAAGTCCATTGTATTTCAACATATAATGCTCATTTATTTTCTTAGGATGAAAATGAACTACATTACCTCTAACCTTAGAAGTGTAGCTTTTCTCTGGTCCTTCATCTTCAGAAATTTCAGCATAGAATTCTCTCACTAATTCTTGAATGTATCCTCCTTGTGGCAACACAAAATGATCCCAGTGAAGGTTGGCCACTGTTGCCATGAATGATGGAGTTGCCTTCTTTATTTCATATCCCCTTTCTGGTAGTAAATGCATCTTCCATAGATGTGGTTTCTGGGTTGCCAATGCAGATGCACTGGAATCTCGTTTCTTGCCCTTTTGTGATGAAGATGATGCATTTTTGACTGGTGATTTAGATGCTGGTTGTTTCTTCACCATTGTGTTCGCTTGAGATAGAATTGTTATGGGTAACTGTTTGATTAGAGTGGTGTTAGACTATCTGATAACCTTAGAGGGGGGGTGAATAAGGTTATGTGCAAAACTTTAATTCTTTTTCTGTTTTTAAAGAACTTTTGCAATGCTTGTTTAAATCAAATGCGGAATCTGAGATTTAAACTTATATGATGTATGTAAGCAGGCAGATCAGACACAGTAAGATGTTACTATTTTTAATATTCGCTGTAACCAATTATTTATAGCTAAACAGGCAGATCATGCAAAGAGTACTATTACGCTATTATCAGAGTTCAGGGTAGACAGATATTATAAGCAGCGTAACAATAAATAGATCGGCGCAATGATAGTATAATTATAACCAGATTATAACCAGGCAGATCTAGATGCGGTGATGTATTATGCTAACTACGCTATGGTTGGTTTTAACAATAAACAGATATTTATGTTTAGCGCAGTATAACAATAAACAAACACAATTGACAGATAAAGTAAAAGAGTAGGGATAGAGATACACCAGGAATTTAGCGAGGTTCGGGATAAAAGCCCTACGTCCTCGGCCTCCGGCTTTGCAACCTTCGGACTTGCTGACAACCACTATATGAAGAATTGTTTACAAACAGGCAACTTTCAAATAGTAAATCTCAATTCCCCCGAACTGAGAACCCGAGCACACAGCTAAGGATTTCAACACCGCTTCAATCTCCTGATTGAACGACCCAAGAGCACCTCCCAGGATTTCAATACCACTTCAATCTTCCCTGATTGAAAGACCCAAGATTACCTCCCAGGATTTCAAACCAACTCAATCTCCTGATTGAGAGACCCAAGAACGCTTCCCAGGATTTCAAAATGACCCCACAAAAGTGTATTACAATATAGAAGCTATGATCTAATCACTTCAGATAATATGACAGTATAATAGCTGTGAGAGATGAGTGACTAGATCTATAGAAAATGATATGAAAGTGATAGCTCTATTTTTCTCTTTCTCAGATCTAGAAATTCGAATGAGTGAAGAAGAGAGAATTGTTGTGATTTGTGGTAACCTGAAAAGTGACTTGCGGCTGCCTATTTATAGGCTTAGGAAAGCGTAGATCTGAAAAAAATATTTAATGAAAGTGAAGAATCGATTGTGACATGAAGTTAAAAAGGTGAGGAATCGATTCTTATTATCTTAGAAGCCTCAAGAATCGATTCTTTGGATAGTTGAAATAGTGAGGAATCGATTCTTTACTTTTTGGAAAACATGGGAATCGATTATTTGTTCTTTGAAAACAAGTAGGAATCGATTTTCAGGACCTCCTGTATAGGTGAAAATCGATTCTGAGCTTAGTTAAAACATGGAAGAATCAATTCATGGCCTATGGGATAGCTTGACAATCGATTTCAAGGCCTTTGCAAATAGAAGGAAATCGATTTTAGCTTTGTCTTGAGTATATGTAGAAATCGATTTCATGCTTTAAACATATGATTAAGAAATCGATTCTTGGCCTTTAGGAGAGCTTGAAAATCGATTTCATGGCCTTTAGAAAATACTATAAATCGATTCTTGGCCTTTGGTGCATAATAGAAATCGATTCTTGCTTTCCACAAAAATGTTTTTAGGTTTAGGTGCCACCTTATGCATGCGTGCAAAAATATTTTCCAAAACCCTAATTTTGATGCATCATGCATGTTTTTAAAAATCATCTCTCAGCTACTAAAATGTCACAGACCTTAAGTGATAGGACCTTACACTGTGTCCTAAAGAAAGCGGATAAACAATTAGGTCTTCATCTTCAAAGGTGGCTTCTTCTCCAAGCTGTTCCACTTTAATGCTTCCTGCTTTTTGATTCCCGTCCTGTACTTTATTCATCTTGAACCTGTACTTTCATACAGCTGCAACCATTAGTAGACAAGATGTAATTTGTTATCATTCAAAACAAAGAGTGTTTGTCCTTGGTTCAACAAACTCCCCCTTTTTGATGATAACAAATTACATTATGCATAGGGAGGCCATAATCAAGAAATAATGGCAGAAGCTCCCCCTAAGCATAAGCATAACATAATAAACAGCACAGCAGTATGACAGCAGCAATTATTTATTTCTTCCTTTTATTTAATAACATGCATATTCTCTCCCCCTTTGTTTTCATCAAAAAGGAGGGGGGGGGGGTGAGCACAAGTCAAGCATAAGCACACAGTTAAGCATAAACACTTTATAAACTAGCAAAGTCAAGCATCCCTAGCTCTCTACGGATTTTACAAAATTGAGCTTCGGCTAGGGGTTTAGTGAAGATGTCCGCTAGTTGGTCATCAGTGCCTACAAACTTCAATGCTATGCTCCCCCTAGAAACATGATCTCTAATGAAATGATGTCTTATGTCTATATGCTTTGTTCTAGAGTGTTGGATGGGGTTCTTAGCTATGTTTATAGCACTAGTGTTATCACACAACACAGGCATATTTTCAAATAATAAACCGAAATCTTCCAAAGTTTGTTTCATCCACAGAACTTGTGCAACGCAGTTTCCAACCGCCACATATTCAGCTTCAGCGGTGGACAAAGCAACACTGTTCTGTTTCTTACTAGACCAGGAAGTCAAACAAGGACCTAAGAAATGACAAGTTCCACTAGTACTCTTTCTATCTAAAGTACAACCAGCAAAATCAGCATCACAGAAACCAATTAAATCAAACATACTCGATTTCGGGTACCACAAACCAAAGTCTATGGTTCCCTTAACATATCTAAGAATCTGTTTTACAGCTTTTAAATGTGATTCTTTTGGACATGCTTGAAATCGAGCGCACAGACACACAGCAAACATAATATCAGGCCGAGAAGCAGTTAAGTATAATAGACTACCAATCATACCTCAATACATGGTTTCATTCACATGTTTACCTTGCTCATCCTTGTCCAATTTTGTTGCGGTCGCCATAGGAGTGCTAATTTCCTTTGCATCACTCATGTCATATTTCTTTAGTAGCTCTTTTGAGAACTTGTTTTGAGATATGAAGATTCCTTCATTCATTTGTTTACTTGAAGTCCCAAAAAGAAGTTTAGTTCGCTCATTTCAAATTCACTAGTCATCATCTCAGAAAATTCCTTGCACAGATCATCATTAGTAGACCCAAAAATAATATCATCTACATAGATTTGAACTACAATGATATGTTTGCCCTTGGTTTTAAGAAATAAGGTAGAATCAATCTTTCCCTTTTTGAAACCATTGGCAGTTAAATGTTTGCTTAGTCTCTCATACCAAGCTCTAGGGGCTTGCTTTAATCCATAAAGAGCTTTGTCAAGTTTGAAAACATGGTTTGGGTTTTTAAAATCTTCAAAACCAGGGGGTTGTTTTACATATACTTCTTCTTCTAAAAAGCCATTTAGGAAGGCACTCTTGACATCCATTTGGTGTAGTTTGAAGTCCATGTAACTTGCAAATGCCAATATTATACGAATGGACTCCAACCTAGCCACTAGAGCAAAAGTTTCTTCAAAATCCACCCCTTCGATTTGGTTAAAACCTTGAACAACCAAACGGCTTTTGTTTAATAAAATAGTGCCATTTTCATCAAGTTTGTTGCGAAAAACCCATTTTGTACCTATGATGGTTCTGTCAACAGGTTTTTCGACTAAATGCCAAACTTTGTTCCGTTCAAATTGTTCAAGTTCTTTTTGCATTGACAAAACCCAATCTGGATCATTTAAAGCTTCCTTGATATTATTAGGAACTATTTGAGAGACAAAAGCACTATGAAAGCATAAAAGATTAAGAGAAGATCGAGTTGTTACCCCCTTTGAAGGACTACCAATAATTTGCTCCATGGGATGATCTCGAACTGATTTCCAAGATTTGGGTAAATCATCATGTGTTCTTCCATGGAGATGATCGTCTATGTCTTGGGGCTCTCGTTCCACTTCAGATTCTTCTTGAGGTTCCACTTGCACCTCGGCTTCTTCTACACTTTCACTGTTTGATTCAGGTGATCTATCTTTGATCACTTCAACTACTTCATCCTCATCATCAACTTTCTTATCAAAAGGGTTAGTTTCATCAAAAGAGACATGTATAGATTCTTGCATAGTTTTATCAATCTTATTGTAAACGATATAAGCTCTACTATGACTTGAATAACCCATAAAGATACCTTCAGTTGATTTAGCATCAAATTTACCCAACTTGTCCTTTGTATTGAGAATGAAGCACTTACTTCCAAACACCTTGAAATATGAAATATTAGGAGCTCTACCATTCCACAGCTCGTATGGCGTCTTGTTGAGAGATGGCCTTAAGTATACTCGGTTTAGCACGTGACAAGCTGTATCCACTGCATGACCCCAAAAGTATTTGGGAAGGTTGTGCTCATCTCTTGTATGGTTATATTTTTCCTTTCTACCACACCGTTTTGTTGAGGAGTCCTTGGAGCTGAAAAGTTATGATGAACACCATATTTTTCACACCAAATGATGAATTTTCGTACTCTTCTCCATGATCGCTTCTAATTTCCTTGATGTCTAAGTTTTTCTCATTCTGTAACCTTCTGCACAACTTAGCAAACTCATTAAAAGCATCACTTTTATTTGCAAGTAGAATAACCCAAGTATATCTAGAATAATCATCAACAATTACAAAGACATACTTAGATCCTCCTAGACTTACAACATCAATTTCACCAAACAAATCAAGATGGAGCAATTCAAGCACATTTTTGGTGGAAATAACAGGTTTTGATTTAAAAGAGCTTTTATGCATCTTACCTAGCTGACATGCATCACATAATTGGCCTTTTTCATATTTCAACTTAGGTAGACCTCTAACATGCTCATTCTTACTTAACTTAGATAGATGTTCTATACTAGCATGTCCTAAACGTCTATGCCACAGATCCACGTCATCAATCAAGGTAGGCATGCATACAATATCATCATTTACATTGTCAAAGTCAACATAGTATACATTGTTTTCTCGAAAGCCAGTAATGTAGAGTTTATAAGTCATATGGGTAATAACACATTTATCAACAGAAAAGTGCACATCAAAATCATTATCGCATAATTGGCTAACACTTAGTAAGTTAAATTTAACACCATCAACTAATAAAGCATCTTTAATTTTAATTGTGTTTTCCTTACCCACACAACCTTTACCTATTACTTGAGCAGATTCATTGTTGGCAAACTTTACAGATCCACTAGCTTTGTTGCTCAATTTCAGGAATAGTGAAGCATCACCAGTTATATGCCTTGAGCATCCACTATCAACCATCCACACGTTTTTCTTTTTAGATGAAGGACCAACCTACAAGACGAACATTTAACAACTAGTACGAGGTACCCAAATTTTGTTGGGTCCTTGGGGGTTAGTCGTCAAGGGGTTTGCTTTCACAATCCACCTTGGTTTCTCACAGGCAGGTATAAGGGTACCAAGCTCACATAATTTACGGATAGGACATCTAAGAGAGCTATGGTTCCCTTTTTGACAGTAGGTGCATGAGAAAACAGTAGGTGTATAACTTGAAGTAGCAGCTACAAAAGTTATTTTCTTGTTCAAGACAGAGGAGGTGGAATTACCTTTGTACCCAATACCTCTCCTATCAACATATTCATGTTGGGAGTGAAGTAGCTTGGTCAAGGTCTTTTCACCAACCTCAAACTTTTTCAAAGATTCTTTCAAAAATTCATTTTCAACCTTGACTTTTTCAAAATTTTGTTTAAGCTCAAGAAACTCAAGGTTGAAAGGTTTTGTTTTATGTAGCGCATTCTTCAATTTAACTACCTCATTTTCAAGAGTCTCAATTTGAGTGAGCATGCTTTTGTTGCTCTTTGTCAATTTCTTATATTTTAACAAAAGAGTTTCATGTTCAAAATAAAGAGCTTTAAAAGCCTCACTCAAGTCGTGACTACTATACCCATCATCAAAATCATCATGTATAATTGAATCAGAAAGACTAGGGTTATTAAGGCTTACCTCGGAAGTGTCATTTGCCATTTTACATACCACATTGGTAGTGTCTTCATTTGTTTCACTATCAGTGCCAAGATTGTCTCATGTAGCTTCAGATGTGTCATTTGCCATAAGACAAACAGCATTTGCAACTTCTTCTTCTTCCTCTGTATCACCTTCAGTATCTGTGTTGTCCCATGTAGCCTTCATGGCTTTCTTGTATTTGGATTTCAGTTTTGGACAGTTTGCTTTTAGGTGACCCGGCTTGTTGCATTCGTAACACTTTGGTTGATCATCTTTTTCTCATACCTGTCTTCTTTGTTGTACCCGGACTTCTTTGAAAAATCACCCTTTCTGAACTTTTTGAATTTCATAAATTTTTTGAAATTCTTGGCAAGCATAGCCATGTCTTCATCATCGGTTTCTTCATCAGACTCAACCTCTTTCCTTGCTACCTTAGGAGTTTTAGCAGCAAGAGCAAGAGACTTTCTTTCTTTTATTACTTCTTTTTCCTGAACCTTAGCAGCCAATACCACCTCAAATGCAAGAAGTGACCCAATCAAGTCTTCTTGGGGCAAAGTGCCAATATCTTTGGCTTCAGTGATTGCACAAGTTTTTGGAAAGAACTCACCAGTCAGAGATGCAAGAATCTTCCCATTTATATCTTTTGTAGAGTACCTTTTTCCCAGTGCCCTTAGGTTGTTTACAATCAGATTCAGTCTCTGGTGCATAGCTGCAACAGATTCACCTTCCTTCATTTTGAATGATTCATACTCAGAAGTGAGGATTCTGATTTTTGTATCCTTTACTTGGCTTGTACCGACATGTGTAGCTTCCAAGCAATCCCAGATCTCTTTAGCTGTCTGACACCCTTTTACCCTTCCATATTCTTCTTCACATAGAGATAGGTGAAGAATGTTCATAGCTTTGGCATTCTGAGAGATTTTGTCTAACTCGGACTTTCTCAGCTCGCTCAGATCAATGGTGTAGATGTCTTCAACTGGAATTTCTTCTGCTTTGCCGGTAGATTGAGTTTTTGTAGTGTCTCCGTCAGCACCACCAGGTTTTGTAATTTTGATCTTCATAGGAATCAGTGGTCCATCAACAATAATTCTCCACAGAGTGAAATCTATAGCCTGCACATGACATTTCATTCGACTACTCCAATAGTCATAGTTAGTCCCATCAAACAGGGGTGGCCTATTGAAGGACATCCCCTCTTTCATAAAAGAACCCATGATCACAGATAGATAAATAAAATTTAAATTGCGAGATGTAAAGCTCTATATGCAATTTCTAGCTCTGATACCACTTGTTAGACTATCTGATAACCTTAGAGGAGGGGGGTAAATAAGGTTATGTGCAAAACTTTAATTCTTTTTCGGTTTTTAAAGAACTTTTGCAATGCTTGTTTAAATCAAATGCGGAATCTGAAATTTAAACTTATATGATGTATGTAAGCATGCAGATCAGGCACAGTAAGATGTTACTATTTTTAATATTCGCTGTAACCAATTATTTATAGCTAAACAGGCAGATCATGCAAAGAGTACTATTACGCTATTATCAGAGTTCAGGGTAGACAGATATTATAAGCAGCGTAACAATAAATAGATCGGCGCAGTGATAGTATAATTATAACCAGATTATAACCAGGCAGATCTAGATGCGGTGATGCAGTGTTTTAAAAACCGGCTCGGCCCGGCCGGTCGGACCGGTCGAACCGGGAACCGGTGGGGTACCCGGGTTGGGTCACGCTGTGGATCGAATAAGCAGTGATTCGGTGTGACTCGGTGGAACCCGGCCGGGTTTAGACAAACTCGGTGACTCGGGTGGGTTTGCTAAAACCGGCCGGTTTACGCACATTTTAAAAAAAAAATCACTGCTTATTAAAACGACGTCGTTTTGCCTTTCAAATTTAAAAAAAAAATTAAAAATAGAAACCAGCAGAGCAGCAGCAGTGAGCTCGTGAGATGAGATGAGAGTTACGCGTTGAGTCCAAAATCCAAATCAAAAAAACCCTAACCTTGCTTTGACCCCAAATCAATCTGAGCTCGTCGCCGTGAGCTCGTCGCAGTGAGCTCGTCGCCGTCGCCTGTTCGCTGTTCGTCGCTGTTGCCTGTCACGGAGTCGCCGTCGCCTGTTCGCCGTTCGTCGCCTTTGCTCAGATGGAGCTTTTGGGGAACCTATTGATGAAGATATCACATATGATGATGATGTTTTGATTCCATCATATAATGAATGATGTTTAGATTTGTGTATTTGTATTAGTATTAGTTGTTGTATTTGTATTAGTTGTTTGTTGTTGTAGTTGGCGGAGATGGAGCTTCCAGGGAACCTATTGTTGTTGTATTTGTATTAGTTGTTTGTTGTTGTATTTGTATTAGTTGTTGTTGTTGTTGTATTTGTATTAGATGGATTTGGATAATTTGCTAGCATTGTGAGATTATGTTATTTATGATAGGCAGGATGTTATTTGTGATGGATCATGTTATTTGGATAATTTGCTAGCATTGTGAGATTATGCTAGCATTGTGTTATTTATGTTGGATAATTTGTTGTTGTTGAATTTTTGTTAGATTTTTCTAGGCAGGATGTTAGACTTTTGTTAGAATTTTTGTTAGCATTGCGGGATTATAGCATTGTGGTGAATTTTAGGAAATTAAGTACAGGTACGAAATTTATGTTATAGAGACCGGGTCTTGAAAATTCGCAGACCGGGTCCGAGTCATCCGGTTCCGGTTTTGGTCATGCGGTTCAACTGTCGACCCCTCGGTCCGACCATTGACCCAGTGACCCGGTACCTCCACCGAGTCGGCCACCGGTTCGAGTTTTAAAACATTGCGGTGATGTATTATGCTAACTATGCTATGGTTGGTTTTAACAATAAGCAGATATTTATGTTTAGCGCAGTATAACAATAAACAAACACAAATGACAGATAAAGTAAAAGAGTAAGGATAGAGATACACCAGGAATTTAGCGAGGTTCGGGATAAAAGCCCTACGTCCTCGGCCTCCGGCTTTGCAACCTTCGGACTTGCTGACAACCACTATATGAAGAATTGTTTACAAACAGGCAACTTTCAAATAGCAAATCTCAATTCCCCCGAACTGAGAACCCGAGCACACAGCTAAGGATTTCAACACCGCTTCAATCTCCTGATTGAACGACCCAAGAGCACCTCCCAGGATTTCAATACCACTTCAATCTTCCCTGATTGAAAGACCCAAGATTACCTCCCAGGATTTCAAACCAACTCAATCTCCTGATTGAGAGACCCAAGAACGCTTCCCAGGATTTCAAAATGACCCCACAAAAGTGTATTACAATATAGAAGCTATGATCTAATCACCTCAGATAATATGACAGTATAATAGCTGTGAGAGATGAGTGACTAGATCTATAGAAAATGATATGAAAGTGATAGCTCTATTTTTCTCTTTCTCAGATCTAGAAATTCGAATGAGTGAAGAAGAGAGAATTGTTGTGATTTGTGGTAATCTGAAAAGTGACTTGAGGCTGCCTATTTATAGGCTTAGGAAAGCGTAGATCTGAAAAAAATATTTAATGAAAGTGAAGAATCGATTGTGACATGAAGTTAAAAGGTGAGGAATCGATTCTTATCATCTTAGAAGCCTCAAGAATCGATTCTTTGGATAGTTGAAATAGTGAGGAATCGATTCTTTACTTTTTGGAAAACATGGGAATCGATTATTTGTTCTTTGAAAACAAGTAGGAATCGATTTTCAGGACCTCCTGTATAGGTGAAAATCGATTCTGAGCTTAGTTAAAACATGGAAGAATCAATTCATGGCCTATGGGATAGCTTGACAATCGATTTCAAGGCCTTTGCAAATAGAAGGAAATCGATTTTAGCTTTGTCTTGAGTATATGTAGAAATCGATTTCATGCTTTAAACATATGATTAAGAAATCGATTCTTGGCCTTTAGGAGAGCTTGAAAATCAATTTCATGGCCTTTAGAAAATACTATAAATCAATTCTTGGCCTTTGGTGCATAATAGAAATCGATTCTTGCTTTCCACAAAAATGTGTTTAGGTTTAGGTGCCACCTTATGCATGCATGCAAAAATATTTTTCAAAACCCTAATTTTGATGCATCATGCATGTTTTCAAAAATCATCTCTCAGCTACTAAAATGTCATAGACCTTAAGTGATAGGACCTTACACTGTGTCCTAAAGAAAGCGGATAAACAATTAGGTCTTCATCTTCAAAGGTGGCTTCTTCTCCAAGCTGCTCCACTTTAATGCTTCCTGCTTTTTGATTCCCGTCCTGTACTTTATTCATCTTGAACCTGTACTTTCATACAGCTGCAACCATTAGTAGACAAGATGTAATTTGTTATCATTCAAAACAAAGAGTGTTTGTCCTTGGTTCAACAAGTGGGAGGTTTCAGATTGAGTGGAAGGGGTAACGAAAATGGTTTTAGGGTTTTGTAAGTGAGGAGTTAAGAGAAGTTTTGATTTGATTGAAGTAGTAGCCGTTAGGTAAGGTTGTGGTGGACATGCATGCAGCCACGTGTCTCCCTTGGTTACTCAACACTTCATTTAGCTTTGCTTCTGATGAGTTGTCATTCACACTTGATTAATTTCTTCAAACTTTTGAACTTGGGTGCAGGGCACATTTTTTCTTAAATGCAGATGTAATGCAGTAGCATTGCAATGCAGCTGCATCAGTTTCCTGCTTTTCCTACAAAACACTTAAAACATCAAATTGAACAAAATTATGTAAAAATGATGGGTTGCCTCCATTAAGCGCTTGTTTTAAGAGTCTTTTCAGCCTGACTACCTCTTTCTTTTAGAGATTTTTCAAATGAGTGGTGACCTTTTCTCTCACCACATGTTCACCATAGTACATTTTGATTCTTTGACCATTTACCTTGAAGATGGTGTTTGAGGCTTCATCTAACAAGTCAACTGCTACATGAGGATAAATTTTAACCAATTTGAATGGTCCTGACCACCTTGATCTAAGCTTTCCAGGGAAAAGCTTCAATCTAGAATTGTATAGCAGAACTAATCCTCCCTCTTTTAAGTCTCTCTTTTGAATTCTCTTGTCATGCCATGCCTTTGTTTTGGCTTTGTAGATTTCAGCATTCTCATAAGAGAATTGCCTAATCTCTTCTAACTCATTAAGCTCTAGCATTCTTTGTGTACCTGCTTTGTCTAAGTTAAAATTGAGCTTCTTGATAGCCCAATAAGACTTATTTTCTAACTCCACAGGTAGATGGCATGCTTTTCCATAGACTATTCTATAAGGAGACATTCCTAAGGGTGTTTTGAATGCTGTTCTATAAGCCCATAAAGCTTCATCCAAATGTAAAGACCAATCTTTCCTATTTGGACTTACCATTTTTTCTAGCACTCTTTTGATTTCTCTATTTGAGATTTCTGCTTGCCCACTTGTTTGAGGGTGGTAAGCTGTAGCAATTTTATGCTTAACTCCATACTTAGCTAGAAGGTTTTCAATGATCTTATTACAGAAGTGTGAACCTTCATCATTAATTATAGCTCTAGGAGTTCCAAATCTAGTAAATATATTCCTTTGAAGAAATTTACTTACTGATTTTGCATTATTATTTGGTAATGCTACTGCCTCTACCCATTTGGACACATAATCAACAGCTACTAAAATGTACAAATTACCAAAAGAAGGTGGAAAAGGGCCCATAAAATCCATTCCCCATACATCAAATAATTCAATTTCTAAAATATTGGTTCTTGGCATTTCATGTTTATCAAGGATATTTCCTGCCCTTTGACATTTGTCACATTTTTTGACCATAAAATATGCATCTTTAAATAAAGTAGGCCAAAAATAACCAGACTGTAATACCTTAGTTGTTGTTCTTGTGCTTCCAAAGTGGCCACCATATGGTGCAGCATGGCAATGCAGAAGCACTGCTTGTTGTTCATCATTAGAAACACATTTCCTTATTAACTGATCAGGGCACATTTTGTAAAGGAATGGATCATCCCAATAGTATTAATTGTTTTACTATGTGGAAGAATCTTCTCCTTTGTTGATATGTCATATTCACTGGTGTCACTCTACTTGCAAGGTAGTTTACAATATCAGCATACCATGGTGCAGATGCATTTGATGCTCCTGCATTGCTTGTAGCACATGCAGTTGCATTATGTGCATTGACTGTGATTGCCAATAGTTTCTCATCTGGAAAACTCTCCTTGATTTCTCCCTCTAGTGATTCACCTTCAAGCCTTGACAAATGGTCTGCTACTTGGTTTTCTACTCCCTTCTTGTCTCTAATTTCAAGATCAAATTCTTGTAGGAGTAGAATCCATCTTATCAGCCTTGGCTTTGCATCTTTCTTTGAAATCAGATATTTAATGGTAGAATGATCAGTATAAACAATTACTTTAGTGCCAACTAAGTATGATCTGAATTTTTCAAATGCAAATACTACAGCTAATAATTCCTTTTCTGTGACTATGTAATTCACTTGAGCTTCAATTAATGTCTTGCTAGCATAATAAATAGAATGAAAAACCTTGTCATACCTTTGCCCTAGGACTGCTCCTACTGCAAAGTCACCAGCATCACACATTAATTCAAAAGGCCTGCTCCAGTCAGGTGTTACTATCACTAGTGCTGTTACTAAAGCTTTTTTAAGCTTTTCAAAAGTATCCATACAAGATTCATCAAAGTTAAATGGTACATCATGTTGCAAAAGCATACATAATGGCTTTGAAATTTTTGAAAAGTCTTTGATAAACCTTCTATAAAAACCAGCATGGCCTAAAAAGCTCCTGATACCTTTAACTGTTGTTGGTGGGGGTAATTTCTCAATCACCTCAATTTTTGCTTTGTCTACCTCTAGACCTTAGTTTGAGATTCTGTGTCCTAACACAATGCCCTCTTGTACCATGAAATGACACTTTTCCCAGTTTAACACTAGATTTGTATCCTCACATCTTTTGAGAATTTGTTCCAAGTTTGATAAACAATCTTGGAATGTTTCTCCAAAGACAGAGAGATCATCCATAAACACTTCCATTGATTGCTCAATGAAATCTGAGAATATTGACATCATGCATCTTTGGAATGTTGCAGGAGCATTACATAATCCAAATGGCATCCTTCTAAAGGAAAAGGTTCCATAAGGGCATGTAAAAGTGGTTTTATTTTGATCTTTAGGCTCAATGGTTATCTGATTGTATCCTGAATAGCCATCTAGAAAACAATAAAACTCTTTCCCTGCTAACCTATCTAGCATTTGGTCTATGAATGGTAAAGGAAAGTGATCCTTTTTGGTAGTCTTATTGAGTTTTCTATAATCCATGCATATCCTCCAACCTGTTAAAGTTGTAGTAGGTATTAACTCATTCTTCTCATTGGCTATTACTGTCACACCCCCTTTCTTTGGTACACATTGGATAGGGCTTACCCATGCACTGTCTGATATTGGGTATATGATGCCAGCATCTAGCCATTTAATGATTTCCTTTTTCACAACCTCCTTCATGATAGGGTTTAGTCTTCTTTGGCTTTCTATACTATTCTTAGAATTTTCTTCTAAGATGATTCTATGCATACACACAGAAGGACTAATTCCCTTGATATCTGCCATTTGCCAACCTATTGCTTTGGTATGTTTCTTTAGAGTATTGATGAGATCATTTTCTTGTTCTGAGGTTAAATCAGAAGCAATAATAACTGGTAAGGTCTCATTTTCTCCTAGAAAGACATACTTAAGATGCTTAGGCAATTCCTTCAATTCTAGCTTGGGAGGTTTTTCTATGGAGGGTAAATTTTCCTTAAGGGCTGGATCCTCAAGATTGAGAGGTTCATAAGTTCTGGCCCATACTCCCTTACAAGAGTTTCCTATTGGCAGGTTTTCCTTTTCTAGTAATTCCTCATCTAGCAATGCAGGTGCATCAAGTGCATCTGCATTAGCCAAATGATCACACTGTTTGTAAAACTGTTTCTCTACCAATTTATCTAGAGAAAAAATGGATGAGCATTCTTCTGTATTCTCTGTGGGATACTTCATAGCACTCATCACATTGAATTTTATCTCTTGATCATTCACTTTCATTGTAAGTTCACCTCTCTGCACATCTATTAAGGTTTTGCCAGTTGCTAGAAATGGTCTTCCTAGGATAATAGGTACATCCTTATCTGCTTCAAAGTCAAGAATGACAAAATCTGCAGGGAACACAAATTTGTCTACCTTAACTAAGATGTCTTCTATTATACCTTCAGGATAGGCTATTGACCTATCTGCTAATTGAAGTGTCACAGTGGTTGGTCTTGCAATTCCAATTCCCAACTGGTTAAAAATAGATTTAGGCATTAAGTTAATAATTGCCCCTAAATTGCATAAAGCTTTACCAGTATAAGAGGTTCCAATGGAAAATGGAATTGTAAAACTCCCTGGATCCTTCAATTTCATAGGAATCTTACTTTGCATGATCTGACTACATTCTTTAATCATGGCAACTGTCTCAAATTCCCCTAATCTTTTCCTTTTGGTAAGCACATCTTTCATGAATTTTGCATAGTTTGGCATTTGTTGAAGTGCTTCTACTAAGGGAACATTTATGTGCAACTGTTTTAGTACCTCTAAGAATTTGCTAAATTGTTTCTCCTCATGTGCTTTTTTCAATCTTTGTGGGTAAGGAGGAGGAGGGTACTCAGGTACTAACTTAGGTGTAGGGATTTGAACTTCTTCCTCTAATGCAGGAGCATTGGATGCTTCCACATTTCTTTCTTTGCTATTTTTCTGTTTTTCTTTTTCTTTTTCTCCCTTATCTACACTTTCCCTCTTATTTGATTCAATCAAATCCTTTCCACTTCTTAAGGAAATAGTTTTAACCTGCTCTTTTCCTTGTTTCTGGGAAGGAGTAGCTTCTGTATTGGAAGGTAAGGCACCTGGTGGCCTTTGATACAAAGCTGTGGCTAACTGTCCTACTTGGGTCTCTAGATTCTTAATGGAAGCATCTTGAGCTTGTCTAGCTGTTCTTGCTTCTCCTATGAATGCGTTGAGCATATTTTCTAGAGAATTTTCATTGGTGGCTTGTTTTTGAGGTGGGAATCCTGGTGGTGTAGATGGTGCAGTATTAGATGCAGGTGCATTGTTATTGCCCCATCTAATAAAGTTGGGATGATTTTTCCACCCAGGATTGTAAGTGTTAGAATAGGGGTTGTTATTTCTATTATAACCTACATAATTTACAGAAATAGGGTTGCTAGGACATTCCTCATACAAGTGACCTCCTCCACAATATACACAACTGGTGGTACCTGGAGGTGCTTGTTCTACTGCTGCTGCAGTGCTGTCTGTTGATGCAGCTGCATTAGATGCAGTTGCATTAACTGAAGTGAAGTTTTTTTATCAAATTAGCTAAAGTGGCTACTTGAGCAGATAAGGCTGTTACATCACTAACCTCATGTACCCCTGATGGTTTCTTTTGGGCACTCACCCTCTCAGTAGGTCAACGAGAGCTATTAGCTGCTATCTATCAATTAACTCACATGCTTCATTGTATGACAGATTCAATAACACTCCACCAGAAGATGCATCAAGCATTATTCTGGTTTGAGGTTCTAAACCATTATAAAAAGTTTCCATTTGAATAATAACAGGTAAACCATGATGAGGGCATTTTCTTAAAAGTTCTTTCCACCTTTCCCATGCTTCAAATAATGATTCAAACTCTTTTTGTCTAAAAGATGTAATATCAGTTCTCATCCTGGCATTTTTGATAGGTGGGAAATATTTTCCTAAAATTTTTTCAGCCATTTCATTCCATGAATGGATAGAGTTAGGCTCTAAAGAGTTTAGCCAAGCCTTAGCTCTATCTTTCAAAGAATAAGGAAATAACCTTAATCTGAAAGCATCTTCACTAACACCAGGTAAGATAAAGTTACTACATACTTCTATAAATTGTTTTAAATGCAAGTGAGGATCCTCTAGAGGAGTTCCTCCAAATTGACCAATAGTTTGAAGCATTTAAAACATCATAGGTTTAAATTCAAAATGCACAGCATCAATATGAGGTCTAGATATGCTAGTTTGCATGTTTTGATGATCAAACTGAGCATAATCCCTCATAGGTCTATTTCTATCATTAATCATACCTATGGGATCCATGTGAATGAATCGTTCTCTGTGATCTTCTTCTGTATCTTGATGAGAGCCAGGACCTCCTCTTACTGAGTGTAGTCTTGAGCTTTGTCCTTCACTGTGAGACATCTTGCAGGCATGTTTCTTTTGCTTTTGGAGTCTTAACAATCTCCTAAATCTTCTTTCTATCTCTGGATCTAAATTGTATTCTGGTGTCCTGTTTCTGGTCCTGTACATATGCTAAAGCATCATGTGCTCCTGCATGACAGAAACTTGCAAATACCAGAATAATATACACAAAATTACAGTATATCAGATTTTTTAAAAGAATTTAACTACAATCCCCGGCAACGGCGCCAAAAAACTTGGTGTGTGGAAAACATGTGCGAGTATACACAGTCCATAACAAGTAATATAGTGTTAAGAACAGGTCGAACCCACAGGGATTGATGAACTCTTTCAAAAATCAATATTATGTAATTTAGAGGAAAGTAAGCAATTTAACAAGATAGTTGATGACGGTGAGTTTCACAAATAAGTTAGAATAAAGCAAGGTGTAAGTAGTTGAAATGCAATAGAGAAAAGCTAGTTGGAATGTCTTCCCCAAATAACTCACTTATAAGTGTTTAATGCAGTTATGATGCAATTGCACTGAATGCTGTTGCATTAGTTGTGTGCCTTTCAGTCACTTTCTTCAGAGTTTCATTACAAGCTTCCTATGTCTAGGCTTAGCTAAATAAGTTCACTCTTGTCTTTTAAAGTACCCACAGTATCACCCCATGGACTATACTATCCTATGTCTAGGACTTAGTATGGTTTTCACAAAGTTTCCTTTATCTAAAACACTCACCCATATTAGTTCTTGAGTTCTTAATTGTAAACCATGTCTGCTTTTACAAATCTACTTATTATAAGTGATCAATCTCAAAATAAGTGTTGAAAATATTACCAAGCAAGAACTAAAGTGCACACATCATATACTTGTATTAAACTTACTTAAAAGCTCATTAAATGGTTAGAACATTCCAACTAAGAGAGGTTTAGCTCAACATAGACATTGCAAGACAAATATAAACTGAATAGAACATGTTTATATAATTGAAATCACAAAAGAGAAACAACAAGATAGAGATTACACAAGTTGTAGCTCTTAGCATGAATTCTCCTAGCAATGTAATTGCATTAGATCCTTAGCACTTAAGTAAAACTATGAAATCGAGGTAAGGAGGATTTGTCACTTCCTTCCTTTCCTTCTTACAAAATAGAACTTATCTATGTGGAGTGAAATTTTAATCTAACTTATGGATTGTGATCTATCTTCAAGTGAAGGAGTGAGGTCTTTATATAGTCTTCAAGAGAGGTGCTTTCTTCCTTCATGTTGAAGTAAACTAGAAGTTGGATCATGGTTAGTATTCAGAAGTTGTCTCCCAAGTTGAGGTCTTCAATCTAGTGAGTAGGGAGGTCCAATGAGATATGAACATGTGTCCCTATATAGATGACTCTTCAAAGCTATGTGGGAATAGTAGGCGCCGAAATATGAGGTGTTCTTGCTTTAGGGGACCAAGCATGAGGTCATCATGTGCAAGTGGATGTGCAAGTGGCTGGCTTCATTCTTGGAGTAATGCAGTAGCATTGTGCTGAGCCAGCGCAGGTGTAAGTGCAGAATCAATGCAGGAGCATTTGATGCAGTGAACATCTAGACTGCACTGAACAAACTTTATCAAACATACCACAATGTATCCAAAATGGCCTACTAACAACTATAACCATGTTAAACACTCAAGTTATCACATATTACATAAAATACTATATAAACTCTTTATCTTTGCTTGAAAGAGAGCAATTTACTAAGTTTAAACATATGAATAACTCTATATAAAATAGAGTTATCAGTTCCACACCTAACTCTCAAGATTTATCCTCCAAGCTTCTTAATGAATTTTCCTTTCAATCAAAACGTGCAGCAGCATTTTCCACTTCCAGAAGGATTCAATCTAGCGTACTTGTAGAATCCGCATTTTTCACACGTCAACATGCATCATTCTTTCTCTGTCTTCCGTTCGTTGTCAGGTCTAGATATGACAATCACACCATATGTAGGGAATTTCCAACATCACATACACATGCAAAAATCTCCGCACAAGTAGGAAATACCAAAATAAAAGCAGTTAGTCAGCTGTTAATAATTAAATGAAGCTTAAACAAAAAAAATTACAATTTGTACTTTAGTTTGAATGAACTAGCATGGTCCACAACCACTGCGTCGTCTGGGACACCATCTGTTTGTGAAGTTGGACAATTTTCTTCCATCTTATACTCCTAAATCTTTTAAAAACAGAGAAAAATTGTTAAAACATATTTCTACACAATCTTTTGCAGGCGTACGATATCTAAGTTTTGAACTGGTTCGATACTTTGATATCAAACTTGTGTTCTGGATTTTAATACTGGTTCGGTACCTTGAACCGAACCGATTCAGAACTTAGTTACCATGGCTAATAGTTTTGAAAACATGCATGCCCCTAGAAAAAATTTAAAAGGTGTGACATTATGATTTCGAACTGGTTCGGTACCTTACGAGAACACAGTTTTCTCTGTGAAGAATGGAGAACAGTGGGTGGAGATGATACCTTACGAGAGTTGCGAATGTGGTGTAGTTGAGTAGTAGGAGAATGAGGTAGGTGAGAAGAAGAGGGTTTCAAGGGGTTTCAGAGGAGAAGTATGGAGTTTGGGGTGGGGACTCTATAGGAGGGTGGGGGAAGAAGAAAGAATAAAGAAGAAGGAGTGCGGGGGAATTTTTTTGGATGTTAGAGGTATTTTAGTATTTTTATATGAGGCCAACATTTTGTGGACGCTAAAAAATTGGATTGGGTCGAGGCTCTGTGCTATTGCACACCCTATTAACCGGCCTTGGATAAATTTAAACTTAAATTTTGAGTGAAGTAAGGAAAAATTCAAATTCAAATGTTTAAGGATTGGAATTATTTATAACCAATATTTAATCTATATATGTAGAGTTGGGAATAGGTTGGGCCGAACTGAGTTTTGCATGCTGGGTTTGGTCTGCGTTGAAAGTGCTAGCCCTGAGCCTGACTTGTGGCCTGTCATAAACCCTTTTGATAAGGCCTGAAAGCGTACTTAAAAGTCTATTTCACTATTTTTTTTACGAAAGCCTACAACATTTGAGTGATGAATGCTTTTGTAAATAAACTTAAAAGCTACTAGGACACTAAAATTAAGTTTTATTTTATGTGACATCCGATTTAAATTTTATTTTATAATAATACCTTTAAATATATCAAAAATTGATGTATATAAATATGTTTAAATTAGTAAAAAATATTAGCAAGTTTATGATTTAACATAAATTACAAAAATTAATATAATAAAATAATAGTAATAAAAGTATTATTTGTATTTAGTTAAATATAGGCCGGTTTAGTAGGCATAAAAACTTTTTCGATGGCATATAGATTGGTTTTTTTAGCTAAATAGGCTTTTAAAAAATCCTTAGCCTGATCTTTTTGTTTTTTTAAAAAGTCTGGTCTGACATGAGAATGACGTAGGCTGGGTTGTAGGCTCCTGTCGAGCGGCCGTGCCTATCCCCACCCCTATATATATGCATAATTTTGCTTTTACCAATAATATAATTGTAAAAAAGAAATGACAGTCCCAAGCAACCTATTCTCTTTATATACAGTACTCGCTCTGGTCTCATTTATAAGAAAAATGGACATATTTTTTTGATCTCAAATATAAGCAAATGTCAATTAACTCAACTACATTAAAAATGTTATTATTCTACAAATACTCTTATTTAATTCTACTTTTACTACTAAAAGTCTCGCACATCCCGAACAAAATAAGAGTGTATTAGTAAATTAGGTTATTTTTGTATGAAATCAAGAATATTACATCAACTTAACTAACTATCTTAATTTGTGCGAGTTTAGTTTTTTTTCTTATAAATGAGTCCAAAATAGTATAGATTAGCCGAGAAGGATTAAATACAAGATGGTTGAGATTAGAACCCATTTAACACCACGTTTTTTCTTTATCTCTTCATATCACACTACTCACTTATAACATGTCTCATATTATTTTTTCTATTTCTCTTTCTCTCTCTAAGCGTTTGAGGGGGGTATTGGTGCACACAATTGTTCAAACGACAGATATTACAAGTTTCCACATTGTTTTGTAGGCAGCCAATTTTTTTAAAAATGTAGTATTTTTGCAATTAACTACTAGTTGCACCTCCATTTCGCTAGTTACACCATGATTACTTTCTAGCTAAGGAAAATGACATAAATACCCTCAAGCCTCTTTCAAATTTTATTCCAGGCCCCAAACCCTCTTTCTCTCTCCTATTTCCCACTTCCTCTTTTTGGATGTGAACTACAACACCCCTATCCCCTCATCTTGGATGTGAACGACACCACCTCATACTTGAACTACGCATGGTATGTAAACTCAGTTTGCGTATGCACTAAGTAAAAAAGAAATAACAACGAAACAAGTAGAAAGTGGAAGAGGATGGGGTGTTTTAGCGAATGCCCGAGAAGAGGGAAATGTGGTGTTGTAGTTCACATCCTAGAAGAGATAATGGGAGAGAGAAAGAGCTAGAGTGTGGGGTTTTTGAGAAATTTTGAAAAGGGCTTGAGGGTCTTTATGTCATTTTTTTGAGTTAAAACGCTTGCACAGATATAATTAGTCAAATCGGGGTGTGACTAGTAGTTGTCAATAATTTTTTTTGGTTAGTGGACATTATGCATGTCAGAATTAAGTTATGCGTGAGCTAAAAGTGATTCTGTATAGATACAATTGCTTTTAACATGTTTGGTTGTTCTCAAGTAAAATTGATATAGTAGGGGGTGTGCAGGACTCGTCCCAACCCGCCAACCCGTCTCAACCCAATGATTTTGGGTTGAACCCAACCCTGTCCCACACAAATAATGGACAAATGGCCTGGACCGTCCCAAATAGTAACCTGGCTTTGGGTTAGGACGAGTTCGGGTTGACTCTCGGGTTACCCAACTCGTCCCTAATATACATACACATATATTAATATATAATTAATACACTTATATTTGTGAATTGTGATAACTTAGTTAGACGATAAACTCAAAACAAGTAGTTTGATGCTAAAATTATGTATTTTTAACAAAGTTGGACACACATCAACATTACTTTTATAGAAGTTTTATTGAATTTATCAATAAAATTTCAATGTTTAGTATAAAATATGTCATTGAAGTAGTAACAACATTTATAAAAATTAAATTATTTGTATTTTGGGACAATCAGGTCCCGTCTTGATTAAACCCGGTCCTAAATTAACCCATAACTTATCGGGTTTGTTCGGGTTTTAGGACGGGTTAGGGTTAATAAAATGGCCCAATCAAAATTTGGGACCGGGTTAGGGTTAGTTATAACCTGTCCTAACCCGTCCCATGCTCACCCCTAAATTATAGTATCAGCCCCACAAAATTCTATCCATTTATATACCAAAAGTGATTCTACACTTATCATCCAAACCAAAACAATTAATTTAAATCTACCTTTTAAATATCATTGACATTTGACAACCACAAACAATTTTTTTAGATTTTTAACTTTTAAAACCAATTATTTTATATTCTCTCTAATCTAATTCTATTTCTATTAAAATCTATGAGAAATTATTGTATGAGTGTACACCTAACTTTTTTTCCTTCACTTCTAACATTTAATATTTAGAAATAATTCAAATAACCAATAAGATTATTACTATTAATAAAATTAAATTCTATATTTTTTTGTCTCTCAACTCTCTCTGGCTCTCCTTTTAAGATTAAAGTTACATTTTCTCTTTCCTCATAATTAATATAGCCTTTAATAATTTACTACTTTATTTCTATGAAACAACAAAGCTGTCTTAGAAAAAAGACTACTGCTATATTTTTTATAAGCAAAAAGTATATTAAAAGGGGCGGAAGTAGACACTCAAACTGATACAAATACAATGGGCCTCATTAAATATAAGAGTGCCGCTAATAAGTACGACTACTTTGTCGTACGAAATGTCGGAATTGCTAACATGTCAGTTTATTATAATAGAAAGGAATTTGAAAATTTGTTATTTGAGACAAATCGTGGAGGTAGTGGGATGATGTAAGCCTACGTTCTTTTTTTTTTGTTACCATGTCATGTAGTGCGTAGTTTCACCGGCTTTATCGGCGATTAATCTACGCTGGGAACCTGGGTGGCCATGAGTTTTTGGCGTTGTCGGCCCGTACCACACCCAAGATTAGCCTACGTTCTTTTCTTAAAACAATCGGTTCGTACCATGAATCATTTTCCTAGAAAAAAATCAAAACATGCAAAAAAATATATTATTTATTTTTATTGATTACGGTTTGTCAATTCATCTTACTTTTTAACAAATTCAACATAAAGCCTGTAATTTTTTTAATGAGAAATAGTTATAATAAAATTTAAATTTTTTTAACAAAATTTTAAACATCAAATATATTCTAAAATACATATTATTTCAAACATATTACTTTCTATTTTACTGTTAATAATAAAATCATTAATTATAAATTGCTATTCCTATAAAAATAAATTATAAATATTTAAAAATCACACATTAAACTTTTTAGAATTCGAGAGAGAGAATCATAATTTAATTTTTTCTTTTTGTAAACCAATGTATCCTCCACGGCGACTGTGGAGACTAATCCTTCGAGATATTTGAGATCCAACGTAATCATAATTTAATTTTATTATTTGTAATAATTTAATTAATTGTTTCTAAGCATTAAATTGTTAGGTATACATCACTATAAGAATTTCCTAAAATCTATAATTCCAAAACAGGTTCAGTACGCTGTATGCGTCTTACTGACGTTACTTCCGAATTAGTCGAGGTCGTCGTTTAAAGACCCAGGCACAGCTTGAGAACTTACTCATCCAACGCAGTTCCTACTTTGTCTTGAGGGAAGATCGTTCTGAGAGAAAGAAACTAAACCACTGGTAATATTCATGCATGTCTCCCACTCTCTCTTACCACCCTAACTCAAATTCTGTATGTTTGCAGTGCAATTGTGCGAATGCATGATCTGAATTGCGACGAATCTAACAAATTTCACCTCTGCACATTACCACAATCCATTGGTTGTTAGTGTTAGACTTTACCTAGTTGCCTAATTTATTATATATGTATATTCTTATTATGCTTGCCCTTTGATATATTCTCTTTTTCACAGTCCGGCAAATAAATTAAACAAAGTGAAGTTGTTGTTGCTTACAATTCTCACTAACAATATATAATTGTATCTGAATTTCTATGCAATTGGAATATACGTTTACAGGATTTAGTGGCGATGAATATCAAGAAACAAGAATACAACCTATTTGTTTACTCATAGTGTTGGTGGGCTATTTAGCTTATAATTTAAGCCAACTGGGAAGAACTCTTCAAAGTCAGCTTTTCTTTTCAATTCCTATATATTTATTTTGAGGTTGTCATTCTGATCGTCTCTGTATTTCGCTTGTAGCTTCTTTCTAACTGGTAACTTTTCCTGTCTCTCTGTGCTTTCTATGGTGCATCTATGAATTGTGGATGGATTGTTGTACTGGTTATGTGATCTTGGTACATGGTTTCATAGCCCCATGATGTTTGATTTCAGATTGTTTAGTAATCTTCTATGGGGTGAATTTGGTTATTTCGCCAGACTTTCTGCTTTTCTTGTCTTGCCCCTTTACCTGTGGCCTTTGTTTTTTCAACTGTTCTTGTCTCTTTCAAATGAGTATTTGTCTAGCTGTTTCCCCGTGATTATAGTTATGAGATTACTGTTGGTGACACAATATGGCAGTTATGTTTTCTTGTCAATTTTTTTACCACGGTCACTCTTGTACTTCAACTCTCCAACTCTATTCATTTTTTTTGACGTGAACTCTATTCATGATGCATGTCCTTCACTGAATAGCTTGTAGGAATAACTGACAAACTTTACTTCATAAAGTATTATAGATGCCAAAACACTTTCATTTTCAACCTTAATCTGCTTCACTTAATGTACCAGTTAAACAAGAAAATAGTAGAGGTTTGTAGGATTTGTATTGGCATGAAAATTGTCATCTCTGCTGTTCCAGAATTGGCAGTTAGCAGTTTTCTGTAAAGACTCGACCTTCTGTCTATACGTGGCTCGTGTACAAGTGTTCGGATGAAATCATTTGAATTTCATGCATTTCGATATTGCTTAATATAATTCCCATCCTTTTATTCTTCTCCCGTATCTTGTTGATTTGATGATGTGCTGATCTATTTTGAATTACTGCAGTTAAAATCAAATGGGGAATCTTTTCTGCTGCGTGCAAGTTGACCAATCTACGGTGGCTATGAAAGAAGGATTTGGACGATTTGAAGGGGTGCTTCAGCCAGGATGCCATTGCATGCCATGGTTCCTTGGAAAACGAATTGCTGGTCATCTCTCTCTTCGGCTACAGCAATTGGATGTTAAATGCGAGACCAAGACAAAGGTTTATTACTCTCTAAAACTTCAATTAGAACCAAATCTTTATGTCATTTTATGCTTGTCAATCACATGGATCCTTTCTTTCTAGCTAGGATATTTTTTATTTTTTATTAGGTGTAATTGGTTATCATCCTGGACCTGGTCCTTATTTTGACTCTTATATGTTTTCTGAATTATGGTTGTCTCTTCACTAGTATCCGCCACTTTCAATCCTCTCTATGCATGCATAACATGATACTCTGTACGTGTTTCTCATATCTTTCCATTGAATTAATGTTGGTTTGTTTTAATGTTTATTTGCTTACAGGATAATGTCTTTGTCAACGTTGTTGCTTCCATTCAATATCGTGCCTTGGCAAATAATGCCAGTGATGCATTTTATAAACTGAGCAACACTAGGACCCAAATTCAAGCCTATGTTTTTGATGGTATAAACAATTACCCCTGCTTAACAATATAAAATATTCAATAAGCGGTTTAAGTGTAAATTGTCAGCTAAGATAAAATTTCTATTCTCATTGCAGTAATTAGGGCAAGTGTTCCAAAACTCAACTTGGATGATGTTTTTGAGCAGAAAAACGAAATCGCAAAAGCTGTGGAGGAAGAACTCGAGAAGGTCTTTTTGTAATAAATAGTATTTATGGATAAGGTGAGCTGTGGTTTTTACGTTAATTTGAATCTGATGTTTTATGTCTCAACAGGCTATGTCAGCTTATGGATATGAAATTGTTCAAACACTGATTGTTGATATAGAGCCAGATGTGCTTGTGAAGCGAGCTATGAATGAAATCAATGCAGGTACTTTTTTTTTTCTGTAACACTGAGATGTCCCCACAGCATGCTGTTTTGTTATAAAATAACACTGTAAGAATGTCTACCTTTTTCCTCAAAGTATGCCGGACATGTATGGGAAACTATGTAGGGCTACTTGTACTAATACTAATTCTTAATAATTGTTTGATCCTAAATCTAATTTTGTTGCAAAAGAATTTTATGTGTTACCTTTCATTTTTCTTCCTCTTCTTTGGGGGTCCAATAGTAGCTAAGCTGTGATAGTCATTAGTCATAGACAATGATTTTGTTTTTTAAACACATCAACTTTATGCATAACACGAGTCCAAACTCCAATGATTCACTCATGACACCCACCATGTATATGTTTTTTTGTTCTTTCAATCTGGGGAATTGTCTTTACCAATAAAGTTTTGATATCTTTGGCATTTTTAATATATTATGAGACAATTGGTTGCATAACACTTTTATGTGTAACAGAAATATTTGAAACATTATTGTCCATTTGAGAAATATTTGTAGTATTCAAGATGACGCAAACCCGTGCGGATGCACATGTATACGACTAGTGTCAACTAGAACTTGTATAACTCGTGTATTAACTACTTATTGCAGCTGCAAGATTGAGGGTGGCAGCTAATGAGAAGGCAGAGGCAGAGAAGATCTTGCAAGTTAAGCGAGCTGAGGGCGAGGCTGAATCTAAATATCTCCATGGGGTGGGTATTGCTCGCCAACGTCAAGCCATTGTGGATGGCTTGAGAGATAGTGTGCTTGGATTCTCAGGTAATGTACCAGGGACGACTTCAAAAGATGTCTTGGACATGGTCCTTGTCACTCAATATTTTGACACCATGAAAGAAATTGGTGCTGCCTCCAAATCTTCTACTGTGTTCATTCCACACGGACCTGGTGCTGTTCGTGATGTAGCTAGCCAAATTCGCGATGGGCTTCTTCAGGCTTCTCATCACTAGTTTCTGTTCCTCTTATACCACGTCTGATTTGTATGGGAGTATGGTGATTCTATAATGCGTGTTTATATTTTGTGCAGTCTTGTATGATTTCCTATGAGAGTAAACTGCTAAATCGACTCTCCAAATATTATTGATCGACTATATCAGTCTTTCAAAGATATTTTGTCATTAAACTAATCCTTCAAAGATTTAAGACATCACATTTTTCTCAAGGAAAATGGTGGCACGGAAGTACAAATTTGATCATTGTTTTGTATCTTTAAGGGATTGATTTGGCGACAAAAACCTTTGAAGGATGAATGTGTTCAATTCCCTAACTTTTGGAGGACGAATTAAAGAACTTACTCGTGTTTTATACTTTTAGTTTGTAATTCTGGATAACTAAACTATTAACTATCCTTATATATACAAATTTCTAAATTGTGAAAGTTGCAGATAAGAATATTTTTATGTATTGTTTGAGTGTTTCATGTTATTGGTAAATTAAGTACCGTGGTTTTCAACCTTAAATTTTTGTACAAAGAAAAATGCTTCTTGTCGTCTCTCTATCCATTAAATTAAAAAGAGGCTTAAATATAATTTGTCCCTCTTAAATATGTTAACATTTGAATTCTGTCTCTCAAAAATTCCATAGTTTGGAAATGTACTATCATTGGTCCCTACTTGTCCCCAAGCATGGACTAACGTTGGTACACCTCCTAACATGAGGTTTTAATGTTTGCATGTACTCAATAAAAGATGATCAAGATTAAATTAAGTTTGGAAATATAAAAATCACAAGTAGGGATGGAAAGGGGCCGTGTTGGGATGAGTTTTGCCTCTATCGTCCCCGCTAGGGGTGGGAATAGGCTGGGTTGAGCTAGGCTTTGCATGGCCTGAGCCTGACCTGCATTGAAAATGTTGGGTCTATGCCTGACCTGTGGCTTGTGATAGACCGGTTTGAGGCCTGGCCTGGTGTTTTGGAAAGTCTGACGAGGCCTGCAAGCCTGTTTAAAAGCCTATTTTACCAAAAAATTTTACGAAAGTCTACAACCTTTGACTAGTGTAGACTTTGTAAATAGACGAACAAGCTAATCGATCAATGAAATTAAGATCTAATTCAAGATCTAATAAAATCTTTTAGAGAATTATCTTTATAGGACATTTTATTTAAATTTTATTTTATAATAATACTTTAAATATGTTAAAAATTGATGTAGGTCATCATTTTGAATAAACATAAAATGTAAGCAAATTTATAAGTTAAACAAAGTAGAAAATTTAATATAATAATAGTATTAATAAAAAAATATTATTAATATTTATTTAAATAGGTCGGTCTGGTAGGCCTAAAAGCCTTTTTCGATGGCCTGTGACCTGACCTTTTTACCTAAATAGGCTTTTAAAAAAGCTTTGGCCTTATCTATTTAGAAAAAAGTCTAGCCTGGCCTAGGCCTGATATAAGCTGGGCCGTAGGCCCCTATAGGCCAGCCTGGCCTATTCCCACCCCTAGTCCCCGCCCCATCTCTACCAGGGTCAGTCAGATTTTTCCCTATTCATTGCCGCCTCAAACGGGTTGGGCCGCCCTGTGGGTCCTCGATTTTGCCACTTTTTATAGTATATATGCATAAAATAAGATAGAAACTAATCATTAATATTTAGTCGAGCGGGTTCAGGGCGGGGGTTGGGTATCGACACCCTCAAATCCCCCTCCCCCGGTCAAAGCAAGTTTGCCCCATCAAACTTGGATGAGGTTGGGTGGGTACTTGCGGGGTCGGATTTCGTTGTCATCCCTAATCATAAGAGTTAAAAGTGCTAAGCAAGCATTTAAGCATTTAAACCCTCCAAAGATTTGTTACAAAGCAAAGCATCCTAAGTAAGAGAGTTTAGCTCATAATGAGCATCAAATCCATTAAAACAAAATAGGTGCCGAGAAACATAAACATAGCACTGAAATTACAACAAAAGAAACTTATTGAAATAGTGTCCAACTCTCTCAAACAGAAGATGCAGACATCAGTCCTCTTCTTGCTTTGTAACTACTCTTAGTCCAGAACTCTGCTACAACACCTAGTTCATCAATGGTTTCTTAAGGTTTTCTTCGATGGAGGATTTGAAGGGAAGAGGAGACACTATGTCTAGTGTTTTAACTTGATTTCCCAACCTTCCTAACTTCAGAAAACATGCTTTCTTATATAAAGTAGCAGCCGGTGCAAGAGAGAGTGTCCTCCATCAACTATTTTGTCTTATTGCACTTTTGCTTTTTGTTTTTTTCTCTTTCGCTAAAAAGCAACTGGTCCCTTCTGCCAGCTCCCACACGGTAGGAAATCATCTAACACGCACAGAGACACACATACTATCACGTAGATCTTGTCTCTTAGTTTCACTCTCTTCCTTCCCTAGTGCAAAAGCAAGTGTTGTATCTCTGGTTTTAACACCATACCTACACACTTAGCAAACATATTAAGTTCCCACAAAAAACCAACATAATGCTCAACTTAATTCCAAACCAAGATCCAACACTTAAACTCTCAATTTACTAATTATCAATATTATTTTCCTAACTAAACACTTTAAGACAAGCATAATTCTAGTAAAAAGGTAGAAATAACTTTTATTCAGAATTATAACTAATCTACGTCGGGGAACCTGGATGGCCATGTGTACCCGACTTTTCCAGTCCGTGTGGTTCTCCCCTCTCAGTAGATTTTTTTGCCATACCCATGACTCAAACTTGAGACATTGGGGTGTGATCCGAACCCAATTACTGTTCGGACTAACCCTTATTGGTAACATTTTTTTGGTGTAAACCAGATATCATCTACGCGCAACTGCGGATACATATTCATCGAGTTGGATAGGACCACAATGAGCAATAAAACTCTCTCTCAAGGGTTTTACGCTGCTGCATTCCTAGATTCAAACCCAAAACCTGATTAAGTCGAAGAAACCCAAACTATCTCACCAAGTACCCCAGTCCTTATGGGTAACTTACTTTCAATTAATATCAATTCATTCAAAATCAATTTTTGCCAGCAAAATCAAACACACACATAGAGGGTTTCAATGTTTGTTTGGTTAAGATTTTGGAGAGTCGAGAATCAATTATAGGGGAAAATCAGACAAATATAATTGAATAACATTCTTTATGAGATTAGGTTACAAAATCAAGTGGATAAGATTAATTTTTTTGATCAATTGGATAAGATTAATTGAGTGGGTAGAATTGATTATGATAGAAATTAACAATTTTTAGTTCTTGCGTTAGATAAAATCAATTTACAATAAGTCCCATAAAATTCTAGATATTTATACACCAAAATTGATTCTACACTCCTTTTACAAAAAGTGATTCTACACTTATCATCCCAATTAAATCAATTACTAATTTAAACTCACCTTTTAAATTAATATCATTGACCTCTGACAAACACAATCAATATTTTTAAACTCAATATTTTTAAAAATCAATTCTTGACATAAATTCTTCCTCATATAATTCTATCTTCTTTTCTATTTTAACATCTAAAACCAAAAGACGCTTGGTTCACGCTTCTTATTGACGTTACTTCCGAATTGGTCGAAGTCGTCGTTTGATGATCCACGGCTTGTGAACCTACTAATCCGAATAACACAGTTCTTGCATTCTCTTGAGGGAAGATTGTTCTGAGCGAAACTAAGCAACTGGTAAAATTCACGATCCCTACCACTCTAACTCAATTTCTGTTTTTTTGTTGTTGTGTGAAAGTAGTTTGTTTGCAGTGCAATTGTTGTTAGTGTTAGACTTTACCTAGTTGCCTAATTTATTGTATAATCTTATGCTTGGACTTTGAATATATTCTAATTTCTACTGTTCGGTAGATAAATTAAACAAAGTGAAGTTGTTGCTTACAATTCTCACTATAACAATATATAATTGTGTCAGTATCTCTATGCAATTGGAATACACGATTACAAGATATGGTGGCGATGAATATCAAGAAACAAGAATACAACCTATTTGTTTAGTTTACTCATATCGTTGCTGAGCTATTTAGCTTATAATTTAAGCAAAGTGGGAAGAGCTCTCCAAAGTCAGCTTTGCTTTTCAATTCTTATATTTATTTTGAGGTTTCATTCTGATAGTCTCTGTGTTTTGCTTGTAACTTCTCACTGGTAAGTTTTCCTGTCTCTATGTGTTTGCTTGCTATGGTGCATCTATGAGTTAGATGAACATTGGGAAACATTGTGGATTGTTTTACTGGTTATATGATATTGGTTCATGGTTTCATAGCCAATAATGTTTGATTCCAGATTGTTTAGTCATCTTCTATGGGGTGAATTTGGTTATTTGGCAAGACTTTCTGTTTTTTCAACTTGTTCTTGTCTCTTCCTAATGAGTATTTGTCTAGCTGTTTCCCAGTGATAATAGTTATGAGATTACTGTTGGTGACACAATATGGCAGTTGTGTTTTCTTGTCGAGTCCAATTGTTTCACCACTGTCACTCTTGTACTTCAAATTCTAAGTTCTTCAATAAAGACTACCTAGTATTAATTGTGACAATCTTTTCCAGCAGATCAACTCTCCAACCCCATTCCTGATGCATGCCCTTCACCGAATAGCTTGTAGGAATAACTGGCAACCTTTACATGCTAAAATACTATAGGTTTGTAGGATTTGTATTGGCATGAATGTACCGGTTAAACAAGAAAATAGTAGAGGTTTGTATTGGCATGCAATTTGTTTTCTCTCCTGTTCAAGAATTGGCTTGTGATGAGGACATTGTTAATGAGGGACCAAAGGGTAAAATCCCTAAATTTATGAAAGAGGAAAGTGGAAACCCATCTCTTGGGGTCCACAAAATTAAGCACTCACTCCCACTATTCTGATGTAACAAACTACTGCCATGTTGGCAGTAGCCACGTAGGGAGGGAGGGAATATTCTAGTTAGTTGGAGGTGAGAGAATACATATAAGGGGGGAACCAGTAGCTATTGGCCTTAGGCTTGGATTGGGACTGGAATTGGGTTTGGGACTTGGCAATTCTCTGTTGCCATCGTTACAGTTTTATTCTTCTTTGTAATCTGTTCTTATACAATTCTCAGAGATCCTCAGAATTGTAGTTTTAATACAAGAGTTTATTCATATTTCCCTTCTCATTTCATAGATACCCATCAGCTTGTATACATGTGTTTGGATGAAATCCTTTGAATTTCATGCATTTCGATTTTGCATAATATAATTCTCGTCCTCAAATTCTTATTTTGTATCTAGTTGATTTGATGATGTGCTGATATATTTTGAAGTACTGCAGTTAAAATCAAATGGGGAATCTTTTCTGCTGTGTGCAAGTTGACCAATCTATGGTGGCTATGAAAGAAGGATTTGGACGATTTGAAGAGGTGCTTCAGCCAGGATGCCATTGCATGCCATGGTTCCTTGGAAAACGAATTGTCGGTCATCTCTCTCTTCGGCTACAGCAATTGGATGTTAAATGCGAAACCAAGACAAAGGTTTATTACTGTCTAAAACTTCAATTATAACCAAATCTTTATGTCATTTCATGCTTATCAATCACATGGATCCTTTATTTCTGGCTAGGATATTTTGTATTAGGTGTAATTGGTTATCTTCCTGGTCCTTATATTGATTCCTAAATGTTTTCTGAACTATGGTTGTCTCTTCACTAGTATCCGCCACTTTCAATACTCTATGCATGCATAACATGATACTCTGTACATGTTTCTCATATCTTTCCATTGAATTAATGTTGGTTTGTTTTAATGTTGCTCACAGGATAATGTCTTTGTCAACGTTGTTGCTTCTATTCAATATCGTGCCTTGGCAAATCAGGCCAGTGATGCATTTTATAAACTGAGCAACACTAGGACCCAAATTCAAGCCTATGTTTTTGATGGTATAATAAACAATTACCCCTGCTTAACAGTACAGAAATATTCAAAACGCGGTTTAAGTGTAAATTATCAGCTAAGGTAAAATTTCTATTCTCATTGCAGTAATTAGGGCAAGTGTTCCAAAACTCAACTTGGATGATGTTTTTGAGCAGAAAAATGAAATCGCAAAAGCTGTGGAAGAAGAACTTGAGAAGGTCTTTTTGTTGTAAATAGTATTTATGGATAAGGTGGACTGTGCTTTTACGTTAATTTGAATCTGATGCTTTATGTCTCAACAGGCTATGTCAGCTTATGGATATGAAATTGTTCAAACACTGATTGTTGATATAGAGCCAGATGAGCTTGTGAAGCGGGCTATGAATGAAATCAATGCCGGTACTTTTTTTTCTTCTGTAACACAGATGTCCCCACAGCATGCTGTTTTGTTATAAAAATTAAAGCTTGTATGTTCAGTTTCTCCGTTACTTTACTTTATTCCCCAATGGGTTCGTGAGTGTTTAATAATGTCTACCTTTTTCCTCAAAGTATGTTGAACATGTATGGGAAACTGTGTAGGGCTACTTTTGTACTATACTAGATCTTAATAATTGTTTCATCCTAAATCTAATTTTGTTGCAAATTTTTTTTAGGTGTTACCTTTAATTTTTCTTCTTCTTTGGGGGTCCAATAGAAGCCAACCTGTGATATGGATCACATTATCTTCGTTATGTCAACTAAACCTTGTATAACTCGTGTATTAACTACTTATTGCATGAAGTGTAACTTTTGACTCAATTGATTATATATTTATAGTTTGCCATGTTCCTCTATCAATGCTATATGCCAAATATTTCCTCGGTTCATGGATTGCCATATTTTCTTATACCCTTTTTTTTGCCTTCGATCAGCTGCAAGATTAAGGGCGGCAGCTAATGAGAAGGCGGAGGCAGAGAAGATCTTGCAAGTTAAGCGAGCCGAGGGTGAGGCCGAGTCTAAATATCTTCATGGGGTGGGTATTGCTCGCCAACGTCAAGCCATTGTGGATGGCTTGAGAGACAGTGTGCTTGGATTCTCAGGAAATGTACCAGGGACGACTTCAAAAGATGTATTGGACATGGTCCTTGTCACTCAATATTTTGACACCATGAAAGAAATTGGTGCTGCCTCCAAGTCTTCTACTGTGTTCATTCCACACGGACCTGGTGCGGTTCGCGATGTAGCTAGCCAAATTCGCGATGGGCTTCTTCAGGCTTCTCATCACTAGCTTCTGTTCCTCTTGTGTCATGTCTGATTTGTTGGGAGTATGGTGTTACTGCAATGCGCGTGTTTATATTTTGTGCAGTGTGTTATATGATTTCCTATGAGAGTAAACTGCTAAATCGACTCTCCAAATATTATTGCTTGACTATATCAGTGTTTCAAAGATATTTTGTCAGTAAACTAATCCTTCAAAGATTTAAGAGACATCACATTTTTCTGAAGGAAAATGATGGCACAATAGTACAAATTTGATCATTGCTTTGTATCTTTGAGGGATTGATTTGGTGATAAAAACCTTTGAAGGATGAATGTGTTCAATTCCCTAACATGGAGGACGAACGAAAGAACTTACTCTTGTTTTATACTTTAAGTTTGTAATTTGTAATTATGGATAACTATTAACTATTCCTATATATACAAGTTTTCTAGATTGTGAAAGTTGCATATAAGAAATTTTTTATGTATTGTTTGAGTGTTTCATGTTATTGGTAAATTAAGTATCGAGGTTTACAACCTTAAATTTTTGTACAAAGAAAAATGCTTCCTGTCGTCCCTATCCATTAATTCATGGACTGGAATGTTGGCCTCTCTTGTCAATGAATTCGGCGAGTAGCATTAAAACTTGTTATGTTGCCTATATGATTCTACTTGGCATAAGAGATTAGTCTCCAACTTGTTTGCAGATAATATTTCATTCTTGATTTTCATTTAAAAGAAGCTGTAAACCAACCAAAACCAATGGGATTAGCAACTGCAAAAAATGGCTAAGGTTAAATAAGATCCTCGCTATTCTCGATCAGCATAACTCCAAAATCATATAGCTCACTTTTCTCTTGTGACACCACTATTATTGAATATATTTCAAATTAAATTAACAGTTTCTATAGTCTAATTGTTTGCAGAATACTTATTATTTACGGGGGTATATAAGTAGCACATACTACCCTTGTACTCATCAGTAAGAGGGATTTGTATATATTTTCAGAACCATATCATACATTACATCTTACAACCTTATATCCTCAAGGATTAAAATCAACAAATGGCCCTCTTTGGCTCATTCTGTAATAGGTATCAGGCCATTTGAAGTAATAACGGTGCAGATACATACTAGTAAATCCCTTTCTTTTATAAAGCTAAATAAATAAAAAGCACACAAAAACCACCGTTGTTATACGTATTTGTTCCTATATGAATCTCATTCTCTCATATATATGCAATTAAATAACCCTCAATCTGACACACTCTACACAATATTCATTTCCTTCTCTCTCACATGCTCCCTCTTAGGAGGGGTGGACAAATTTTTGAAACCGACCGAGACCCACTAAATCCAGTGAAAGTTTGGTGAAATGGTCGGGTCTAATCGGGTGTTGGGTTAAAAATATGAAGAAACTAAGTTTATATGGGTGTACTTGGTCGGGTTCGGTTGGCTAAAATTAGACCCATCGAAACCCATACCCGACCGACCTGCTGTGAGACTCTGTCACTACACAATTTGGAATAGTCACTTCCTTTACACAGATCTGCACCGACACCTGCACTCCACGTTTTGGAGACTACAAAAGCAAACAACATCAAAATATTGAAAAATGTAGACTTATTGCAATATTGATTCGGCAAACATTTAATTATAATATATTGGCTTAAATACAGTTTTGGTCCCCCTATTTTGATCAATCCACGATTTTGGTCCCTAAAGTTTTAATTTGACGATTTTGGTCCCCCTATATTCCCAATTTGAAAAATCAAGGTCCCCCACCCCAAATTTGACTCAGTTTGACTGACTAATCCTACGTGGCAGCCCAGGTGGACTGCCACGTAGGCACACCCCCCCACCCCACCCCACCCCACCCCCACCCCCCCCACTGTTCATCTTCCCCTCCCCCCTCCCCCACCGTGACCCCTCCCACCCCCCACCGTGAACCCCCCCACCCTCCACTGTTCCTCTTCCCACCCCCCACCCCCAGAGAGTTCGCAGAGAGAGAGAGAGTTCACACAGAGAGAGAGAGAGTTCGCAGAGAGAGAAAGAGAGACGCAGAGAGAGGGAACGGCGACGGTGAGCGACGAGCGAGAGCGATGGAGATCGAAGGGAGGGAACGGCGAGCGAGAGCGATGGAGATCGAAGGGAGAGCGACGGTGAGCGACGGAGAGAGAGGGAAATCGAGGGGGGGGGAGAGACGGTGAGCGAGAGAGAGAGGGAGGTGCGAAGGGGGGTGGGGTGGGGGGGGTGAGGGAGACAAAGAGAGATCGATGGGGTGGTGGGGTGGGGTGGGGAGAGACGGTGAGGGAGAGAGAGAGAGGGAAATCGAGGGGGGGAGGGGAGAGACGGTGAGCGAGAGAGAGAGAGAGGGAGGTGCGAAGGGGGGGTGGGGATGGGGGGTTCACGGTGGGGGTGGGGGTGGGGTGGGGGGTGGGGTGGGAGGGGCGAAGGGGAACAGTGGAGGGTGGGGGTGGGGGTGGGGATGGGGGGTTCACGGTGGGGGTGGGGGGTGGGGTGGGGCGAAGGGGAACAGTGGAGGGTGGGGGTGGGGGGGTGGGGTGGGGGGGGTGTGCCTACGTGGCAGTCCACGTGGGCTGCCACGTAGGATTAGTCAGTCAAACTGAGTCAAAATTGGGGTGGGGGACCTTGATTTTTCAAATTGGGAATATAGGGGGACCAAAATCGTCAAATTAAAACTTTAGGGACCAAAATCGTGGATTGATCAAAATAGGGGGACCAAAACTGTATTTAAGCCTAATATATTTTATCAAGGTTGCTGTTTCTCTCTTTCTCAAGCAAGCCACTTATTCATATTTCATTTCATATAATAATTGAATTGTTTTGGGAACCGTGATAAAGTAATTGTTCTCTCTCCAAAACATCTTCTTCTCCGAAGTCTTTTCTTTTACATTTCTGCAACTCAAATGGCGACGCAATGGGTCTATGCAATATCTTCTCTTTTATCTACATTTTTGTTTAAGATTTTGTGTGTTAAGTCAAACCCGTTTAAACCCACCTGAATAACTCGTTAACCCGTAAAACCGAAACCGCAATATCCGAACTAGCAACTGGTCGGGAATGGGTGGTTCATATGATGTTTCGGTTTGAGTTGGATGTGAACGTACATATAGGACACTTTAACCCCTACCAAAAATTACAAAATAACTACTAAAACTAATCAATTTAACTACTTTTGTTAAAATCAATCAATTTAACCACTACAAAAATTACCAAATAACTATTTTATAGTTACTAAAAAGAGTAAAATGCCAACGAGAGCGCTAATGGGAGTGGCAACGAGAGCGCCAATGGGAGAGGCCACAGGAGTGACAACGATAGAGGGTCAAAAAAGTGAGGGACAAAAAACTGATTGAAAACTGCAATCAGAAGTTGCAACTGACGCAGCAAAAGGACAAAAAACAACAAATTTTAAAACCAACTTTTTTTTTTTCCAGTTTTTTTCCAATTTCTTTTTTCAGTTTTTCTTTCCATAAAAAATCACTTTTTTGTCAGTTTTTTTTACTAAAAACATAATTTTTTTAACTATTTTTATAATTTACTCAAACTACTAAAATTAATCAATTTACCTACTACCAATTGTCAAAAAAACCATACCTCTAACAATAGTTTCAAAATTATTTATTCCAAAAAAAAATTATTAAATTAATATCACACTCAATAATTAAATAAGTTAAAATTTACTATTTACTATAATCTCTTTATTAAAACAACTAAAATCAATCAATTTTTCATGTAATAAATAAAATCAATCAAGTTAACCACTACAATTGTAATATTAAATCATATAGCAAAAGGAGAAAACATGTGGCAACGGGAGCGACAACGAGAGACAGACAACGAGATCGGCAACGAGAGCGGCAACGAGAGTGGCAACGGAAGTGCCAACAAGAGAGGGAACGAGAGCGCCAACGAGAGTGCCAACAAGAGAAGGAACGAGAGCGACGGATATCTATTTTACCTTTTACTCCATTATTAATATTAAGAAGATACATATTTTGTTTTAACTTTTTGCAACACAACTATTTTAGTAAATTCACCCCAAAAAGACAAAATTTGCAACACAACGAGAGCGGCAATGCGAGACTGGCAATGGAATCGACAACGAGAGCGACAACGGGAACATGAGTGGGAACAAGAGAGGCAAGGAGAGCACCAACGTGGATGCATATTTTAAAAAATCTTATTTTCTTTTTTCTTCATTTTTACTCCATCTAAAATTTATGATTTACTATAATCTCTCTATTAAAACTATTAAAATCAATCAATTTAACCACTAAAAATTATAAAATTACAACTTTAGCCACTATCAAACTTTACAAAATAACTTACTTATAATTAAACGAATATGATTTAATTAATATTAAATCATATAGAATAATATGAGTTAACATGTGGCAACGGGAGCGACAACGAGAAACTGGCAATGGGAGCTGCAACGGGAGTGGCAACGAGAGAGGTAACGAGAGCGCCAATGAAAGTGCCAACGGGAGGGTCAACGTGGATGCATTTTACCTCTAATGTCCAAATACATTATTATTGATCAATGTAATTCTGATTGTCACTCTCCTTTATTTTCTTCGACTCAATATAATTTTCATTTGTATCTTATATGACATAATACCTATCTCTTTCCACTTTGAATTTCAAATCATACATTTTGGACATTGTTCACAACTTATGATTATCTTCCAAATTACTATTATGACTTCATGGCAATACACCGACCATATAGTATCACCCGTGCGTATGCACGGGTAAAATACTAGTTTCATATAATAATTGAATTGTTTTGGGAATCGTGATAAAGTAATTGTTTCTCTCTCCAAAACATCTTCTTCTTCGAAGTCTCTTCTTTTACATTTCTGCAACTCAAATGGCTTCGCAATGGGTCTATGCAACATCTTCTCTTTTATCTACATTTTTGTTTAAGATTTATGATGTTTCGGTTTGAGCTGGATTGGGCATGTTGAGCCAGAATCCGATCAAACCGACCGTTTGTCCTGCCCTCCTCTTTCTCTCATATTCTCTCTCATACGCTCCCTCTCCGTCTCTCTTCTCTATTCAGAATTTCAACTTTCCTCCTCCCAAATCCCCTTCTTCTTCTTCTCTCAATCGGACCCATCCCCTACAACCTCCCTCATCTTCCAACCATCATTGAAGAAGAAGCCATCGCCGACGACAAGGGAGAAAGAAGAGCAGAAAGTCAAAACCGAAATTAGAGAAGAGATGTAAGGGAGAAAAAGAAGATAGAGAAGAAGAATGTAGTGAGAGATACTTAAACGCGATGGGATTCATTACCTTCAGCCTTCCTCCTCCTCCCAACCGAAAACCAGAATTTCAAAGAGAAGGAATTCAAAACATACAGAGACAAGAAGAGAGGGAAGAAGAAGAAGAAGGGTAGGGAAAGCTATTGAAGGATATGGTATCCATGGAAGATAAGAGAGAAAAGATTAAGAGACTCTAATATTCATCAAAATGAAATTGATACAAAAGGTGATTGATTACAATGAGAGTTTGACCTTATATATATATATAGATCCAATCTCACCTAACTAATATGTAACAAACTAGTAACTATAAAACTAACTCTAACTGAATTACCTAACAAACTAACAATAACTACCAAGCTATATATCTAATAGTCCCCCGCAAGCTAGAAGTTATTCACAACACTTCTAGCTTGACATGAACAATAGAAAAATACATCAAGACAAAAGAAAATTACATCGAGAAATGCCGGAAATACATCGGCGAAAAATCAAAACTATTAATAAACTAACTAAGACATAACCCAAAGAAACAAGTCATGAAAGCTAGAAAGAGGACACTGCAAAAACATCATGTGGTAAGCATCCAAAGGTCAACCAGCATTATTGTGTATTGATTGCCACCTGCAGAGATAACTACCCAGAGACTTGGTGACAGAGGGTGTTCTAGGATCCCAAATAAGCAAATATTGATCATCCCAAATAGAACCAATCAAATACCCATGCCTCAAATGCCAAGCCACATATTCGACAAGACCTTCATGAACCTCAAAAATTTGCATTGCATTTAGGGATTTATTTTTTTTGGAGTAGCATTAATATCCCAAAGACAAATCTGAGCATCATCAGAACCACTAAGCGAATGACCTTGTTTAAATTGACTCATTAGCACAACCAAAGTAATGAATACCAACACCAAGCGCAGCTCCGCCGTCGGCAAGCCAAGGCAACTGAACAACTGATTATTGTTACCACAACGGCAAAAAGTCCAACAATTTTAGCTTTCTCTTTCTTGGGTGCAAATAAGATGAATATCAACACATATACGATTTCAATCAAAGCTCCTGTGCCATTGATTATTGTTACCAGTATGTTGTCTGGAGACACAAATGGTAAACCATACCAAGCAGAGAGGAGACAGTTGAGCAGTGTCATGATATAAGGAATACCAGAGAATTTTTCTGTTGATTTGTTCACAATGATTCTCTTGAAAGTGATTGTTGGAGCCAAGAAGAGGAAAAGACCAGAGGCATTTCCAAATATTCCGAACAAGAAATGCGCAATATCCATGATGATAATGATGATGATCTTGGATGGGAGAAATATCCTTTTTGTTTTCTTTGAGTGAATGAAATGAAATGTAGAGCGGTTTTGAAAAAAATTCTCTATGAGGCATTTCAGCAAACTGCTTGAATGCTGTATGATTCAAGATCGAAAACAAAATTGAAACTCGATCCAAAAATGAAATTCGAACTCCGCTTCAGATCACAATCATCAAAAAACAAATGAAAGGAGGACAATGAAGCAGAATCGCAAAACAGAACTGCAAGAATCGCAAAACGAGTTGAAAGAAATTTAGAGACTTCAAGAATCGAATTGGAGAAGGAAAGTTGCAGAAATAGACACACTCTCAAAGAAGCGAGAGAGGAAGGAGAAAACGGTCAAGAATTGAAGAGATTTTGAACATGAATTGAAGAGTAAAACCAAAGACCGCAACAAAAATAGGAGGAGTTTCGAACAAGAATTGAAGAACGAAACTGAGATGAAATCGGACTCAAGAACGATTCACAGAGAGGAAAGCAAAAAGCATTTGAAATCGAAAATGCAAACGCAATGGAGAATCACAAACTCAGAAATTGCAAAACGCAAAAGAGCAATCAAGGAAAATTGCGATATGAAGATACGAAAGTCGCAAATGAGGAATCACAAATGCAAAGAATCACATATTAGACAAGAACATAGAAAAGATTAGAGAGACACCGAGAAGAAGAAAGAATGAAAGTAAAATGAACTTGAAACAAAAATGAAATTGATTAAAGAAAAATAAAGAACCTATAGTGAAGTGCAACGGAAGCAATCTTCATGGAGGATACCATATTTGCTTTGATACCATATTGAAGGATATGGTATCCATGGAAGATAAGAGAGAAAAGATTAAGAGACTCTAATATTCATCAAAATGAAATTGATACAAAAGGTGATTGATTACAATGAGAGTTTGACCTTATATATATAGATCCAATCTCACCTAACTAATATGTAACAAACTAGTAACTATAAAAGTAACTCTAACCGAATTACATAACAAACTAACAATAACTACCGAGCTATATATCTAATAAAAGCAGAAAAAGAAATCCAGAATTGAGAGAGAAGAAACACAAAACAGAGAGAGAAGATAGAACCCGAACGAAAAAGGGGGGAAGAAGAGCAGAAAGCGAAAATCGAAATCAGAGAAGAATAGCGAGCTGCGACGGGGACGCTCGCAGTGGTTGCGACGTACCCGTGTGAGGACGTCGGTGACGCTGGTTGGCGGAGAAGACAAATATGGAGGTGATGGTTCCTCCCCTTGGTTTTTTCCTTCGTTTTTCCTATTCTTTTGTCATAATTGCTTATTTTCTTTTTGCTTTTTTAAACCGTTTATTGTATAGATCATTTCTTAGGTTGATTCAATCATATGATTTCTGAAGCCTAATTTTTTGTGTGGATTTTGTGAATTTTTATTTTGAAATATGGTTTCTTCTTTAAAATGGGTTTTGAGAAAAAAATGGGGATTTTACCATATCTGTTGTTCTTGCCTATCCTATATAGTTCTCTATTACTACATTCTGCACATTGGGAACAGGCGCACACGACTTAGGAAGAGACATGGGACTCTCAAAGAAGAAGCTGGGCTTTTGGGATTCTTATTGTTAGGTTATCAAATAAACCTTAACATGTTAAGCATATTTTAGTTTCATGGTTTAATCTTAAGATCTAATGATTTGAACTGTTACAGGGTGTCATAGATACGAAGCAAAAATCCAAGATTGGATATACCTCCAAAGAGCTAAAGCATATGTACAGTTGTGAAAGCTTGAGTTGTTGTTACATTGCCAAATTACTTAAATACATCATTTGGTGTTAATTTTCTGTTACTATGCCCTTCATAATATGCTTGCCTTTTAGTTATGCAGGAGCAGGACATAAGCAATTTGTCATTACTGTCTTTATGTGATGCCTTTCATGTCTGTGAGATGATAATCTCATTGCTAATGCTTATTGAATGCCATTTTTTGGCTTCTAATTTTTTCTTTTGGTTCCTTCTATTTCAACGTAGGATCTTGTATCAACACATACTTTATTAGATGAGTTTTGAATTAAATCATCAGTCTTATACCACACAATCAATCAAATCTAATTCCATTCTACATGATTCTGTAAGGATTGGGACTTAAAATGCAATATGATTGATTGTGTTTATATTTCTTCTTGCAGTTCATTATGCATGGTTACCAAGGTTGTGCACTAATCCACTTGATTACATAATTTCTTCTTCCCTTTGTGAACTTGTCAGAGTTAAGGGAAAGAACAAAGTCTTGGTCAAGGTGAGCTCATTCTCCATTCTCATTCTCCTTCTCTGTTATTTGTTGTAAATATGTATATGTTAATATAGTTTTATATTATATATTAGAAAAATCATTGTTATATTACCTATGTGATCTCAACTTCTTTGAAATCTGAATGTTATTCTTCTCTGATTTATTGTTCAGCTACTAATTTATGTTTTCATTCTATACGACTGTGATAGCAACCATGAAAGTCTTTGATTCTTATTATATACTTTGAGTTTTATTCTCTTATTGTCCATCTCTTCAAAATGATTTTTTAACTGTATTCATTATTTCCACATTCTCTATATATCCCCATAACATTCTATAATGAAAAGAAGGCAATCTCCAATGCACCCTTTTACTTTGAGGAGTTCCAAATTTCAATTGTTGATCTCCTTCTTCAATACTGATGTGGAGAAATATTTAGCCCGTTTTTTCTAAAAATTGCAATATAATGATTTGTCCTATTGTTTGTAAAGTGATGGGAATTGTTTCTGTCAGGGTCTCCATTATGGCATGTTCTTCTTTTAATAAAGTCTAAGATTTACATGCTTATAATGATGACAAATATGTAAAGAATATGCCAATAACAATTCTTTTGACAATCAAATTCTCAAAATGAGTTACTTAAATTTTTAGAGAGAACCTCTGCCAGAGTTTAGTGGTGGTATTTCCTATCTTTTTAAAGTCATGATGTTTGGTTCCATCTTTCATTAATTTGCAGTTAATTCCACTTTATTCTATTCTGTTACTGTGATTTTTATAGGAAGACAAAGGACATTGTTTCATGTTGTTGATCGACTTGAAAAATAATTGATAAGCTTGCCGAAGCTATGTGCATAATCTGCTCAGATTTAAATTAAGTCAATGTTGGTTCCAATTGTTTGTTACTATAATGTAGTGTTTATTGTATTTGATATTTATTCTACCCCCACTCTTATTACCCATTTTCTTTAATTGTAACTATGGGCTCCCATGATTAAGATAATGTTTAGTTTGGGATCACATCAAAGTTATTAAGCACAAGATTTAGAAGTTCAACTTTTTAGTGATGATAGTTTATTTTCATGGAGTTGTCTTTTGGTAGTGCTTCTCGTGTTTATGTTGATTGAGTTTTTTTTTTTGTCAAGGAAGAATGATTCATTGAAACTGGGCAAGGCCCAAACCATTACATCCACTAATGCAACAAAAAGGCCATTCAAGGCACAACAAAAAGGGAAATGAACTGGGCCCAAAACAAAGGCACCAGCCAGCCCACGAAACTATAAGGGTTCAACCCGGGTCCACAACGACTTACACAAAAGAGGATAGAAATAACAAATGAATACATTGAAGTGTAATCAAACGAACCCTATGTTGCCCGACCATGTGAAGCACAATCCATAAAATAAATGATGTCAAATTTAAAGGCCTTCTTGCCTTTATCTATGGTCATTATCTTTTGGTAATAAGATCATGGTGATATACAAGATTCTTTGGTGGTGTATGGTTAAAAATCTTACAAGTCTTTTCATCAAAAAGATAATCTTACAAGTCAATTGCAAAATATATAAACAAATGACATTACCTTTTCAATGGAAACAAAATTGGATTACACTTACTAATATTGTCAGAACATGTATTTATTTGTGTAGCCTTTTAACTATTTTGCTTATGTCGAATTTTCACAAACTTTGTTACTTTCTTGCCTTATTTTTTACATTACATTTTCAAACCTATTTTTTATTCAAACATTTAGCGCAAACATTATACCCAACAAATCATTCCCACTACTAATATATTATGTTCAATCCATTCCATATGTCACGCAGGCATGCAAAATTCACCGAGTAACCCATCACACACCTATCCTTTAATATATTATGTGTAAGGATATGTTCTAACTAAGCAATCCACCATCAGATTACTATATTCATGGCACTTATACCAACAATATCATCGCCTGGGTTGCCGAGCCATGAGTTAAAGCTCAAGGTAGGCGTTCCAGTAATGCTTCTAAGAAATGTTCACCAAATAGCAGGTTATTCAACGACACAAGACTAATGATCACTCAACTTGGTAAATATGTCCTTGAAGGGAAGGTTATATCGGGTCGCAATACTGGTTTCAAGGTTTATATTCCTCGATTAACACTTACACCGTCTGATGTGTGAATCCCATTCAAGTTTCAGAGGAGGCAATTCCCTATTGGAATATATAGAGTAATGACAATAAACAAAAATCAAGGTCAATCTTTGAAGAATGTCAGTGTCTATTTGCCAAGTCCAGTCTTTTCCCCCGATCAATTGTATGTCGCATTCTACCGTGTCACTTCAAAACAAGGTTTGAAGATTTTGATAACCCACAATGAAGACCCATCAACGTCTACAACCTCAAATGTTGTTTACCCTGAGGTGTTCAACAATGTAAAATAGGCACCTCAATTATGACCATGTTGTTTTCGCACAAACTCAACCCAAAATGTTTGCATGTTTTCGTTGTTGTCGAATCTGGTCATGACCACACATTTTGTCTAAAATATTTTCTTCTTGGTGTCTCATGCCCAAGTTAGCTCATATTTCGGTTACCTATAAGCATACTATTTTAAATCCATAACAAGTAGTCACTCATCTGCACGGGTGAGAGACTAGTGATAGTAAATCCAAAATCTGAAAAGTCGAGGGTTCATTGAAATTGCTCAGGAGTAGAAACAAACAGTATATGAGCTGTTGATGCAATATATTTTTATCAAATTTTTAAATGTCAGAAAGATATCATATTCCTTGGTATTGGCAAACATGTTTACAGCAAAGTCTCCCCACCACCGAGGAGGAGCCGGTACCCCCCACCACCTTTCTCTTATTTCGAGTTTCCTACAGTGACCACAGTCAATCAATTTGACTACAACAAAATATGATGACAACTAGCTACTTTCCCACCCTTTTCACTCCTTACAGTGTTATTGAGCACAGCTTTTTCAACAGCTTGCTGCTTGTCGTGGATTCATCACCACAACCCATTGGAAAACAAATTCTCATTTCCATCTCTAAAAAAATGGTCACTTAAAATTGCTGTAATTAAAAAAAAAGAATAAGAAAATCTATTTTTTGAATTTGAATAATCTACATCAACCTATCAGACAAACTGGGAAGTCGTCGGAAAAAGTTCAAACTAGCCGGTGGCATTGGATTTCTAAACATTGGGTGGCGCAGGTAATAGAATCCTAAAGCCACAGCAACCATTTTTGGCGGCACAGCATAGAGTATAAGAGCAATGGCAAAACACACTCCAATGAACAATTTAGTAGCCCTTGGGTCCCTCCAACTAACCAAAGCCTGAACCCTCTCTCCTTGAGTTGCAAAATCACCCAACACCGTTTGAACCCTCGCAGCCAACATCCTTAACCTGTCATACCGAACCCGAACCACATCGTGTGGCCTGGAACTAGGTACGGTGTCAAATTCCTCGTCTAACTCATCTGGGTCAACTGCTTCTGCTTGTGATAATCGTGTATCCATTCCAGCAGGTATCTTAGGCCTAAAACGGTAATACCATATCCCAATCAAAACCACGTATAAGAACCCAGTTGGAACAATTAAATCTGGATACCAAACAAGCACTAAATATAGAATATGTAGCAACACCGTTGTAACTGGATTTTTCCACCTTCTGATGTCATCTAACCATTTTGCCAATCCAACGGCCCAAGCTAAAACAGCCACAATTCTGAACCAATTCGCTTTGCTTTTCCTCATGCTCCAAGCGTGTGAGTCTGCATCCAACATGTAACGAACCACTTCGTATCCTAACGGCGGCTCCGATCGTGCTAGCCATTGCGCCACCATCTTGGTGGCGGCACCACGGAGAGCTTCCTGTTGTGCCACCCCAAGCGGGCGAAGGTAGTGCATTCTGGGAAGTAGAGGTTGCCCGTAAACTGCACACGTGTCGGGTAACAATGAAGGGCATGCGAACCGAACCGCTAACTCGATTTCCCCCATTTTCTTTAAACCGGTTCGGGTTAATACTAGTAAGGGAAACGAACTGGTGTAGATCTTGTTACTCTCCAGCGTAGATACTCGTATGCGTACCTTTCCTATACGGCAATCTGGTTTTTCTTCTGACACGTCCGCAAACATACGCCAGTTGTCGAACACCCCAATGGTTAAGACGGTGCAGGGGTCGTATACTTGCCACGTGTACTGCTCGTTCCAACGTGGATCGAAGCTATCCGTTACGGTGCGTGTTCGGACCCATTTCTTGCCGTACTTGGCCACACAGTATGCATCGGTGGAGCCCTTTCCTGGGCCTTTGGATTTCATTGGAAGGAGGTTGCGAGCGCCTAAGATTCCCAGTTCAAGAATTCCAACGGGATGTTTCCATAGCTGTTTCGCAGTGGGGCGGAAATCGCTGCACACGTGCGCTGCTTCGTCTAGCACGTGATACCCTCCTTCTAGGCATAGACGTAGGTGGACTCGCCCGCAGTAGGACCCACCTTCCAACGGGTACCATTTCGCTGGCACGTGGCGATCGTCTATTCGTTGTTCTATTGAAATCAACGGTATCACCACGTGGCCCAAGAGCGCCGCTTCCTTGGTAGTCCGATCTTCCACCAGAAGGATCATGGAATCTTCTAGAGGTTCCCCGGCGACGAACAGAAGATCCTCGTGCCAGTGAAACGACATGCTGTGATGGTTCATTGACCCTCGCCTTGTTCTCTGAGATTGAAACCCTAACTGCACCTTCACTCTAATCTCTGGCGCCGTTAATGGAGGAAGATTCGGAGTCAGGTTGAGGTCTTGCGCCTCCATAACTGTCACACGCAGGTACCAAAGCTTCGGAGACTGGTAAACTTTCGATCGAGTGTGTGCCACATACGGTGCATCAGTGCTCCACGCTTCTGGAAAGGCGTCATCTGATTGTGTACCAATCCAAACGGAGAGTTGTATATCGCCGGAAACCCTACCGGCATTTTGTTCTGCGGCGCCTCCCTCAAGGCGGTACCACTGCGGAGCAAGGGGACTATCTGGAGGGTCACGAACGGGGACGTCGGAAAGATCAAAACAAACACCGCCGAGAAATTGCTCCGTTGGCCGATCCCAAACGGAAATCTCCAACGTAGCTCCAGTTGCATCTGTCTTGTTGTGACCCAACGCGAATACCTGATTCCATTCCAGCGAGTCGTTGGGCTCATTAGGGCGATAACTTGCAGGCTTCGATCTCACGTAGTGACTAGATGTTCTAACCTTCACGAAGGGGCTTTCACTGGGAGGAACAGCAATCCCACGAGCTTTCACAATTCTCACAAACAAATACTGCATAGGCTCCACAAGATCGTAAGGGTGAATCCTCTCTGACTCAGTGGTAGGTTTCTTGCCGGAGATATCTTTGGGCGCGTAGTCACCGTTAGGTCTCTTCAAAATCTTCACCCTCTCCCCTCTCATTGCTTGCATTTTCCTCACTTCTGGATGGTACTGCATTTCTGGTTCCGGTGGACCACACATTTCAGGCAACGGCGAATCCTGCTGAACACGAACCACTGGAGGCGGTGACTCCTCAACAACCACAACACGCGGCGAAGGAGGACCATCGGGAAGAGGCATACAATGCTCCATTTGTCCATGAACCTGAAACACTCTTCCTTCCTCAGCCATCATCGTCCCCATCGGAGGCTTATTCCTCTCTTGCTCTGTTCCCGCACCTTGCTCCTCCGGCGGTGGTTGCTGCTCCTCTTGCCGCCTATCCTCCTCTTGTTGCAGCAACTCGTCATAGTAATAAATCTTGAGACCAATCTCTCCCCTTACCCAACTGAACACGCTCTTCTTCTCTAGAGTATAGTAAACTAGAGCTTCTTCTCCTCTTGTTGAGAACTGTGTTCCATAGAGCTTAACCCTGCCGAGAAAGTGATTCTTCCGGCCACTACCGTTGCCGAACTTCTTGTCGTTATAAACCTCCACCTCAAGTTCCTCGAACTCCATGTTTTCGGGATCGGAGACGATGAACTCGAGTGACTCGTTCCAAACCGGGTTGAGCTCTTTGAATCGAGTGGTGGTTCGTTTCCTCTGTCCATCGAAGTCGGCGACGACGTAAGGGCTTGAACTTCCCTGGCCATCCTTGGGGAGAAGATTGCGAGCGTCTATTACTTCCACCACCAGTCTCCTCACCGTTTGCGGTCCCTGCTGAAACGGCGTCGTCATATTCTCATCTTCTTTCTCTGTTTACACAATTTCGAAGAATGTGCAACCGGTGATAGCGGTACGGTGAGTGTAAGATTAGCCTTGAGCAGCGAAAAAAACAAAGGCTCGTTTTCTGTTGTGGGTTGCTTTTTATTTTTAATAATAATAATTCCTAATTTCTAATTTTTTTTTTAATTGAATGGAGGAAGTTTGTTGTGATAACAGTGGGCAAGTTGGATTCCATTCCATGCTCTCTCGCGAAGGATTTCTTTTCCAACTTTTTTCAATTCCCTCCACTACGGGTCTGTTATCCACCTCAACTTTTTTTTTCTTAAATTCTGTTTCCTTCAAAGAATATATGTTCAAATTGATTTATTAATTAATGTCTTTGTTTATTTCAATGGTCATTGAGTGACCCAAGCAAGCACCTCGCTTTATCTATTCTTAATTCATCCTATGTCTCTCTGATTAATCTCCTAGTCACAGACAAAAAGTCCCCATTCTAATTTTATATATGTAGGTTTAGGACATGTTCATTTTGTGATGATCGGATGTGGTTTAAGAAGGTTTTTTCTTGATTTTGTGCTATCATAAAAATTGGAGTTTTGATTTAGTAACAATTTATGTGTCACACACGGTTTTTTTGTCGTAATCTTCTGTGCTATAATTAAAATTAAAATAGTATAATATTGAGTAAAGGCCCATTTTAGTCCTTTACAATTTTTTGATAAGACAAATTGGTTCCTGACAATTTTTTGGGACAAATTAGTCCCTGACATTTTCAAAACGGGGACAAATTAGTCATTAAGTCCTAATTTGTCCCCGTTCTGAAAACGTCAGGGACTAATTTGTCCCTGTTTTGAAAACGTCAGGGACTAATTTGTCCCTGTTTTGAAAACGTCAGGGACTTATTTGTCTCAAAAAATTGTCAGAGACCAAATTATCCCGTTGAAAAATTGTCAAGGACTAAAATGGGTCTTTACTCTACCAACAAACAAAAATAGTACATGTATGTAGGAGCTGTGTGGTTCAATTCACGACATTCATTGTTTGAACCAGTGTTTTAAAAATCGGCTCGGCCCGGTCGAACTGGGGGGGTAACTGAGCCGGTCAAGGTTTTGGGTCGGCCATGCAGCAAACTGGTGGGACCCGGTGTGACTCGGCCGGTTTTTGGAAAAACCGGTGACCCGGCTTGTGCATTTTGCTTTTTTTTTTATCAAATCTTTGAAAGGTCATGCTGAGCGCTACCATGAGGCTACCAATCTTATTGAGGATATTATTTATTTCAAATATATATAATTTGTACCTCTTTTCCAAAAAGTCAAGTACGCTCATCCTCATGGCCTTAGCTTGTAATATTAATATTATTTTTCAACAAACTTATTTAATATTAAGTATTTTTTTAAAGATTTATTTAATATTAAGTTGTTAACTTATGAAATTTGTTCTAAATATTTATTGAAGCATGATATGAACTTTTAAAATTTATTTAATATATACCAAGCAAATAAAAATAAAATAGGCATGGTGTGTAATTTTAGCAAATTAAGTTTTACAAGTATGAAATATATAGGTCCTGAAAATTTGGGAATTTTAATATTTTAGTAGATATAAAATAAACATAGTTATTAATGTTACAGGGACGAAATTTATATTATATACTATATAGGTATTGAAAATTCTCGAAACAGAGACCGGATCCGAGTCATCCGGTCCCGGTTTTGGTCATGCGGTTCAACTGTCGACCCCTCAATTCGACTGTTGACCCAATGACCCGATACCTTTACCGAATCGGCCATCGATTCGAGTTTTAAAACATTGGTTTGAACACATGCATGTAAAATCTCGAGGAAACACGTCCTTAGGCTAGATTTTCAAAGGAAGCTAAAATCCTAAGCAGGAAGGCACATGATTCCGCGTCCAACAATGGGCCCTTCCTTTTTGTCAAAATATCAAAAAGCACCTACATTTTGAATAAAGTTTGATGACAAAGCATCATCACCTTTATCCTCTCTCCTTCTTATTCTTGCCCTTGCACCGCTTGTCAACATCCAAATCTCAAAACTCCAAGCACCTTTCCTTTCCTATTTCAAGCAACTATATATTGTTGTCTATTGGTAATTAGTGTTTGGGAAGCTCCATTAAGTAACCATTCCATTATATCCCATCTGTGTTAAACAAGTTCCTTTTTCCAGCACTTAATAATAGCCCATGATGTATTGTTTTGTATAATTGTTATTTTTTATCTACCTCTCTGACTAAGAATTTTAAAATGTTTTGGGATGTTATACATTAAGCAACTTGTCATAAAGATAAGCAGGAACAGGAAAGAAATTAGTTTATGTATTGGAAGAGGAAGCCTAACATTCGTTGTTATCATATAAATAAACACGGGTTAGAAGTTAGGAACATTATCAGTTTTATAGCACATATGCCAAAGAAGCTTCTCTTTCCCGTATCAGCATCCTGTACCTGGTCTTTTCCTCTTTTTAAAATTGGTGGACTAGTTGTGGAATCTGATCCTGTAAGATAAAAGTAAATTTTGACATGATGCTATTCCCATTCACCATAATTTGGATCAAGGTACTGGATTAGGTCCAGTGGAGAATACTGGTTAAAGAATCATATGCAAAGGGGTTTTTGAAAAAGAAGAGATGATGATGTCATCTGGTTCTTGGTTTTGTTCTTTGAGATAAGAATCAAGCATTTAAGAAAGAAGGAACTTGGAAGTTTCTTTTTTTTGAGGAAGAATGCAGAGGTGAAGAAGTTTAAATTTGGTTTTAGATGATGTACTTGATTTTGATCATATTGCCATAAACTGATGATAAAAAAAATTATATTATCCTTTTTGACAAGGACTGTGAAAGCAATTTCAATTATATTATCCTTCTGATGAGTCCATAATATAATAGCCATATGATCTTCAAGCAAGAGTAACAACAACTATAAAGGAGATGGAGTAATATTAAAGTTCTCTCCAATATTACTCTATTCTGACGGAACAAATGATTTATATGTAAATTTAAATCATATTAAGGATGCAGATATTAAGATTGGAAAGAAAGAAAATAAGGCAGAACTATTGTTAATGTTTGAATAGCTGCATGAAACTTTTTCTCAATAGATACATATGAAAGGCACTTGTTCTAAAGTGGGGGATATACATTTATGGTGCTTCTCAGAATTGAAATTTTCTAGATACAAACAGCCCTAAGGAAAAGGCTAAGACAGCAGTTATAACAATTGCTTTGTTTTTTCTTAAAACCTCAACTGCACTTCTTAACATGGATTCTTGCTTTCTAGATACAAGCCCTAAGGAAAAGGCTAAGACAGCAGTTATAACAATTGCTCTCTTTATTACTTGTTCAGAAAATTGTCCTATATGAGTATTTTCATTTCTTTTTTCTTCCTTCTCTGTATGGCTGACATGTGGACTAGGAATAGGATCTGTAACCTCATCATCGGCATTGGTTTCATGGCTATCATTTTCTTCAGCTCTTTCAACATTATCATTTCCTGCTTTCTCAGTCTCACTTTCTTTGTTCTCTTGTGCTATTATCTTGGGGACAGTCACGTAAAGGATTCCACAGTCAAATTTTCCTGCTATCTTATCCACATCAGAGTTCACTGGCACTGGAAAACTCAGCTGAAAACGGACACGTTTCTGCTCACTTGCTTGCATTTCTCCCTTCACAATAATACGCCCATTGCTATCAACCTGAAGGTTCACCTCTTCCTTCCTGAAATCTGTAAAAGCAATATGAAGAAAAAAAGGCTAAACAAGTTTTTCTTGCTTTCACAGCATCAATTCTTTATTGCTCAGAATTGTACAAGGGATTTGGATCTTGTGCGGTCACCATTTTGGTGCATTTGCACAATCAACACATCCGGGCCGTCTGATATTTAACAAGCGGACTAAATTTTTAAGTTAAAATCAGGATCGTTCAATCAAGATTAGACTGTCTAGACCTATTGACTGCACGATTGTACTAGTCAGCGACTGCACAGGATTCAGATCAGAATCCAAAGTAGCAAGCCAAGAATCTATGGTTTATGTGGTTTATTCTTCTCAATTAATATGCTTATTCTAATATATTTTTTGTTAAAATGTTAATCATGTGTAAGATCATTAATGCAATACCAGGAAGATCCACTAGAAGATAATGGCCTGCAGAATCCTCTGTCCATCCAGAACTAGGTACAATCTCTTGAATTACTGGAGTTCGAGCTCTTGTTCTTACTCCAACCCAAGGAGTACTAGTTCTAGCACTGACCATTGAGGACGAATAACAACTAATAAGAACCTCTAGACTGCTTGCAACAAATTGGTATTGAAGAAATGTGACACCGTTCTAATTTGAACAATATGCATGCAACCTGCAGAAACTATATATTTGATCTTATATGACAAAACAATTGACAACCTTAGATGAACTATACAATTACGTGTTCTCGTTTCCTGGTTTTCCTTATGATTAAGTTTGATTGTTTGGCTTGCTTTACTTGATTGAACATTCTTATTCCAAACTTGAGCTATGATAGGTATCAAATAGTAGATTGAACGAAAAGAATAATTACAATGTATCCCTAGAGTATTCGAGAGACTCTAGAACTCTCCATAGTGCCATAAGGCCCAATTATTTACAAATGACTAGTATTTTACCCGTGCATACGCACGGGTGATACTGTATGGTCGATGTATTGCCATGAAGTCATAATAGTAATTTGGAAGATAATCATAAGTTGTGAACAATGTCCAAAATGTATGATTTGAAATTCAAAGTGGAAAGAGATAGGTATTATGTCATATAAGATGCAAATGAAAATTATATTGAGTCGAAGAAATTAAAGGAGATTGAAAATCAGAATTACATTGATCCATAATAATGTATTTAGACATTAGAGGTAAAATATGCATCCCCGTTGACACTCCCATTTGCATCCTCGTTGGCCCTCCCGTTGGCACTCATGTTGACGCTCTCGTTACCTCTCTGGTTGCCACTCCCGTTGCAGCTACCATTGTCAGTCTCTCGTTGTCGCTCCCGTTGCCACATGTTAACTCATATTTTTCTATATGATTTAATATTAATTAAATCATATTCGTTTAATTATAAGTAAGTTATTTTGTAAAGTTTGGTAGTGGCTAAAGTTGTATTTATATAATAATTCTTAGTGGTTAAATTGATTGATTTGAATAGTTTTAATAGAGAGATTATAGTAAATAATAAATTTTAGATGGAGTAAAAATGAAGAAAAAAGAAAATAAGATTTTTTAAAATATGCACCCACGTTGTCTCCTAGTCTCTCTCGTTCCCCACTCATGTTCCCGTTGTCGCTCTCGTTGTCGATTTCATTGCCAGTCTCGCATTGCGGCTCGTTGTGTTGCAAATTTTGTCTTTTGGCGGTGAATTTACTAATAGTTGTGTTGCAAAAAGTTAAAACAAAGTCGGTATCTTTTTATAATATTAATAATGGAGTAAAAGGTAAAATATGCGGCCCCGTCACTCTCGTTCCCTCTCTTGTTGGCACTCTCGTTCGCTCTCTTGTTGGCACTCCCGTTATCGCTCTTGTTGCCGATCTCGTTGTGAGTCTCTCGTTGCCGCTCCCGTTGCCACATATTTCTCCTTTTTTTCTATATGATTTAATATTATAATTGTTAGTGGTTAAATTGATTTTATTTATTACATGAAAAATTTGATTGATTTTAGTAGTTTTAATAGAGATTATAATAAATAGTAAATTTTAAATTATTTAATTATTGAGTGTAATATTAATTTAATAATTTATTTTTTTGGAATAAATAATGTTGAAACTATTGTTAGAGGTATGGTTTTTTTTTTTACAATTGGTAGTAGTTAAATTGATTAATTTTAGTAGTTAGGGTAAATTATAGAAATAGTTAAAAAAACATTATGTTTTTAGTAAAAAAAACTGACAAAAAAGTGCTTATTTTATGGAAAGAAAAACTGGAAAAAAAAAAGTTGTTTTTAAAATTCAGCTGTTTTTTGTCCTTTTGTTGCGTCTGTTGCAGCTTCTGATTGCAGTTTTCAATCAGTTTTTTGTCCCTCACTTTGTTTTCCCTCTATCGTTGCCACTACTGTTGCCTCTCCCGTTGGTGCTTTCGTCGCCACTCCCGTTGGTGCTATAGTCGCCACTCCCGTTGGTGCTTTCGTCGCCACTCCCATTGGCGCTCTCGTTGTCACTCCCGTTGGCACTCCCGTTGGCATTTTACTCCTTTTTAGTAATATTAAAATAGTTATTTGGTAATTTTTGGTAGTGGTTAAATTGATTATTTTAACAAAAGTAGTTAAATTGATTAGTTTTAGTAGTTATTTTGTAATTTTTGGTACGGGTTAAAGTTTTTTACAATTCTTTTTTTGACAATGGATAGTGGCTAATTGATTTATAGTGACTAATTGTTTTATTAATTTTAGTAGTTTGAGTAGATTATAAATATAGTGATTAATTGATTTATAGTGACTAATTGTTTTTATAAAAATATTGACAAACGGTTTTTAAAAACAGTGAATAAAAAAAATTTAAAAAAATTAATTTCTTTTTAAAAAAAAATATTTAAAAAAAAATCAGTTTTTAGAAAAAAACATAAAAAAACTGTATTGGTACTGTAGCGTGTCAGAATTGGTACTGTAGCGTGTCAGAATTGGTATTGTAGCTCATTGTAGCACGTCAAAAGTTGCACTGTTGCGGCACTGTAGTGTTTTGTCTTTATGTGGTGAATTGTCTATTTTGCCCCTAAATGTGACAAATGTCCAAATTTAGTGATGTCTAAAAATGTAAATGTGCTAGCATATGTTTTTGTTAGATTGAAGATTGAAAGTAGATTACATGACCTCCTCCCAAATCCCCCTTCTCTATTTATAAGCTATATGCCTTAATGGTATTCACTAACTAACCATCCAACCAATTACTAACTAACTCAACCTAATTACCAAAGTGTAACTAACTAGCTAATTAAGTCCTAAGCCTATAACAACCATACGGCTTAGTCCTATCAATACTCCCCCCCCCCCCCCCCGGACATTCGCCTTGTCCTCAAGGTGACTAAGAAAAAATATACAACAAGAACAACAATTCTAAAACAAAATTTTGGTTGATATGCTGCTTTAATTGCTCCTCCCCGTGTGGTATCAGAGCCAGATTGACGAATACGATGACATTACTCCAATAAGCCCCAATAGAAATCATGAGTGGCCTTGTAGAATCTCCATCAATGGCCAATTCATGTTACTTGCAATTGAGGAATTCTGGAAATCATAAAGAGGTAGTTTGTTTCCTTAGACACTATCTGCTTCAGAACATGAGGAGCCACGCCAATTAGACATTGTGCCTCACCCATAGTAGTATCAAGTTTCCTGTGAGTCCCAAAACTCACTTCCATCTTCTCAAACCCTAAAACTCTGTTTTTGCAATATTCTTTGAATAAGCCCACTACCAACAATTGAGCCAGCCTTGTAATTACCTCCCAGCTAACTTTAGGTAGCAGCTTGTTGTTATCATCTTCAAAGTGCATAGGATTTATTATGTCTGGAAGCTGTCGCCAAGCACTATATGCATCAATACTTTGTCCCTTCCATACCCACTCCACTTCAATAGCAATCCCACGGGGATTGTTCTCAGTGTGTCCCCATACCACCATGTCCTTATCCATGAAGTCCCTGGCATACATTTTATCAAACAGGAATTGTGCAGCTTTCAACTCTAGAAGAACATTCTTCACAAATTCATTCAATGGTTCACCCGTTCTCCCATCAACAAGTGAACCTGGACTTGCACTTTTAAACGAATCTCCTTTTGATAAAAACGGATAACTGCAGTGTAGCAAAACTCTTCTTGCTGACCACTTACCACTCCTAACATTCCACCATGGTAATGACTTGCAAGGAGTAATTACAATAATTGGATTACCACCTTTTGACCAACAAATAGAGGTTATGAGAAAGTCAGAAAAACAACCATTATCACACAGCACTCTTAAAAAACCCCTGGCTTGGAAATTTAATCCCTCCTTCAATTTGTGGACAAGCTTCTCTTGTTCTTTAGCCGTGACAATTACCTTGGCCAGATTAGCAATAGCATATGCATATTTCACAAATCTATGAAGATTGCGCCTATCACCTTGGTTTTCCATGATAACATGATACCCTCCTTCACAGAGTATGTAGCTTAAATGAAGATAAATCTGGGCCTGACTCACTGGGTCAAGACAATGACCCCATTCAGACAACAACCATTTTTCTCTTGCGTTTTTCTTTCCTAGAGTTGCGACAATTTCAGAAAAATTAGTGCAACAGTAAAAGCTTACACTCACCCATGGTGGTTTCATCAAAAGCCAACCCATAATCAGCGGGAGAGAACCAGCGAACGAAAACAACGATGATACTCGCTTTGGCGGCTGCAGCAACAGAGATGACGCACACACCCCGAACGACGACGCCAGAACATCCCCTGAAGCAGCGGAAATCGGACACGCTGACTGAAACAAACAAGGAGTGCGATTCACTAACGGGGACAACAGTGACGATGCGCACACCAAGAACGATGGCGACAAAGTGCTTCTTCCTTGCGCGTTCTGATCCTTTTCGCACGGGTTTCGGATCGGTTTCCATAAGATCCACTGTTTGTTTTCTTTCTTCCATCTATCCGAAGCATTTTGGGTCTGACCCACTTGGTTTAGAATAAGGCCCAAGTCACAATTATCCACATTTCCTTGGGTCTGACCCATTACGTGTAATTCCCATTGTACCCTTTTGACTTCATCTTGCACATTGCGTGCTTCTCCCTGTGTTAACGACGACAACGTCAAGTCCAACTAGCCCTTGTGGATTGTGACGGTGGCCGGCAACTTTGATGGTGATGGTAGTTGAACCAACGACCCTTCTTTCTTCACGTTCATGTTTCCCTCTCCTCCCACGGAATCGCCCCAATCCGGTGGTTTTGGCAGCGGTACTCGTCGTGTCAGTGCCATGGCAGGCTGGCCCATGTTTGGTGGGGTTAATACTGGTGGTGACGACTCAAGTGATTCCGACGGGGAAGATTCCAGCCTCGGTGTGTCTAGCGGTTCCGGCGGCAGTTGTGGTTTATTCCCCACTCCCTGACACTCTTTTCTGCGAACAATTTTGCTCACACGAGCACTGGTCACCGACAACGCACCAAGAGATACTGGTGGTGTCGTTTCAGCCCTTGTTCATTCGGTTACGATATGCTCTTTCGGCTCCGATAGTACCAACGATGGCCCAAGACCCGATAGTACCAACGATGGCCCAAGACCCGTTGAAACTTTCATGGACTCCGAATTAGCCATTTCGTCACTGCAATTCTGCATTCCCTTCTGGTGTGTCGTTTTCTGGGAAGCGATTCTTGAACCTTTAGTTGCTCGACTTTTTCTCCACCTTGCGGCGATGCCTCTCATCTTAAGTGCCAAACTAATATTCTGCTTGGACCATATTTGGACCTTGCAATATTCAGTTTCCACCTTTGATTTCTTGCTTCCCGTTGAAGATGAAGTTGCGCCTTGTTTCTTGGAATTCGGACTCAAAGACTCTTCTTTTTCAAGAACGGTTTCTTCAATTCTGTCCTCCACAAGATTGGACTGATTAGGAGCCTGTTTTGAGTCAATGAAATGCTCCATCTTGGGGACTCCACCGCTGTTGTTGGGGAACACCACTAGCTCAATCACAGCGATGAGTTGCTCAATGCGAGCGGCGTGCTCATTAAGGCGATCGAAGCGACACTGATTGCGAACCTCTAATTCTTGAAACCGTCGTTCCAATTCGTCGAAACGTGAATCCATCGTGGTTGAATCGTTCTTCTTGCGCACCATGAATTTTCCGCGGGATCGTACGTGCTTTGATACCAGTTGATAGGTACCAAATAGTAGATTGAACGAAAAGAATGATTACAATGTATCCCTAGAGTATTCGAGAGACTCTAGAACTCTCCATAGCGCCATAAAGCCCAATTCTTTACAAATGATTACATGACCTCCTCCCAAATCCCCCTCCTCTATTTATAGGCTATATGCCTTAATGGTATTCACTAACTAACCATCCAACCAATTACTAACTAACTCAACCTAATTACCAAAGTGTAACTAACTAGCTAATTAAGTGCTAAGCCTATAACAACCATACGGCTTAGTCCTATCAATACTCCCCCCCCCCCCCCGGACATTCGCCTTGTCCTCAAGGTGACTAAGAAAAAATATACAACAAGAACAACAATTCTAAAACAAAATTTTGGTTGATATGCTGCTTTAATTGCTCCTCCTCGTGTGGTATCAGAGCCAGATTGACGAATACGATGACATTACTCCAATAAGCCCCAATAGAAATCATGAGTGGCCTTGTAGAATCTCCATCAATGGCCAATTCATGTTACTTGCAATTGAGGAATTCTGGAAATCATAAAGAGGTAGTTTGTTTCCTTAGACACTATCTGCTTCAGAACATGAGGAGCCACGCCAATTAGACATTGTGCCTCACCCATAGTAGTATCAAGTTTCCTGTGAGTCCCAAAACTCACTTCCATCTTCTCAAACCCTAAAACTCTGTTTCTGCAATATTCTTTGAATAAGCCCACTACCAACAATTGAGCCAGCCTTGTAATTACCTCCCAGCTAACTTTGGGTAGCAGCTTGTTGTTATCATCTTCAAAGTGCATAGGATTTATTATGTCTGGAAGCTGTCGCCAAGCACTATATGCATCAATACTTTGTCCCTTCCATACCCACTCCACCTAATTAACAAATTGTAACTAACTAGCTAATTAAGTCCTAAGCCTATAACAACCATACGGCTTAGTCCTATCAAGCTAGCAGGAACTTGAAACTTTGGGTGGTGGGGATTGGTGACCTTAACTTATGTAGTTTTGTAACACGTGAAAAAAATTAAATATCATCAATTTTAGTTTCGAGGATCAATATAATATTGTCTAAAGAATTAGTTTGGAGTTTGGACTTTGAGTATCACCAGCAACTCAATAGGAAATTCCAAATTTTATTGAATAAGAGAAAAATCCAAGGAAACACTCAAAACCAAATCGTTTAACAGATGTTACCATGCAATTTCTCAATAACCTACCTCACATTAGATAGTTTCAATATGCGACAAGTCTTTGCTCATGCTGCAATAAGCACTAGTGGAAAAACGACATTATTAAGCATCATTTAGCGTCGGATGTTTGAACAGCCGATGCTAAATGTTGAACCGGTGGCATTTTTGTAATTAAATGGAAGATTTCATATTTCTCGCCTACTTTTAGCGTCGGGTGTTTAAACAACCGATGCTAAATGTATTTGCTTTAGACATTTAGCATCGGGTGTTTCTAAATGTCTAAAGCAAATACATTTAGCATCGGGTATATTACACACCCGATGCTAAAAGTCCTGTCTTGTTTTTTCCACTTTCTTCCATCGCATACATTCTCTCGCGTTCTCAACTCTCGCTCACTCTCAACTATCGTTCTTTGAACTCTCTCTCTGGCTCTCAACTCTTGTTCTCAACCCTCTTTCTCTGAACTCTCTCCATCTTCCTCACATTGTTGCCCTAAGCTTCTATCCCTCTTCCTCTGCCTCACAACATCATCACAGCTTGTGCTCACCGAAAAAGAAGGGGTGAAGAGAAGGAAAAACACGAAAGGAGAGGAAAAAGAAGTAGCGAAGGAAATACATGGAAGGAGAAGTAGGATCTCAGCAGCCACAGCTTGTGCTCGCGAACAAGGATAACGGTGAAATTCTTTCCCTCTCCCTTTCCTCACTCGTTTCTCTCTCTTAAAACCCTAATTTCGCTTTTGGTTTATTTTTCACAGATCTGGTCCGTTTCTCTTAAAACCCTAATTTCGCTTTTGGTTTATTGCTAAATTTGATGACTCAAGCAAATCCTGTAAAACCACCAATTTCATTTTCTATTAATTCTGTAAAACCCTAACTATTTATCCCTGTGTTTTGATTCTGAATCAGATAACGAAAGAAATTGATATAACTTGATTTTCTCATCCTTCTGTTTATTGTTATAAAAAGGCCAAAAATTTCTCTGTTGATTAATTTCTGCTTAGCATCTCTGTAGATCCGAGAGTGGTCTGTGTATTGTGTATGTTATGTTGTTTTTCTGGGTGTTCGAAATAATAGAAGTTTACGGAGTTTTATTATTGCTAACATACTCTGTCTTTCTTTCATTCAGATATTTGAAACACCAAAGAACCATAGAAAGGCCAAGCCTTTTCATGACCACGTTTTTGTTTTCTCAATAGTTGACGACCATATATGGTTCTGAAATTATCAGGTTTGTGTTTGCATTTGCATTCTTGTGATATCATTTTCTTTAAGTACACTTGCATTCTTGTGAGCATGGCTTTATAATGTTTGTCTTATTTTCTGATCCATCTTATCATTGATACTTGTTGAGCAGAAACCATATGTTTATTCTGATGCAGTTCTCTGTTCCTCACAATGAGTCAGCAAATTACCTCGAGGAGGCCTTGATAAAATGACATTGATTGAGGTCTGCAAATTGGCTTATAAGTTTATATTTTGATCTGTCAGTTCCTAAAACTCTTCTAACCTATGTATGAAAACTACTTGTTTAGGTTGGTCCGCGGTTCTGCATGAACCCAATTATGTCGGTTTTCGTAGATCCAAGCTTTGCATCTTTATTGGTTTCCTGCTAAAAATTGTTGATTGGCCTTTCACAATTTCTCTGTTGATTGTCCTCTTAATATGATGCATCTCTATTGGTTTTATTGTAATTGATTGTGAATTTGATTAATTGTGCAGGTAATAATACACATGTAAAAGGAAGGATAACAGGATTGTCTCTTTGAGAGTTGTCAAAGCAAAGTCTTGGGGTTGTTGGTTGTTAATCCTTTCAGCACATTTTTTGTTATAGAGGGAGAAAAAGAGAGTTAACTGTGAAGTTTGAAGATTAAGCCAAACTGAGAAGCTTTTCAGTTACTGGTTCTTTAAGGTTGGTTGTTCCTTCATGCTTTTCCTTTTTCCAATTTACTATTATTATCTGGGGTTCTTTGCTTCCTTTTCTATTTTTCTTTTTGTGAAGATTTATATGTTGTCTTTTTGTAACTTGCTTCTATATTTTGTTTTGTGCTTTACAGAATCAGAATCAATGGAAATGGCTATGAATTCTTTGAATATTTGGCAAATCAAATTGATTTAAGGTTAGTACATATATAATATTGTAAACAATTTTTTTTGCTTGAAATCCTAGTTAATTGCTTTTATTTTTCTGGTGATTGATTTTACGTACACGAGTATACAATACAACTGTGGATAGAGACTTGTTTGTTATACTGACCATGCTGAAATCCTAGTTAATTGCTTTTAATTGCTTTTATGTGTCATGCTTGAAATCCTTGTTTGTTATACTGACCATGCTGAAATCCTGAAAAGTAAAGTTACACACTTGTTTGTTATACTGACCAATATATCCCCCAAAAGAAGACCTTACATTTGTACCTGGAGGGGTAAATTAGTAATTTAAGTTTATAGTATTTATTATTAGTAACAGATGTGATGTATAATATGTGATTATAATTTTCTAGGGACATTTAATGATGACTAGTGGGACATGTTTAGGTACTTCAGATTTGTTAGCCAAGTCATGTTTTCAGTGTGAATTGATCATAAGAGATTCTTGAAGCTGTTAAGATGTTAGACTTGGTCCATTTGTTTTTTTGTGCCTCGGAATTTTTCTTTTGGAATCTTACTTTATAATTTAAGGATTTTATTTTATGATGATTGCAACTGCTCCACAAAATCATGGTGGTTGATGAAAATTCAACAGAAGACTGGTTGTTACATGCGAAGGAACTTGTTCCTATTGCTCTTAAAAAAGCAAGTGAAGTTAAAGGATTTCCTGGTAGATGGAAAATGATAATTTCAAGACTAGAACAGATTCCATTGAAATTATCAGATTTATCAAGTCATCCATGTTTCTCAAAGAAGGCTCTTTGCAAGGAACAATTGCAGGTTATGTCAAAGACATTAAAAGAAACAATTGATTTAGCTGATTTATGTTTGAAGGAGAAATATGAAATTCAGCTTCATATTGATTGGTGTCTTTACTAGTTTTTAAGCTCTTTGATGTAGTAGAAGAAATAGTTGGATCAGTGAGTTGTATATTGATTGACTCGTATACTGACTGAAATAATGAAATTAGTTTTTATACTGAAATAATGAAACTAGTTTTTAAGCTCTTTGATTTCAGTTCTTTGATTTCAGTTCATTTACTAGTTTTTAAGCTCTTTGATGTTGTACTGAAATAATGAAACTAGTTTTTAATGAAACTGGTATACTGAAATAATGAAACTAATTTTTAAGCTCTTTGATGTAGTTTTTAAGCTCTTTGATTTCAGTTCATTTACCAGTTTTTAAGCTCTTTGATGTTGTACTTTGTGAGGCATGTATAAAAAGAAACTAGACATTTAGCATCGCTTGTTTCAAACAAGCGATGCTAAATGTATTTTTTTTATCAAGAAAATGACATTTAGCATCAGTTGTTTCAAACAACCGATGCTAAATGTATCAATAAATGACATTTAGCATCGGTTGTTTGAAACATCCGATGCTAAATGTCATTTTTTTTTATCAAAAATGACTTTTAGCATCGGTTATTTGGAACAACCGATGCTAAATGTCACTTTCAGGACATTTAGCATCGGTTGTTTCAAACACCCGATGCTAAATGTCATTTTTCAGGACATTTAGCATCGGTTGTTTCAGATAACCGATGCTAAATGTCATTTTCAGACAGCAAAAACAGTGATGAAATAGACATTTAGCATCGGTTATTTGAACACCCGATGCTAAATGTGACATTTAGCGTCGGTTAAATAACCGATGCTAAATGTATGACATTTAGCATCGGGCGATTTAGCGTCGGGTGATAACCGACGCTAAATGTCCAATTTAACCGACGCTAAATATCTTTTTTCCACTAGTAAAGGTTCCTCAAACACATGTAAGCCCGCTAATTATCAACAGCTACAAGGTGTTATTCGTCCATACTGGATGAGTCTTTGCTCCGACAGCGACAAGGTTCCTCAAACACGGAAAAACCTGCCAATCATCAACTATAGACAAATTCCTAAGCATTTCGTAACAACATCAACCAATCTCCCAAGAAATCTTAATAGGCCAACTATATCCTAATCACAACGTCATGTAATCATTAAGGTCTCATCAATCTTTCTGTAGTAACATAGCCTAGGTGTACTAGTCAATTATTGCCCTTTGCATAGGTATCATCTTACCTTAAATAACAACAGTTAAGATTTGACGCAAATCCAATATTAACTCATCACATCACTCCCTCCAATTGTAACATATCTTCTATATGGTTACTTACATTGGGAAAAGATCCTCTCCAAGAAAGTTACGGTTGGAGAGAGAAAGACACAAAGAATAAAGTAATTTTATTTGCAAAATATTATTATTATTATTATTATTATTATTATATTTTTTGTGATAAAGTAATTTTATTTGCAAAATATTATTATTATTATTATTATTATTATTATTATATTTTTTGTGTTTTTCTCTCTTCAACTGGAACTGTCCGGTTAATGGAGAGGATCATGTTCCACTTACATTGTACATGTCAAGTTTTTCTCACTCTGGATCTTTCACTTAGATGACTACAGATCATAGTCCTAAAGCACACTCCATTCGATGGTTAATTCTATCCAACAAACTAAGACAAATTAAAACATAGTCTAACAGATTAGTTGCAGTCTAATCGATTAGGGCTTCATCAAACTCAATACTTCTCATGCTAATTGTTATTATTAGGTTTTGCTCGTCCATAGTCATCTTACAAACACGAGATCACGAAGATTAACTCTACGAAACTCTATTCCTCCTATAGTACCATCATCATCTTAGATCATTCATACACTATATATTAAGATTACATTTAAACGAACATCTTGTCTTTTTAAATCATCTGAGGCTTATCTAGTGCTTGTATATAGACCGTAATGTACACTAATGAATTCATCCTCATATTTTAACATCTCCAATGCAAAGTGCCCCTAAGGCATCATCTAAAGATACTCTCAATCTTTCCGAATTGGTCCCTTAATAACAACAACAATGATCAACCACTTAACATATTAATTCATTCAATACTATTTACAATACATAATCATATCCAGTTGTTCTGTACCGTGCTTCCGATCTTGAGGATCGATATTATGTAGTTGGTAGATATTTTGTCCTTGATTCTATCTTTGTCTTCAGGCTTTGAGAGGAAGGTTTTGTTCGACCTGGAGATGTTCGACCTTGAGAGGCGATGTTGAGGTGTTCGATCTTGAGATGTTCGATCTTGGAGGGCGAGGTTGTACCTGCAATGATACTCCGACGCTTAAGTCAGTATTTGAGAGAATAAGTGTTTGGTTAGAAAAGTGCTTACCATTAATGAGCATTGAATGGGGTATTTATAGAGTTTGGATGTGTTTGTGTTGGCGTTTTTGGGCCGTCCGATCTTGCGGGCTGATCTTGGCCATTGAAGATTGGACTCTCTTGATCACAATTGGGCTTCTCATCAATTGGGCTTTTGGAGAAGGGGTGCAAATAGAAATTACTGTAATTACCATAACAGTGGTCCCCCAAGTCTGGTCGCTATGAGGAGCGATCTTGACTTTGAGTGGAGGTTCTATCCGTTTATCGAGCTTATGTTGGGGCCGGGGTTTCTCGAGCGATGCTAGCTGTCCGTCGAGCTTTCGAGCGACGTGGGCAGTTTTTCGAAACTCAGTGCTGCTTTGGAATCAGTGCTGCTTTGGAATCAGTGCCACTTTTACTGTTTCTGACAAGGCGTCTCTTCGTAGTGGCGGCGCATGATGGTGACGTTTTTATTTTTCAGCGTGCGGATTTTAATGGACCATGGGTTGGATGTGACGCTTCGACTTCCAGGCCCAGGCCCATTGGATTTGCTATAAATAAAGGGTCTCACCAATTCATTTGTTGTTTGTTGTTCATTTGTTCTGATTTGCCGATCTTTCGAGAGCTCCCGAGTTTCTTTAGAGTGAACGTGTTTGAAGTACCTTTAAGGTCGGTTTCTGAGGATCGACAACCGTTTATTTCCAGACATCATCAGCTTGCGACATAGTTTCGAGGTTAGTCTACTTTTTGGTTTTTTCTTTACTTTTTATTTGTGCCTGGACCTTCCCCCGTCCCCTTTGATCTCAGAATGGGGGTCGTCAGGTCGGGTTCCGACTTGCTCGCGAACCCATTTTTCGATCTTTATTCCTGACATTTCGTCCCCCATTCCTGTAGATTCGACCTGGCGAGAACGAAACAAACTCGGAGAGACGTCACTCAGTACCGGAAAGAGTTTGCGAGTGCGATGGCTTCTGGTGGTGAAATCCCTGAGGTCCGTGCCGAGCCTTCGGAAGTCGCCGCCCCGGACGTGCAAGAGCACTCTGCTTCCGCCCCTGTGAGTGATAAGGCGGAAGATAATTTTGAGAGCGAAAGTTCTTCTCCTGCGACCGATGCTAATGAGCCGAATGACGATACTCCCGAAGATGTGGAGGAGGATTGCTTGGTGGATGTGATGGCTGTTACTTCCGAGTCTGATGAGGAAATTCCAGTGGAGGAATCAGAGGGTTCCGAGGTCGATCTTGGGTCGAGTTCCGACTCTGCTGATGAGTCCGATAGAGAGGGTGTTGAAGAACAAGTTGAATCTCGCCCTAAGAGCCAACCGGAGTCCAGCCGAGCTTCTGCCGTTTCTCTGGATGAGTACTCTAGTACTGGTTGTGGGGACCTTGACGTACCGGTGCGAGAGGTCTCCCAATATGATTGGGTTTCCAGAAATATTTTGGAGATCGAATCGTTGTACCAGCATGGGTTTAATTTGGAGAGGGTCGGGAGGAAAGCTTCGGGTCGCTCGAAGCGAATTTGGAGAGTTGAGGGAATGAAAAAGGGAGAGCATGTGGCTTTGTGGCCAGGAGAGCTCAAGTTTACTTTGTATCATATGCTGATAAACGAGATGAATATCAGGCCTCCTTTCACTTGGTTCGAGCAGACGGTCTTGGCGACTTTGGATGTTGCGCCTTCTCAGTTGCATCCAAACGCGTGGGCTTTTGTTCGAGCTTTCGAGCTAATGTGTCTTCATCTGGAGAGGCCGGTCTCGCCGTTGCTCTTTTTTCATTTGTTTGAGATCAATCGGAATAGTAGTGAGAATAAGTCCGGTCGCGAACACGTCAGTCTTCGTTCGAGGCGAGGTGCCAAGATTTTTAAAGCCTATGCGGACTCGTTGAAGGGGAATTGGAAGGAGTTATTTTATTGGGTCGAACCGGTGACCGACGAAGCGATTGAGAGAGTGGGAAAGTTTTCAGAGGATGGTCGGACTTTGGTGTCCACCAAGTTTCCCATTGGTTGGAGTCAGGCCCATTTTGAACGATCCACCAATTCCTTTTCGGTTAGTCAGAATCGTTTGAACGCTGCCGATCTTCTTACCAAGAGGATCCTGATGTTTATTTCTGAGAACATTCCGTTTTCAAAACATAAGTATCGGGGTATCCCTGCGGCTAAGATAGTTCAGGCCGGGAAGCGAAGACGAGTGCAAATTGTCTTAGGTAGCCTTGTTTTTCTTGCTTTTGATATTTGCATATTTTTGACCGTAGTTTGTATGACCGATTTATGTTTCTTTTCCAGATACCATGGCCCCAAAGAAGCTCGCCGTAATGAAGGCGCTGGCGATGAGGAGCGTCGAGATATCTGGAGATGCTGAGGGGGTTGGTGTTCCGCTTCCGACGTCTCCCCAGGCCGAGACTGTTGTTGGGACGGTTACTGCTGCTTCTCCGATAAATATTGTTACCCAGGAGGACCTTGCCTATGAGGCTATGGTCGATCTTGTTTCCAGTTCTCCTCCCCCGACTGCTCCCGAAGTTGGTGCGGGTACCTCGGCAAAAAGGGTGCGCACCGAGGCAAGTGGCGAGCAGAGGCCAGAAAAAAGGAGTAAGACTTCGAGGAGACCGAAGCATAAGAGTAAGGCCGTACCCTTGGAGGAGGGTTTTTTGGAGCAGAATTATGCCCAATGGCGGGAGGATCCTGTCGGGGCGTCTGTTAAATTGTTGGCGAATTTGGCCGATGTTCATAGGATCGAAAAAGAGAAATACGAGCAGCGGGCTAAGGGTAAATGACATCATTTCTTTTTATATTCATAAAAACATCTCTTTCTTCATAAACTGATTTCCCTCATTTTTCGATTTTGCAGCTTCGTTGGAGCTTGAGAAGTCAAAAATAGTGAAGCTCGTGGAAGACGTGGCTTTAAAATCGAAAGAGCTTGCTCGAACAAAGCAAGAACTTCTGGTTCTGAAGGAAAGCCAAGGGGAGGTTGTACGTCGGGCGGAGTTTGCGGAGAATCGTGTCAAGGAGCTTGAAGAAAGGGAAAAAGTTTTGGAGGGGCAACTTGCCGAGGCCAACGAGAAGATCAAAGGTTTGGAGTTTCGTGTAGCTGGTTTGGAAGAGGATTTGAAGAAAGCATCTGAGGCACGGGTCGGTACGAGCGGTGATGCGGAGGCTCGAATTGCAGAGCTTGAGGCAGCCCTTCAGCAAAGCAGAAGAAATGCTAAAGAGGCTACAAAACTTGCAAATGAGGCTAGGAGGGAGGCTCGGGAAGCTGCTAATTCTGCAATTGAGCTGTACAAGGAGGGTTTTGAGTGCGCCCAGGAGCAAATTACTTTGGTCCATCCTTCTATAATTTTGGATCGGTCGATTATTGACGCCGACCATGAGGTTGAAGGGGGTAAGATCTTTAAGATCGATGCTCAGACGCAGACGAAGAGTGTGATATTCCCGACCTCCACTGCCTGATGTTTTAACAGCGTTTCTTTTGCAGAAGTTCCTGGTGTAAGCTTTTACTTATGTATTTTTTGTATAGATCCGGAACTTCTGTTTGGTCTAGCTGGAGATATTTGTAACCTCTTTTTGGAATATGCCTATAAGGCCTTTACGAGCTTTAATGAATGCTTTTCGAATTTCGCATGTCATGTATGTCGTTTTTGCGAGTTTTTAACGAGTGCTTTTTAAATTCTGCACGTCGCGTGTGACGTAAAAACGTCGGTAATCGAGGAACTCGATTTACCGGTTTGAACCTATAGGACAGTTTACTAGGACTCGGCCCAGATTTAACTCGCCCTATAGGGGTATCGGCAGCTGTGGCCGATGGTCGTTCGTAGGACGTTTCGATCCTTGAAGACCCGGTCTCTTTGAGATAGTTTGCCAAGACTCGGCTCGGATTTAACTGTTTTCTCAAAGAGTTTTTGACCTTTGGGTGGTCGCTTTTGGGGAGATCTTTTAAGATCGGTCCCAGTTGATTCCTGTTGGGGGGAATTAGGTCCCTTCATTCTGTTTGATGAAAATCAAGAATGTGTGGCGACTTGAAAAAACTTTTGAGAAGTATTGAAAGCGTTTGAAAGAAATGTCAAGCTTCTTATTAATAGCTTGTTTCGAGTTTACATAAGATCGGTGTGAGTGACTTCTTTCTAAGGATAATAACTTTTCAGTTTTGTTGCGTTCCAAGTTCTCTCAATCTTTCTTCCTTGGAGGGTCTCCAATTTAAAGGCTCCCGTGCCGGTTTTAGATAAAATTCGGTAGGGGCCTTCCCAGTTTGGGGCGAGCTTTCCTTGGGAGGCGTTTTTCTGACCGACGTCAGCCCTTCTGAGTACCAGATCGCCTGGATTGAAATCTCTGTGAACGACCTTGGTGTTGTATCTGGTTGCCACCTTTTGTTTGATGATCGCTTCTCGGAGCGAGGCTCGACCTCGGATTTCATCGATGAGGTCGAGTTCTTCTCTTAGGGCTTGATCGTTATTGCTTTGTGTTTTGGGATTTGCCGTTCTCCAACTAAGTTCGCCGATTTCGACGGGGATGACCGCCTCGCTGCCGTAGGAGAGCCTAAAAGGTGTTTCCCCAGTGGAGCTTTGGGGGGTCGTCCGGTATCCCCAGAGGACGTAAGGCAATTCTTCTACCCAATTTCCTTTAGCATCGTCCAAACGTCGTTTCAGCCCGTTTAGTATTACTTTGTTTGCAGCCTCTGCTTGACCGTTGGTTTGAGGGTGCTCTACTGAAGTGAAATGGTGTTTAATTTTAAGCTCGAACATTAGTTTGCGGAATCCCGTGTCTGTGAATTGCGTTCCGTTGTCTGTTACTACTACCTCGGGGATCCCGAACCTGCTCATAATGCTTTTTTTGAAGAATTTTATGCAGTTTTTTGCAGTGATGGTCGCCAAGGGTTCCGCTTCTATCCATTTACTGAAGTAGTCTACGGCGACGATCAAGAATTTGACTTGTCCTGGTGCCTTTGCGAAAGGTCCGAGCAAGTCCATTCCCCACCATGCGAAGGGCCATGTGGAGGATAAACTCGTGAGGTCTGTGGGGGGAGCTATGTGCACATTGGCGTGGATTTGACATTTCTTGCACTTCTTCACGTGATCACTAGCATCGCCGATCATGCTCGGCCAGTAGTAGCCGGCTCGAAGGGTTTTTCGTGCTAAAGATCGAGCTCCCATGTGCTGGCCGCAGATCCCCTCATGAATTTCTGTCAACACATAGGCCGCTTCCTCTCCCTCGATGCATTTAATTAACGGGGAAGAGAGGCTTCGTTTATAGAGCGTCCCGTTGATGGCTGAAAAAGCCGAGGCTCTTCTCCTGATATATTTGGCGTCGTTTCTGTCTGGGGGTTCCGTTCCTGAGACGATGTACTCTAAAATTGGGGTTATCCAGCTGTCTGCCTCTTCAAGTACGTAGATGGTCGGGTTAAACAGCGGCTCGAGAGATACACTGGGATTGTGTAGTGTTTCTTGGATGGTCGTCCTTTGGTTACCCGGGGTTTTTGTGCTTGCGAGTTTGGCGAGGATATCAGCTCGTTGGTTTTCCGTTCTTGGGACATGAATTATCTCGCTTGCTTCAAATTTAGCTATTAGCGACCGTACCTGAAGTAGGTATTTTTGCAGGATCGGTTCTTTGGTCTCGTATTTGCTTTCGATCTGGGAGACCACCAAGAGAGAGTCGGTATGGAGTTTAATTTTTTGGACTTGGAGGTCAATTGCCAGGCGAAGTCCGGCAATGCAAGCTTCGTACTCTGCTTGGTTGTTCGAGGTGGGAAAACCGAATGCAAGGGAAACTTCGATGATGACCCCAGTCGGGCTTTCTAGCATAATCCCAGCGCCACTCCCTTTTGGATTTGAGGAACCATCGACGTAGAGGATCCATATGTCAGAGTCGGTGTTAGCAGGTGTCATCTCGGCGATGAAGTCCACTAAAACTTGTGCTTTAAGTGTAGTTCGAGCTTCATATTTGATACCGAACTCTGAGAGTTCTACGGCCCATTTGATCATCCTTCCAGCTAGATCGGGTCTGTGGAGTATCTGTCTGATTGGGTAGTTAGTGCGGACGACTACCTGGTGGGCGACGAAATAAGCTCGAAAACGTCGAGCTGCAACAATGAGGGCCAAGGCGATTTTCTCGATTTTCTGATAACGACTTTCAGCCCCGTGCAGAGCCTTGCTTGCGAAGTAGATGGGACTTTGCCCGGTTTCGAGTTCGCGTACTAGAACGGCAGCTAATGCCTCTTCCGAGACTGCTAGATATAGGTATAATGTTTCTCCTTCATTTGGGCGAGTTAAAATTGGAGGCTCGGAGAGAGATTTTTTAAGTTGCCTCAAAGCTTCGTCTTGCTCGGGTGTCCATTTGAAATCTCTTTCTTCTTTTTTGAGGATTTTGAAAAGTGGAAGAGATTTGAATGCTGCATTCGATATGAAACGAGATAGAGCAGCTATCATTCCATTGAGTTTTTGTACTTCTCTTTTGGACGTCGGAGTTCGCATTTCTGTGACGGATCGACATTTGTCTGGGTTTGCCTCGATACCTCGTTCTGTTAAGAAGAAACCTAAGAATTTCCCAGCTCGAACCCCGAAAGTGCATTTCTCTGGGTTTAATCTCATTCTGTTTTTTCGTACCTCAGAGAAAATTGCTTTCAGATCGCTTACATGGTCGGCATCACTTTTGCTTTTGGCGATCATATCGTCGAGGTAAACCTCTACGCTTTTACCGATCTGGTTTTGGAAAACTTTGTTCATCATTCTTTGATAAGTTGCTCCAGCGTTTTTTAAACCAAAGGGCATAACACGGTACGCGAAGTTTCCTCGGTCAGTGATGAAGGCGGTTTTTGCTTGATCTGGTGGAAACATGGCGATTTGGTTGTACCCGGAGTATGCGTCCATGAAAGATAACAACTGGAAACCGGAAGCGCTGTCGACCAAACGATCGATACTGGGGACCGGAAAAGCGTCTTTTGGGCAAGCTTTATTAAGATCGGTGTAGTCGACACACATACGCCATTTTCCGTTAGACTTCTTCACCAGGACAGGGTTTGATAACCAAGTTGTGTATTTAACCTCAGAGATAAAGTTGGCTCGGATGAGGTCGTCTACTGCTAAGGTGGCAGCAATGGCTTTTTCTTTGCTTTGGGCCCGCTTTCTTTGGGCGATCCATTTTGCTTCTGGGTTTATTGCGAGCCGATGGCAGGCAATCTCTGGCGGGATCCCAGGCATGTCTTCGGCCGACCAAGCAAAGATGTCTTTGAAATCTTTAAGACATTGGGTTAATTCGGTCTTGATCTTTTCTGGAAGGTCGATCCCTATTTTGATTTTTTGGGAGGGGTCTGAACCGAGTTGTGTTTCGACGAACTTTCCATCAGGCTCTGGTCTTCTGATTTTGCGTTTGAGCTCTTTTGTTAGCTCGTCGACATCTATCTGTTTTTCGACCTCCGGACCGCAGTTGGTTCCTACGTTAGTGGCGGTGTTAACTTCAGTCGATCTTCCTTTTGGCATTTTGGGAGTCGTCAGTTCTTCCGAAGGGGGAACCCCTTCATGCTCCGAAGCTTTTCTTTCGTTCTTAGTCCATAGGAAAAAACACCTGGAGGCCGACTCTAAGTCAGAGTTTAAAGTGATAACTCTGTCGCAAAGAGAGTGGAACTTCATCTTTAAGTGAGTGGTGGATGTAACCGCCCCGAGCCTGCCGAGGGTCGGTCTTCCTATAATGCCGTTGTATATGGATTCACAAGGCAAGACGAGGAATTTGGTTCTGACGGTTCGGACCATTGGTTCGGTTCCGTAGGTAACCATTAGCTCCAGATGTCCAAGGGGTTTCGTTCGAGATCCGTTAAAACCGGACAAAGCCGTCCCTCTATAAGGGGTGAGTTCCTCTTTATCGATCCCCATTTTGCTCAGAAGATCGATAAAGATGATGTCTGATGAGCTCCCCTGATCGACCAGGATTCTACGTACCTCCTTGTTGGCTATGATTGCTGATATCAAGAGAGGTACGTGTTTGTTAGCTTTTCCGTCAATAAGGTCGTTGTCACTAAAAGATAATGGAGGTCGGTTAGTCTTGACCGGGGTCGTTGACGTTGAAGCCACGCACAACAATTCCTTCCATTTTCTCTTCATGGATTTTCCCGATCCTTCATGATCGAATCCCCCAGTTATCATCATGATAACCGAGCGTTTTTTATCCAGCTCTTCGCGGTCTGGGTCGGTCATTTCTTTTCCTTTTGCCCTGAGGTTTTCATTTCTTTCTCTTCCGAAGTTGTCAGACCGTTCTCCCTCCCTTTTGACGTAAGAAGATAGTTTTCCCCGTTTTATTAAATCTTCTATGTCATCCTTTAGGGCGTTGCAATGGTTTGTGTCATGGCCATTGCTTCTGTGGTATCGGCAGTATTTGTTGGCCTTTTGCCCAGGTCGGATAGGTAAGGGCCTGGGAGGCTTGACGTCCCTGAATTCGACGTTCCAACATTCCCCTAGTAACTGGGCGTTGGAGACGTTGAGTTCGGTGTATACCTGGTGACGATTTTTCCTACCGATGTTCCAGGAGTTTTTTCGAGGGTCGACCTCGATGTGGCGTTTCGACGATTCTGCATGTGACGACGTTTTGTCGATCTTGGAATTTTCTTCTTCGTTAATGAAGCACTGGGATAGTTCGAGGAATTCTTGAAGGGTGTTAGGTTCCCAGGTGTTGATGTGCTTTCGGAACGAGCTTCCAGGGAGCAGACCTTGGGCCATGAAGAAAATTCGAAAGGCGTCGTCTAACTGCCGAACCTGAAGAGCTTCGATGTTGAATCGCTCTATATATTCCCTCAGGGGTTCATTTGCTTTCTGGACAATAGATGCTAGAACATTTTTGTTTTTGGGTTTGCTCTTGGAATGGGCAAAGTGCACCGAGAAGTGTTTTGCTAACTGGTCCCATGAGGAAATGGTATTCGACCTTAACGTCCGAAACCATTCGGAAGCCATTTTGTCTAGGGTCAAAGGGAATATTCGGCATTTCATTTCCATGGGTACATTTCGATACTGCATGGTTGTGTCAAATTGGTCTAGATGTCTGTCGGGGTCGCCCGTCCCGTCGTAAGTCTTCAATCCTCCAGGTGGTTTTTCGAGATACCGGGGGACCCGGAAGTTGTCGATCGACTTTGTGAAAGGACCTTTTCGCCCAGGTCGATTTGCTCGTGACAGTGGTTGGCGTCTGTGATGGACCTTTTGAATGATGTCATGGCTTCTCGATCGTCTCCGTGACGAGGTCGAGCCTTCAATTTGTCGAGCCAGAGGAGAACGGGAACCATTCCCTCGGTGGCGGCGTGGAGGAGAATGAGGATCATCTAGATCGTCGTATTGTCGAGCTGACGGAGAACGGGAATGAGCCTCGTGTTGTCGAGCCAGAGGAGAACGGGAACCATTCCCTCGTTGACGGCGTGCGGGGGAGCGATGAGTGAGCTTTCTCCGTGGGGGTGATCGATGAAAAAGTCTTCTTCGAGTTGGGCGTCGTTCCTCCAGTGAGCTCTGCCCGGATGATTGTTGGTCCAGGACGTTCCGACCTTGCAGTCTCGCTACTTCGGATTCGAGGTTGGCGAAACGGTTGTTTCTTTCTTCATTTACCGTTTCTTGCCGGGCCAATAGCTGAACGAGATGTTGAACTGCGTCCGTCAAGGCCGGGAGTAGTTGAGGGGGAGATGGTAAGCTCGTCTCATCTGCGCCCGATTGTGCTCGGGAAGGTCCCGTGTTGGGATGTCGGCTTCGTGTTTGCGACGAATTCGTGAGTTCCTGGACGTGGCCTTCAGGAGTTCGCTGAGGGCCGAGGTCAGGTTCGGCCATGAGACTAGTCGGTATTGAGCGGTGTGTTGGTGCCATTCAATAAGTTCAAGGAGATGGTGAGAAAAATCGGGTATTGGTTTCTCCCACTGTGGTCGCCAATGTTCTGTACCGTGCTTCCGATCTTGAGGATCGATATTATGCAGTTGGTAGATATTTTGTCCTTGATTCTATCTTTGTCTTCAGGCTTTGAGAGGAAGGTTTTGTTCGACCTGGAGATGTTCGACCTTGAGAGGCGATGTTGAGGTGTTCGATCTTGAGATGTTCGATCTTGGAGGGCGAGGTTGTACCTGCAATGATACTCCGACGCTTAAGTCAGTATTTGAGAGAATAAGTGTTTGGTTAGAAAAGTGCTTACCATTAATGAGCATTGAATGGGGTATTTATAGAGTTTGGATGTGTTTGTGTTGGCGTTTTTGGGCCGTCCGATCTTGCGGGCTGATCTTGGCCATTGAAGATTGGACTCTCTTGATCACAATTGGGCTTCTCATCAATTGGGCTTTTGGAGAAGGAGTGCAAATAGAAATTACTGTAATTACCATAACACCAGTTAGCATGGAAGACGTGTATTACTCGTCGCATCATTATACCAATACACATTTGTAATTTTGACTTTTTGTTTCTACAAGCGTATTATAACATCAAACACAACAAGCTACAAATTGATACTAATAATTGGCTGCGCTTAAAATGTAGTGAAGTCCAAACATGGACAAAACAAGCCGTCAAAAGGAAAGGATCTGCACCCTTCACTCACATCGCTTCATTCTAACTTTCTAAGCTTGTATTTCCCTTTCATATTTGAGACTTACTGATGATGTCTCATGCATATAATCTTTCTTCCACATTTAAAGGATTTGGATTTTATAAAAACATTGTACGGTGTCTAAAAGGCTTAAAACTATGCCCAAATATATAGCATATGAATACTGCATACGTAGGGCGTAGCACAAACTCAGGAAGGAGAGAACTTTAAACATAAAAGAAACATAAGCAATCAAGACACACAAAAGTAATTTGAGGATAAAATAAACATTGATGAAATGGAAGCTAACATGCTTAGATTGCTGTTCCTTTGTGTATCTTATCTTGCTGTATTCCCTACCCTCAAGGCTAACATAGGTGACTTCGATGAAGTATGGCAGAAAAGATCTCATGAAGCCAAAAAGGCTGCACAACAAGCTTACAAGCCAAACCCTGAGGAAGTAACTACTGCTTTCAATAACCACGTCCACAAGTATGTCTCTAATTGCATAAAAAATCTACACCTTCTATGTTACTTATTATTTAATCAAACCAAGAGGGCTTAGATGAGATGACGCTTGTCCTTTGGCTTAACTAGTAGGCTTGAGTTCGAATTGGAACCCTGAGAATACAATAACGTTAAAACTCTTAAGAGAATGTTTTGCCGCCATATTCTCGACTCGAGAAACTGGCAAGTCTCCACATTAGATAATAGATGCACAAGGCCTTCGATAAAGAAAACTCATGATTAGTCACATATCTCTCTATGCTAGTTAATGAAAGAATAAAATTGCCCCTGATTGAATTCTAAGCTCAAGTTTGCATTAACTTGTAAAGAATAATAAAGCAACAGATCAATAATTTCCCTTGCAACTAATAACTGATGTGTTGTAATCTGAAATAACTTCATACAATGAAATTTCACTGGGCAGGGCTCTTGATGGTTCCAATAACACAAGGAGGGGTCTATCCAAATGCAGTGGTCCATGCACAGCCACAAATCCCATTGATAGTTGCTGCCTGCTGGAGATGTGATCCAAATTGGGAAAAGAACCGCAAGAGGTTATCAATCATCATTCATGGACTGCACATTCATGATATCAAAAAGGCTTAAATACAGTTTTGGTCCCCCTATTTTGACCAATTCACGATTTTAGTCCCCAAAGTTTTAATTTGACGATTTTGGTCCCCCTATTTTCTCAATTTGAAAAATCATAGTCCCCCTCTTAAATAAGTCAAAATTGAAACTCAATTTTGACTTATTGTCCTATGTGGTAGCCTACGTGGCACCCCCCCCACCCCACCCCCACTGGATCATTCGAGACTCGCTGGATCATTTCGGATTTCGTGCGCAGAGTGACGGTGATGGAATTTCCTTGTTTGGAGCTACTAATGTTTGGATAGATCATATTTCTTTGTCGAATTGTGGTGATGGTCTCATTGATGCCATTGAGGGATCAACAGCTGTTACCATCTCTAACTGTCATATGACCCATCATAATGAAGTAATTAACATCATTTACTACTTAATTAATTCAACCTTGGCAGAGATATTATGTTTTGTTTACATGCATGCATAAGATGTAATGCAGGTTATGTTAGATGGGTACTCAGGAGATCAACTGTTGCAAATAACACTGGCTTTTAACCATTTTGGACAAGGATTGGTGCAGAGGATGCCAAGGTGTAGATGGGGATTTTTTCATGTGTTTGTTAACAATGATTACACTCAATGGATTATGTATGCCATTGGTGGTAGCCAACATCCAACCATCCTTAGCCAGGGTAACAGATTTATTGCTCCTCAGAACCCAAATGCAAAAGAGGTATATATTATATTTGAAAGAAAGTCTAATTTTTTATTATATTTTTATTTAGAGTATGATAATGTCATTTATGCCTTCTTATTCTTCAAATTGCAAATGATGAAACTATGACAACACTGTTGTGGTTCATGATTTAGGTGACGAAGAGGGATTATGCACCTGAAAGTGTGTGGAAATCGTGGGATTGGAGATCAGAGGGTGATTTGATGATGAATGGAGCCTTCTTTACTGAGTCTGGAAATAAGGTCGCACAACTACCCAAGACAGGCATCACTGCACTGCAAAGCCTGGGAGTTTTGCAGCAACTCTAACTCGCTTTGCAGGTGCTTTAAATTGTGTAGTAAACAAGCCATGCTGACAACCAAGAAGCTGATCTAGATTGTAGCAGTAGCAAGCCAAGGATCAGACTCAAAGCCTAAGCTATCCCGATTCTGCTACATTTTTCATTTTCTTTATGGCCCCTTTGATTATAATTTGAAAGATCAGAGGGCAGAAGAGTAGAATAGCTGAGATGTAAATATTAAGTAAAAGAGTAAGCGTACTCTCTTATGGCATGGGTAGCTCTGAATCCCATTGATTCTATAAAATCAACATAAGAATGTTTGTCTTCAAAGGAGAACCATTTCTAGCTGGAATCGCAACATTAGCGTATTTCATTTTAGAGGTGTTCATCCGAAAAGTAAATTCAATATCTATAAATATATCAAAATACGGAAGTACTATTATATCTCGAAGGAATCTTGCATGAAAGTGCAAGAACCCATGACCTTATCATATCAGCAAAAGGAATATATATTTCACATTAACCTTTCGATAAAATTTTACACCATTTCACAAAACTAGGCTGGGGCCAGCAAGTTCTATTTCAGCCAACCAAAAAAAAATTATTTTCTTTTAATTTAATAGTTATAACGATACATGAAGGTATAAATCCAACCTATCTGTCTGAAATATGAATCACAGAGGAAACCAAATTTCCGAATCAGTTCTCCTCCACGGCAAGTCCAATTCGTGGACGCCTCCCGTCAAAGACAGCTTTAAATGACTCACGTTCAGCCCGAATTCTTTCTTGAAATATGCTATGCTTCTTTGGCCCCGCACTATTATTGGCCGTACTTTCCTCTTCAGGCAACGGATTGGAATTCTGTACAACACATAACACAATGGTTTTATAAAGGTATCTTCCCCAAGAAAGCGTAAACTAGATTTTACATACTTGATTAAAAAGGATAAAACTTCATTGTAAAAATGAGCAAATAGAATACTTAATACAAACATGACAAATTAGCTTCAGCAAAAAAATGGAAAAACAAGGGAAGTATAAAATCTTGAAACTTAGGGCTTTTTTAATTGTGTTTTCGTCTTTTTGTTTTTAAAAAGTGTTTTATAAAATAGTTTTGAAAAACTTTTTTTTAAAACAACTATTATCTATTTTGATCTTTTAGTTTTAAAAACAAGAAGAACAAAAGTTTTGTGAAACAGTTTTGAAAAAAACAAGTTCACCAAACAAGCTTTTCAATTTTTAATTTTTTAAAAACCGAAAAACAGATTTTTAGAAGTTATTAAAACAGGCTCTAGATATTTCGAACAGATGGAGTATTATCAGAGTTAGCACCCAAAAAGAAAAGAGGGCAAATAAGTAATAGAAAAAGCTATTCCTGAAATCTAAGGAAAGTGAAGTCAAACAACTAACCAGGTTGTATCCAGTACCAGGTCCAATCACAAAGCATTTATTTTCTTTGCAGCGCCTATTGAAAATCCTGTTTTGCCAACCTGAAAGGATGATTACAAAGAAAGGGGGGCAGGGGTGCTGGCATTAAGATAGTGCTTATAATGAAAGGAATGAAATCACCTATCCCCTTTGTATGTCCTTTTACTTGTCCCTTTAATTAAAAATAATCCCTAGCAAAAAAAAAACTAACTTAAGAAAGTATAACACGGATTAAAAGGGGGAAAATTTAATGATTTTTCATTATTAAATTGAAGGGACAAAGAAGGGGACAGATGATCTCAATCCATAATTTAAGCCACAAGCAGGTTGTACCATTATTTCTGTTATGGCTGTGTTTCAATTCACATCAAACCTAATGATCAAAAGACACAAGTATAGTTGTTTCACTCATTTCCCTTTTTTCTATAATCAGTTCACTCAACACCTCAAACAACCAAAGGAGTAGCACAAAACCAAGGACAAGAAAAAATAGCAGAATCTGAAGAGAAAAGCAGAAACCAACAAGCTGATAGTACACGTGGCCATGCCGTGAACAACTTAACCATAGTGCGCTTGATGTCACTGTCCAACTCCTGCGCTATACCCTTTCCCTTCCCCCTTTCCTATACCTCCCATGCAACCCAAAAAGAAAACTGAGAATGCAGATTTTTGCTACTGAAGTGTTAAGGTTGAAACGGAGTTCAAATATTACTTTCTAAGCTTTCACACTATAGCATCAAATTCACATCATACCTGATCACCCCAATGTACAGATTTTCGTTCCTTGCCATATTGATGAATTAACCCAGACAGAGCATTAATATTGCCCTTCGTACCTTCAGTTTGATCAATGCCATCTTCACCAAAATCTTCTGACCATTTGCTTTTACCCAATTCTCTGACTTCCGTTGGATGCTCCTCTTCAGCATCCCATCTGTTCCCATCCTTTATGGAACCTAGATTGCGAAGGGATAACCAGTGAGAAAAATGGAAGACAAAGAAGTAAAACCATCCTAAAAGCTTTAACCAAATTAAGAACCCAGAGGTAAAATATTTTATAGCATCATGAAAAGTACCGGGTAATTATAAAACATGGAAGACAAAGAAGTAAAACCATCCTAAAAGCCTTAACCAAATTAAGAACCCAGAGGTAATATTTTATAGCATCATGAAAAGTACCGGGTAATTATGAATTTTGACAAAAAAATTGAAAACGAATGCATTTTTACTGACAATATAGAAAATGATATGTTGAAGTTGAATACCAAAGGGAAGGAAGGTTTGATACTTCATAATTTTATACATTGAAAATAAAGGAGTAACCGGAAACTGAGCTAACTCCAAAAAAATAGGTTAAAACATGAAAACCCTATGCACGCAAGTAGGGGTTTGGTGAATATGCCTGGAGAAAACCGAATATATATGAGTTAGGATGTATATATATATATATATATATATATATATATATATATAACATACAGACATTCAGTTAATATTATTGAATTGAAGAGAGGGTAGTTTTTTAACACCCTTTGACCAAATTTACTTCATTTTAAAAAATAGGCCTTAAGTTCTTGGATTCCTTCTAACCATGTCCTCACTATGTACTATGTACTACTCCCTAATTTGTGATGTTGTTCTATAAAGGGTTGGAAAAAGGAACATGGGGGAGGGGGGATAACAAGATAGACACCAACATTAGACTGGATACTTATTTTTCTATTTTTGGCTAGGTCAAGCATCTCATATTTATACACACCTATGTTACATTTAGGTATCAGTGATCAGATACACCCAAGAAAAAACATCAACAACTTAAGTAAAGCATAGCCGTACAAACATCAATGGGTTAAAGCACATTACTTGTATCATCCCTGGCAGAAGGGCTAACAACTTTCTCAGCTTCTCTTCCTTGCACTGCAGGTACAGCATCATCAAGATCATCTTCCATATCCATGTCAACCTGGAAAGTATGCCAATATGCCATATGAAACCGGTCAGTCCAGGTGCACTGCCTGAAAATTTTGTATATTATACAGATAGAATTTCTTATTCTAAAATATTCAAGGATCTTCGGTCAGTGACATTTAATGTGTCCTTACAATTTCAAATAGTTTCTCTAGAAATAACATAAAGGATTTAGCCAGAAAAAGGAAATGAAATTTCAGTGGCTACAAAGAAGTTTAAGCAGTTTGTCGTATTTGGTTAGAGTATAATGCCCACTTCCTCAACAGCATCTACATTGTGTTTATTGCTTCTGTTTGGTGCTCTGATCAGGAAGCTTCGAAGGGGGTTAATACAGAATGGTTGGACTTCACTGCATCTTGCAAATTTGTTGTATTTTGCAGGATATATTGTCCTCCCTTATTCGTGCCTCTTCTCTTTCTCATTATAAAATTTTATCTTCAACCCCAAAACCAAAAACCAGTATTTCAAAGCTGGTCCCTAATAATCAAATTGCATTTTAAAGTTCAAATGAAAAAAACACATTCAAGAGTCACAATTACCTCCAGTATTCTGCTTTCTTTTAGATCATCTCCATGAAATAGTGACTGTCAAGTCAGTAAAAGAGACACGATGAAGTTATAAGTACGAATCCTTTACTATACACGTTATACTAATTTTATGGCCTGAAAATGTCAAACATTTTCACTCAAATAACACCAAATTTACACCAAACCTTCATATCAAGCTGCAGATACAAGGATGGTGCTTCTTCCCATTGCTTGGCCATCTTTTCGATGGCTTGCTGTGTAAATCCGTGGACATTCCTCGCTGCACATCCCTGTATAAAAACATAACGTGATCACATAAGATAATTTGGTCATCGATCGGCACCAAAACAAGCAAACACTTATAATTGAAATTTATTTTTTTTGGATACTTATAATTGAAAATTCAAAAAGATAATCCCATATTCTGAAATGGAAACAGTAAAGAAATATGGAGAAATCTCTCTCATCATGCAATGTTAATGTAATGTTTTAGATTGCCAATTAAGAAACTGATCAAAAAAGATTGCCAAAAAAGAGAGTTTATTTACTTTTGCACAGAACAATAATACAAATTAGCTGGTTTAAAGGTGAAAAGAAAAACAAAAATGATTCACAATGTTATTCGGTGGAAAGAACAAACAAGCGCACCCCTGGGTCCTTGTATGGAGCTTCTAAAATGTAAACTTCATATCCCGATCTCTGAAAGGAAGAGGAATAACTGTGAGCAAAAGGAAACGTTGAATAAAAATATTTTTAATTACCAATGACCTACTACCCTCTGTTTGCTACTTTTTCATATATATATATATATATATTCATGATAAGAAACAGTAGTGCATAGTTTTGAACTAAGAAATATCAGTCAAGTGAAGCATATATCTAGAACTATTTCTGAGAGTAAACGAAGAGGGTATTATTACAAAGATATTGTGAGTCGTCTTGAGCATACATGGGAGAGGTTACGAGGAAAAAAAGAATTACGGTCATACCTTTGCAGTTGCCCAAAATTGAGCAAAATCAGCTACCCGCAGATTGCGGTCATCCACTAAGACGAGGAACAAATACCACCAAGAAAAGGGTCAATTGCCTAACAAAACTGCATCTGTAGTTAGTGAACATAGAGGCAGTGCATGGGCACTGCATCACGACTTAATCTAAAAGCCAGCATTTAGCCCTCAACCACTTTCTATGACTTCTATGCTTAAGCTATTTATGATTAACCTAAGAAAACAATATTCTGTTTTTTGGTTTCCTGAATAAACTATGACTTAGATAATTTCACATAAACCCATCTACCAGAGGAGATTAAGCTTATGATTCAGTACTCAGTGCAATTCTATTAAGAAGAAATCAACAGACAATGTCACAATAGTGAGTATGAAACTCATGACAAAACATGGGATTTTTCATCCAGAGAGAAAATACAACCTCAAATGATGTTAAATACCCTTAAAACTGAATCATCTGTTTTAAGAATAATTAAGCCACCAAAATTTGGAGATACATACCGATAATAAAGGTAAAATCTCCCTCCTCAACAGTTTTCTTGAATGCTTTCAACATGCTTGACCGATAAGCCTGCCATGGCGAGAGTGTAAAAAAATAAAGCATGGTGACTCAGTGCATATACAGTTAACAGGTATTTGCATAGAACTTGAAGCAAACATTCATTACAAAACTAGAGCATAAAACACTGCAATTTTCCAGTATTTCTCATAAACAAACATACTTATAGACAACATATATTCAAAACAAATGAAGGAGATAAAGAAAGAAATTTCCTGCAAGGCTGCAACCAGGCTCCAATGGCCTAATTCCCAATTTACAACCATATAACATGCAAGCTAGCTCTCAAACACTGAAACACTCTGCATCGCAAATACTAGGTTCCACTGTAAAGCTCCACTATGTCCTAGTCTTTACACATTCCTGACATTTCAATTTAAAATGCATTCAAAAAAAGCTGTGGACTCACAGAAGCCTCAAACCCATTTAGATAGAAGTCTTCCCTCACTCAAATCTCTTAAAGGTAGAAGTCTTAATATAAACAATTACTTTGGCAATTTAGTGCTTTAATCCCCCCTTCTATTTCTCTTATCTCCAGCCCCCTCAACAACTCGTTCCAGAGAAAATAATTGCAAGGACAACACAAATCTCGTACTTCATATCCAAACAAATTTCAGCAAGCATTTAAAATCTGAATTAAATAACAAAAGGTAAAAATACGCAACACAATACATGTAGCAGTTACCTCCTCCATTTCAGGTTCATAACAATACTCCATGACCTTTTTTGTTACAGGCTTCTTGTTCCTGCCTGAAGTTGAAGATTTTGATCCATCACTAACCTCAACCTTTGCAACAGAAAATACAAATATTAACACAGCATCCACCAGAACTTACATTACTAATCAAAACCATGTATAGAACAAGACGAGAGTTCTTTTCTTTATCAAAAATAAAAAGCCAGAATGCATATTCGCGAACCTTTTCAACCTCAGTCATAAAATAATCATCCATAGAATGAATTCTTGGAGCATCACCACCATTTTCGACCTCTAGGTCACGCAACATCTTTGCCAAGTAACTCTTACCACTACCTGAAATAAGACAGAAACATGCAGCAAAGATCTCAACAGAAAGAAATTATCAACTGACATGCAAAATGGTGCAAAAAAAAATGGTCATCTCTGGCAAAAACAAAAGAACCAGAAAAGTCTTTTTATAGTGCAAGACCAAGAAAACTCAAAAGCAAGTGCTTCCTCCATATGCGCAACACAAATACATTGGAAATTACAAACAATTTTCATCCTACACAAAAACCCAAATTATGTAAAATCTCTCATCGCATGCATACTATTGATGAGTTTGATTTCACACCACATTCCATCTACATAAACAAACAAATGCCCAATGTCCTAGTAAAAAAACATCAAATGGAACCAACTCGCATTAAAATAGCAATTCACCAACACATCTATGGAGCAACAATAGCAAATAATAAACAATTAATGAAAAACCGACCACACACCTGGAAGACCTCGAAGTATGATCACAAAATGATCAGGACGGGAAGCTCGATGCGGATGCCGAAATAACTGGGATGCATCAACAAACTTAGGCTTCTCAGCAGAAAATTGATTTAGTGAAAAAGGTTGAGCATTTCCCAAGTACTGCTTTGACTGTTCCTGTCAGAAAAACAAATTAACACTCAAGAAAGTGCAATAACTCGAATTTACAAAAAATCTAATAGCAATGCCAACATAAGACAAATGACAAGAATTAGCATACCTCCGGAGTGGAAAATTCTGGAAGGGGAAGTTTATTGTGAAAATAATGTTGAGGTAAAGGGTGCGGTTTGGACACTTGAGAATACGATGAAGTAACAGGAAAAAGAGAAGGCGGATCCTTAGGTGGAGAAAAGTAGGTTTTCAAGTGATTAGTAGGTGGATCTATGGGAAGAGGCGGCGGTGGAGAAGAAGGAAGAGGAGGCTGGCCCCTAAAGAACCTCGAAGCCTCAATCTCAGCAGGGTAAGGGTAAGGATAAGGATAGGGATTGTGAACTACTCTTCCATTCATCATATTATTCGCTTCTTGAGGTGGAAAAGGAAAATTTGGGTCATTTGCAACGCCTATGTGCTCATGATAACCGGATCCGTTTATTGCCCCATGAGGAACATGGTGCGGAGGGTAAGGAGAAGTTTTAAATTGAGCGTTGCGGACATGTGGTGGAAGACGGTCGTCGGAGTGATGATGATGATATTCTTGGGGTGGATTATTGGAAAGGGCGATACCGTGATCTCGAATGAGTTTCAATCTTCGTTCGTCGTCGGAGAAATTAAAGGGATCGTCGATTCTTGGTCTCTTGAAGGTTCTATCGGTATCGGAATCGAAAGTGTTAGGGTGTTGGTGGTGAGGTGGAAAATAAGGGTAAGGGAAAGGGGGTGGGGGTTGGGGGTGAAAAGTGGAAGAAGGAGGTGCAAGAGCCGGAGGGCAATAGGGGAAGTGTGGGATTAAGCAAGTAGGACAGACATTGCCTGGGAATTGGGTTGCTCTTGGTGTGGGACGCCATTGACGATCCATTACGGAGGGAGAATCAGCGATCGACGGTTATGGAATTGGAACCCTAACAGGAACACTATAAATTAGGAACTTGAAAAGTGAGGATGCTGGAATATCAGAAGAAGATGGGGAGAGCGTTCTGTGCCAGCTCACCCGCACCCGGGTGCACTCTACAAGAAAGAATCGTTTCTTCTTCTATTATGTTGTTTGGTTTACAAACGAAAATGAAAGGAAAGTCAAACTAATGAAAGGAAAGTGAAACTGTGAAAGATTAAAATGAGGTGATTTTTTTTCTCACTACTACCCACTATCCATTTACCAAATTTATTAGTCAAATTCCTTCACACTCTCTCCCTCCATCGTCCGTGAGGTCCAGTTTTTTGCTTCTACTTACACTTCTCCATTCTAGCTCTCTATTGAATTGAGTTCGCTAGCGTCACCATGAACTATGTTCACTATAATATCAAAGAGCTCAATTTTTTGAAAGCTGATTTTTTTGAAAAGATCCCTGGTGAACTCAATTCACAAAAGTGTTATAATGTAACAAAAAAAAACTCTTCTATTGAGTTGAGTTAAGTTCACTAATGTTATAAAAAACGGAGTTTGCGATTACACTGGTAAAGAGAGAGGAGTAGTTTTGTTATTAAATAAATCTTATTTTTTTAAATTTTATTGAGTTCACAATTACACTAGTGAAGAGACACTCTCCACTTTTTCCTTTCCAAATTAAAAGGAAACAAAATTAGGCATCAAGTCATGTGTGATTCCCTTTTACCATTCTTTTTGTTATGCAAACCAAGCGATAGAAGTGTTTTTGGTTATTTTAATCCTTGACGTTATTAACAGAAAATCCACTCAGAGTTGTTATTTAGGGATTAAAATGATAATATCTCACACATTACATGACTAAAGTGACATTTTACCCTAAGTTATTTGATCTAAATTAGCGCTGAAATATCTGGTTGTCAAAAAAACAAAAACAAACATGAAGATTGAGCGAGTGATGGAGAGAGCTTGCGATGGACGGAACGAATCAAAGGAAGGGGAAGACATGAGAATCTAGAGTACGAAAAGGGCAAAAGGAGGAGATCAAATCTTCTCTAATGACTCTACTGTTCGTATTAGCTACGCCGACATTGGAGGTGACCAAGGAGCGATGGCGAGATAGGGAGATCATACAGGGACATTGTGGTGGGAAACAATGACAACCAGAAACTGAAGACTGTGGTGGAGGGATCGGGCCCCTCTGATGATTCTGGGGAAATAAATCAAGAAGGTGATGTGTATCATGGAGAGTGGAGGACAGAGCCATCACAGGGAACAAGCATGGAAGGTATGAGTGTCCAAAGATTGTGCTCTCACCTAGAGAGAAAGCTCGGATCTGCAGACATGGCAGAAGGGTTTAATTTTGAACTGTTAGGGAGAAAGATCGGTTTCAAGGCTTTGGAAACCAGGTTGCAGCAGATGTGGGTTAGGAAAGGCTTCATGAGTATCATCGACCCTGGTAGCGATTACTTTTTGGTTCATTTTACTAATGATGAAGATCAAGAGAAAGCATTAAGAGATGGTCTGTGGCTTATTTAGGATCACTATCTCACTGTAAGAGAGTGTCATCAAATTTCAGGCCAGATCGCGGAGTTATTATCTACTCAGCGTCTGTCCCATTATAGTAGTTAGCGAAATCATTGGGGGAAATCTGGGATTTCCCTCCTATCCGTCTATAACGGTTGGATCAGTCATAAAGTGTAATGAATAGCAATTATCATCACTGTACTGTAAATACAGCCCTTTGAGGCCAATATACAAGTCCGGAATATTTGAGTTCTCCATATTTTACTTGTTTCACAGTGTTCTAACACATATCATACTGTAATTCTGTTAGTCTTGTGTTCGGTCGCTTCCCTCACCGAAAACAGATCAGAACATTTGCGCCCACCGTGGGGCCCACTACAAGAAAATCGCGTATTACCGGCAGAATTTTTCCGCCGGTACGTTTCCGGCAGAAAAATTTGAATTTCCGGCGAATTTTTTTAAAATTTAAAAAAATTTAATTTTTTTAAAAAAAAAACTGCCGGAAATTCAAAAACACCGCCGGAAATATTCCGGCGGTTTTCTTTGAATTTCCGACGGTTTTTAAAAAAAAATTAATTTTTTTTTAAAAATAAATCTGCCGGAAATGCAAAAAAATCCGCCGGAAATGTCACCGGAACATTTCCGGCGGATTTTTTTGAATTTCCGGTGGATTTATTGTTAAAAAAATAATAAAAAATTTGAAAAATCCGCCGGAACTGTTATAAATTCCGCCGGAACGTTTTCAACTTCCTATAAATAAAACTTTCTCATACACTCTTCTCATTCTCTCATTTCATTTTTATTTCCTTCTCACTTTCTCCTACACCCTTGTTGCGCCCGAAAAAGTCCCCGAGGGAATCTTTCTTCGTTTACAACTTTTTTAAAAAATCAATGAAGCCGCCACCAATATTTTTTTATAAGGAAAATATTGAAGAAAACCTTTTTGGAAGACGAATGGCCTTTTAGAAACTGGAAAATTTGGGTTCGGGGGTCGGTTAGGCATGGGGAAGGTATTAGCACCCCACATCTCCTTTCTATCGAAAGGGAACCTTTAATTAAACGTGTGGTTTTAAGTGCTGATTTGGAAAATACTTAAATTTGCCCATTTTTCGAAGAGAGAATGAAAAGACTTAATGAAAATTTTTATTTTTGGCGCTTGACGAGAGTTAGCCTCTCGCTCCTACGTATCTCCTGGTGCGATGGAGAATTCAAAGCTACGTAGTTCTTGTTTGTCCTGAAAAGGGTTTTTGTTTTTTAATCTTTTTGGAGTTTTTCGCAAAAGGGGTTGAGCGTTCGCAGTGACCAAACAACAACGGTTTAGAGCGGTCGCACTACTAACTCTTATGAAAATGAATTATCATTAACGACCAAACGGCAACGGCGCGAGTGATGATTAATGATAATCGGTTTTTATTTTAAGCATTGAAAAGGTTTTCGCAGTTGAAGGAGAGCGTTTGTGAAGACCAAACAACAACGGTTTAGAGTGGCCACACTACTAGCTCCCACAGGAATGAAATCATCACCCACAGTCAAACGGCAACGGCGCGAGTGATCATTAGTGATGATTAGTTTTGATTTCGGCGTTTGAAAAGATTTATTTTTGAAAAGTGTTTCCGTTGGTTTTAATTGGAGAGAACGTCGTGATGAAAGGAATTTGCAATTGGATTGAGTGTTCGCGATGACCAAACAACAACGGTTTAGAGTGGTCATACTACTAACTCCTTTGAAAATGGAATTATCATTAACAACCAAACGGCAACGGCGCGAGTGATCATTAACGATAATTGGTTTTATTTTAGGTTCAAGTGTTCGAATGAGTTATCCTGGAATGACGATTTTGAAAATGCATATTGAACATGATATGAGTAAAAGTGGAGTTAAGTAGCCACACTTATAACTTAAGTGTTTATTCCTAGTTTAAAAATTAAACAAACCATCATAATAGTGATAACAAATGATAAGCAAAATAGATGCTACTAGATGATAACGCGAGGTAAATAGTAACGATGATAATAGTAATAACAATGAATGATAACAAAAGTAAAAGAAATAAGTAAACGGAAAGAAGTGGGTGCTTAACAGAGATATAGGGGGTGTAACTAGCACTTTTATTAGCAAAACGTGGGGGGGTTCTAGATTAGTAATACTGGGGGTGCAGGAAACAATCAGGCCTTTTTTTTTAAACTTGAAAAAAAAGAAAATAAAAGAAAGGGAAGTAACGTAAATGAGATGCTGAAAGAAGAGAAAAATTAAAATTAATCCTCCCCCTCTCTTCAGTACCGCTCCATTTTAGGAAAAGAGAGAGAGAGAAGCGCTTTGGAGAGAGAGAGGAAGAGATCGACGGAGACCGAGAGGGAGGGAAGGAGAAGCAGATCGAGGGAGTGAGAGAGAGAGAGGGTATACCGCGAGGGAGAGAGGAGCGTTTGGTGGTTCCGGCGACGATGAGAGCGGAGTCGATGGCGGTGGTTGGTGGCTGAACGCGACGGAGGGAGAGACAGGGACGGTGGTCTTCGACGAAGATGACGACGATGCCGAACGCGAAGAGGAGCGATGGTGGGTCGTCTGAGAGAGAGAAGCTGACGGTGACAGTGGTGGTTGGCGCGGCGGCGGTCACGGCGGCGCGCGGTGGCTTCGCCGGAGATGACAGTACAGTGAGTGGTAAATCCCTTTTTTGTTCTCTTGCTTTGGTTTTCTTTCTTCTTGCTGTCTGTGTGGGTGTTTTTAGTGTATCTGTTTATGAATTTTCTGTTGTTGCTGCTACTGTGTTTGTGTATGTCAATCTGTGGGTATTGTCCCCTTTTTTTTGACTGTGTTGGTGCTGTATTTATAGTCAAGATTGTATGAACAGATGCACTGATGGGTCAATTACATTTTAAAAGAGATGGTTTTGCATCTTTCCAAAATATCACGTTTTGATGCTTAAAGCATTTCTTCAGAAAAAACTTTCTCCCCAAGCTCTGTTGCATCACAAGAATAGCCTTGTTTGACTATTATCTGTTTGCCTAATTTCTTCCCTTTGTGTATGTGTGCAGAGAAAAAAATTACAAGGGAAAAAGAGACCCTCTATTTAGAGCTTTGGAGCCTAAACCTACTGCTGCTACATATTTGGCTGCTTCCTATTGTCTTGCTTGCTGCTGTTGACTGAGGCTACTCATGAAGCAGAGAAACTGGACAGCAACTCAACAACAACAATAAGCAGCAGCAGCAGCAGCGCAACAGCTGCTCTCTCTTTTGTCTTTATTTTAAAATTTTGTACATTTTGCTTTTAATCTTTTTGTCTACATATGTAACAAAAGTTGACTTATGTATTTGTACCAAATTAAAAGAAAAACTGTTTATAAAAATAAAAAGTAATTTTTGAAATCTGATTTTTTTGTATAAAAATAATGATTGATAAACTAATAAAAATACATGGATAACAATAACCGGTAACGAAACGAATACGCGTAAACGATGAGACGCCAACGCGCATGCGCAACGAGTATCGCGACGCTCACACTACTAAAAACGATACATGCAACAAACGAGAATAAAAATTGTACGAGATACATATTTTTGTGCTCTTTTGAAAACAAGAAAAATACCCGTTAAAATTGGGCATTCACAAAAATACAATTTTTCAGTTAGGCGGACAAAATTGGGGTATTACAGCTGCCCCTCTTTATTTCACATTTCGCCAAGAAATATGAATTGGCCTTTTCATATTTGTTGGTGAAATGGAAATAAAGATATAGGAATAATACTAATTTTGTCCGCTCCAGAAAAGCTCAAATTTTCTTTTTGTTATTTTCTTTTTGAGAAAAGGGGGTTAACACTTGTCGCATTAACGGGAAAGCAGTAAATTGGAAAAAACGGTGAATTGGAAAAAACGGTAAATTGGGGATTCGGAGGTTGCCTAAAACCTTCTAACGAACTCAGGTCGAGTCCGAGCTTTGGGGGTGGCCTTTTCGAGCGGCCGATCAACATCAGGTCCGGAACTGATTTGATCAATGGATTTACGCTATGCCTTAGGCTGACACAACTAATCCGAAGGACTTAACGAAGTCTGATGGATCCATCGCGTGCTCGTACACGATGTTGTGATCTGTGGGGGGAGTTTACTAACTCTGTGGGAGTTCACTAACTCTGGGTTGATGGAGTTTACTAACTCGGTGCTGATGGTAATTTTCTAAAAATGAGACTTTTGGGACTCTCTGGTCCGAAGTAACTTCCCTCTTGGATGGTGCATGAAATGTATGCACTTGGGCATTTGGATGCTCCTGGGTGCAATGATTGATTTATGCGCATTTGAAAGTGTAATGCACTACTGTTCGATGCCATGGAGTGACGAATGGTATGGATGATATGAGAATGATGAATGATATGAAGATGTTGTGTTCTTTTTATGTTCCGTCTTCTGTAATTTTTTTACTTCTTGTTTATTCTGTTTATTTTCTTTAAGCAGCTTTCTTTTTTCTGCTTATTATTATTTTTTTCTTTTTTTTTTTGCTGGTTAAATCGATCTGCCGGACGGGGGCTATTCCAGGACGATGATCACGTGAGGATTGCGCGCTAGTTCATCATGATTGCTTTTTCGCAATTTTACTCCCTTGGGAAATCATTTCTTTCTGTATTTTTCAAAGATTTCGTAATGATCCTGTAATGCTCTGAATGTGCACATGTTTTGCAGTTCAATTTCATCAATCATCAAAGTTATTATTTTGAAAGAAACTGAACAGATGAAAGCAGAGACACGAAAAGCACACACATGAAAGAAAAGTTGGACTTTTATTGATATAGAAATTTGACATGCAGAAAGTCACGCCAATTGGAAGTACATTGCAATCTTTCTTTTAACCTAAGAAATACAAGAAAAAGGAACAATTCTCGTGATTTCGCCTCTGAAGTAACGGTGCCCACCGTCCATACTCATAATACTGATCACCCCCTTATCCGAACCTTTGGAACGCTGATTGACTTTTTCTTTTCTCAAGCCCAAGTTTTCTGACCCTAATTTTTGCCTGGATCGCCCTTTGCGGGTTTTCAATCCACCGGGCCACTCTGATTTTGCCTAGGTCGCCCTTTGCGGGTTTTCAACCTAGCGAGCTGATTTTTCCTTGGCTTATCTTTCTCTTTTTTCGTCTATTTTTCTAGGCATAATACTTCTTGACCACATCTGAGTTCACTGGATTTGGGATCTCATCTCCGTCCATGTTTGCCAGAATTAAAGCTCCTCCCGAGAATGCCTTCTTCACCACATAAGGTCCTTCATATTTGGGAGCCCATTTGCCCCTAGAGTCTGTCTGAATCGGCAAGATCTGCTTGAGCACAAGATCTCCTTCTTGGAATTCACGAGGACGGACTTTCTTGTCAAAAGCCCTCCTCATCCTCTGTTGGTACAACTGTCCATGACACATTGCGGCCACCCGTTTTTCATCAATGAGATTCAACTGGTCAAGACGAGACCGAACCCATTCTGCTTCATCAAGTTTTGTCTCCATTAACACCCGCAGGGATGGTATTTCAACCTCAATGGGGAGGACTGCCTCTGACCCGTAAACCAGGGAGTAAGGGGTTGCCCCTGTTGAGGTGCGTACTGAGGTTCTGTAACCATGCAGGGCAAAGGGGAGCATCTCATGCCAATCATTATAGGTCACGACCATCTTCTGTATTATTCGCTTGATGTTCTTGTTAGCTGCCTCAACTGCCCCATTCATCTTTGGGCGGTAGGGAGAAGAGTTGTGATGTTGTATCTTGAAGTCTTTACACAAATCCTTCATCATTCTACTGTTCAAATTACTACCGTTGTCTGTGATAATCTTGTTTGGAAGGCCGTAGCGGCAAACCAAGTCTTTCTTGATGAACTTAGCAATCACTGAGCTCGTTACATTGGGATAAGAAGCAGCCTCCACCCACTTAGTGAAGTAGTCAATAGCAACCAGAATGAAACGGTGACCATTGGAAGCTTTGGGTTCAATGGGACCAATGATGTCCATGCCCCACATTGAAAATGGCCATGGTGCGCTCAAAACATTCAGAGAAGTTGGAGGTACATGGGTGTGATCTGCATAGATTTGGCATTTATGGCATCTTCTCACAAAACTGTAACAGTCTGATTCCATCTGCAACCAGTAGTATCCAGCTCTCAGGATTTTTCTAGCCATTGCGTGCCCGTTAGAATGAACCCCAAATGAGCCTTCATGAACATCTCGCATAATCTTTACTGATTCTTCTCCTGTTACACACCTGAGGAGTACCAAGTCATGGTTTCTCTTGTAAAGGACGTCTCCACTCAAGAAGAAACTTGTTGACAGCCTCCTGAGGGTTCTCTTGTCATTCTCTGTAGCTCCGGGAGGATACTCTCTGTTTGTGATATACTGTTTGATGTCATGGTACCAAGGCTTACTATATGATCCCTCTTCGACTGTCATACAGTAGTGATAAGCAGGCTGTCTTCTGTGCTGGATTCTGACAGTCGCCAGACTTTTGTCACAGCTGACGTTGAACATAGAAGACAAAGTTGCCAAGGCATCTGCCAACTGATTCTCGCTGCGGGGTATGTGCTGGAAAGTGATTTCCTCAAAGGGCTTGATTAATTCTTGAATATAGTCACGGTAAGGAATCAAATCAGAATTTCTTGTTTCCCAATCTCCTTTTACTTGATGGACGACTAGAGCTGAATCTCCGTACACGTCGAGCCTCTTGACTTTCCGATCGAGAGCTGCCTGGATACCCAAGATACACGCTTCATACTCTGCAATATTGTTTGTGACATAGAAGCTTAGTCTGGCGGTGACTGGTATGAAGCGGTTGTCTGGGGAGATCAGCACTGTTCCGATCCCGTGCCCCCACATGTTAGAGGCACCGTCAAACAACACTCTCCACCTTTCGTCATCTTGAGATTTCCCTGCGTCAAATAATGCCATAATGTCCTCATCCGGGAATTCACATTGCATTGATTGGTAATCCTCAACCGGTTGATGTGCTAGGTAGTCTGCCAGTGTGCTACCTTTAATCGCCTTCTGGGTTACGTACACGAGGTCATACTCTGACAGAAGCATTTGCCAACGAGCAATTCTACCTGTGAGCGCAGGTTTTTCAAATATGTACTTGATTGGGTCCATTTTGGACACCAACCAGGTAGTGTGACTCAGCATATACTGTCTCAGTCGATGCGCAGCCCAGGCTAGAGCACAACAAGTCTTCTCCAATGATGTATACCTTGCCTCACAGTCTGTGAACTTCTTGCTTATGTAGTAGATCGCGTGTTCTTTCTTTCCTGACTCATCGTGTTGCCCCAGCACGCAGCCCATAGAATTGTCTAGCACCGTGAGGTATAGGATGAGAGGCCTGCCAGACACAGGTGGCATTAGGACGGGTGGATTTTGAAGATACACCTTGATTTTCTCAAATGCTTCTTGACATTTATCATTCCACTTCATCTCTTGGTTTTTGCACAGCAGTTTGAAAATTGGTTCGCAAGTTGCAGTCAACTGGAAGATGAATCGAGAGATGTAATTTAGTCTTCCCAGGAAACCACGAACCTCTTTCTCTGTTTTGGGTGCTGGCATCTCCAGGATTGCTCGTACCTTGTCCGGGTCTACCTCAATTCCCTTCTGGCTAACAATGAAACCCAACAACTTCCCTGACCTAACCCCAAAGGTGCACTTAGCGGGGTTCAACCTGAGTTTGTACTTTCTGAGACGCTCGAACAGCTTCTGCAGGTTAACCACGTGCTCTTCATCAGTCTTTGATTTGGCAATCATGTCATCCACATAGACTTCGATCTCCTTATGCATCATGTCATGGAATAGGGTCACCATCGCTCTTTGGTAGGTTGCCCCGGCATTCCTCAACCCGAAAGGCATGACCTTGTAACAGAAAGTTCCCCAAAGGGTTACGAAGGTGGTTTTCTCCATATCCTCTGGAGCCATTTTGATCTGGTTATAGCCTGAATATCCATCCATGAAGGAGAACATCGAATGCTGAGCAGTACTGTCCACCAAAACATCAATATGGGGTAGAAGGAAATCATCTTTAGGGCTTGCTCTGTTCAAGTCACGGTAGTCGACACACATTCGGACCTTTCCATCTTTCTTAGGGACTGGAACAATGTTTGCTACCCACTCAGGATATTTTGCCACAGCTAAGAACCCTGCATCAAACTGTTTCTTGACCTCATCCCTGATCTTCAAAGACATTTCAGGCTTCATCCGCCTTAACTTCTGTTTCACCGGGGGACATTCTGATTTCACCGGCAATTTATGTTCAACAATATCTGTGCTCAACCCTGGCATGTCCCGATATGTCCATGCGAATACGTCAGCGTAGTCGAACAGGAGCTGAATCAACTTTTTGCGCTCTTTATCCTCCATTGCGGTACCAACCTTGATCTCTTTTCTGTCTTCCTTAGTACCCAAATTGACCATTTCTGTAGACTCCTCATGGGGTTCGATGACCTTTTCTTCTTATTCTACCATTCTCATGATTTCCGGAGGAGTATCCCAATCATTCTCAACATCTTCTTCGGCTTGATTAACCGGGTAATCAAAATCACAGTATGAGCTATGGGCATTGTTATTTTCAGAGTTTATTTTTGATCTGCATTAGAATGGAGCGGCGAATAAAAACAAAGAAAAAGCAACACAGATAAAAGATGAAGGCAGAAATTTTATTGAAAATTCAAAATAACACTTTATTGATTGATGATTTTTGACGAAAACATGTGTGCCCGAATGAAATATCCCAAGGCCTTGGGCAGAGCCGAGGGATCTGCATTACAACGATAATTACTTTAAATTGAAAAATACGGGGAAATCCATGATCTCCCAGTTTTGCAGCTTCTCTCCAGCAGCACAGCAGCGCACCAGACCTACAGCACGGCCACTTGAGCTTGATCCTTCTTCAACCACATTAACCTGGTCAGGGTTCAGCATACCAGCACTCTGGAAGTTGTTCTTAAGATTAGCGATGACCATTCTCCCCTGATTGGGTGCCCTTCCTCTGAGTTTGGCCAGCCATTTCTCCCTCCTGTCAGATGCCAGCCTCTCCCGATCAGCAAGACTTGGGATGTACCCAACACCGAACCTCTCAATATTGCCCCTCAACTGGACAGGCATTACAATTCCTTGAGCAGCTTTTCCTAAGCCCTTACCAATCTGATACCCATGTCCCAGCATCACCTTTGCAGCCATCATGTCAGCCCTGGACCACTTAGGCTTCCACCGAGGCTCACCTTCGACGAAGACAGCGTTTGAAATCTCCAATCCTTGGAAAGCAGTCTCAAAGGACTCTTCTGCTGCTTCCACATAATATTCAGGTGGTGATCGATTTATCAATGTTTCTTCCTCTCCGGAGATCACTATCAGCTTTCCCCTAGCCACAAACTTGAGTTTCTGATGAAGCGAGGATGGCACTGCCCCAGCCGCATGTATCCAAGGACGTCCTAGCAGGCAACTGTAGGATGAATTGATGTCCATCACTTGAAAGACGACATAAAATACTTCAGGGCCTACCTGCAGCGGCACTTCTACTTCTCCAAAAACTTCCTTCACTGACCCATCAAATGCTCTGACCAAGGTGGAGCTCGGTTTTAGATATGAGCAGTCTACATCCAGCTTATCCATTGTAGACTTAGGCAGCACATTCAAGGATGAACCGTTATCAATAAGCACCCTGGCAAGTATATGGTCCCCACACTTGACTGAGATGTGAAGAGCTTGATTATGATTCTTTCCTGCCGGAGGCAGCTCAGTGTCTGAGAAGGTCAAGTAATTAGAGGCTACAATGTTGCCGACAATACCATCAAACTGGTTTACTGTAATGTCATGGGAGACGTGAGCTTCATTCAGGATCTTTAGCAGTGCAGCACGATGCGCCTCTGAACTAAGCAGCAGAGAGAGCATTGAGATCTTGGATGGAGTTTGATTCAACTGGTCTACCACCCGATATTCACTCTGTCTCATTACTCTCAGGAATTCTTGAGCTTCTTTGTCCGACACATCCCTGACTTCAACAGCTTCCTTGTCTTTTCCCTTACGGGCCCTTTCTTCATTTCCCTTGGATTGCTCTCTTCTAAGGTTTTCAGGAGTATACAACCTTCCACTCCTTGTGATACAACTACCTCTAGCAATGTTTGTTATATCCGGAGTGCCTTTAGGGACCCCCGCTTGCATTTGCACATTGCAGCTCCATGGAGTTATCCTAGCCTCCCCACTAGGGGTAGCAGCAGGTACTGGAATAACAACAGTCGAGGGTCTCGTCACAGCTAGGCTGGAATTCAGATTGCAGGGAATCTCAATCGGTCTCCTGAAGTCTCCATTGCCTGATTGCAAGGTAAATACACTTTCTTCTTTCTCCTGGATTCCCACTTGGACCAGGTGTCTGTCTAAGAGATCTTGGAGAATTGGTTTGAAGCCTTCACATGTCCCGATGCAGCGAGGATGATCACAGGCGTCTTTCCTAGCACAACCTTCTTTGATGACACCAAAACGGCATAATTCAGCATGGATAAAATTCAAAGGCATCTGAATGCAATCAACTTTTCTAACCAAACACTGACCCCCCTGACGGTCAACGACATTAATAGCAGATCCTCCATGCCCTGGCAATGGATTGGTGGCTACATTGGGTTGTTGAAATGATATGCTTTTCTTATCAAGTAATTCTTGCACCACATATTTGAATGCTTTACAATCCTCCACCACATGACCTACTGCCCCAGAATGAAAGGCGCAGGTGGCACTTGCGTTGTACCCTCTGGGATAGGGAGGCTGATATGGCTTCATGTGACGAGTATTGATTATTTTGTTGGTGATGAGATAATTAAACAAGTCCGTGTAGGACATGGGAATGGGATCAAAGACAACAGGCTTCCTTTCATTATAGTTTCGGTACTGATAATTTGATTGAAAAGGTTGTGCCAGCGGTGTCTGAGGAGGAACCGAAATAGCTTGCGGTGGATTGCTGTGCGACGGACCACTGGCTCCGATGACTGCATTAGTTTCACCTTCTTTCTTCTTATGAGACCCAAAAAATGGCTTTTTTTGACCGGCAGGAGGTGTCGGGCCCTGAGCTATTCTTCCGCTCCGCATACCATTCTCTACTCTTTCCCCTGTGACCACCATCTCAGAGAAGTTTGAGGCTACGCTGCCAACCAACCTATCATAATACACCGCAGGAAGGGTTTCCATAAACATGTGGACCATTTCTTTGTCCAGCAGAGGGGGTTTTACTTGAGCCGCAAGGTTCCGCCATCTCTGAGCATACTCTTTGAACGACTCGTTATCCCTCTTAGACATGCATTGTAGCTGAGTTCTATCTGGAGCCAAATCATTGTTATACTGGTATTGACGCATGAAGGCATCCGCCATGTCTTTCCAGCAACGGATATTAGTTGGCTCTAACTGCATGTACCAGTCAAGGGGAGCTCCAGCTAAACTTTCTTGGAAGCAATGCATCATTAAGTTATCATCACGGGCGTAGGCAGTCATCTTTCGGCAGTACATTGTCACATGGCTGACTGGGCAAGTTGTCCCTCTGTATTTGTCAAAAGTTGGTGCTTTGAACTTGGGCGGCAGGACTAGATCAGGAACCAAGCACAACTCATGGGCATTCCTGGCTCGGGAACCTGCCCCTTCAACAGCTCTTAACCTTTCTTCCAGCATCTGATACTGACTTCTAGCTTCGGCAGGGTAATTCTGTGGGAAACCGCCGGCACCATAGTGAGGGTTATTCATCGACGCCACGACCGGGGTCATGTGTCGGTGAGCAATGTTCTGAGGGACTGGGCCCTGTACGTGTGGATGAACCATTATTGGTGAATTGAAACCCGCCGGAGTTCCTGGAGTAATAACAGGAATTGGGATCTGAATCTGGGCTTGATGCGTCCCTGTTCCAACTTCATTCACAATTGTATTAGGCTGAGCGTGCCCCGTGGTTCCCGAAGGATCTCTTCCAGGGTTTGCATCAGCAGCAGGAGGCGTATAGCCCAGTGGGAGACCATAGGGAGGCCATTGCGCAGCTTGAAGGGTTTGAGAGATCCCAGACCCAAGAAGGGGAGGAGGATTGTTCGTCCCAGCGACAGCAGCTTCAGTTGTGCCAACATCTCTTAAGGCACTTAGCACTCTTATGACCTCCGCCATTTGAGCCTTTAGGACTTCCATCTCAGCTTGAATGACTTGATTCCCCTGATTCTGACCATGCTGACCCTGACCATTAGGATCCGGACCTCCTGGAATTCCGTCATCCTGATGTGGCTGCGGATCGTTCTGATCAAGATTGGCTTGATTGTTTTCCATGTTTCTTGCTTGCAGACGCGTCCAATAGCGATGATTAACCAGCTTGCCTAATTTTCTGTTGACGGAACACGCTTATGAACACAAGAACGAATAAATGAATGCAATGCGAATGAATGCGTGTTTAGTTTGTCTTGCCGAGAATCGCAGTGTATTATGTCTTGTCATAGATACGCAGGTAAATCCTTGATTATTTTTGTTATATCACTTTCTTTGGATCATACTGAAATTGGAATCTGGAAGCGAAACAAGTGTATTTAAACAAAATACCTCAAGATCTGAATCCGAATGTACGATATTCTGATACAATGATTGAAAAAGGAAAAGGTACAATAAAACAAAATGGAAAATTACAATAAAGAAGCTCAAATACAAAGAGCTTTGACATTTCCACTCCTTTTCCTTTTGTTGTTGGTAGAGGCACTTCCGGCTTTTCTTTTGGCTTCCTCAACTAGGGCTCTGCAGTACTCCACAAATTTGTACACCTCAAGCGGGGTGTTGAGGGGATACATCTCAGTTTCAGCTTTTCTTAATTTCCTGGGCATATCCGCAAGAGCCTGGCTGACCAATTCTGATAGCTTGGAGAACCTATCCTTCCAGTGTTGAACTTCGTCCCTCAGCTCAATGATGACTGCCTGCTCTTCAATCCTGCCGAGCAGCTCAACATAGCGATGTTCCCAATACTGACTTTCATCCCTCACTTGCCGGTACGCATCGCTGATGTGACAAAGGCGCTCCTTCAACTCATCAGAATCCTCTTGCTCTGCTTTTAGGGCCCGCTGATATTCTCTGAGGATGTTCTCAAATGAGTCTCTCTCTTGCACAACACTGTCTAACTTACTCTCCCATTCAGCTTGTAGCATGCGGGATTCCCTTTTTGACTTGGCAAGCAAGCTTTTCGCAGCTCTCTCTTCCATTTTTGCTTCATCCCACAATTCTTTCCACTGATTGGCTTCTTCCAGGGCCTTCTTCTCTTTCAAGCTTCGCCTCTTGATTTCCTCCCTGGCTCCTTGCAGATACCTTTGAACTTCTAACTTGCTCTCCTCTTCCCCCTTTAGTTTCTGACTGAACTTCTCAATGGTAGCAGACTTCAGGGCATTTTCTTCTTTCAACCTTTTGTTCTTCAGAGCCATCTTCTCTATCTCAGCTTGCAAAGATTTCTTCTCTTCCTCTGCCTTCATCAGAGCCAACTTAACCTCGCCTAATTCTTCGACAACAGGGACACTGGCGTCTACTACTTCCCTCTCGACTTGCAACTCTTTTTGGTAGGGCAGTTGAACATTCTGGATTCTTTTTCAGAGCCACTGAGCGAAGGTGATACCACTAATCCTCTGAGCAAGCTCTATTTTTCCCATGTGAACCACCGTACTCCAGGCTTGCAAGACCTTTCTAAGCAAATTGTCATCTCTTGGTCCTCCTTCAAAGATGTAAAACGGGAGTATCATCTCTTCAGTAGGAGAATTCCTCATCGGATACCCCAATTGCCTCAGAGTCAGAGACGGGTTGTAGTTGATGCATCCCTTAGTGCCCATCAGCGGGACATTTTGAAAACCACCACAGCGGAAGACCACCTTAGGCCTATCTTCCCAGCAAGATGAGAGATACCAACGGATCGAGTGCTCATCTAGACCCCCTAGAAACTGGATCCACTCTTGAATACTCATAGCTTTCACCTCACAAGTTACAGCGTAACTAATCAACTTTTCCACTCGTGTTGGGTTGGTGAAGGCATGAATGAGAAGCCACGCATACAACAGGTGAGAAGAGCAAGAGATTTTCTTCCTTCTCAAGTCACAATGATGAGTGAAAGCAGAATAAGTGTCAGCAAGGATGGCGGGAATTGGATTAATGGGGCTCCTCTCATTCTGAAAAGCTAGAAAAATACCGATAACGGTCACATCCACATACCTCTCAATCTGTGGAAAGAGAACAACCCCAAAAATTGTTAAGGCCAAAACTCGCTTGAAGACAACCCAATTTTTACTTCGGGCATAGGCTCCCATTAAACCTTCAAGGTAGCTCTGCGGGAAACCTATCACATTGTTTCTTTTCTGCTTTTGGAGCTTCAGATCCTCTACACTCACTTGCAATAATGTAGCGAACCCCTCATCTGTGTAGTACTGTTCTTGATACCGGTAGGGGACAGCTTCTGTCTGAGTGAAACCCAAAATCTGCTGATATTCCTCCAATGTGGGGGCCATTTGAAAATTTTTGAAAAGAAAGCACCTGATTTCTGGGTCATAGAATCTACTCAAAGCCACAATAGCCTCAGTCTGCACCTCTAGCAACAACAACTTCCGGAGGTTCCCATAAGCATTGTCAAACGATCCCCTTTCAATAGGTCCCATCAGGTCAACACATTTTTTCAGACTAGTCACATCTACCTTGTTTACAGCGGGGTACCTTGGAGTATACACCGTTTCCCTTCTAGATTCCATGTCGTATCTATGACTAAAATTTCTCATTACTTGGGATTCTCGGCAAGCAAACCATGATGAAATGCAAAGATGCATGCGAAAACTATTGAAAATGTATGTTTTATGCAAAGGATGTGTGTAAATGATGATGATGATGTTCTATGTCTATGTAACTCAGAGACCAGTCCTTATTGGCAGTGATTCAAGTTTTTTTTGAAAATGCGGGTCGTACGTTATTTCATATGGACCGGTATGAGAAAGGCTACAGCGGTAACTCTTTCACCCCCCTCTTTTTTTTTTAAATAAAGTGGTTCATATGTCACTTCGTACAGACCGGCGAAAGAAAGGTTACAACGGCAACTCTTTCTCTGTTTTCTCTTTTTTTTGAAAAATCTCCTTTTCTTTTTTGAAAACATGTCTATATTACCATGCAACACACAATTTGGTATGCCCCTTGTGTCCTACGAAGGTGGGGACCTAAGTTCTAGGACATCTCAAATGTTCCTCCCATGTGGGTTCTAGTCACTTCCTCACCAGGTTACCAGAGCTAACTCTCTCTCACAATAGCACCCACAACGATGGAACGCCATCTGGTGTGAGGCATCATGAAAGAGCGTACTCTGGCTGAAACTTTCGTGAGAGTCAGAAGGACAACAGTCCAATTGCCAGTCACTACTCGTTTCCACTCTCCTAAGTTTTGTCAGACTTTGGGTTTTAGGCCCCTCTCGAAGCACAATAAGCATAAGGTGTGAATGTGTGTAGCGAGGACATACCGCCTAAAACTACCCGCATATATCCCCACCTGCGAAGGAAAACCCAGAACAGTCCAGACAATAGCAAGCGATAACATGTTGTCTACACTAGGGTTCAATATCAAATAAGCTAGCCTAGGGTTTCAACAACAATCAAGTGCTTTGCTTACCTCAAGAAAGGGGGCCAAGAAGAGGGGAACATAACAAGATGGGGGGAAAAGCATGAGGGTACTAAGCACATAAGCAAAGACGAGGAAAAATAAACATGAAAGGAGAGAAAATAAATGCACATGCACGCAACATGACAAGAAGAGCAAACCGAAAAGGGATAGAAGAAAACAAAGTATCCAAATCGCATCGATAGCACACTAAACCACACATTTAATTAGTTAGGCTTGACCCTCTTAAAAAAAGAAAAGTCCCCAGTGAAGTCGCCAGCTGTTGCGCCCGAAAAAGTCTCCGAGGGAATCTTTCTTCGTTTACAACTTTTTTAAAAAATCAATGAAGTCGCCACCAATATTTTTTTATAAGGAAAATATTGAAGAAAACCTTTTTGGAAGACGAATGGCCTTTTAGAAACTGGAAAATTTGGGTTCGGGGGTCGGTTAGGCATGGGGAAGGTATTAGCACCCCACATCTCCTTTCTATCGAAAGGGAACCTTTAATTAAACGTGTGGTTTTAAGTGCTGATTTGGAAAATACTTAAATTTGCCCATTTTTCGAAGAGAGAATGAAAAGACTTAATGAAAATTTTTATTTTTGGCGCTTGACGAGAGTTAGCCTCTCGCTCCTACGTATCTCCTGGTGCGATGGAGAATTCAAAGCTACGTAGTTCTTGTTTGTCCTGAAAAGGGTTTTTGTTTTTTAATCTTTTTGGAGTTTTTCGCAAAAGGGGTTGAGCGTTCGCAGTGACCAAACAACAACGGTTTAGAGCGGTCGCACTACTAACTCTTATGAAAATGAATTATCATTAACGACCAAACGGCAACGGCGCGAGTGATGATTAATGATAATCGGTTTTTATTTTAAGCATTGAAAAGGTTTTCGCAGTTGAAGGAGAGCGTTTGTGAAGACCAAACAACAACGGTTTAGAGTGGCCACACTACTAGCTCCCACAGGAATGAAATCATCACCCACAGTCAAACGGCAACGGCGCGAGTGATCATTAGTGATGATTAGTTTTGATTTCGGCGTTTGAAAAGATTTGTTTTTGAAAAGTGTTTTCGTTGGTTTTAATTGGAGAGAACGTCGTGATGAAAGGAATTTGCAATTGGATTGAGTGTTCGCGATGACCAAACAACAACGGTTTAGAGTGGTCATACTACTAACTCCTTTGAAAATGGAATTATCATTAACAACCAAACGGCAACGGCGCGAGTGATCATTAACGATAATTGGTTTTATTTTAGGTTCAAGTGTTCGAATGAGTTATCCTGGAATGACGATTTTGAAAATGCATATTGAACATGATATGAGTAAAAGTGGAGTTAAGTAGCCACACTTATAACTTAAGTGTTTATTCCTAGTTTAAAAATTAAACAAACCATCATAATAGTGATAACAAATGATAAGCAAAATAGATGCTACTAGATGATAACGCGAGGTAAATAGTAACGATGATAATAGTAATAACAATGAATGATAACAAAAGTAAAAGAAATGAGTAAACGGAAAGAAGTGGGTGCTGAACAGAGATATAGGGGGTGTAACTAGCACTTTTATTAGCAAAACGTGGGGGGGTTCTAGATTAGTAATACTGGGGGTGCAGGAAACAATCAGGCCTTTTTTTTTTTAAACTTGAAAAAAAAAGGAAATAAAAGAAAGGGAAGTAACGTAAATGAGATGCTGAAAGAAGAGAAAAATTAAAATTAATCCTCCCCCTCTCTTCAGTACCGCTCCATTTTAGGAAAAGAGAGAGAGAGAAGCGCTTTGGAGAGAGAGAGGAAGAGATCGACGGAGACCGAGAGGGAGGGAAGGAGAAGCAGATCGAGGGAGTGAGAGAGAGAGGGTATACCGCGAGGGAGAGAGGAGCGTTTGGTGGTTCCGGCGACGATGAGAGCGGAGTCGATGGCGGTGGTTGGTGGCTGAACGCGACGGAGGGAGAGACAGGGACGGTGGTCTTCGACGAAGATGACGACGATGCCGAACGCGAAGAGGAGCGATGGTGGGTCGTCTGAGAGAGAGAAGCTGACGGTGACAGTGGTGGTTGGCGCGGCGGCGGTCACGGCGGCGCGCGGTGGCTTCGCCGGAGATGACAGTACAGTGAGTGGTAAATCCCTTTTTTTTCTCTTGCTTTGGTTTTCTTTCTTCTTGCTGTCTGTGTGGGTGTTTTTAGTGTATCTATTTATGAATTTTCTGTTGTTGCTGCTACTGTGTTTGTGTATGTCAATCTGTGGGTATTGTCCCCTTTTTTTTGACTGTGTTGGTGCTGTATTTATAGTCAAGATTGTATGAACAGATGCACTGATGGGTCAATTACATTTTAAAAGAGATGGTTTTGCATCTTTCCAAAATATCACGTTTTGATGCTTAAAGCATTTCTTCAGAAAAAACTTTCTCCCCAAGCTCTGTTGCATCACAAGAATAGCCTTGTTTGACTATTATCTGTTTGCCTAATTTCTTCCCTTTGTGTATGTGTGCAGAGAAAAAAATTACAAGGGAAAAAGAGACCCTCTATTTAGAGCTTTGGAGCCTAAACCTACTGCTGCTACATATTTGGCTGCTTCCTATTGTCTTGCTTGCTGCTGTTGACTGAGGCTACTCATGAAGCAGAGAAACTGGACAGCAACTCAACAACAACAATAAGCAGCAGCAGCAGCAGCGCAACAGCTGCTCTCTCTTTTGTCTTTATTTTAAAATTTTGTACATTTTGCTTTTAATCTTTTTGTCTACATATGTAACAAAAGTTGACTTATGTATTTGTACCAAATTAAAAGAAAAACTGTTTATAAAAATAAAAAGTAATTTTTGAAATCTGATTTTTTTGTATAAAAATAATGATTGATAAACTAATAAAAATACATGGATAACAATAACCGGTAACGAAACGAATACGCGTAAACGATGAGACGCCAACGCGCATGCGCAACGAGTATCGCGACGCTCACACTACTAAAAACGATACATGCAACAAACGAGAATAAAAATTGTACGAGATACATATTTTTGTGCTCTTTTGAAAACAAGAAAAATACCCGTTAAAATTGGGCATTCACAAAAATACAATTTTTTCAATTAGGCGGACAAAATTGGGGTATTACAACCCTTCTACATTTCTCTCTTCTTCTTCTTTCTCATTCATTCTTCTTCCTTCTCACTTCTTCTTATTTTTTCATTTTCATACTCTCATTCATATTTATTCCTTCTCACTTCTTCATTCTTATTCTCTCCTATATCATTTTTCCATACTCTCTTTCATTCTTTTTATTTACACCATCTTCCTTCTCATTCATTCTCACTTATTCATTCTTCTTCCTTCTCACTTATTCTTATTTCTTCATTCTCATACTCTCATTCATTCTTTGTTTTACACAACTCTCTTTCATTTTTATTCATTCTAATTTTTCTTCCTTCTAATTCTATTACTTCTCATTCTAATTTTTTCTATTACGTCTTATTTATTTAAATATAAAATTTTAAAAAAAAATTATTTTTTTTATTTTTTTTTAAAAACCGCCGGAAATTCAAAAAAATCCGCCGGAAATGTTCCGGCGACATTTCCGGCGGTTTTTTTGAATTTCCGGCAGAATTTTATTAAAAAATAAAAAAATTCTGGCGGAAAAATCCGCCGGACGAAAACCGTTACCTACGAGTGTTTTACCGGCGGATTTCCGGCGGAAAAAATCCGCCGGAAACGTCACTTTTCCGGCGGATTTGGTGCATTTCCGGCGGATTTTTTCCGCCGGAAAAACGCGTTTTTCTTGTAGTGGCCTAGGTAAAACACTTCGTGCGCCTCACAGAAACCTTGATCTGTCACAACCAATGACAGAAACCCATGATATCGATCCAAAAGTCACCAGCCTCTCAGAAGCGCTTCGAGTTCTTTGATCCCAGAACTTGGAGCAAGAGCGGAGGAACGAGAGGCTGGAGAGCCAGATACGGATTCAAGAAGCCATGGAAAAAAAAGCTCCAGGCGCATCACAACAATGCAAGGAAGGATCGACGATGCAAGGTGCCTCTAGCAGCGAAGCGCACTGGAAGGATCAGGCGAGGATCTCCCTGAAAAGTCTAGAAAGCTAAGCCGCCAAGCGCCACCATTCAGTCTCTCGAACGCGTCGTCGCCCCCGAAACAGAAAGCCCAGTGGCAGGAAGAGCACCTCCGGGCCCGGACTAGCACCTGCGAGCGACAGCCGATACGTGGGAACGATCGCGGGGCGGGGGGGTTCTCGGGTGGAGGAGCCTTGTCATCGTCAAGAAAAAGGCACGCCCGTTCTATTATGAATATTGAAGATACTAAAGGTAGTTTTGTTCAGAATACTCAACCGTCACTTTTGACGCCCATGACCTCGAGGGTATCCAGATCCACAAAGGTGACTCCCTAGTCATATCCATCACTATGAGGAGCTCCAACATCCCGTGAGTACTAGTTGATGGAGGGATCTCGGTCAATGTGATGTACTGGGAGTGTTTTGAAAAACTTCAAGTGCCAATAGAAGGATAAAGAAATTCCTATGCGTCCTAACATGATTCTCACGAAAGAAGACAGAAGTGTGCGGCTACCTCAACCTGTCTACCGCACTAGGAGACAAGGAACACACGAAGACAGTGATTCTCCGGTACATGGTAGTCGAAGCAACATCCACATACAACATCATCTCGGGCAGGCCAACTTTAAACGCCCTAGCGGCCGCGGTGTCCTGCCCTCACCTATGCATCAAATACCCATTGCCGGGCGGAAAGGTCGGCGTCGTCAAGGGAGATCAGATGACCACTCGAAAATGCTACGCAGATAGTGCGCGAGTAAAACCAATATAAAGCAAGCGAGCACAATCCCAAGATTGCGGATTCTTAGATCTAGATTCAAGGTTGTACGACCCATCGAGATAAGACAAGTGCCCGAGACCAGCTGGCGATCTGAAGGAAGTAAAAATCGGCCTAGTCGACCAACAAAAAATCAAAATTGGTGTTGGCCTAGCTCCGGACACAAAGAGACTACTTGTCAAATTCTTGGCCAATAATGTAGATACGTTCGCATGGTTCCCCTAAGACATGCCAGGTATTGACCCTAACTTTGTCTGTCACCGTTTATCGCTGAGCCCGTATGTTAAACCTGTCACGCATAGAAAAAGAAAGCAGGGCGAAAAAAAGACAGCAGCCATAAGAGAAGAAACTGGCAAGCTCACTAGGGCCGAATTCATCAGAAAAGTAAAATATCCCACTTGGCTGGCAAACCCGGTGATGGTGAAAAAACCAAGTTGTAAGTGGAGAATGTGTGTGGACTACACCGACCTGGACAAAGTCTTTCCAAAGGATTCCAATCCCCTTCCCAGCATTGACAGCTTGGTCGATGGAGCGTCCAGATACAAATTGCTGAGCTGCATGGATGCCTACTCGCGATACAACCAGATCCGTATGATCCCCATGGATGAAGAAAAGACGACTTTCATGGCCGATCGATCTAACTTTTGTTACAAAATGATGGTCTTTGGGATGAAAAATACATATGCAACGTACCAACGATTGATGGACCAGATCTTCCAAGAGGTGATCGGTCGAGCAATCGAAGTCTACATGGTGGTCAAAGCAGAAACAGGCGATGCACACCTAAAAAACCTGTCCAAGGTCTTCCGACTGTAAAAAGAGCATAGCCTGAGGCTCAATCCTGACAAATGTTTCTTCGGCGTAGAAGAAGGAGAATTTCTAGGGTTTGTCCTCACCGAGAGGCATTGAAGCCAACCCTACCAAATGTAGGGCCATAATTGATATCAAAAACCCCAAAGAAGCAAAGGAAGTCCAGATACTGGCGGGAAGGATTGCTGCCCTGTCATGTTTTATGGCACGATCCGCCGACAAGGTAAGGCCCCTGCTCCAACTGCTGAGAAAAAACACCACCTTTCAGTGGTCAAAGGAGTGTGACCAAGCCTTCCAGTCAATAAAGCAGTTCATAGACACGCCCCCAATACTAACGTCTCCCACTCAAGGAACCCCGTTGCTGCTTTACCTGGCCATCCTAGGAAGTGCCTGCAGTGCAGTGTTCATACGGAGCAGGGTAAGCAACAACGTCAGTATACTACGTAAGCAGAATGTGGCGAGGGCCAGAGGTCAGATACCAGAAGATAGAGAAAGCAGCGTTCGCACTGGTCCTGGCCGCCAGTAAGCTGCAATAGTATTTTCAAAGCCACTCAATCATTGTGAAGACCGACCTCCCCGTCAATAAGGTACTCACCAAACCCGACTCGGCTGAAAGAATGGTAGTCTGGTCGGTAGAACTCTCTGATTATGATATAAGATGCGATCCCAGAGGGCCGATCAAAGCACATGCCTTGGCAAATTTCGTAGCAAAGTTTGTAAGGAGAAACTAATGATCAGTCGGAAGCCGAAGGAACATGGGCTCTCTCTATCGACGAATCGTCCAACTTACGGGGTAGCGAAGTAGGGGTAACCCTCGAAAGGCCAGATAGAATGCTTCTAGAGCAGTCTCTCAATTTCAATTGGAAAGCTAGCAAAAACCAGGCCGAATACGAAGCCTTAATAGCAGGCATGGTCCTAACAACCGACGTAGGGGTCGAAAACTTGAACGCCCGGAGTGATTCACTGCTAATAACCGGACAGGTCATAGGAGCTTTCCGCACCAAAGACGAGATGCTAATAAAATATCTCGACAAGGCACAACAGTTAAATCTAAAGTTTAAATCATTTGAGCTAACCCATGTGCGTAGAGAACAGAACAACAGAGCAAACATCTTGGCCAAATTAACCATCGCGAAGAGGCCGGACAACAATCACACTGTGATACAGGAAACTATCTCTCGGTCAAGCGTAAATGAAGTCTGAATCTCCTCAGGTGCATACCATATGATCGAGTCAGAGAAATAATCGTAGAAATACACGAAGGGGCGTGCAGCAGCCACATCGGCGGCCAGGCCCTGGCGGTAAAAATAATAAGAGCAGGGTATTATTAGCCGACAATCAAAAAGGACTCCATAGAGTATGTGAAGAAGTTCGACAAATGCCAACGGCACTCTAGCATCCCCAAAGCACCACCCACGAATCTGCAAGCAATCATGTCAGCGTGGTCGTTCGCCGTCCATCCTCGACCCGTTTCCACCTGCCGCCGGCCAAGCTAAATTTCTGATAGTAGTGATCGATTACTTCACCAAGTGGATCGAAGCCGAGTTGGTCGCAACAATCACTTCCCAGAAAGTAAAAAAATATTCTATTGGAAAAACCTCATATGCCGATTCGGCATCCCAGAAACCATAGTGACTGACAACGACACCCAATTTGCTTCCAAAGGGGTAGCTGACTTCTGTGACACGTGGAAGATCCATCATGAGTTCGCATTGGTGGAACACCCCAAACGAATGGTCAAGCCGAGGCAACCAACAAAATCATTTTGAATGGTCTAAAGAAGCGCCTGAACAGTGCCAAAGGAAGCTAGGCGGAAGATCTTCCCCTAGTACTTTGGTCCTACCACACCACTCCGCAATCGACAACAGGAGAGACCCCGTTCAAACTAACATACGGGAGCGACACCATGACCCTGTGAAAATATTAGAGCCCAGTCCAAGACGAATACTGGCGAAAAGAGCGCCAAACAAAGAAGAATTGCAGGCAAACCTCGACCTCCTAGACAAGTCTGGGCACTAGCAAAAATCAAAGAGGAAGCCGCAAAACAACAAGCAATGAAGAAATACAACACCAAGGTCAGGCCTAGAGAGTTCAAACCAGGCGGCCTAGTGCTAAAACAGTCAATGAGAGTCGCAACAATAGGGAAGTTATCGCCCAACTACGATGGGCCTTTCTGAGTAAAAGATGTAATCGGCCAGGGAGCCTACAAGCTAGAGAAATTGGACGGTGGGAAAATCTCCATGTCCTAGAACACTACGAATCTGCGATTCTACTACAGCTGGCCAACAATGCTGCTCCGACCCCCACTACAAAATGAATGTACATTTGTATGAGGCCATATAGTCCCGATTGTACCAATTTTCTACAAAATTAATAAAGAGGATCAGCAAAGTCTTTATACTTCTCTTATGATCAAATCTAGAATGAGCCAATAACACCAGACGTAAATCCCAACATGTAAGAACCAAACAATGTCTCGACGTTACCATTGGGTACCGGAGACTTAAAGTCCCGACAGGTAATAGGCTGAGCTGACGAGTTCATGCCCCACCCTTGGGCAAACCTCACAAAAAAAAAGCAAAAATGATGCATTTGCCGCACCATGAGGAATCCCGTTAGACAAAAGGCGAAACGAGTTGAAATTCATAATTTTACAAAAAAAATAGAGCATAAAAAAAGAAAGCAATCGAGTTGAAATTCAAAATTTTAACTTGGCAATTACTCCTCATTTTCTCACCGTTAGAATCACTTAACATTGTTTGTGAAATAGAAAATTGCAATCACAATACATTGTTTCTGAAATAGAAAATTGTAATGGCAATACATTATAACTTCCTCTTGTAACCAAAAAGAAACATAATAACTTCCTCTCCTCAATACAATATATACTATTACGGTGATACCGTGATACAGGATTACACAAGATCGTCGTAAGATCGTCCTAAGAGACCAAAACAAAGAAAAAATTATCTGCAAAATAAAAACAAGGAAAGTAAATTAGAACAGATGATACAAACAAGCTATTAAACTCATCACAATCTTATTTCAACCATCAGCACTCTTATTTCAAGGATAAATAAATTGCACCAAAATACATTATGCATAAAAATGTTGATACCATTTTGGACATATGTGCTGGATATCAAAATAGAGATTCAAAATAAGTTTGAAACTATAAAGTTTTCTATTTGGAAAAACTGAAGGCAATGTGAACAAATTTTATTCTGAACTATCAGTAATCAACTACATGTCTTGAACACAGAAATCTGAAGAGGTGCATTGCAGTGTGTTTCAAAGTACAAAGCATTTATTTGTCATCTAGCCATTTAAATAATTACTAGAGACTACGGACTACCAAGAAGATTTCTTCTTCACACAAAAGGTAAATGACACAAAAGAACAAAAAGACGGAATGCAGTAGCCATTGCATAATCAAAAAACATCTATCAATAAAGGATCAGCCATTGCACAAAGAACATCCACAACAGACAGCCGGTTGGCAAGTATTAGTTCTCAAATGTGGTTTTTCAAGCCAAGCACTCAATAAAACCAAATGAAAATAGCCAAGTGCATTGTGTCATTTTTCCTTTCATTTGTATATATAAAAATTACCGAGATGTAAGTACCCAAAAAATAGTATTCAAATTGCTCATCATATGCTCTGTGCAGGAGAAGAGAACAACATAAAATTGACGTACGTGAAGCAAAAAAAAATAGTCATGCTGTTTGCTTTAATTACCATGAATCAGGATATGACACACATTAGTCTTAGCAGTGACAATTTTACCAACAAGGAAGTTTCTTGCGATACGAGGAGATACCAACAGGGACAGCAAGTTTCTGCGATACGAGGAGATACAATGATAGTGATAGACATGGTTTGATCATTATCACCACTATAGTCACGGTACATCATTACCAAAAATAATAACACATCAAAAGGTAATAAATCTTCAGAAGGGACTTACTTGTTTCCTCCCTTTACTTCGATCTGTAGTTTGTCACTACATCAGTCATCATGTAGCAAAGTTTGGCTTCAGCAGTTAAACTACTAACCACTCCTTCAATTAATCTCAGCTCTTCGTGAAACTGTGGATGTAAAACCAATGAAGAAAAATTCTCATCAAGCACCAAGCCAAGACATTTTCCAACATCTTCAAGTTTAGGAACCCAATCGCAAGCCTTCAAACCCAAAACCGACGAGGCTTTCGGACATGGACCAGCTTGAGGAAATCTCTCATATTTTTTCAACCACTTTGCTAAATAGCGAATCAAATTTAACAACTCTTTGCCATTCAACTTATTGAATGCAGGGGATAACATTACATCGTTGATGTTTGATGAGGCAATCAAATAATGCAGACAAAGTTCAGATGCAGAGAAACCATCATATGCCATCATAAGCAAAATGGAAGCCTCATTCGCAACAAGAAAATTCTTCCGCTTGAGGTTGCTATCACTTGCTTTCTCCATGGCTAACAATGCTTGGTTCTCCCATTCCTTCTTTACAGATACCATAGACTTATACGCATCTTTGGATGGAGAAAGAAAGTACCCCAAAATGCTGAATATTTCTGATGAACCAAGATCAAAAGCATGCTTAATACACAAACAAAGCAAGTCGGACCTCTTTTTTTCAACTAACCTGGTAATCAGGTTTGAGTAACAAGTATTCTCAATAACACCATTAACAATCAAGGCTTCAACTAATTCCCATATCTCCAAAGAAACACATCCATCCAAAACCAGGGCAGCAACATCTTTACCCATGAAACATCCAAGTTTATCAACCAAGATAATGCTATAACCACTACCAGATAAATCAATCTCAACCGAAAACCCAACTTTCTCCCTGATGTTTTCCAAATAGGAATTCAAACTACCAATAAATGCATCCTTCTGCAAACTATTAATGTTCTTGACCTTTATCTTCAACTCTGTAAAGAACTTTTTGTTTATGTCAATTATTTCAGCATCAGTTTGTGAAATTTCCCATCCAATAAGGGGTTTAATTGGGGATGAGGAAGGTTCGTCTTTAAGTTCAGACTTCAAATTAGGTATAACACGATCTGGGTTCAGAACAACCGGATAGTCCAAAGGTAAATCAAGTGATTTTGAATTGATTGAAGCACCCTTAATGACTTCCAGTAAAGTCATGATTGAAATTGCAAGATTTCTGCAAAGCAAGCAGATGAATAAACTCAAAATAATAAGACTATCAGGTGAAACCGTGAAAGAGACTACATCAGAAAAATGATCTTCTTATTTATCTGCAGAATTTGATTCATTATAAACCTCAAATAAAGACAGTTACCAACTTACTAAGATATGATGATGAAAGACAATAGATTAAAGAAGGACTTCGTTGCATCTAGTTGCAAAAACAAATATTTCTTGCATTAAGTGAAGGCCATGAAAACGTTTGAGGCTATTTTCCACTAGTACTTATATTTTAAGAAAACAAAAATGGCAGCTGCAAATTCAACAATTGGGAATAAAATAATATTGAAAAACACCCAATGTACCTCATTTCCCTTGTTATAATCAAATACTTATAGTTCCTTTTAAATAACAGATTGCTTATAGTTATTGCGTATAAAATGGCTTATGAAATTGTTATGAATGTGCAAGGCAGTACTTCAGTAAGAAAACAATTGTTGAAGTTATTGCTTATAGTTCCTTTTAAATAACAGATTGTCATAGTTGTTAACAGCAGAGTTTCGCGGCGCTACCGAGTCGGAGCGGTAGCTCGCCGCTACTCTTCATTCATCGCGTCGCTGATTAAGGGTGCAGCCACAGTGGCCGCAATCCCGGCCAGAACATGCGGCGTTTGGCTTGCTACAAGGCGGCACTGGAAGAGAGTAAGGAGGGTGATTTAGTTGTTACCTGTGAGAATATCACACAACACCACGAACAGGGCTTGGTCTCGGACGCGGTCGTGGCGGAGAGCTGCTGAGAGAGATGTTGTGGCCTGCTGGGAGTCGGAGTCAAATATTGAGTGAGATTCAATGAGTGAAATTAGGGCTGAGATTAAAAGATTGGGCCCCAGTAGCGCTAAAATATGAAGCCCAAATGGTAATAGTTACGAGGAAGAGGGAAGTTTAGCTATGGCATTTTCTTCAAAAGTGTGCTATCTGGATGCTGTTTTTTTTTTGTTTACTAGATGTAAGTTTGCCATGTCGTGCACGTTTTTCTTTTCTAGATTCATGTTAGGTTAGATGGAGTTTATTTACTTCTATTTTGCATTGTAAGCTGGTGTACTTTGAGCCATGTTGCCCCGCTTGTACCATGTGCTCTTTCTCTAATAAATTATCTTTGCTTTGGGATAGGGTTAATAGCCAATTTGGTCCCTGAAAGTGTAGTTCGCTGTCAATTTGGTCCCTCGTTCGAGCAAAAATGCACAAAGGTCCCTCAATGCGTATTCTGTCCATCACGTTCGTCATTCACATTAGTGGACATCCTTAACTCCGTCAATTTGGCTGATTTGGCACGTTTTATGCCACATGGATCTGCTGATTTGGCATTTTAATCTTACATATATCTTCTTCTTCTTCTTCCCCAAACCCAGTCCAAAAATTAAACCCAAAAACTTCCAGTTAAACTCGGATCCTTCTCACCTTCCCGTTTCTCTCTCTCCCTACAGATCTCACCTTCACCTTCACGAATCACGCAGAAATTTCAAGCTACAGACATGACGCATTCCCAGCCAGCCATGACGACGATTCACAGAACAACTACCACCGTCAGAAACGCTCTCTCACTACACCTTCTCTCACCCCGCATGTTGACCAGAAAGGGGTTTTAATTTTAGTGGGTTTTGGAATTAGTTTTTTTTTTAATTTCAAATTGGGGATGGAAATGAAAAGAAAAAGGTGAACGAAACACAATAGAAAGGAGATTGGGTGATATTTTGTATTTACACGGATTGTTGATAGAATTTTTTCCCACTGAAGCTTAAGGTTTATGGTAAGGATTTCATTGGTTGGGCGAATCCGGGAGCTGCTGATGATTCAATGTGGGAAGATGTTGAGGATAGCTTCTCCAAGAGTCCTCTTTCCGCCACGCCGGTGAGAGCGAATCAGGATTTGAAGGAAGAGTTTGAGGAAGCTGCAAATGGTGGAATTCAAAACGGCTTTTCCTGGCCTTGGTTCGCCAGTTACTCATGTGGATGATACTTTTGATGGAAAGTGGATTGTTGGTACCGCCGATACTTACTTGGCTATTATTTGTACTGTCTTTACTTATAAAGATGGAAAAACAAAAACTGGTTTTGGTGGACGTATGGCTATTATTTGTACTGTCATTTTAGTCCCTCTGGATTCCCATTTAGCTGGAGTAAATAACAAATTCCATAATGCTCAGTTTTCACAGAGGAATATAAATTGGGTCTAATGATGTAATTTGAGTCTTAGTATACTGCATACTGATGTAATGTTGTTAACTTTCAATAGCATTATCTGTCAAACAAAAACTGATGCATAACTGCATAATTCGTCCCTGTAATAACTGCATAATATTCAAGTTAAATTACATTTCTACATAAAAACTGTCAAATTAGTCCCTGAAACATATACTTTTATCTCATTTTAGTCCCTGAAAGATGTCACTTACTGTCATTTTAGTCCCTGAAACATATACGTGAGTTCATTTTAGTCCCTCGCATCTTAAATTACTTCTGCAGTGCAATCAGTTCATCTCACACTTCACAAAAACCAGAATTTTAAACCAGAAACTTTAAGTGCAAAACCAGAATATTTCAATAACATTTTCTAATACATATGCATAATTGCAACTTCATAATTTGTCCAAAACATATGCATAATTGCATAGTTGCATAACTGGTTCAAAAGATTAACTACATATTCTATTACAACTCTTCAAATAATTGCATAATTGCATATGCTAAAATAGTCATACAGCAAGACTATTATTTATTTGAATTACAATAGGAAGACTATTTGAAGACTATGAACTAGTTGTAATATGTATTAGTAGGATATCTTTTGAACAAATTATGAAGTTGTAATAGAATATGTAGGATATCTTTTGTTATATATGTTGATGCATTATGTAATACAATTCTGTTTGAGATGAACTGGTTTGCAATATGAATTAACGCAGATGTTTCAGGGACTAAAATGATAGTGGATTCAGGGACTAAAATGAATTAACGCAGATGTTTCAGGGACTAAAATGACAGTGAGTGATATCTTTTAGGGACTAAAATGAGATAAGTGTATCTGTTTCAGGGACTAAAATACCTTGTCTTGATGGTGAAGCTCTTGTTTGAGATAATGATGCATTGCTCCTCTGTGACGACATTGAGCAATGATGGAGGACGAGTGAGCTGATCAGAGGTGCGGTAATGGAGGAGCAAAAGAGGGGGAAGAAGAAGGGGTTCTGAATCTGTGGAAGAAGAAGGGGATATAGTTTCTTGTTTTACTTTCATTTTACTCCCCAAAATTTTTTATCAAACAAAGCCACGTAAGCATTGAAATGTGGCACTTAACGTGCCACATCAGCATAATTAACAGAGTTAATAACTTCTGCTAACGTGAGGGATGAACATGATGGACGAAATACACATTGAGGGACTGTTTTGCATTTTGGGTCGATTGAGGGACTAAATTGACAGCGAGCTACACTTCCAGGGACCAATTTGGCTATTTACCCCTTTGGGATATCTTTGTAACTTTTTTAGCACCACTAGTGTCCTTGCCGATTATTATAATATTTTCTTTTTTAAAAAAAATATTGTTATTTTTTTTATCTAATGAGTTGCAAAAAAAAAGCTCCTCAAAAGAGTTCAAATCAAATAGTACTCTTTTAGGGTTAGAGAAAAAGAAAAAATGTAAGGAACCAGCTTCTGACTACAAAATAAATTAGACTACTAATGGTGTACTTGGATTAGAAGAGAAAGAGGGAAGAGAGAAAGAGAGAAGAGAGAGTGAGGGAAGGGAGAAAGAGGTGAGAAATAGAGTAGATTAGGGGTGTTTTTTGGTTTAAGGGAAAGATGAGAGAAATAGGGGAGAAAGAGTTGTCTCTCTTCTCTTTGATTAGAGCGAAAGAGAGAAAAGAAAAAGAATACTAGTTTTGAAAAGATAAAAACACTCTTATGTGTTTGATTTAATTTTCTAATTTAATTAACTTAATAGTTATTTTAATTATTTAATTAAATTAGCTAAATATTTAATTTAATTAGCTAAATAATGAATTTAATCATTTAATTTAATTACTTAAATATTTTTTAGTTGTTTAAATTAATTAAATAATGAAAAGAATTAGAAAATTTGGGTGATAAAGTGAGGGTAAAATGGTAAAAGCATAATTCTTGAGCCTTTTCTCCTCACTTTCTTCCCACAATTAGAGAGATTGCAAAAAACACTAAGAGACTGTTTGGTTGAAGAGAAAGAGAGAAGAGAGAGTGAGGGAAGAGAGAAAGAGGTGAGAAAAAAAGTAGATTAAGGGGTTGTTTGGTTTAAGAGAAAGAGAAGAAAAATAGGAGGGAGAGAGAGAGAGTTGAGTCTCTTGGTTTGGTTGGAGCGAAAGAGAGAAGAGAAAGAATACTAATTATGAAAAGACAAAAACTATGTGTTTGATTTAATTTTTTAATTTAATTAACTTAATAGTTATTTTAATTATTTAATTAAATTAGCTAAATATTTATTTTAATTAGCTATATAATTATTTTAATCATTTAATTTAATTAGTTAAATATTTAATTTAGTTATTAAATTTAATTAAATAATGAAAACAATTAGAAAATTAGGGTGATAAATTGAGGGTAAAATGGTATGAGCATAATTATTGAGTTTTTTCTCCTCACTTTCTGCCCAAAATTTGAGAGATTGCAAAAATCACTAAAACAATCATCTCTCTCTCTCTTTCCCATTTCTCCCCTCAACCAAACATGAGAAAACCACTCTCTCTTTCCTTTCTCTTCCTCTTTTCATCTCAAACAAACACACCCTAAATATCATTTGGCTCATGGTGTCTTCTCTTATAAGTTGGTTATATTCTAAGCTTATTTTTATTTGCTTTTCCACTACTTTTTAGCATGTTGTAATGTATTAGTGTTAAACTCTTATTCTCCTCGTAACAAAATATAAACAAAAAAAATCAAGTCTAAATTTAAACAAAATACGCATACTTTTGCTTAAATTTTACAACAGAAAGAGCGACATTTTTATTCTCTTTTTTAATGAAATTCATTTTGCCTATAAAAATATTTCTTTTTTAATATTTGCCCCTCTCATAAAAACAAGGCTTAAATATCATTTACTCCCCTGCAAATATCACGTTTATCCATTTATCCCCCTGCAAAAAAAAAAACTCTCAAAACAAACCTTGTAAATATTAAGTGCTTCTAGTTACCCCTGTTGTTAGTTTTAGCTAACAACGTTAGTGTTGGCTGCCATTTGGGATCTAGTTACCCCCTGCAAATATCACGTTTATCCATTTACCCCCTGCAAATATTAAGTGTTTCTAGTTACCTCACTGCAAAGTCAGCATAGACTTAACGTTGTTAGCTAAAACTAACAACAGTGGGTAACTAGAAACACTTAATATTTGCAAGGTTTGTTTTGAGAGTTTTTTTTGCAGAGGGGTAAATGGATAAACGTGATATTTACAGGGAGTAAATGATATTTAAGCCTAAAAACAATATTGTGCTAACTCCGCCACTGCGCTTACTCTACATCTCTGCTCTCCACCTTGAAGAGTTCTTCTCCCCATCTCCATCCCTACAGGAAGTCTGAGTTATTAAAAATAGTAAATAACAAACTAAAAGTCAATTAATTTATATATATAACTAAAAAATATAATAAAATTTAAAGTTATGTTAATATGGATTATGTAATATTTTTTGATCCTTAGCATTTCATATTGATAAAATAGTATGGGTGTGTATATATAAATTACTAACCCCAATAGCACTTGAATGAGATGGTAGAGGTATCTTCCAGCTTAACTAAGGTCCTGAATTCGAATCCAGCCTTGGGCATGCAGTAGTGTTAAATCTCTTGAGGGAGAGTTTTACTACCCATTGTAGTCCTACTTGACTCGAGGGATTAGTCTCTGCAGTTGTGCGCAGAGGATATCTGATTTATACCTAAAATATATTTATCATTTATCATATATAAAAAGTATACAAATATTCGTTAGAGTTTCATTATATGGTACTTCACTACAAGAATTTAAGTTATTACTGGCTAACTCAATCCCCCAGTAATGCTGAAATTTGGCCAGAAATTCTACATTACTGGCGGATTTAGTCCGCCAGTAATCACCCAGAAAAACGGCCGCAGGTAATTGTTACTGGCGGAATTTCAGCCAGTAATGACTGGAGGATTTACTGGCCGAATTTCAGCCAGTAAATCCGCCAGTAATTACTGGCTGAATATCAGCCACTAAACAACCAAATCCGCCAGTACTGTATTATATATTTATTTAAAAAAAATATTTTTCAAATGGTTTTTTATATTTAAAATTTGTTGATATTTAATTCGTTTTTTATTTAAATTTTTTAAAAATAATTTTTTAATTCATTTATTTAATTCAAAAAATAAAATAATTACTAAATATTTTTTCTAAATGATAAAATTTTCATAAACTTCATGCAATAAAGTACTAATTAAAATATCCATTACAAAATATAAATAGAAATAGTCATTACAAATGCAAATTAAAATATCTAGTAAAAGTACTAGATATCATAGTAGGAGGGTCCAAAGGTGTTGTTGTTGCTGCTGGTGTTGGTGTTATTGTTGTTGTTGCTGTTGTTGTTGTTGTTGTCATCATCCCCAAACCAAGCTAAAACAGGATCAATGTTGGTGTGTGTGTCGAACTGCTGTTGGGGTTGCTGGAGTTGCTGCGGCTGAGGTCGAGGAAGCTGTTGAGACTGCATATGTGGTTGCTGGAATTGCTGTTGAGGCTGTTGCTGCGGCTGAGAGTACGGCTGACCATATGTGCCCCGGAAGGAAGGCTGGATCACACCCGGGTACGGCTGAAAAGCTCCGGCATAAGGCTGGGTATGTTGTGGTGCTGGAAAAAATGATGCAGATGATGACATTGATGGCCTCGTATCCAAATTATAATAACTACTAACTATTATTTATTAATCTATAGTGATTCTAACTATTAAAATAAACAAAATAATTACAAATAACATAATTATTAATAGTAAATATAACACAGATTTTATTTTCATAAGTACAACACAAAACAACACAATTTATACTATACTAAATAATATCTATGATACAAATATAATTAATATTATTTTAACAACACATTATTTTGATTTAATTCCTATTTTTTGATAATAACATTTTATCTTGTCAAAAAAAGATAATAACATTTTATATCATTTTATATATTAAACAATTTTTATTTGAATTTATCTAATTTTATTTTATTTATTTTTAATAAATAATTATTAATTAAAAATAACACTATAATATCAGTATATTAAAAAAAACAGTATATTAGTTAATAATAATAATAATTATAACACATTTATATTTTTTTGTCATACTATAAAAGACTATAATAATAGTATATTATATTTTTTGGAAAAAAATACTATATTATATTTATTTTAATCCGTAAATAATAATTTTATTTTAAAATATCCTAAAAAAACAGTATACCATTATAATAATTAATTTTAAAATATATTATAAAATATCAGTATATTATATATTTTTATAATATGTTATTTAAATCTTACTTTAATTATAAACAGATTTTAAAAATATACAACAATAAACAGATTGTAAAAAAAAACTCATTTTTTAACAATAATTATAAACAGATTTTAAAAACTAATTTTTTAATTATAAACACATTTTAAAAAAATACAACAATATATTATTTTATAATATATCACAGTAATTCGTTTTTAATTAACAGATTTTAAAAAACTTACAACTATAAATATTTAGTAAGAAATAACTTGATAACTAACCGGTAATGAAGAGAAGATTCTGGCTTGATGCTAATTCCGGTTTCTTTTGAGCAAATCTTCAACCAAACTTAAGCAAACTAACAAATATGATATATCAGAAATATTAACAACTCAGCTTTTAAAACAAAATATTAACGAAAACAACCTAATATGAAATATATTCTTACAAACATACCTTCAACAAATCTAGAAACTTTCGTGTAGAACTTGGAGAGAAATGGTGTGAATGAATGGAAAAAAATTTAGACACATTTGAGAGAAATGGTGGAATGAATAACAAATGAGAGGCTTCAGATTTTATAATGGAGGTAAGAAGGAGAAGACGCAACGGCAGGAATGGAGCTCGGTTCAAATTTTCAAAGTCACGAAATATTACTGGCGGATTAAAGGCAGTTTCTGGCGGAAATGTGGCAGCTGACACCCCACGGATTTGACTAGCTGCAGTCGGTTTTCTGGCGGAAATTTGAATTACTGGCGGAATTGGTCTGTGACGCGACATCTCACTGCCATCTTGTCTATATTACTTGCGGAATAAGGCTTTACTAGCGGAACTGCATTACTGGCCATTTTTAACGGTCAATGCGCAGCTTTTGAGGGTATTTTCTGGCTGAAATTTCCGCCAATAAATGCAATTACTGGCGGATATATTTATTTATAAAATTATTTTAGTTTTTCAATTAATTTCCGCCAGAAATTCCTACTCAATCCTCCAGTAAATATACTGGCTGTTTAAATTCGACAGAAATGTTATGAAATCCGCCAGAAACTTACTGGCAGACTAAATCCGCCAGAAATCGCATAATTCCACCAGAAAACTTACTGGCTGACTGATTCCGCCAGAAATGTCTAGCCAGTAATGCAAGTAATTCTTGTAGTGCTTGGACATTTTTAGGTGATCCAAATAAGGAAGTGATGCTACTTTCCATGTGAGGGTGAATTGAAATGAGTGGCTATATGAGTCAAAATGATGCCGTCTATCTTAGGTTGGACACAAAGTGGATGCATTGACTGCTTTTGAATCAAGTATGAGCGACCAGAGAGCAAGCAAGATGATTTAGAGGATGGTCTTCTGAAAGTAAGCTTGTCAACATGTGGTAGGATTTGCGGGTGGAATATGGGTAGTGTGAAATGAGGATAATATGATGTTGAAGATAAAGCAAACTCGCAAGCAATTTATACACATGAAGTCGTAGTTGTACCAAGAGTTGGTGATCCTTATTGGTTTCTTTGCGCTGGATGTTCTTTGCGCTTCTTTGTCTGATATATCTGCATCCCTATATAGTCTTTGGGTCCTACTAGGGAATTTCAACAGATATCTTTGAGCATAAGAGAAGAGTGCCACATCATGGATTAGAGCTACTCAAAACTCGGTTTACTTTTATTCTAAAATCTAAAATCATGAGGAATACCAACTCAGTTTCTACATAAGTCAGAAATACTAATCATAACCCATTGCCTAACATTTTTATTCTAAAATCTAAGACATACATACTATCTCCGCATCTAACTTCTTACAGCACGTTAAGAATTGCTTCAGGAAGTGACTCACTGCACGTCCAATGTGAGCTACCAGAGAGAGCTTCTGTGGTCACCGTGCATTGGGTGGTAGCGAATGCAGTTCCAAACAGATACTTAGTCTCTTAGATAAAAACTTTTCAGGTTGATGGAGGAATTTCCCAATCCTTCGACACTGGCCCAATATCATAAATAATTTCTCTATGACAAGACCATACAAGTTTTATAGCCTCCGGTGTTCCAATTCCTGCGCCCCTGGGGTCACCGGCGGGTCCAAACCTGCAAAAGTATAATGTTCAATTTCAATACATTGAAGCATCAATTTCTTGCATCTGTACAAGCAAATCACTTATAAGATATCAACTTACCAGTGGTTTTGTGGAGCTCCAGTTGTCCTTGCTCTTAGACCGGCGTAAGTAGTGCCATTTACTGAATTCCCAATGACTTCCTGCAGATTTATGTTCACCCATACATGATGATGTCAGATTGAGAACACCAAAGAATTTAATCGATATTTCCAAGACCAAAATGCACAACAAGAAAAGCTGATATGATAGTAGTCGTACTAACGTTGAGACCTAGTACGTACCCACTAAATTTGAGGAATAAAATTTTACCTGTAAAAACAATGGATCATTTGAAACTACAGCTGCAGTTAAGTGTGCATGCATTCTTTCCAAAGCCTCGAACACAAGTGGTAGTTGACTGCTTTTGTAGTCAGTAATAATCTGAAAATATAAATAAAAATTATTTATCTTACAAAAAAAATCAAACAGATATTATATTTAGAAAACAGACATCTGAATAGCTTTCTTTGCATGTTCCAATCTCCTTTTCATACCTGAAAGGGTCCAAATATTTCTTTTGTCACAAGCTCATAATTCTTGTCCTTTAAAATTTCCTCAAGGGGAACATAAACAGCAGTTGGTTTAATAGCACCATAAATTGAAGGAATTGAATGGTCCTCTAAAGGCTGACCCCCAAAGAGCAGCTTTGATCCTGGTATCTCAAGTAATTTTTTCACGTGCTCTAGCAATGAATCAGTGGTAAACTGCAATGTATGAGAAAAGAAAAATGGGAAACTCAAATGATGTCAGACAAATAATGTGCAATGACTGAAAAGATGGATACACTGCCCATATTGTGCCGTATAGAAGTAAGATTGTTGAACTATTCACTACCTTAAAGAGAAAAATTCCATAAACTTCAAGGGCCCCATCTAAACAGTTTTAAATGTTATGTTCTATATCAATTGACTAAAAACATTAATACTTACAGTAAGGACTGGGCCAATTGTCAAGTCCACTAGCTTTCTCCTCTCAGCAAGATCTTTCAACTTAGATACCAAGGAAGTCTTAGACCAGTTCTGAACAAGGGAAATTAAAACCATGGAGTTAGCAGAGCCACAGTATATCAAGTACATCCAGATACATCTACACCCTAGTTTATAAAAAGATTCAACCATGAATAAAGTTTGCAAAAAAAAAAACCGATGCAACTGACCTCATGCATAAATAACAATGACTGTGCTGAGCACTTCTGACCGCTGCATGCATATGCATCCTGGTCACAGACCCATGCAACATAATCTTCCTACAAAAAAAGCAATAGAGAAAATATTATACAACTGAAAATGAGACTGCCATTCTGGAATCCACAAAGAATTGTGAGACACCTGGTTGACATCAGGGCCCAATATTTTCCAGTCAAATCCAGCATCTTCCAATTTAACTCGGCCTTTCAAATCAACAGCCAACTTCTCTGCTACTCTTGAACTACCAGTGAAAAGGGTCATTCTTGGATTTGCCTGTAAATATAATACTACTTCATGATCCAACATCATTATCATATTATAAAAGGAACATGAAGCCACGTACAGATATAGACAGATGATTATTGTAAACTAAAGAAGCTCAAAAGACCGTAAGACCCAACAAAATTACAAAATGAAGTCAATTTGAGTTGAAAACTAAGATCATATGAAACGATAAAACCATGGAGTAGATTGGTAATCTTTAGAAATAATATTTGCTCTGTAGAATAAAGTCAGAAAGAGAAAACGAAGGTATCAAACAGCTAACCTCTAACAGCAACTTGTTCATTGTCTTCCCATCAGAATTTATGAAGTCTACATCTTCCACAGGTAAACCACAGGAATGAAGAAGGCGTAACATTTGCTCCATAACAATACTCACCTACAACAATTTGAGTCAATGATTAAAAGTTAAACTGCAGAAAGGTTTGAATTTTAAAAGCAAATAAAATTAATATTTCCAAAATCCAACAGAAAATAAGAATGCTTAAGATCATATTCAAGAGACACAACAGATTCTATTACTGAATGAAAATAACTATCAAATCTGGTAATATTGCATGGCGGGAAAAATACATAATCTCCCCCCACCCGCAAAGAAGAAAAAGTGAAAAACCATTGCATCAAAACTACTTTCACCATAATAATTGCGGTCAACATATAATGTAGCGTAGAAGCTAGTAATGTAATGCATAAAAGTCCACAAATCAGAACCAACAAATACCTTGCTATCAACTTTGAGGACTGGCTTGTTGCCCATATAAAGTGCACCCATTAATTGAAGGACTGGAATCTCTAAGGGAAAATTGAAGGGAGTAATGATTGCCACCTGCATAACAAAGCTTCACCTTTGAGATTATACTAGGATGGGAAGGTGAAAGTTAATAGTGTGATAAAATATCTAAAAATTCACTCAATAAGCCAGACACAGACACTCAATGAATAACTGCACAAGAATACACATGTCACCACTAATCTAAACCAAATCAGAAAACATCCCACTCCCCATCCCATTTCTTGAATTGAAGAGTCACAGAACAAAACATAAGATACAAGAAATTAAAAACTTTTGTTCGATCAAAGAGAGCATTTATCTTATAAAGTCTGAGCTCTTGTAAGCAAGAATACCAAAGTCAAGTCCAGCATTTTGTCTTTCCATCATATGTAACCAATTGAAACCTTGGGCGGTATTTCTTGCTCTTCTCTTTTCTTTTGTGGGGGTACAGTCTTTATTTTACTTAATAACCACAAAATGAAATAGATAGTCCAACACTCCAACCAACGGCATCAATGTAGTGGCTTGATATACAGATGCAACTGAATTGGCATACCAAACAGTTATACCATGTTCCACCTTTATTCTGAAGCAGAGTTAGAGATTTATAACATATTACTAGGTTTTATTTTAAAAAGTAATTTTTATTTTTTACTTTTCATTCATTCCATCTCTTACAATCTTAAATCAATTACTAGCATAAATTAACTTGCTTGACCTCAAGGTAATTGATAATTTTGGCACAAAGGTAGAGTGGTGAGAGAATGACATGGACTTTTTTTGCATCCTTTCAAACAGAGTATACCAATTTTAAAAAAATAAAACACTATCCTTACCGGACCATATGGCCAACGAAAACCATGACTTTGCTGCCCAAGATGATTTCCAGGAACTGCAAAAGACCTGGCCAGGAAACGAACCTGCCAAAAGATTTGTTGAAATGAAGTACGGACAAAGAAGAAATCACTAAATGAATGGTATGAACTTCGTAACATCCCATGACAACCATGGAAGATAATGTTAGTTCTATCTCTCCTCTCCCCCATGTATGTGTTAGAATTAAACTATTCCACTAATGAACAATTAAATGAATTCAGAAGGAAATTGACCCTATCCACCAGTAAGGGTATCTATTAATTAAATGAATACCAATTTAGGTTCTTCCATCATTCCATATCATAAAATGGCATATCCATTCTTGGGATTTCACTCATTTAGCAAAGGCAAGTCTTATTTCGATGTACCTGATCTCCGCAGAAATTCTCTAAAAACTTCTGCGTCACATAAACTTCCCCAAAAGCCTGCTGGTAACTCTTTGGAGAAACTCTCTGTATTAGCCTTGCAAAGAATTCTGAAACCTGAGAGTCATGTAGAATAAATCAGTTTCCAATGAAGGAAAAAGTAGATCTTGAATAAAACAGGTGATAATAAAAAACTCAATATAGTAACATATACAACCGAAGTATTTTCCTAATAAATAGAATTAGCTAAACGATTCAAACAACATCATAATGTTTTGTCAAATTCAATAAAGTAATGTGCAAAAAAGATAGTATTGTTAGAAATACCTTAGGAAGTGATAGCATGTGGGCTGCCTTAGCAGATATCTCTCCATACATAAGATATCTGCAAAAGATTTATGAAAAAGAACATCTTAAGAAGACTTCATAAAGATGGAAAATATGAATGTGATTATTCTGCAGAAGGTTTATGAAAAAATAACACCTTAAACTTCATAAAGATGGCCAAAATAAGTATGTGATAATTCATACCAAAATACATGCAACAAAAAGTGCCTGAATCTGTTGTATTCTTGAAGTGAATATGACAAATTTGTCACAGTAAAAAGTTTATTTATTCACATTCTTATGTTAGGCAGCTTAAGAATCCATGGTCCCACGTATTCTAGATAATCCTTTTAGCAGAAGTATGAAACCAACTGGGTTGGAAGTTCGTTCTGTATTCTGAATTGTTTAATCAGGAAATATGGAAAATCATTTGAAAATGATTAGCACTTCCAATCACACTTTGCAAACCAACCATCTGAAGATTCAGCACACATTTCCATTTCAAAAGGAAAGTAACAAAATTGTTTTCTATCAAGAAACAAATATTTCATTGACGAAAATTGCCAAAAATTCCTGGGGATAGTCTAGATATCTACCCATGCATGCTCATCATAAGAACCTATTTGGACAACAGTCTCGTATAATATAGACAACATAAAGCATAGGGTTTATATTGAACGCTGAGGCTCCAATCAAATTTTGTTTTTATACCCAAGATAGCAATCATCATCCAAGAAAAAAAAATGAGTTTCTATAGTGGAATTGAAGAAATAAGAAGTATAATCTGCACGTACCTCTCTGGTGCCTTAAAAGGATTGTGCAAACCATGTTTAGGACAGCTAGTCAAGCTTTCCACAAAGGGCTGATAAGTCAAACAAATGGAAAATATTAGTCAACATCTCTGTTTAAACTAACTGTTGAATTCCATACAACTCATCTATAGCCTTCAAATTGAAATTTTTGTTTCTTCTCTTTATTTTGCATGAAATGACGAGAACCCCGTCTCACACACAGAGGTTGAAGTTTTAATCTTGAATCTCGTATTGAAGCAATAGGTGTGGTGAGAGGTGATTGAAAAGGCAATGCCTCAGTCGCTTAATATTTCATAGTTTGAAGACTGAGGAAGTAATAAATGAATACATTCTCCAACATAACAAGTTGAAATTTCACTAACAGCAGTCTTTTTAGCACGCAACAAAAGGAATATACTTCAAGGAACGAACCTGAATGCCTGCTTCATCAACTTCAGCAACTTTAATAAATGGCTCCCCATTTAAAGGATCTACAACTGTATTCCAGTTTGAAGCTCCAACCCATTTACCCTGCACTGAAAGAGAAGACAATACATCCAGAGTCATCAAAGCATGGAAGACCAAGATTGATTAAAGTTGGATTTATTGAAAAAATATGCAATACGGCAATTTACTAACACTCGGTACCATTCAGATTTTGATGAATATGAGAAGAAATGATATTATGGGAAGCATTTTAAGAATCTATCCTTTTCCATGACATGACAATTTTTTTTATAAACTTAACTTTCAAAAAACCGCTCTTGGTTTCATGAATGCTTGAACACTAGGTTTGACACCTTGCAAACAGAATCATGGTAAAATAGAAAGGAAAAAAGAACTGGGAAAATTATTATGTTTCTCAATCTTTATTCATCAAAATCATCCAAGTATTATAGAATTCATAAGAATAGTACCACCCTATGTGAGAAGAACAAAAACATCAAAGGCTGTGGGGCATACCCAAGTTCAAAACTTCAGCAGGCCTTGCACCTGATATCTCTTCTGCTTCTACTGTAGCAAGTGGTAATGAATGAGCACACCTGATAGACATTGTAAAAATGAATTTAACTCTCAAAGCATAATAAAATGTTTTCAAAATTATAGTAGTGAAATGAAGTAATAAACAATAATAGAAATAAATACAACAACAAAAGAACATTTATAATCAAGGTCTTAAAAAAGATCCACGGCTGTGATTTGGGCTGCGACATCAAGGTTTTTGATGTCTCCGCGACTGCCTCAATTGCAATTGACCACGATTCTCCGAATATTAAAGATTGTGACACGATCATAACCGTGATCTAAAATCATGAAGTTAATACTGGTATTTTTAAAGATGAAAAATTTGGAAGAAATTACTTAATGGCTATTGTTGCATGATTGCATCCTTGTGAACAGCGCCTAAGCTGTTTTTGACTTGAGTTTTCAAAAAAAAAGCGGTTATTTCAAATCGAACTATTGAAATTATAGTAATTACTCAGATAGAAAGTGAAACAGATGATTAAGTTCAAATCTGTGTCAATTTTGAAGATAAAAAAAATGATAGAAGAAGAAGAAGAAAAATTACCGGGAAAGATTAAAAGAAGCAAAAGCATTGTGGTTGTTTCGAGATGAAATCCTCGTAGCTCTACTGAGAGAAAACCTGATCATTTTGTTGCCTTTAGTTTCTGAAACCCTCACTCACTTTTTAGTTCACTGCAAACTAAAATGCAAGATCCTTTCTCTATCTCTCTCACTACCTATTTATTCGTTCAAAGATTTGATAGCAAATTAGAAAGCACATGGGATGATGGATCCACGTAACAATGAGTCAGTTAGTTACTTCAGTCCCAATCCCAAAAAAATATCACTGGTCTTCCGTATGATAAACACGTGTATTTTTTTAGTTTTTTTTTGACCAAACGTGTATATTTTTGTCAACACTAGAATGTTAGGTTGTTTTTTTGAACATTTCATGGATAATGGGCATAGGCCACAACATTACACACAGAGTGAGAACATAACCATAACCGGGTCCATACAGCAATAAGTTTGACCATCACTTTTTCCACACCCCTCCCTACTCATCCCACACCCCTAAACACTCTAAAATCTAAAAATACCCCTTACTCAAAAACACTCTTTCTCCCTCTCAAACCCCTCACACCCTCTCACACCCACCAAATACACTCCCAGCCGAAACCCTCTCCCTCTCCCTCACACTCTTCGACTTCTCCCTCTCCCAAACCCACTTAATCTTCGATTTCAAGTTTCAATCTCGTAATCCACACATAAGGTACACGATTACTCACTCTCTTCTCTTTGCATTTTGCTTGTTTTGCTGTGTTTATGCCTTTTTTCCACTGTGCAAATCGCGAAGCATTCGATTGAGGTCCATCAAATGCGTTCTGAGGAAGACGACTCACGAAAGCGTTCGGTTGAGCCCTCCCGAAAACTTTCGGTTGAGGTCAACCGAACGCTCTAAAACCTGAAACATATTTTACACGTCTGGTTGGGGTCAACCGAATGTGTATTCGGGTACCCCCCAACCGAATCACTGTTATTTTTTTTCAAAAATTGTATTTTAATTTTTAAATATGTTTTTTTTTTCAGTTATGGCCAAGACCAGAGGTGCTCATTCTCAGTCACAGCCTGAGCCTCGGGGAGCCAGGCCACCTATGACGGTTTCAAACCGTAAACGGAAGGAGGAAGCACTTGTTTCTACTGTTGGGCCTAGCAGAGGTAGGGGTAGGGGTAGGCGTGCTGAGCAGCCCCCAACTGTACACGAGGAGGACATTGATTATGATATTGAGAGAGACGCTTACCATCCTGCAGCTGACCTGGCTGGTCCTGCTGAGGACTTTAGTGCTGCTCATGTTCAGGAGGCTGCTCATGTTCAGGATCCTGCAGCTCTTTCGTCTTCTGCACCTCCTTCCACTGTTGCTGCTCCTCGTGCCACATTCCCTTTTCCTGGTGGCCCGGAGGATAGATCTGTGTTACCCACTTACGGGTCTCACATTGCTAGATCCATATGGGAGGGCACTGTAAGTAACTCACTTTTTTCTTTAAATAATTTGATCATTAGTTTGTTTCATTACTTTGGTTTAATATAGCATTCCATAATGCAGGATCGTGACCCCTTGAATCTTGTTTCACACGGGGTTCCGCAGATAGAGGCCCCTCATACAAACATTATTGATTTTCTGGAGCGTTCTAGACTGCTACCGCTGAGGGAGATTGGATTTCCAACTATCATTGGTGGGCTCGTCAATGCATTCATAGAGCGGTGGCAGCCGGATACATTATCATTTCACCTCCCTATAGGTGAGATGACCATCACTCTTGATGATGTCTCGGCATTGCTCCACTCCCAGTTATGGGGAATTTTTATGATATGCCAGACTACACCAAAGTCGAGGCAGGTAGTGTACCCTAGGGCTATAGAGGAGGAGCGATGGGAGGATGCTGCTAGGGCTTATCTGTGTTACTTATTGGGCTGGGGGGCGTTCGCCGACAAGTCAGGCAACAATGTCAAGTTGGGCTATCTGAGAGCTCTGGTTGACTTTGATGTTGCTGGTGGTTACACACGGGGAAGGATGGCCCTGGCCCATCTATACGCCCAGCTTGGGGACGCAAACAAGCCCAAAAATAAGTAGATGGGTGGCTACATGGCTTTACTTCAGGTATCTAATTTGTCCAGTTTATTTTGATGTCTACATGGCTCTATTATATTTAATTTGTCCAGTTTATTTTGATGTCTCTGTATGGTTACTAAATGCATTGATATATTCATTACAGGCATGGATCTTCGAGCACTTCCAGGGATCTCCCTTTGGCATAAAGACGGTGGACCCAGCTTATGTTGAGACTCAGTCACGTGCGAAGAGATGGGTTGCTGATACCACACTTTCGCTGCCCAGGCATGTTGTTCGACTATCCTTGGATAGGATGCACCCTGATGAGGTCACCTGGCAACCCTACACTGGTCATAGAGCTACCTGGCCCTTTAAGCTCATCAGTCTATTTAGAGGGCACTTAAGGAACGCTGGCTGCATGGTGGCCTACATGCCAGGTCGTGTCTTGAGACTGTTTGGGCATGTCCAGGGGATACCAGAGGACCCTAAACCCACCACTAGAGCTGTCCTTACACGAGACATGACTGACGAGAGGTGGTCACATTTTGACCAGCATTTGGTAGAGAGGGGGCCCTCTATTATCCCGGGTGCGCCAGACACCATGCCAGGGTATGTTGCTTGGTTGGTGAGGTCTCACACCAATTCCTTATGCCGTCTAATTATGTGGTGCTGGAGGATGAGCCTGATACTAGACAGGTACGTGTCTTTTACATATTTTTCTATTAACTTTATTAGTTTTAAAATATGTACTTAATTAATTTTTTTATCTCATAGGCCATGCCAGATGTGGTTCGGATGGTGGATGACATGGAGCGTGCGTTGGATGGTATTGTTCCATGAGACACCCAGCCATGGCGAGTACTCGAGGGTTTGAAGGCCCTCGTGAGGCCATTCCGTGGGCTTAGGAAGTATGGTTGTGTGTATAGTAGGAGGAGCCGGAACACACAGTAGGATTTTTTTTGTATGGATATTATGGTTGTGTATATAGTAATTTATATTTCGGTTTACAGTTTAAAACACCTATTCTTTTTTTTTTTTGAAAGTTTTAAAAACACCTATTCAGTTTACAGTAGAATTTTTTTAAAAAACATAACACCTATTTGGGTGCCCCTGTCCGAATAAATTCGGTTGGGGTTGTCCGAATATATTCGGTTGGGGCCAGCCGAACCTTTGAAAATTTGAAAAAGGGGTGTGTCTCAAAAAAATAACTGTTCGGTTGTGCCTAATCGAAAATATTCAGTTTACCCTAGCCGAATCGGCGAACTTAGCGCTTTTCATTAATAGCATATTGGTCATTTCGCAGGATTTGGGAGGTGTGGTGAGTAGGAGGGGATGTGGGAAAAGCATGACCTATAGTTTAAGGCTAAAAGATGGCCCAATAATGCCAAAAAACTAAAAAAAGGCTAGAATGTTAGGTTTTAGATTTACGTTTACCAAAATTGACCAAATAAAAAAGATTTACGCTTACCCTTTTTTTTGGGTTTTTTTTTACCCCCACAAAAAAATTTATTCCAAAAATACTCCTATAAAATTGTTAATAACGGATTTACATAAACCATAAATAAATCCGTTTTGAAAAAAATAACAAAACGGAAGTAAGTTAGCTTAGGTAAATCCGTTTTTACCAAAATTTTGCCAACGGATATATTGAACAATTTATAAATCCGTTTTTGTAATTTTAACAAAACGGAATTACGTTTTTTATATAAATCCGTTTTTGTTACGTGCTGCTAACAAATTTACCTGATCATAAGGTAAATCCGTTTTGTTAATTATCAAAACGGATTTATCTAGGTTATAGGTAAATCCGTTTTTATTTATATGGGTAAAATATGTTTTTAGTCCCTACATTAACGGACACGATTCCACTACCAGATTTGATCAACGGCCCACTTTATTGGTGATGACCGTGAGGTCACTAGTAATAAAAAAACAATACCAATAATAAAGTAGTCTAAAATAGTTCAAACAGTACAATCCGAGCACTAATCACTAGGTGATATCAAACTCTCAACGTAGACGATCGGGACCAAACAAACATCATCTCTCTGAAACATGGTGCTGTTTTGAAGACGTTCAATTTCACGAGTCTTGAAAGTACCATCACTAGAGTTGTAAACAAACAACCTTGAGAAGAGCTCCACAATCACCTCTTCATCTTCAGAGTCCTCAGAAACATACAGTGCTCAAGCATTTCAATATAGATTGTTACCGAATCGAGTAGCAATATCTGCTGTGGGCACACTGAACAGTTTAGTCCAAGACTTCGTAACGCCATACTACTTCATGACCCAGATATCAACATATAGTAAACGATGGAATTTGGGGAGTCTTGATGCCTGCTTTTTTTTGGATTTACTGGCTGTGGTTTCATTACAATCGGAGTAGGTTGCCCGAAAACCGATTTTTTAGCCTAAACTATTCACACGACGTACAACATCGTCACATGTTAACGAATATCTACACACTAAACGGAACAAAAAGACAACTCATATTCATATCTATTTTATTTTTTTAAAAAAATTATTTTAATTTTTTAACAGATTTCTCACTTTTATTTATTAATTATTTTACTAAACGGATTTATCTATTTATTAGATAAATCCGTTTTGAAAAAATTCAAAATGAATTTATCTAATAATAGATAAATCAGCTATTAAAAAATAACAAAATTGGATTTAAGTATTTCTTAGGTAAATCCGTTTTGTAGGTTTAGAAAACCGGATTTATCTAATTAAATATAAATTCGTTTTTGGTTTTTTCCAAAACCGGATTTATCTAATTAAATGATAAATCCGTTTTGGGGAAAAAACCAAAAACGGATTTATATTTAATTAGATAAATCTGTTAAGTGTTTTATTGAGGGGTATTCTCGGAATATCAAATTGTGTGGGGGTATAGGGGGGAACTGTGGGGGTACAAAATAAATCTTTTTTTTTCGTCAGAACGCATACCCTTTAAGTGAGGGCCTTGACCTGGGAAGGCTTTGGGGTAAGAAATCCCCAATGCGGCCCGATTTTCGTTTAATCCCAAAATATCTCTCAAAATTTACACTATTCCTGGAATTACAAAATTTACACTATTCCCGGATTTTGTAATTTTTTTGACTTCCAGATTTATGTTTTTGACATAAATCCGGAATTAAAAAAATACATTCCGGATTTATGTTTAATCCGGAATTAAAAATGAAGTGTTTTAAAAAAATTGACTTTTACCTACGGACATAAACCGTCACTAAACGTGAGGTATCTGTGGATATTAAGAAGTAGTTAAACAGATTCTGGATATTTCATATTTAGTGACGGTTTCTGTCCGTAAGCAAAAGTTAATTTTGTTTTTAAAACACTTCCTAAAATTAATTTCCAATTCCTGATTTATATTTTTGACATAAATCTATAATGTATTTTTTTAATTCCAAATTTATGTCAAAAAAAACATAAATCCGAAAGGAACAAAAATGTGGGGGGGTATGTGTGAAAATTAAAGGGTAAAATGGGAAGTTTGGGTAAAATGGCGGGTATGGAGTCTAAAGAGGGAGGTACAAAAATCGCCAGCCTTTTTGTTCGCTGGGAGAGTCGGGTGTGGGCGAGATGTGTGGGTGAGTTGGGTCAGATTAGGGAGAGCAGACTTTGCAGTTAGCCAGGGCAGGCCCACCCCCCCCCCCCCAAATTGGCCCATTTAGAGCGTTGAATATTTCGGCCCAATTATGCCTACACTTTCAATCGGTTGAAAAAAACTGATAAGTTTAACCAAACTTTTAACATATCAATAGAGCTGGCAAAGCGGGTTACTCAGCCCGCATCAGGGCAGCCCACTTTGGGCCCGAGCTTTTACAGACAATGTATTATTGAAAAGAAAAACAAAATTACGCCACCACCAATACAATTTTTAACGATAGTAAAAAAAAATACAAGTTTTAACTAAGGACAAAATCATCAAGGCTCAAATATGGTTCAAAGCAAACAATATCTTGAAATCGATATCATAACTTGAGGTCAGAATAGTTCCAAAATTGATTTTTTTTCCCCATGGTGCCTCCTCATTCGTCCTTGCAAACCATTATGTTCCAAGGGTTTTTTTTTTTTTTACCCCCACCACCTCCCTCTCTACCCCCATCGACCCTGCAAAAAGACGCAATTGCCCTTCACAAAAATTAAAAATCCCGAACGTATCCTGATTTCAATTTTTTTTTTTGGAAATCGGATTTAGGTAAATCCGATTTCCACTAAAAAAATTAAAAAATTTAAATCGGATTTAGGTAAATCCGATTTCCACTAAAAAATTTAAAAAAATAAAATCGGATTTACCTTAATTGGGGGTAAATCCGATTTGTTATTTTTAAAAGCGGATCTACCCCCATATAAGGTAAATCCGCTTTTAAAAATAACCAAAGCGGATTTACCTTATGTGGGGGTAAATCCGCTTTGTTAACCTAATTAATAAATAACTTAGTTAAAATTTTAGATACAAATTTCGACCGTCTTTTGGTTCTGTTTAGTGTGTGGTTCGTTAACACGTGACGATATTGTACGTCGGGAGAATAATTTAGGCTAAAAAATCAGTTTTCGGGCAACCTACTCAAATTGTAATGAAACCACATTCTTTAAATCGGAAAAATATCAAGGATCAATACTCCTTAAGAAGGGACTTCTTTCAGGACTGGGGACCTCAAAATCCCAAATTCCATCGTTTACTATTTTATATTAATTTTTTTAATTTTTCATAATCTCCAAAAAATCTGAAAAAATTTGCATAACCTTATTTTGGTTTTATTAGATTTTTAGTGGTGTTTTTATAATTTTTGGATTAGTTTTGGCTGTTTAACAGATTTTTAGTAGCATTTTATAACCTTTTTCAAAAAATTAAATAAAAAACAATTTTTTTAATACCAAAATCGGATTTACCTTAGGTGGGATAAATCCGATTTTCTTTTTTTAGGGAAATCGGATTTACCTTAGGTGGGATAAATCCGATTTTCTCTTTTTTTAGGGAAATCGGATTTATGTGCCCACCAGGTAAATCCGATTTCCAAAATAACAAAGCGGATTTAACTTCAGCTAAGGTAAATCCGCTTTGTTATTTTTGAAATCGGATTTACCCCCATCTGAGGTAAATCCGACTTTAAAAATAACAAAGCGGATTTACCTTAGATGAAGGTAAATCCGAGCGAATTGTAAGTTGGGCAGGGGTATTTTCGGGTTTTAGCAATTTGATGGGGGTAGATGGGAGTTGATGGGGGTACAAAAAAAAAAGGCCATGTTCCAATATGGGTGGCCCACCTTTGCGGGTCACCGAGAGTCAATTAGTCAAATAGTGGGCTGGGGAAGTTGTGTCCAAAAATGGTGAGGCATCGGCCTACCAACCAAGGCCCAGGAAGCTAGATGAACCATACAAGAAAATAAATACAAAATTTTACAGTTTCAAAATCAAATATATTAATGATAAAATATTTTGCAAGTAGTATTACAAAATCAAGTAGTGTCGTGTGAATCACTCAAAATAAAAAAATATGTATATTAGTCAATGCATTATGCTTCTAATTAGGAAATAGTAGTATATGAAATATTCAATTACTATCTTTCATTCTCTCTTAGGCTGTATAACAGGACAAAAAAATATTAGACGTCAACGGAGTTGATCCCTAGATTGTCTCTATGCTAATTTAAACTAGAAAATAAAAGGCTGTCTATTAGTCTATTACGAATACTAGTATTACCTAATATTACGATTAAGCAACATGGTCTTGTCAACAAAAAAAGTAATGCGGAAGAAAAAAACACAGCCGTAAAAATTAACCCTTTAAGTGGATCTCAGTTCGTTGATTATTAGTATTTACAGTTGTGGGCGAGAATATCTTGATTTTTTTTAAAGAAAATATTACGATTAAGTATTACCAAGCATATATACAAGTGGACAACTTGTATATTGACAAATTATGTGGTGACCACCGTTCAATGTTTACATACTATCTGTCACTTGCCAACCTCCCTTACCTTCCTCATTTATATATGTCTGATGATGCAGGACATGTACATGTGTGATACTAAATTCACGAGTTGTCTATAGATAAATACGTGATCCATTTAATACTACATTAATTAATTGTGTTTCCATTTAGAGTTTATTTCATACACGAATATTTAGATGACTCGCCTTATATTATACTCTCATAGTCGTAGGTCTTGTCCATCGACTATTTTAATTTAATTATTAGCGGGTGCATACGTTTATTTTATGTGTAATTAATTTGTGTGAAGGTTAATTGATTATAAGACTCTGTTATCCGACTGCAATTTAATAATTGTTAAAAAGTCAAGATAAAAATATATAAAAAAACTTATGCCAGATTTATCATAGGTAACAGATTTAACTATATTGTATCTATATTCCACGCAAAGTTTATATGTAGGTTTTATTCACGTAATTCGGTACAAAATGAAAATGAAAATGTAAATAAAATAACTTTTTTAGTTTTATTTTTTTACTGCTGTCAAAAAAAAAGTTTTATTTTTTTACTATTTTATTTTATTTTTTTACAAGTTTCCTTTAATAGAGGTAGTTTTTTTGAGACATTATCAAACAGTAAATATTGACCCCACATTGGGTACGGAGCAGCGTTAAAACTCTGGGCCAGCTCTCCTGCCCCTCAAGGCACCTACAACGAGCGAGGGATTAGTCACTGTTATCAATGCCACTACAAAAAACGGAACATATTGCGGGGGGTTTTTTGTGGAGGTTTTAAAAAAAACCCCAGTTTAGCGTAAAAAAAGGAATCGTTCATGTCCTGGTCAAAAAATTTGTTGCAATTTGAGGAGGTTTAAAACCCCCGCTGTTTGCAAAGAAAAACCTCCGCAAAAATCTTTCCCTCTTCTCGCTACCTTTCTTCAACAATCCCTCTTCTCACTGTTCAGTCTCGCTACCTTTCTTCAATCTTTCCCTCTTCTCACTATTCAAGCTTTCCCTCTTCAATATCTCCCTATTCGATTCATTCTTTCCCCACCAATTGCTTTAGATTTCTCAAGATGAAATTGGGTTCCCTCAATCTCGCGAAACCCTAACCCCTCTCTCTTTCCTCAGTTTCGTGAAACCAGCGACATCTTCATCCGCTCTCGCTCATCTCCATCTCGTGAAAACCACTGTTTGCGTGAAATTTCTGTTTGCGTGAAACCATTGTTTGCGTGCTATTTTGAGGTAAATGTCTTGGCTTCCTTTTTTGCTTTGATTTTGTGATATAAATACGACATTAGTGAGATTTTGCACATTGATTTTGTTATTCTGTGATTATGAGATTTTAGTTAATTGATTTTGTGATTTTGTGATGTTTGATTATTTGTTTAATATGCCTTGTTTCGTTGTCGTATGGCTTATTGTTGTCGCTGTTGCTCATTTTAGTTAATTGAGAACATGCACCAAATATGAGTAGTGCGAATTTTATCTCTATAAACTAGCTAGCATTTGAACAATTTGTTGGTACACACAATCAACCAATCAATCAGCAGTTTTTTTTATGATTATAAAAAGTTCTTTTTTTTTATCTTGTCTTTAGTATTTCTTATCACCTAACTTAACGTTCTTTAAAGTTGTTAGGAAACTCATAGCTAAGAGACAAAGTCTTTTCTTTAGAACAAAACAAATCAAACTAATTCATGGCACCATTGTTGAAACATTGGCTGAGAATTCGGCTAATTTTTTATCCACGTCAACAAAGCCAAAATTCATAAGCGTCGTTCATCACTTCCGGATAAAAAAATAGGAGAGATACATTGACTTTAGGGTGGAAATACCATGTCTTTTCTGTCTCTCATCTAATAGTGTCTCTCTCATTTTATTTCATTTTTCTATCTCGAGATCTTTTAAAAAGAAAGTCTAAATTACAAAAGATGTGTTGTCTCAAACTCAATGTTTAAAAACCGGGCCGATGATGGAGCTGACGAGACATCTGAGTCATTTGTTCAATTGGTTCAATCATATACCAGATGACTAATAATTAAATTATATTTAAATTTTGGGGAATAAAGAAAAGAACCAAAAAAATCATTTTGAACAATCTAGTCTAATAAGCGGGTCAATTAACCGCGATTCAATTTGGCTTTGGGCGGTTTAAAAACAAATTGCGGTCCAGTCCAGTTTTGAACGAACCATTAGACTGGTGAGTTTTCAGTTTAGCCGGTTGAACCACCCCATCTAGAGAAGAATTACAATTTATTTAAACTTTTAAGTGAAGGGTATACGCCAAAGGCGCAATGGAAGAATCACTAGGTTAAATTGCTTGACTCGAGGGGAAGACCAGGAAATCTACATGCATATATATACACAAGAAGAAGAAAGGGAAGGCTCCGGTCACTGGTTGGGGCAAAAAGTTTGACCTGAAACCTTCGTTGTTGTTGGCCCATGTGACTTAACAAATTGTACGAAACTTCAAAGCTGGTACCAATCACAAATTTTACTTTTTTATTGTATTTTAATAATTAGTCAAATCCTTTCAAGAGTCAAATGCAGGTCCTCTCTCTCTAGCTAGTTTTTCTATATTAACATACAAAGAGAGGCGACTTTGTTTGAAGACTTCAGAAAACATATCTAAGAGAAGGAAGAGAAAATAGGCAATCTTTCATATATACATGGAGAGTGCTTCCGAGAGATCTGGTGATGGAGGTAGTGGACTCAATGAAGAAAAAAGAAGTGAGCATAGTATTGGTGATGATGAAGACCATCATCATAAACAAGACACCCTTGTTGAGGTGAAGATTAATTCTCTCCTTCTATTATTCAGCTATTTAAGTGCCATCAATTTTAGCTTTTAAATGAAACATGATCTCTTTCAGTCTTTCTAGCTATACACGAATCTTAGGTTGTTTTGATAATTATGTTTGTTTTTTGAAGAAATTATTTATGTTAGATAGTCTTGTATTTCTACATCTGAAATCCATCTTGTTAAAAAAAAAATACAATTATATTCATAAAAAATTGTTCAAATTTAGACTAATTAAATACATCAAAAAATTCTTATATTTAAAGCTGAATGGAGTACTGATATTTATATAAAATTAATTAACCTGGATGGATCATCATATTCATCAGGTCCCGAATTCATGATGTTCTTCCCTTTTTTCCTACTCACTATGTTGTTTTCCAAAATTTAAACATATTAAATATTAAAAATGGCTATTTTTTTTCTTCAGTGAATTCTTTCCATGCATCCAAGGCAAACATGCACACTCCAATAGAGATTATATAGGAAGATTTAATCAATTAGTTTGCTTTTCTTCTTAATTCATACTTAGTTTCTTAAGTTTTGTTAGCCGGTGTAATAGCCATTTGACTTGTTTTGACTCGGTCTCTTAATTGTACATGGTTGAGGTATTCCTTGTACCTCATTTAATTCAGTTTGACTTATAGAAAAAAAATCCTAAAATCATCACCTGCAATTCTACTAAACCCCACACACACATACACAACATTAGCTTAAGAAAACACAATACATTAATCTTCATTAAATTACCTGGTATGATGCGTGCTAGTTTTTTTTTGACAAGATGATGCATGCTGGTTAAAAGTTGTGATTTACATATATATCATTAAGATAAAAAAAAGGATATATGATATATATATATAAGATAAAAAAAAAGATATGATGATGTATCTAAAACCATTTTTTGAATGGAACGTATCTATAACCTGACAAGTAGTAGATATTTTCTTTTAGATAACCAATTGTATTAAGAGGTGTACAAGGGGTGCACCAACCCGTTACACCTAGGGCCTCGTTAAAACCTACGAGAGTCAAAACCCAAATAGAGAAAAAGAGTACCCGACTACGTTACTTATTATATCAACATTACGGTAAGAGAATATTACAATGAAGCGGTAGATATTGAATTAGTCAACAATATTGGAAAGATAAGATTAAATTTGAAAAGAAGACGTCGGCTGAGAAAGTAATACACACATGTACAGTCATGCATACGTGATCTTTTGCAAAAGTCAATCGAATATATGTTATCATTTTTTTGGCTGATACACTAATGAGGGTTTAATGTCAATTAATCTTACACTTATGGTAAGAGTTGACCCATGCATGTGCCAGAAAGTAAACTAATGATATCTAAAACCTTATAGGAGTAGTATATTCATCTAGCACATGCAGGTTAATTAAAATTAATAAGTATATTCCCAATAAATGGGGAAAATGAATGGGAAATATTCAATGTTTCTCATGTAGTTTCTCACTGAATGCACTCTCATTTTCTTCTGATGTGGAAGGAAAAATTACACAGTCGGTATAGACCTAATTCATGCCATGCACATCCATGAACTAAAAAAGGGAAAAGTACGTAATAGGAGGAAATTGCATCTGTTCATGAATATATTAATTTGATGTTTGTCCAAAAAAAAAGAATACTAACTTGATGATTATATTAATCTGTGCTATACAGGAACTAGCCACGGCTAATAAGAAAAGATCAATGGTGGAGGCTGAATCAAGCGCATTCCTAGCCAAAAAGAAAAAGGTTAAATTTGTTTATTTCCCCTCTCGTTTTAAACAAGTTGTTTCAATTAGGATCCAAAGAAGCTAATATGGTTGCTTTGCAATTGCAGGTAGATGATCAGCTTGAGACTACAAAAGCCCAAATGGATGAAGTAAGAGAAGAAAACAAGCAGTTAAAGATGAACCTGAACAAAATAATGAATGAATACCGGGCATTAGAACTCCAATTTCACAATATGGTTAAGCAAGAAACAAAAAAGCATGCAGCTGAGAAAGGAAATGATTTTAAGCATCCAGAAATGATAGAGGAATCAGATGTTTCCCTAAGCCTTGGAAGAGTTCCAAGAAACGATGAGAAAGTTAAAGTCTCTAAACCACTAAAGGGTGAGGAGTTTAACGAAGACTTGTCTCTTGGACTGGACTGTAAATTTGAAACATCAAAATCTGGAAGCACAACTGAAGGTTTGCCAAATATTCCAAGTCCGATTAATAGTTCTGAAGTATCAAAAGAAGAAGTCAAGGAGACTTGGCCACCATCTAAGGCACTAAAGACAATGAGAGATACAGATCATGATGAAGTTGCTCAGCAAACTCCTGCAAAGAAAACTAGAGTTTGTGTTAGAGCAAGATGTGATACCCCAACGGTAAATTCCCTCTCTCAGCTCAATATTCCATTTAACATTGGTTTAGTTAAACTAGCCAAAAATTAAAAAATAGTTTGTTTTTCATATATATAAGTTAAAATTATTTGAAACTCCAGCGACGAAAACGACCACGCTGATAGGTGTCGGTTCCACGTAAATATATATGGAAAATGAAAAACTATGGACATTCTCGTTCAACTTCTCCGGCCTTTTTGCAAGTGAAAAACTATGAATAATAAATAGAATTAAAATATATATATATATAAGAAAGTCATTTGTTCACTACTTTTTGATTTCCTAAAACAGATGAATGATGGATGCCAATGGAGGAAATATGGACAAAAGATTGCAAAGGGAAATCCTTGCCCTCGAGCTTACTATCGTTGCACAGTTGCACCAACATGCCCAGTAAGAAAGCAGGTATATATATGCACTAATAGTAATTACACTACTCTCATTTACATTAATTGAGATTCGTTCTCGTTGGACGACTTATACAAATTAATTAGTAGTGTTATTAAAATGCACCACGTCGCATGAACCTAAATATGCTATATATTTCAGGTGCAGAGATGTGTTGATGACATGTCAATTTTAATCACCACCTACGAAGGAACACACAACCACACTCTTCCACTTTCAGCTACAGCCATGGCTTCCACAACTTCTGCAGCAGCTTCCATGTTGTTATCAGGTTCATCAAGCTCTACTATCGGCTCAATCCCTTCTACAACTACTAATAATAATCTCAACTTTTATCTATCATCAGACGGTTCCAAATCAAATCAATTATACCTATCCAACCCTACACTATCATCATCTTCACAATCACATCCAACCATCACTCTTGACCTTACTTCAAATCCAGGTTCTTCTTCATCTCCCTTTGTTAGGTTCAACAACCAACCCGCCAGATATTCTTCTTCTACAAGTCTAAGCTTCAGTTCTCCAGAATCCAATACCATGTCTTGGAATAATCATAACTTCCTCAACTATAGTACTCATCAGCCATATAATAATATGAACAATCTTAGTAGCACTGTAAACTTTGGAAGACCACAAAATATGTATCAATCCTACATGCAAAACAACAACAACTCAGTAGACACTATATCTGCAGCAACAAAAGCAATCACAACAAACCCTACTTTTCAATCAGCTTTAGCTGCAGCGCTTTCTTCATTTATTGGGGGTATTGGAAGCACTCAAGCAAAGCAAGGTAATGGAGAAAATTTGAGTGCTCAGAAAATGAAATGGGCAGAGATGTTTCCAACATCTTCTACCTTGCCTTCAACTTCAAAAATCAATGGTTGTGCGTCGAGCTTTTTGAACAAAACGCCAACGAAGACACAGACAGAAAATTTGATGTTACAATCTTCATCTTTGCCATTGTCTTCTGCCTCTAAAAGTGCATCTGCATCTCCTCGCGATAATAGTGACAATACCAATTAATTAATGGGTGATATTTCTTTGTAGCTACATAGAAATTTTGATTTTTTTTGGATTGCATTGGTGTAATTAAGGAACTCAAATAATGTATTTTGTGTCATTTTTATTATATAGTGGTTTAATTTTTTTTTGGGATAACCAATGTGATTTATAAACCAACCTCCCTCTCCCTAGATAGAACTAATAATGGAGGTGGTATCTTATAAGCTAGCTCCACGCATGCACTTTTATTTGCTAAATTTTCTCCCACTTCCATTAGACCTCAAAGTGCCAGAGGTGATGTTATTCTTGCTAATCCACTCAAAATATAAAATAATTCCATAATCAAAGAGTTTAAGAGATGAATAAAATAGAAAACCCAAGAAAATGGAAGAAAAACAAAAAGATGGAGGGGACAAGATATGAATCTATATGGTGAAGAAAAGTTGTATCCTCCATGAGGAAGATGATAATTCGTATGCTTGGATCCCCACAAAAACCAGAGTTCTTAAGAAGATCTTAAAGATGGTTCAAGAAAGAACCCTAAAGTAAGCATTTGGGCAAATTTCACAAAATGATCAAACTTTCTTACATTTTTCAAAGTCACACCTATTTATAAGGAATAGGTTATGGACTCACTAAAAAGACTAAAATCTTATAAGCCCAAATTCAAGCCCAAACTAGGCCTTACACAATTTGGCTTCTAAGAAAGAGAAATAATTAAGTCAAAAAATATGCCTAAAAATGTTTGCCTTATTACAATTATAAAATGTTTATGAAATCTTAATTACACAAATTTTTAAAAGGCAGTGAACAATTTTGGAACACTTATTCACTACAAAAAACGGATCAAATAGCGGGGGTTTTATTGCGGAGGTTTTAGAAACCCCCTCAGTTTAACATTAAAAAGGAACCACGCGGTCAGGAAGTTGAAAATATTGTTTTATTTTACGGAGGTTTAAAAAACCCCCGCTATATGTCACAAAAGACCCCCGCTACATGTAAACTAAAAAAACAAAAAAAACCTTCCCTCTCATCTGTTTCACTATTCCCTCGCGTCTGTTTCACTATTTTTCACTATTCCCTCGCGTCTGTGTTTCAGTTCCCTCTCATCTACCTCGCGTAAACCTCCCTCGCGTACACCCTCTTCAGGCAAACCCTCCCTCTCACCTGTTTCACTACTCCTCCTACTCCCTCTCCCTCGCGTAAACCTAATTTCTCTCTCTCCCTCTCGCGACACCCAATTTCAGAAAAACCCTCCCCCGGTCACAAACCCTCCCTCGCGAAACCCAGATTCTCCCTCTCGCGAAACCTCAGTCACAAACCCTCCCTCGCCACTCCCTCAGTCACAAACCCCCTTACCAGTGTAAATCAGTAAAGGTATTCTGCTACTCCTTTGGCATTCGCGTGGAGCTTCTTCTATTCTGCTACTCCTTTGGCATTCACGTGGAGCTTCTTCTATTCTGTTACTCCTTTGGTGTTCCTTTGGCGTGCAGCTTCTTCTATTCTGAGGTAAAGGTATTCGATTTCTTATTTGTTTTGATGGTGTGATATAAGTTGTGTAAATTAGTGTAAATCAGTGATTATGTGTAAAGATTGATTCATAAATTGTGTAAATCAGTGTAAATATTGATTCATAATTGTGTAAATTGTGTAAATCAGTGATTCTGTAATTTTGTGAGATAAATAGTGGTATAAATAAGTGATTCTGTGATTTTGTGATATAATTAGTGGTATAAATTTGTGATTTTGTGATATAAATCTGTCTCGTTTCGGTGTCGTAGCTTATTGTCGTGTCTCTTATTGCTGTTGTCGTTGCTTATTGTTGTCGTCGTCTTTTAAACCGAAAAGTTGAAGGTAATAAATATATCCAGTTGGCCTAACTTAACTTAAGGTTGGTGAGGAGTATGAAATTGTCATCACCAATCCAGTTGGTACAAGTTCCCCTAGATCTCCAGCCTCTGACAATGTAGAAGGTTCTGAGCCACAGTGATAACACAATGGACCACGAGAGATATGAGGATCAAATGAGTGAAGTAGAGTTGTGGCAACAACTGGAGCATGAGCTGTATGACAGATTTGAAGGTGAGGAAGCTGATGTGGTTAAGGAGATAAGGGAGGAAGAGGAAGCAGCCATAACAGAGGTGTTATGCTGCAGTGAGGAACCGGAACAGCGGTGATTTCAGCCGCCTAATATACAGATAAGGTCGTTCTGATGACCAAATAGAACCAACTCATCGCCGGACGCTTTTTATATTGATGTTGGTCGGGGACAGGTAATTGTAAATGGTTGCCCAAATACAAGTTGATTGTAAATAATAATGATAATAATACTGTGTTAAACTGACCAGTGAAAAGTTAAAGTGAGTCATTGTTATTTGCATGAAATGATTTGCTGAATCAATGTCTTTGTCACTTGAAAGTTTGATGTACACCAAGTGTATTGTGCAACCAACTTTTTTGATATGTGAATCGTGCCAATCACTAATGTTTTGATATTGACACACTACTTTTAGAAAGTTGTTAATGTTTTGATAAGTTTATTTATACATTTTTCTGCTTTTTTGATATAGTAACTTCAGGTTAATTTCGCCAGAGCTTCGTGTCACCCAGAGCTTCGTGTTCTTGTCAGTTTATGGAGTTTTGATTTCGCCAGAGCTTCGTGTCACCCAGCTTTGATTTGATAAAGGTGGATAAGAGAACTCTAAATCTTAAATCTCCTTACTTTATTTATGTAGTTTTGGTCATCTGTATATTTTATACTGAAATAAGCTGAATTACATAAACTGAATCTGAATCTCCTTACTGAATTACTGAAACTGAATCAGCTGAATTACATAATACGTTAATACTGAAACTGAATTACTGCTGAATTTCTTTTATACTAAAACTGAATTTCTTTTATACTGAAACTGAATTTCTTTTATACTGAATTTCTTTTATACTGCTGAATTTCTTTTATACTGAAGCTGAATTTCTTTTATACTGAATTTCTTTTATACTGCTGAATTTCTTTTATACTGAAACTGAATTACTGCTGAATTTCTTTTATACCTTCTTATCATTATTTAGACGGCAGTTAAATATGGACAAATCTTGGATTGCAAAGCCAAGAAATACAAGTGAGTACTTAAATGGAATAAGTCAGTTCTTGGATTTTGCTTTTAAGCATGGCGCTATTAGAGATACAATACAATGTCCATGTCCTGATTGTGGGATTGTTGATTGGCAAACCAGAGATATAGTCCAATCACACTTAGAATCGAAACCATTCCCTAAAAACTATATCGTATGGACTCGTCATGGTGAGAAACAAGTACCGCAATCTACTAGAAATGAAGATCATGTGCAAGGGATATTTCGTTATGAGAACCCGCTAGACACAATGGTCAATGATGCATTTGGGAACCATAGGCAACAAGCCACTAATAGAGATGAACCACAAGCAATAGACACAAATGAAGTATTAAATGAAGGGCCAAGGGAGGATTTTAGTGATTTTCATGAGTTTATCAAAGACGGAAGTCAGATGTTGCACGAAGGGAGCAAGTATACAAAACTAGAATTTGTAATCAAATTATATCATATAAAGGTTTTGTGTGGATTGAGTGACAAGGCAATGACTATGATACTAGATTTGTTGAGAGATGTGTTTCAACAAGCAAAGTTCCCCCCTTCTTTTTATGAGGCAAAGAAAATCATCAACAAACTAGGTCTTAATTATACGAAGATAGATGCATGTCCAAGAGATTGCATGTTATATTTGGGAGATGAAGACAAAGACTTGCAAGCTTGTAAGCATTGTGGAGCGTCTCGATGGAACCCTAAGAAGAAGAAGAAACAAGCTGTAAAAGTTCTGCGTTACTTTCCATTAAAAGCAAGATTGCAAAGATTGTTCATGTGTTGTAAGACTGCAGAGCATATGAGGTGGCACTCTATTGAGAGTAATAAGGATGGGTTGCTAAGGCATCCGAGGGATGGTAAAGCATGGAAGACATTTGATTTGATGCATCCTAAATTTGCTTTAAATCCTCGAAATGTTCGCTTAGGCCTTGCTAGTGATGGTTTTAACCCTTTTGGAACCATGAGTTCTGCCTATAGCATTTGGCCGGTGTTTTTGATTCCGTATAATTTTCCTCCTTGGATGTGTATGAAGCACACTTCCTTCATCTTATCGATGATCATTCCAGGAAAGAAGATGCCTGGAAATAATATAGATGTTTACTTACAACCCCTTATAAATGAGTTAAAGGAGCTATGGAATGATGGCGTGGTTACTTTTGATGCATCAATGAATGAAAACTTTAGAATGCGGGCGGCTCTTATGTGGACAATTAGTGACTTTCCTGGCTTAGGAAATTTGTCTGGTTGGAACACTCATACAGGTTTGGCTTGTCCAACTTGTAATTTTGATGCAGAGCCCTGTCGTCTCCCTCATAGTAGAAAATGGTGTTTTATGGGTCATCGTCGTTTTTTGAGCAGAAATCATAGATTTAGACTGAACCGTGTTCGCTTCGATGGAAGCACAGAGGAGCGAAGTCCACCCTCAATTATATCAGGATCTGATGTTTTGAAGCAAGTGGAAAACCTAGATGTTCCATTTGGAAGAGAAGCAGTGTTGAATGGTACAGGAAAAAGATCTAGACAACCAACTAAGCAATGGAATAAAAGAAGCATATTCTTTGAACTTCCATATTGGGAATCTAATTTGTTGCGTCATAATTTGGATTTCATGCATATTGAAAAAAATGTATGTGACAATGTTTTGTATACTTTGCTCCACGAGAAGCCTAGATCAAAAGACAATCTTAATGCTCGAAAAGATTTGCAAGATATGGGTATAAGGCGTGATCTTTGGCCCGATGATAAAGGGAGATATCGCCTTGCTTTGTTTTCACTAACACGCGATACAAAAAAGTTGTTCTTTAAAACCTTGAAGAATGTTAAAGTACCAGATGGTTACTCAAGTAACATTTCTAGATGTGTTGATGAGGCACAACAAAAGATATTTGGATTGAAAAGCCATGATTCTCATATTATAATGGAACAACTACTACCATTAGCCATCCGCAATTTGTTGCCAAACCATGTTACGGCTGTCTTGGTGGAGTTCTGTTCATTTTTTAGAGTTCTTTGTGGTAAAAGTCTGAGCCTTTCAGATCTTCAAATTCTCCAAGATCGCATTGTGATTACACTTTGTCATTTGGAAATGTTATTCCCTCCTTCATTTTTCACAGTAATGGTTCATTTAACTGTCCATTTAATAGAGGAAGCCAAGCTTGGAGGTCCAGTGCATTATAGATACATGTATCCTGTAGAGAGGTAAAAGAATTACTCCTTCAATTGAAGCTATCTTGTTCTATATATGCCACTTGCATACACTAATTATCGATCATTCTTGTAGGGAATTGGGTCACTTGAAGTCCTTTGTACGTAACAAGGCTCAACCAGAAGGGTCTATAGCTGAAGGTTACTTAGCTGAAGAGTCTCTAAATTTTTGTTCTCGCTATATTGAAGATATAGAGACACGATTCAATAGACCTGGGCGTGTTTGTGACGTCCCAAATGAGAATGAGTCCCCCTATGCATCCTCTATCTTCCCTCAACTTGGAAAACCAGTAGGAGCTTCCTCAATGTTCACGTTAACTCAAATGCAAAAACTACAAGCTCATCGATACGTGCTTCTGAATTGTTCAATAGTTGCACCATTTGTTGAGTGAGTATTTAGAATAAACATCAGCTCATTCATTATTAGACTTTTAAATATACTAATCATGTGCACTGAATTGCCATTATTAATTCGTGTAGGGAATTTAGACAATTCATAAAAAGAAGTTCAAGGTCAAGAAGACCTTCAGCAACAGAGATAGAAAAGAGAGTATCTAAGGAATTTGTTGATTGGTTTCGAAAGCGGGTATGTGATCATCCAATAGTTATGTTCCTATTTGTCATGTTTGCTTCGAAATTTGACTGACACAATTGCATTACGTTATCTAGATTACGAATCCAGAAACAATGAATAACATGACAGCTGATCTAAAATTTCTAGCACGCGGTCCTTTGGACAATGCAAAGAGATTTAGTGGTTACAACATTAATGGGTTCAAATTTCGAACTTTGGCTCGAGAAGAGGGACTGAGAACACAAAATAGTGGAGTTTTTTTAACATCCAACACATCTTGTGTTTCGAGTAGTGTTGATAGGAACTCAAGACAAGCAGAGATACCTTATTATGGGAAGTTGGAAGATATTATTGAGATTAACTTCTATGGGCAGTTCAATGTTGTTCTTTTTAAATGCAAGTGGGCGGAAACTACACGGAACAGAGGGTATAAAAAGGATAGTTGGAATTTTAATTGTGTAAATTTTGAAAGATTGATTCATAATGGTGATCGTGAAGAACATGACCCTTACATTGAGGCATCTCAAGCACAACTAGTGTATTATGTCGATGATGTGGTTAATAAAGGATGGAGTGTTGCAGTGCATTTAAAGCCAAGAGATTTGTATGAAATGGGCGAAGAAATAGAAGATGAAGTGTATGAAAATGAACCGTACCAAGAGCAACAACTTGAACAATTTTGTAATATTGATGATGAGTATGTGCAATTGGCTACAAACCACTTTATTGATGATGTAATTGAGTCAAATATGCCTGCTGACTTGGCAACAGACTCACACATGTCTGAGTAGAATAGTATAGTTAATATTGTAGTGTAAATAAGGTAATAGCTCCATTACGCTTTCTATGCATGCTAAAAAAATTGACAATATGACATTTGATTTTGAATTTAATTTTTTATGTTTCTCCCTTTTCATGAATATGCAGTGATGGCAAAGACTAGACGTTTCCAAAATCCACTAAAGTCAGCACCGAAAACTCATTGTGCAACACACCCTCCTACTCTAACTCAAGCTCCAGTTGAGGCTTCTCAAACACATCCTCCAACTCAAGCCCCAACACATCCTTCAACTCAAGCCCCAACACATTGTGCAACTCAAGCTTCAAACCATTTTTTACCCCACACTCAAAGTGCAGGATACCATCCAAACACAAATCAAGCTCCAACTAGTTCTTCACCTCAACCACATCTTCAAACTCACACTCATAGTGCAAGGTACCCCCCAGCTCCAATTCAAGCTTCAACTAATTCTTCACCTCAAGCACATCTTCCAACTCAATCCCCAAGTCATTCACATCACACTCAGAGTGAAGGACATTCTTCTCAGTCTTCCCATCAAACATCATTTGCCTCAGTCAGAAATACAGGTCACAGTTCACCACAACCATCTCAAACCTGTGGGCCATGTATTGGACGCGAGTGTGCAAGTAGTTGGTCTGTTGAACAAATAGGTATATGCGTTATACTTTATTTCATTTTTCGAAGTTCTTATACATTTTATCTTTTTGATTAAATGAATTCTTTTGTTGTTTAAGACCCCGAAGGTGTTATTAAGAAGATTAGACTCAAGGTTAAGCAAGTTGAATTCTTACCTAGAGGGAAGCGCATAATTGTGCTCTTTGATGATCAAGGTGCTGCAATTGGTGAGGCACAAGGCTTGCTTGCAGGATATTTGGGTATACTAGCAATTGATTGCAAGATATTTCCAATCAACTTTGACCGGTGGAATGGGCCACGAGGTGTTCCGATTAAGTATTTTAATGATTGCTTTAAAGATAGCATTTTGGTAATAATTCTGCTTCCTCTCATAACTTGTATTTATCTTTTAAATTTCACCTCACTTGAATAATTTGTTAATGCTTTACTGATTTACTGATGAGTTGACATTTGTTAATGCTTTACTGGTTTCATTGGTATTCACTCTCTACGCTAATTAACTTGCTATTTTACTGGTTTCATATGGTATCTGTGTGCCTTCAATTCTCCCTTGGTTGCAAATCTGTTAATGCTTTACTTATTTACTGAATCTGCTGATGATGAATCTGCTGAATTACCGAATCTGCTGATGATGAATCTGCTGTTAATACGTTAATACTGAAGTCTGAAACTGAATCTGAATCTGTTAATACGTTAATACTGAATCTGAAACTGAATCTGAAACTGAATATAGAGACTTTTTATGTATATATATAATAAGCTGTTGCAGCCTCGTTTTTGTTTGAAACTGAATCTGAAACTTTTAAGATAGACAGAATAATACTGAAGTCTGAAACTGAATCTGCTTCCCTTTTTACTGGCAGCCTCGTTTTTGTTTTAGAACTACGGAAGCTGTTGCAGAAAGATATTGCAAACTTAGCCTTGGAAAGAAGTGGGCTGCAAATAGGCAAACCTTATGGAACCATTTCTCTGATCCTACCAAAACTAGAGATGAAATCATAAGTAACGTGCCAACCGGCATAGATGAAACTCAATGGGCTTATTTTGTTACCTATCGTCTAACACCAAAAACACAGGTAGGATTTGTGTTACTTTGATCTATTTATTTTTGGTGAAGCAAGTTATTTAACTAATACATAATTATATTTGTTTGTTCGTAGGCGGTTTGTCAAAGAAATAAAGAAATACGGGGCCTACAAGATATTCCTCATACTGGCGGTTCTAAACCTCTCTCTAGAAAAAAACATGAGATGGTAGTTATATTAATTAACCTAATAGAGTTTATGATCTAGTATATTTAATTATATCTATTGTGACATTTTTTTATCGATTTTAGTTTTTGGAAACTGGACAACTACCGAGTCGAGGAAAAGTGTATATTGAAACCCATAAAAAGAAGGACGGATCAGTTGTTAACGATAAAGCAAAAGATATAGTGGTAAGTTTCACTCTACTAATACCTTATGCATGGTCTGTTCTAATTCTAATTCCTTATGCATGGTCTGTTCAATTCTAAGTACAATCTGTTCATATAGTTTTCATTTCTGCAGTTTTCATTTATATCATCTATAGTTTTCATTTATATCATAACAAACTGAGATGCAAGGATAGTGAAACTAATGCAATTGGACAAACACCTCAACTTATTGTTATCGTTTATTTGCTTTGTGCCTTGTAACTAATGCTAGTCATGTGTTTGATAACTAATGGCAGAACACTTTCCCTGAGCATCATCATAATAATAAGAACAATAATAAGTCAGAATAGTTTATATGTGTTTGATAACTAGTTTTCGTTTATATGTTTGATATTCACAATAATAAGAACACTTTCCCTGAGCATCATCATAGAGCAGAGACAAAGAGACAAACATCTGTGGCACTATTTTCTTTATTTTCTAACTCTTTATTTCTTTATTTCTCCTTTTACAATATCGTCTTTAGGTTGCATATTTTACTTTAATCACGGGTTTTAAATTTGAAAATCTTAATGATTGTAGGAAGAAGTTGAAGTGGGTTTGACTCAAAGTAATATTGATGAGGCTGAAGTTTCTTCAAATGATGTTTTGGGTAGACTGTTGGGGCCTGAACACTCTGGGAGAGTGCGGAGCATGGGTATCGGAGTAACTCCTACTAATGCATTTAGAAATACTAGACTTCGACTTTCAAATTTGAGTCTTTCTTCATCCACTGTTGCCACACCATCTCCTAACATATGGCAAGAAAAGTACACAAACTTGGAATGTGCACTTAAAGCTTACATGGTACGGAAAGAAGGAGAGATCCCCGAAGAATTTATTGGTGTCTTTGATTCATCAAATGTAAGTTTTCAAGTTTCAATCAAGTTTGAATTAATTGTTGAAAAGTTTGAATCGAGTAAACACTTGTATTATAAACACATGAGATCTTACAGTGGTGTAGATTTTGTTATTGGTGTCTTTGATTCTTATAATAATGCTTATCATGTTACCTTACGATGGGTAAAATTAAATATGTATTGCAATACATATGTATTAGTTGGAATTAAACATGAGTATGTATTGTAGAAACATTTTTTTTTTGACAAATGTATTGTAGAAACATATAGTATGTATTAGTTGGAATTAAATAAGTATCAATTTAGTTCTTTTTTATTTTGATTTTTGATATTTGAAATGGGTTAATTTTTCTTTTGTTATTTCAGGCAAGTGAGCATGCAAGTGAGCCTCATTCTCCAATGGATGCAAATGGATCATTTGGTGCTAGCAATATTTAGTGGTTTTAGGATCCTTTAGTATAGGATTTTTTTGTTGCCATTATGATTTTGAGCTACAATTGTTTCTTTCTATTATCTTTTTGAGTTAGATGACATTAAATATTTGACATTATATTTATGTTATCAGAATTATATTTTAAATGAAATTTTCAGTTTTTTTAGAAAGCTTAGTAAGTGTTATTTAAGATATATGTATAGTTATTAGTGATGAAAACAGGTAATTAGATAAAGAAAAAAAAATTCTCAAATCGCAAAAGAAATATTGTCTCAGCATAACTCTAATAAGAGGTTGAAACCCCCACAAAAAAGTCCTATCAACTATGGCAATAAAAAATCACCACAAATAAATCAATTTCAGGAGGTTTATAACCCCCTCAATATAACCTCCACTAATTGTGGGGGTTAAAAACCCCCGCAGTAAAACCCCCGCTAAAAGATAGGATACCAGCGTTTTCAAAAAACCCCCGCAGTTTGATTGCGGCACTTAAAACTCCGGCGTTTTTTAAAACCCCCGCTGACTACGTTGCGGGGGTTAAAAACCCCCGCTAATCAACAAAAAAACCGCCGCAATCTACACTGTTTTTTGTAGTGATTATTATTAAGAAAATTAATCATTTAAGCTCTCAATTGCTCATTAATCTTCCCTGCTCTTCCACTTGTTATTGGGCCAAGTGTCACGTCTAACGAGAAGTTTCCAGTGATGGGAAACCAATGAGCTTTTTTCCACCATAGGTCCTAGGCTATTTTTTTAAGAGGAGAGTGATCGAGGATCTTTTAGGCGCTGGTTGTGCACGTAATTTGTGCAGGTGGTTCGCAATTGGAAGATTACCATTTTCTATCAATGTGAGTTCTCTTGTGCAGTTTGTGATGGTATATGTAGATGGCTTGGACATGTGGTTAATATGCTTGGTGATTACCCCACGTGTACTTATTGCACGTATCCTCAAGTGCTCGTGGGAAGACAAAAATGGTTAGGGTGCATTGTACGTCCAGCACTGTATTTTAAACGATGCACCCAATTCTTGGGGTCTCCATCAAAACTGGGAGTCACGTATTATTTTCGTTTATCCACCGATTTTCCGAATTTCAACAAGATCTTGCACTACAAAAAAAAAGCTTATTAGCGAGGGAATTTTTAGTCCCTCGCTATTTTTGTCATTAGCGACGGATTTTTAGGTCCCTCGCTAATTAGCGACGGATTTTTCAGTCTCTCGCTAATTTCTGAAAGTTTTCAGATGATAGGACTTCGTGTAGGTGTTTAGCGACGGAATTGTCAGTCCCTCGCTAATTCCATCGCTAATTTCTGACAGTTTTCAGATGATAGGACTTCGTGCAGGTGTTTAGCGACGGAATTGTCAGTCCCTCGCTAATTCCCTCACTAAATTTTTAACTTTTCAGCTTATTTATCCTCTCACACACACTCTTCTCTCCTACTCTCCTCACACTCTTCTCTCCTACTCTCCTCACACTCTTCTCTCTTCTTCTCTCCTCACACTCTTCTTCTCTCTTCACTCTTCCACCACCACACCACCACCTCCTCTCACACTCTTCTTCCCTCTTCACTCTTCCACCACCACACCACCACCTCCTCTCACACTCTTCTTCTCTCTTCACTCTTCCACCACCACACCAACACCACCACCTCCTCACACTCTTCTCTCACTCTATCTTCTCTCTCTACCCTAATACCCTTCACCACCACCACCACCACCACTCGTTTCTCTCTCTCTTTCTCTCCTTCTCCCTTACTATTCTTCTTCTCTCTCTACCATAATACCCTTCACCACTACCACCACGACCACCACCACCACACCACCACATAGCTCATTTCTCTCTCTCTCTCTCTCTCTCTCTCTCTCTCTCTCTCTCTCTCTCCTTCTCTCTCTACCCTAATACCCTTCCCCACCACCACCACCACACCATAATAATAATAATAATAATAATAATAATAATAATAATAATAATAACAATAATAATAATAATAATAACTATATAAAAAAATAGGCTGATATAAAAAAAAATATGGCTGTCAGGCTTAGCGACGCAAGGGAATTAGCGACGGAATATTCCCTCGCTAATTAGCGAGGGATTCAAATTTCCTCGCTAATTCCCACTAGCGAGGAGCAATTTAGCGAGGGACTGATTCCATCGCTAATTCCTTCGCTAATGGGAATTAGCGATGGATTTGGGGTGTTTAGCGAGAGAAAAATCCCTCGCCAATGGGCAATTTTTTTGTAGTGTTGGGGTTTAGTTTTACACGCTAAATTCATGTTAGTATTTTATTCTTTTTCGTTCAATCCTTCACATTCTTATTCCTTTAAGTCAAATTTTTCAAAGGATTGATAGAGACTACTACGCTTGGTGTAGGTTTGACAGAATTTGGGTCTTAAATTAATTGGAGTTTTGAGACGAATCCTTAAACTATGATTAATCATTCATTGTGATGCTTAATCCAGTAGGAATTCACATAGGGTTAAATAATGCTTACTTGATCAATTCTATAGTCGAACAGGAATAAAAATTGAATAAAAAACTAGATCCTTTCAAATATGTGATAGGTCCTGAAATTCCTGAATAAGTGGATTAGTTGTTTTTTATGAAGTGGTTAAATTTCGTTTTTTGCAATTTGTCATTTGAACTCAAGTTCCGAACCTTTTATTTAATTTGATTTTGGATTTGGTTAATTGAGTCAGAAGTCCTTGCCAAACTACTCGGGTTGTTACCCTGTGTTACAATTTTAAGTTATATTTGACATGTGTACGACCGTAGATCATGAACCTAAGGAGCTTAGGAGCTCATTTATTTTTTGTCTTCTTCAAATCAGTAAGGTTCTCACTGATTCTCTAAATTGTTTTATAATTCTAATTAGTTTTGTTAACTACTAGAGTTGAGCAGTCAACGTACCTAAAGATCATTTGACTACTTTAAACGAGTAAGGCTAAGTGAAAGTTTAGGATGTCTGGGACTTTTCAATACATATATATGAATTATATTAATGTTGTTGAGGTTTGATTGTGTTTAGGGGTGTCAAAATGGATGGATTGGATGGATTTGGATTTGGATTATAGTGGATGGATTGAAGACAATCCATTTATCCATTTATATCCACCAAAATTGTGCCAAAAAAATCCAATCCAATCCATCCGTTTACAAAAAAATTCATCCAATCCATCCATTTGCAATATTTTTATGGATGGATATCCAATCCATCCACTAATATGTTTATAATATAAACAAATCTTTTGATAAAAAAATCTTTTAAGTCAAAAAAAAGTTTAATATTTTTTTTTTGTAGAAATTGAATTTATTATTATTTTTTGACAAAATTGAATTTTTTAGATTTATAAATATATATATATATATATATATATATATATATATATATATATAACTATATGTATATAATATTGTTAATATATATATATATATAATATAATATATAAATATGTATTTATATATGTGGTGGTGGTGGGGTGGCCGGCGGCGGAGCTCCGGCGGCCGGCGCGGCGGCCGGCGGCGGAGCTCCGGCGGCCGGTACGGCGGCCGACGGCGGAGCTCCGGTGGCCGGCGGTGGTTCCGGTGGCGGCGCTCCGACGGCCGGCGGTGGTCCGGTGGCGGCGGACGGTGGCCGGAGGTGGCTCGCGGTGGCCCTCCGGTGGTTATATTATATTATATTATATATATATATATATTATATATTATATTAATTTTTGATTGAGTTTTGGTCAAAAAAAATTATTTATAGAATGAATTTTTTTAAAAAAAGTTTCTGGAAAAAAAATATATTTTAAAAAATGTTTTTTGGTAAAAAAAGTATTTTTATAATTATGCAATAGATTTATTTAAAAAAATTAATTATCCAATGGATTTTAATTTTGTAGTTATTGTAATCCAATGGATTTAGAAAATATAATGGATGGATCACAACCATCCACAAAATCAAACAGATGGATTCAATCCAATCCATTAATATTTTTTTTTTGTAGTGGATGGATTGGATGGATTTTGCTATGGATGGACCGGATATCCGGTGGACAAATGGACTATTTTGACACCCCTAATTGTGTTTGCTTCTTTAAGTTGTTTTTGATTGTTTAAATGCTATGAAATGTTTCTTTGCTATATGAGGTTATCTATTGAATTGTTGAAATGTCTTATATATATATGTGTGTGTGTGTGTGTGTGTGTGTGTGTGTGTGTGTGTGTGTGTGTGTGTGTGTGTGTGTGTGTGTGTGTGTGTGTGTGTGTGTGTGTGTGTGTGTGTGTGTGTGTGTGTGTGTGTGAGAGAGAGAGAGAGAGAGAGAGAGAGAGAGAGAGAGTGATAAGCAAGTATGATGAGCTTAAGATTGTATTATGAACTTAAGTGTGAAAAATGAAACAGGGTCATAAAGATAAAAAGTGGAATAAACACTTAACTAAAGTGCAAAAGATAGTACACGATCGATACTGTTCACCAAAATAAATAAGGCATTCGGGTTAAGGTGTGTCGAAAAACAATCATATAGATGACATATGTGTTGTAAGTCCACGACTGTATGGTATGGGACACATGAGGTCAATTCCTCTAACCAACTTATTCATCGACCAAATTGGGTGGTAGTAGGATGAGGTTTCTCAGATCAACTATCAGTGGAAAATGACTTATGACTTCCAAGTCCATTATTGAGACAGTTGGGTGGCTCGTTGTATTACATCGGGGCGTTGCCAAATCTTAGTGGGACGTCGCAAAACTTAGGAATTTTTTTTTGGATATATCAAGACATTTTGCCAGCAGGTCATGCCTAGGGTCAACATACACTACAAAAAAACTAGTCATTAGCGAGGGACAGTTCCCTCGCAAAATGACCTGATTCCCTCACTAATGGTCATTTGCGAGGGACTTAGCGAGGGACTGGTTCCCTCGCTAATTCCCTCCTCGCAAATGGGATTAGCGAGGGAAGTTGGATCCCTCGCTAATTAGCGAGGGACTATGCCGTCGCTAGTTCCCTCGCTAATGACTGCAGCTTTTCAGGTGATGGGACTCAGTTGCAGGGGTTGGTAAATGCGTAGGAATTAGCGACGGCTTTTGCCCTCGCTAATGACTGCAATTTTCAAAAAAAAAATGACACGTGTCCAGTGCTAAATGGCTTGTTTTTTTTATATATATTAATTAATGAATATTATATTATATTATTAATTTTGTGGTGATGTGTGGTGGTGGTGGTGGTGGCGCGGTGGTGGTGATGGGTGGTTTTGAGTAGAGAGAAGGAGAAGAGTAAGGGAGAAAGAGAGAGAGAGAGGAGTGAGAGTGGTGGTGGTGGCGTGGTGGTGGTGTGGTGGTGGCGTGGTGGTGGTGGTGATGGGTGGTTTAGAGTAGAGAGAGAAGGAGAAGAGTAAGAGAGAGAGAGAGAGAGAAAGAGAAGAGTGAGAGTGGTGGTGGTGGGGTGGTGGGTTGGTGGTGGTGAAGAGTAAGAGAGAGTGAGTGAGAGTGGTAGGAGGTATGTGGTGGTGGTGGTGTTGGAAGAGTGAAGAGAGAATAAGAGTGTGAGAGGAGGTGGAGATGATGGTGGTGGTGGTGGTGTTGGAAGAGTGAAGAGAGAAGAAGGGTGTGAGAGGACGTGGAAGGGGGAAGAGGAAGGGAAGAGGAATGGTGAAGAGTGAGTGAGTGAGAAAGAAGAGTGAGGGTGTAAACGGATATAAAGGAAAAAAGAAAAAAATTTGCGAGGGAATTAGCGAGGGAACTGTCTCATCATCTGAAAAGTTAACGTTAGCGAGGGAATTAGCGAGGGAACTGTCCCTCGCTAATTTCTGCACCTTTACCAACCCCTGCGCTGAGTCCCATCATCTGAAAAAGCAAAATTTAGCGAGGGAATTAGCGAGGGCGGTCATTAGCGAGGGACAGTTCCCTCGCTAATTCCCTCGCTAATGACAAAAAAATTGACAGCTCTATGCCCTCGCTAATTCCCTCACTAATGACTATTTTTGCGAGGGACAACAAGTCCCTCGCTAATCTCCGTCGCTAATCAGTGTTTTTTTTGTAGTGATACAGTATTGATACATATACTCATGATTAGATAGAGTTTAAAAGATAAGTTAAGAAATGAATTGATTATATGTGTTTTTGAAATGTTTAAGTTATGGTCTACCCTATCTTCCCATTTTTAGACGCATGCATGTATCTTATCCCCAGTGTGTTTCTTTTGTAAATTTGTTCGAATCACTTAGATTTGATCGAGGAGCCGGTTGTAGCGGAAGATGGTGCACTTCCTTTAACAACTGACACAAAAGACACCAGAGATGCCAGTGTAGTATGGTGGAGTCAAGCTCACTAAGAGAACATGTGTTCGTATCACCATCAGTGTACAACTTTTAAAATCATTGTCAGAACAATTCTCTTTTGTACACGTCTCATGTTTTCTTTCTTTCTGCTTTACGTGTACTTTAATATGTAGTATTTTGGTGGAACTCAGATAAGCCACTCAGACAAAATGGTAGTGGCACCCAATTGGACCACATGCCTATATGTAAACTTAGTGGTGTTAGGTGGACCACATATTTTGTAAACACCGGTTATGCAGTACCATCTACATATATAATATATGTTTTTCCAAATGGAGGTTTTAAGTTTTAAATTTATGGCAAAATATCTCCCCGAGGTCCCTTAACTTATTTTCAGATAACGAATAGGCCACTTAATTTTTTTTTTGTAACGATTAGGTCCCTTAAGTTTTAAAAATGTTGTGTTGTTGCCTTTTAACGTGTTTTTGTTAAAACCGTTACAAAAATGCTTAAGTGGCTGTTTGGGCTGCTTATGTGGCCGATGATTCATATTTTTTAAGTAATTCTGATTAAAAATAAAAAGGCTAAATTATAGTTTTGGTCCCCCTATTTTCAAAAATTCAGACATTTGGTCCCCCTATTTTAAAACTCGGACATTTGGTCCCCCAATTTTAAAAAATCAAAGACATTTAGTCCCAAGAGGAATTTTCAGTTTTTTATGGCTAATAATCAAAGACATTTAGTCCCTCAATTTTAAAAAATCAAAGACATTTGGTCCCCCAATTTTAAAAAATCAAAGACCTTGGGAGATATTTTGCCTAAATTTATCCATTTTTTTGAGAAATACATTAAGAATAATTGAGGATTACTATGATGAGGACAAATGGTCAACTCAATGGGTCAACTAAGTCCCTTAATGGTCTACTGATAACTCTATTTTATATAGAGTTATTTATGCATCTAAACATACTAATTGCTTGAAACCAAGTATAATATCTCTTAAATATAGTAGTATGAGTTATAAGATAACAACATTCTATGTTTCAAAGAGGATTATGTAATGATTTAAGAATTTTATATATATTGGTATGTTTGAGATGTTTGTTCAGTGCACTTGCAGTTAGGTGCAAATACACCAGGGAAACAGCAATGCATCTGCACTAAACTACACTTACAGTAGTGCAACTGCACTTAGGTGCAACTGCACTTAGGTGCATCTGCACCATCCTGCGCTGAAGGCAGATTTAACCCCACCTTGGAAGCACCTCAATTCATACCAATGCCCATAAACTTTTCTGTGACATCATGCTTAGTCATAAGTCACCTGGAGGCACATGCCAACATGCAAGAGGAGGCGCCCACAATGGAAAATCATCATGAAAGGCTACGCATCTAAACACATGGCTTTCCACAATTGGACCTCCCCTTTGGACTCAATCTTCTCAATCAAAGCTCTGAAAAGTAACCATGGTTAAGCCACCTTTGGTCAGCTTGATCTCCAAGTAAACCCTCACTTGAAGGAAACCTCCAAGGCTATATAAAGGCTTCCACTTCTCATTTGAATAGATCTCATTCATAAGCAATTCACATATAATTTAGTAGTTTCCTTTCTTGTATTTTATTTTATAGTTTTAGTAGTAGTTAGTTGGCAAGAAGATAAGGAAGGAACTGACGACTTCTTCCTTCACTTCTTCATCAAGTTAGTTAGGTGCAACTGCACCAGGAAGTCAGTGCTTCTGCACTGCTGGGTAAATTTATGCAAGAGTACTTCAATCAGTGTAATCTCTACCCTATTGATATCTCTTGTATTTTCCATTATATTAACATGTTTTATTTCATCTATAATTGCCCTGCAATGCATATTATGAGCTAAACCTTTTTGGTTGCGATGTTCTAACTTTATAATGAGCTTTTGAGTAAGTATTGTGTTTTCAAAGTGGTGTGTGCATTTTTGGTTCTTGTGTTATACTACATCCATCTTGTTTTAAAGTTGATCACTTAAGAAATGAGTAGTTATATTCACAGACATGGTTTATAACTAGAAATCAAGAACTAATAAGGGTTAGTATTTTAATGAAGGCTTTGTTAACTTGCTTAATAAAGAAAATTTTGTTAAAATCATGTTAAGTCCTAGACATAGGATAACATAGTCCTTAGGGTAATGCAGTGGGTACTTAAAAGGCAGGGTGGACTTATTTAGCAACTTAATTAGACAAGAATTGTAAGAAGGCAAGAAGGGAATTGGCAACTTCTCTCTTTACTTCAAGACAAGGTTTTAAGAGCTTATAACGAAACTCTGAAGAAAGTAGCTGAAAGGCACATACTGGTGCAACTGCACTCAAGTGCATCTGCACCACAGAAAACACAATACTCTTGATACTGATTTATTTAGTGAAGACATCTCAACTATCTTTCCCAACTGATTCCCTTCATATTTTTCTGCACATTTACATTCTGTTTTCCTAAACATTAAACACCCAAAATTGTGAGTAGTGTAACTGTACTCATTTATATGCTTTCTAAACATACAAAAGTTTAACCAATCCCTGTGGGTTCGACCTTTCTCATCACTGTATTACTTGTTTGTGACTGTGTATACTTGCACATATTTTCACACACCAGATCTACCATTCAAATTGACAGTATGATATAATATAAAATGCTATAAATGGTTGAGACTACATCGATTAGTATGAAATCTCAAATTTTACGGGTATATCAATGAGAAACTGAGTTGATCCCTCACCCTAGAAGTCACCATAGCTTACTGGTATTTTTTACAATGAAATATTTTCTTTAAGATACTTTTTTTAGACCACATAGCTTTACAATACTAGTGTGTATGACCAGGGGCGATTTTAGGGCCCAGCCAGCCCGGGCACGCGCCCAGGCTCAACTTCTACTTTGTTTGTAAAGCCCCCAACCCAATAGCTGATTTTTAGTCATAACCAGGGGCAAAAATAGTAAAACAGTGGGTGTGAAATAAAAAAAGAATGGTCCAGCCCAATGTAAAAAAAAGTAAGGTCCAACCCAATGTAAAAAAAGTAAAAAAAAGAATGGTCCAGACTCCAGCCCAAATGGAAGAAGAATCGGCTCCATCACCCTCAATCTGAATTTCCTTCGCAGCAATCCAATTAGAATTCCAATTTCTTAAGTTTCTCTCATCTCAATTTCACATTTCATTGCTCCGCTATAGCGCCGCTATCCATCCTCAATCTACACAGGTTAGTTAGTAAGGTTTTTTTTGATATCTTGTTTCCAACACATTTCTTCCATTTAATTTTACGGTTGGTATTGCATATTTGAAATTTATGATATTTGATTGATTATTGATATACGCTCAGGTTAGGTTAGACTTAGGATAGGGTTAGATTGTAATTGTAATAGTATTCCCCTTTGAGCAATGAACAAATAGGTTAGGAAAGTTCTGAACACAAAACAGTTCATCTTGATTTTAAATTTGAGAGAAACTAGAAAGTAAGTAAGTAACTACTCCTTGCCTTTGAATTTGAATTTTAAAGAGTAAAGTGAATCAAATATAGTATACTGAACCTGAAGTTCTGAACTGATTATTAAATTAATAGCAAGGCAATATAAAGCATAAATTTCACTAGATCATATATATAGTTTCCTTATATGTTTATTTGTTTTTTACATAGTTTCTTTTTTTGGATCATAAAATTTGTTAGATGAGGAGGTTTTTGGTACCTAGAAGTTCTATTGAGAATGCGAATGTTGTGCAACCGGAAGCCGAAGTAGAAGAAACGCCCCCTAATGCAGCCAATGAGTTTAATCCAAATGACATTGTGCGTGATCCAGGATGTAGGAAACAAATTGATGAGTATGCTCCGGAGATTCAAGACCAAGTGAGGAGGGCGTATATATTGAAGGGTCCAACGCAACCAAATTTGACAAATTTCCCTCGTACTCAATTTGGGAAGTATTCAAGAGCATTTTGTAGTTCATGGTATAAGAGTTATACATGGATTGAATACAGTGAGTCCAAGGATGCTTGCTATGGAATTAGTTGATGATGTCAAATCTCGGTTGGCCACATTGAGAGATAGTGGTTGGGATAATTTATTTTTGGTTGTCCAAGAATTTTGTGTTGCTAAAGGTATTCCGGTGCCAAATATGGATGAAGAAATACCAATTCGGGGTCGTTCAAGAAAAGAAGGGAGAACTATCACTAATCTTCACCATTATCGTGCAGAGATTTTTTATGTTGCTATTGACAAAATATGTGTGGAGATGGATCACCGGTTTAGTGAAGGAAGTAACAATGTGCTGAATTGCTTCTCATGTCTTGACCCCAAGAACTCTTTCTCAAGGTTTGATATTGATAAACTTGCTCGTCTTGCTGATATTTATCATTGGTCTACAAACTCATTGAGTTGGCTTTGCTGTTGCCGGTGTCGACAGCATCCGTTGAAAGAGCTTTTTCAGCAATGAAGATTATCAAGTCTAAATTACGCAACAAGATCAACGATGAGTGGTTCAATGACTTGATGATATGTTACACCGAGCGGGAGATATTCAAGTCACTTCAAGATGTTGATATTATGCGAACATTCACCCGAAAGAAGTCTCGGAAAGGGCATTTACCTCCTAATTTTATTTAGCACTCTATTGACAGGTTAGATTTCATCTCTCCTATTTAGCACACTTTATGATTATTTATATATTATGTCATATGTAAATTGGCGGGAAATTTTCTTGCCCAGGCTCTAGAAAAATCCTGGCTTCGCCACTGTGTATGACCCGTGCGATGCACGGGTATACATAGTCTTTTTAACAAACTATAAAATTTTAGTATTATTAAATTAAATGTGTATTTTCTTATTTTTAATTTTTAATTCGATACATTGAGTAATTGGTTATTACTCAAACAAATACATTATAATCTCATAAAAGATGTATATTTAATCATACATAGTAAAATTAAAAACATTTGTTGAGCATTAAATTAAATTTTACATGTCTAATAAAATAAACAACAATTTAGTCTACATATCTTTTAAGTTTATACAATAAGTATAAATATAACCTAAATATTAGATATATGTACATATATTTGACGTGAATATTAGGTATATATTTAAAAATATTTATTGTGAGATGTATTTAGGAGATTATTTACGATTACAATAAAAGAATTGATTTAATAGTAAAAGATGTGATGCACCGATATATATTTTGTTTTTTACAAAATTGTAAAAAGTAACTGGTCTAACAAATATTTTCTGTATATTTATATTAACACTATAAGGATATAATCAGGGATGACAATGGGGTGGGGGTGGGGGTGGGGGCGGGGGCGGGGAGTACTATTCCACTCCTAGTCCTCGTGCCTCAAACCTTCTCACGTCTCGTCCCCATCCCCGTCCCCACGATTCTCTCAGGGAGGGGAACCATGTAAAATCATTAAAGTTTATAAAAAATATTAATTATAAATCTATTAAGATTGAAAAAAAATAGAAAAATAAGACTAAAAAAATCATAGTTTGATGCTCTTATTTCTAGTGTTATCCCTCAATCAAAATTAAATAAACTAATTCCCTTTTTAGATTACACGTCAAAAGATTCTAATCGCGGTTGAATGATTGGGTGCCTTGTCAATTATTGAAATGGACACCTCATACATTTTTATTCAAATGGCGTGTCAATGACAACGATTAGGTGGGATTGTAATTGAACGCCAATTGGAATTTATTATTTTGAGGAAAATTTGTGAAGAAGTTTCCGAGTTCTTCTCTTAAGAGGTTCACCATTGGAGTAAATATTAGTTGTAGTTGTTAAGCGTGATGTGCACCCCATTTAAGAACCAACTATTAATCCACCATTGGAGATACTCACTACTAGAAAAACAGCTTGGGTTTTGCTTTTCCCACACCCCCTCCTACTCTTTCACACCCCTTAACAAATTTTATTCCAAAAATAACCTCGCGTGAGACGCTGCGAGGACGTGTTTTATGACTGTTCGAACGACCTTGTTCGAACAGGTTCGCATGACCTCATGCGAACAGTTTAAAAACGCCCAAAAGGGTGTGAAGTCAAAATTTAACACACTCGAACGATGTCGTTCGAATGTGTTCGAACGAGGTCATGCGAACAGGTTCGCATGACCTCATGCGAACAGGTGAAAAACACCCAAAAGGGTGTGAAGTCAAAATTTAACACACTCGAACGATGTCTTTCGAACCTGTTCGAATGCCCGTGTTCGAACAGGTGAAAATTCGTGAAAAAAAAGAGGTTTGGCCTGGCCTTTTGGTCTTTTCACACCCTTATGGGGTGTGTTTCGAGTAGGAGGGGGTGTGGGAAAAGCAATACCCAAACAGCTTTTAGCATCGGCCAAAAGCCCACGCTAACAGGCCAAAAGCGGACGCTGACAGTGACTTAGCGTCGGAGTAGCGTCGGCCACGTGTCGAGGCTAAAATGTTCGAAGGTAAATGTAGCGTCTCGTAAATTTAGCCGACGCTAACTGTAGCGTGGGCCTGGCCGACGCTAAAACGGATGCTACTTGCATGGCCGACGCTACTTAGTTATTTAAAAAACGTCAACGAATTAAGGTAGCGTCGGTCAGGCCGACGCTAAAGTCAACAACAGAATAGTCAACTTAAAGAGTAGCGTCGGCCAGGCCGACGCTAAAGTCAACATCAGAATAGTCAACTTAATACGTAGCGTCGGCAAGGCCCACGCTAATGTAATTTAAAAAAAAAAATAATTGAGCGTTTCTTGTCATTCTACACATGACCAATCTTAGAACTAATTATCCTACTTATTCTTCTACCACTTCTCTGTTTAATAGATGGAATCAAAATCAATTGGTTAAACCACTAAAGCAGGTGATCAATGTTTTATCACACAGGTGCTGCATACAAAACAAAATGCATAAAAACTTCCTGATTACATGGTCAAGATTGGAAGATAATGCTTACAACTTCGTTAATATAGAAAGAAAACCAACGGGTTTAGGTGCAGAGCATACAGAAAATAAGCTGGACAAAGCAATCTGAGAGCTAGGTACCTATCTAATCTAAAATATTATCTCAGGAAACTCACTCAACCTGTGTGTGGTTGATTGGCATACATGTATCTGATGCGTTTTGGCTTCCTTCACTTTGCATTGCCCGAATAAAGACCAACAAATTTAATATCATACAGAAGAGTAGCATTGCCCGGTATATTGCAGTCACCTATTGAATCAGTTACATAGATTGTCAAATCTAACATATTAAATGACTTGCTGTTTCTTCTGATAATAATCTTACAATCAACATCTGCAGCAGCTTATTCTAAAACTCAACTAACTAAATGACTGTTTGAAAATGCGTCCAAAACAGCCAGAAATGTGGCAAAATGAAGCTGATAGTTGTAGCTTCAACATCATCATGGGATTTCAGTAATTTTATCAGAATCCAAACACATGCTAAAAGTAAAAAGCTATAAGAAGTATTTCATCAAACAAATAGCCCAGGACACACAAACATGCAAAAAAAGCTATGTCAAAAAGTATGAGTAGAAAATAGTCAAATACTTTAGAGGGAGTTCATATGACCAAATACACAAGCAATTTACCAATGAATAATCCTAGAGTCTATTTTCTACTACTTTTTTATGAGCTGCACTTGGCAAAAAGAGGATTTTCCATGTTTATGACTAAATTACATAATGCAGCAATTAACGCGGAAATGAAACCTGAGAAGCACCCAGCAGGTTCAGGGCCATATGCTAACAGTGGAGGAATCATGAGTTTGCGTTTCCCACCTGGGTAAAAATGGTAGATTAATTGAGCAAGGCATACCCAACAATCAATATGATCCAAAGACATAACTTCTATATGTTTTATAAATAAAATAGAATGCTATATTCTTGCAAGAAGAAAGAATGCTATATTATTGCAAGACATAACTACTATACCTACTCATCATTTCAGATCAGAAAATGTGAATGTGGAAATCTGCAAAAAAAATTAAAATAGTATTAGAGTGGCTCATTAACAAATTAAAGTGGATGAACCCACAATATGCAACAAAGCATGCTTAAATTGTTTCTCCATTTTCATAGTTGTAAAGCAAATGATTCAATATTAAGAATGGCTTGTATAACTATTGTCAACAACAAACAGAGATCAATAATTGAAGAATGGAGAAATGGTGCATTTTTAATAACTATTCTTTCAGCAAATCTAACAAACTATCCTTCAGCCATGAAAGCCTCATTTTTAATAATGATACATTTGGGTTCTGCGGTTGATCCACTTGTGTACATTATTGTGCAAATGTCTGTCTTCTTTCTATAGACAACATACTGATGCAATTTTGTTTTCCTGTACAAATGCAATTTGAAACTTCAGCATGGTTTATGATAAATTGAATCAGTCTACGTCTATCTATTCTTCTAGATCCAGAAAAACAAAACATACTAACATCAAACAGTTTTTTAGGTTGATTGAACTCTAACTGCCAAATGCAATCAATGCATCATATATGGTGCAAGAGCAAAAAAAAGCAGATTAAACTCTAGCAATAATACAGAAATATTAAAATTATAATAACTAAATAAAAAATTGAATGAATGAAGTTGAAGAAGCAGATATAATAAGAACCAATTACGGAACGTACTCTACGCCAATGGCCATATATCATGGAAAAATAAACCATTCCACGATCCAAATTCTCACCCGATAATTTTCCTATACAACAGTCATTGGAAAGCATGAATATATAAAATGCAAATGAAGAAGTGTGCAGTTGAACTAACCTGTCTTCAGGAGCTTCAGCACCCTTGTAACTTGACACCATATCAACAAATGTCCGCATGGATTTTGCAACATCACTAGGATCAAACTCATCAGCATTTGAATCAGCATCTAGATCCCTTTTTGCTTTCCCTTTCCTTTTGTGTTTTGAGTCATAAAGATCCATCTCCTTTTGTCTTTCCATAAGAGAAGAATTTAACTCTTCCTCTCAGTTGTAAAGCCAGGAATCATTATCAGATGGAGGAACCTCTTGCTGCTTAAATTCGTCCACTGAATAAGGCAAAGCAAGAATTTCATCTATGCGTCTAACAAGAGCATTCATCAAGTCACTGCACCAAATTTTCAACTTAGCAAATAGCAATGATAAAATAACAAAAACCATAATAAACTAGGAAGGGGAAAACAAATAGCCTCATAACTATATTACAACCTAAGTAAACCAAGTTGAAAACCAAATCAACAAATTAACAAATAAACAAATTAACCCTCAAAATTAGAAATCCAGCAGGTACTGATACCCCCACCAGAATCCCCAAATCAAACCTAAATTAAAACCCTTAAATTCAGCAGCTACTGTCAATAGAAGTAGAGTAGAAGAAAACCACTTACCCAATAAGAAGAAGAGAGGAGAGGCGACCGATAGAAGGAGAACAACAGTGGTTGGCGGCGGTGGTTGTCGCAGGAGCGGTAGTGAACGACAGTGATAGGAGAGGGAGAAGGCTGGGACGACGCGGAGGCGGGGGTGGTGGTGAGGGCGGAGAGTGACAGTGAGGGTGGAGAGTGAGAGTGAGAGCAGAGAGTGAGCGTGAGAGCGGAGAGTGAGAAGCATGAGAGCGGAGGTGGCGGTGGTTGTCGCAGGAGCGGTAGTGAACGGCAGTGATAGGAGAGGGAGAAGGCTGGGACGACGCGGAGGCGAGGGTGGTGGTGAGGGCGGAGAGTGACAGTGAGGGTGGAGAGTGAGAGTGAGAGCAGAGAGTGAGCGTGAGAGCGGAGAGTGAGAGCGTGACTGAGAACTGTGAAAGGAAAGTGAGAGAGTTAGGGTTTTTGGTAAAGTAAATCAAAGTTAGCGTCGGCCATGACCGACGCTAACTATAGTATTTAAAAAATAAAAAATTAGCGTCCGCTATATTCAATGTAGCGTCTGCCATGACCGACGCTAAATTTTTATTTTTAGAAGAAAAAAAAAATTGTGGGTTAGCGTGGGTTTGACCGGCGCAAATCCGACGCTATTAGCGTGGGTGTCGTGGCCGACGCTAAATTATAGACGCTAAAATGACATTTTCTAATAGTGACTCTAATTGCTTTGTATAATCGAGTGGTTAATTACAAAACCATATTCATGTAAATCCCTGCAACAACAAATGAGGAATAAATCCTCCATAAATAAGGAAGGAATTAAACAAAAATAATGCGTTCAATTCGAAACCAAATAATAGCTTGACATGGATACTATTTGATTATGTTACAAATACTGGTTAGCTCGTGGTGAAGTCTTCCCTACAAACAACTGAAGCAAAAACCAAAGAAAAGAATAGTGGTTTGATCGAATTATATACATCTAAAGAGATTTAAGTTAAATGAATGATGCTCCCTATTCCACTCGCAATTAGATGTCGTAGTCCCATTACATCATAATTTTCTACATATAAATTGTAATTAAAATTCTTAGAAGTGCATAATGTGCCTAGAAATTTATTGAATTGTATGTCATTCCTTCTAACTTTGACAGTGGATTCCCTTTTGTTATAAAATAATGAATCGCTGTATTTATTGTTTATCAATGGCTAAATTGTTAGTAATTGTAGAAGTAGATATTTACACATATATTTGATTATGTTCCCATTGATGGTTGTACGTGCAGTGCTATATATGCTTGCATCATTGTGACTAATTGTAACACCCCGATAATTTCTAACATGTAGAATCACCGAAATGCACGTCATGGCATACATCAGAGTAATTTACTGTTATCGAAATATTGAAGATAACTAAAACTTTTGATAGTAAATACCAAATGGTTCAATGAACCCCATAAACTGACATGAAAGTAATTAAGTCTCACGACTCAAAACTTATACAACCCTGATGTTCAATATTCAAAACGGAAATAGCGGAAACGATTTTACAACTAATACAAAGATAGTTATACAACCGAAACTAGAAAAGCGACAAAAGGGCAAAAGCCTAAACATAGGACTAAATGTCCAAATAACTCCAAGAGCCAAATCAGCTAGCCATGGATGTTCGCCTTAGCTTTCCTCTGCTTCTCTGTAAAAACCACAATATAAGAAGGGTGAGATAAACATTATCTCAATGAGTCCTATCGAGACCCCTTACTAACTCTAGCGGTTCATTATGCTTTACTTTATACGCATGGCCCTCATAAGCAACACATAAAGTATATCTTATAACGTGTAGCCCTGATAAGCAACTACTCGTTACATTAATTATTTCTTGGTGTAGCCCTCATAAGCGACATACACATCATATTTTCATGAACTTAGCACAACACCTCGAAGTCCGCCTTCACTAAGGTTGGGACGTCTCGGTGAACCCATCCCACTAATCCAAGTGAGCAACATGAGAGCCTGGGTTCTGGGGCTCATGACTTCCCCTCCCCTAGTATGCTAATAAACTGGAGGATCGTCATCCTCGATATACTCAAAGTATACCATCTACCTTTCCCCGAGGGAAAGTAACTTGAATTGTTTTTACCTGGATTGAGAGTTTATTTATCTATATAGACTTACAATCAGTGACTTAACATGACATGAAGGGACTCAAGGTCCGTTATCTTATCTTGACTTGTGTACACTCGCATTTGCAAACGTACGGTTTTTCTTGAATTTCATAACTCTTGAGATTTCTTTCAAACATACCTAATTCCATGACAATAACACATTTCTATCATTGGGGAACCATGGGGAATTGATTAGAACGGAATTGGAATCATTTGGAATGGACTAAGGTGAATTTTCAAAGAGGGTAACAGAAGCCCACGCACGGTTCGGGCTCCTGGGGCGCACGACCCGTGCGTGTCTTACGCACTTGGTCATTTTGAAACTGGACATAACGCACGATCCGTGCTCCATAGGCGCACGATCCGTGCGTGTCTTAAATTTTTAAAACATGGTTTGCGTAGGTTACGCACGACTCGTGCTCCAGAGGGCATGATCCGTGCGTAATTGACAGTAGCCCAAAACTTGCTGTTTCGTGTAAATTTTCATTCAGTTTCGATTCCAATCTCATTCCGATCAATATCCTAGTCCAGACAACCATCACACAACAGCACACAAATCACGTCATCAACAACAAAATCAACCAATCCGAACAGTTTATACAATAACAGATTTTTAAGGAAACGTTTTATGGGACATTTTCATAAAAGCGGAAATTAGTGTTTCACAGTTTAGAAAGCATTTTAATTCGGTAGCAAGACATCCCTAAGCGAGTTATAGAACTCACCGTGTTGTGATGAAAATCACAAAATTCACAGTCAATCAGTCAATTCGATCGATTCTAAAATAACGGTTTTTCAATAAAACGGTTTTTTTCGCTATTTTTCTCAAAACGGAGTTCAAAAGGGTATCAGTTCAGAAAACATAACGACTCAATATCAAAAACATCCCTAGCGAGTTATAGAACTTACCAATTGCGATGATAATCGCACAACCAAACGGATCAACGGGTCGACGCGGTCAAAGTAACCTCACGAACGGTCCCCGTACTCGAACTCTTCACCATTACGAATCTCTCGCTTCCACGAACATCGAATCGATCCCGAATGGATCCCCAAACATGACCAGCTACACAAGCTTCCCCCAAATGCATTCCAAGTCAATGGTGAAATCCTCTTTTTACTCCGATCAAACTCCAATCCCTAAAACACGGCAACGACTTTTAATTCGGTTTAACAGCATCTGGACGCTGTTTCGTAATAGGCATAAATCCTTCAATTATTTACCAAAACTATCCAAACCAGTGCCTAACATGAAGGAAATGTTGTCTAGTTTCTAACGGTACAGACTTCAAACCGATTCAACAATTATACATGGAGTTGTGACCAAAGCGATGTGAGTGGTTAGATTCTGCCACAGATCCAAAACTGTAACTTGTTGATACGATTTCTCCTTCCATACTCCATGAAATCAGTTCATTCTTGTGCCTAATTCGAAGCATTTCTTGTCTAGTTTCTGAATCATCAAGAATTACGTTCATCTGAGCCTGTACAGAGAGATATAGGAAAGACACCGAACATGGTTCAAACGGGTTTCAAGCAGAATCTTCCTTGAGTTGGTATCTTCAATCCCAACCATCAAGGACCACGAATTTTAGCTCCAATCCGAATCCCCAGCTCTTCACAATTCGAACCCAGTAACTGAATCACTTCAAACTTGTTCTCAATCAACAATTTTGGTGTTCAATCCTTCTAATACTTCTCTAAGTTGACATGCAAGGCTTGAGAAGACCATTTCTCCCACTTTGAGCTTGGAGGGTCTACAATGGTGTCTTGATGAAGAGGGAAGTGTTGTTGATGATTATGGTATCAGATTGAAGAGGAGGATGCAGGGGTCACATTGGTGTGATTGGATAAAACATGCATGAGAAATCTCCTCTCCTTCCTTCATTCTCCTCTCTCACGCCCTCTCCCCCTTTCTCTCTATTCTATCTCTTTTCTTTCTTAATTCTGGTTCAACAACTAGGAGTGAGGGAGTGAGTGTGTTTCTGTTTTGGTTTGGTGAGGGTGTGGGTCAGACTTGGGACCATTAACTGGGCTGAAGCAAAATAACTAGGGATTTGACCAATATGCCCTTATGTTCTAATTTTCACTTAACTCTCCTTAAACTCTTCTTAATTCAATTCTAATTCCATAACTAATCAATAATTTATACAATAATCTCATATTGCATAAAGTTGTGTTTTGTGAAAGATGGTTTAGCTGAAACTCATTAATGGGTGAAAAGACGAAAATGCCCCTATCCTAGTATTTTCGTTTAAAATCCCAATTAGCTCATCAATCAATCAACAATTCAAATACTAATATATTTTAGCACACAAGTACAATATAATTCACTTAATCAATTATGCTAATTAATCACCTCGACCTCTTGCTAATTTAAATAATTTAAATTAGCTAAATTGGGGGTGTTACACTAATCCACCATGCTCATAATTTGGACAATATCAATCCTAAGATGTCTTGCCTATCGTAAATTTATTGTCATTTATTTTGCTGAGTGGTAGATGAATAGTAATGTCGTTATGTTTTAGTTGTATAGGATACAATTGCATTAGACTATGAATGGTATAACAGAGAAATTCTTGCGTAGAAATGAACCTAACATTTAATACTTACAAACAACCAATGAGAGGACGTACTACAATAAAAATTTCTTAGATTGAAACATTAGATTAACCCATGGTTGTCGAGCTCTATTATTAGCAAGGACGACAATACACCAATGAGTATGACATTTGCACAGCAATACTAATAAAAAAATATTCGATTGGGTAAGGAAAAAAAACATAATTAGAATAAGATCGTCATAATGAAAAACCGGTATCAACATAATCGATACATTTTGTCAAAAAAAAAAATAGATACATATCAAGATCCTTCAAGAAGCACTCTGCAAGGAGGAGTGAAGGCTAAACAGATGGGGGACTAATCCCGGTGTGAGAGTTTTGGTTATCAATTTCAAATTAGGATTGCAAATTGCAAATTGCAATATTTACATGTATTTTTTTTATCAGTGCAATATTTTTTTTGACCAATGATCAGTGTAATATTTACATGTATGTAAAGCGTGGGATATATATATACTAGTGGGATGACCCGTGCGATGCACGGGGTCAAAGCTTTAGGGACTGTATAATCACTATAATACTATAATTAGCTTAATAGAAATGAAAGACAAATTCTAACAATTAAAATGTGCTTAGTAGATTCAAAAGGATAGAAACCAAAGAAAAATCGAACTTAAGCCCTAACGGCAAAGCACATGTTCCATGTGAAGAAACTGCAAAGAGAATTAAGGAAAAACAATTAGTAAATAGATCAAGAGGCAATGACTAAAAGCTACCAAAACATCAGATATAAGGGGATTACTTTCCTTACTAGAGGAAACCAATAAATAAATACAAAAAGAGTTAATGTACTAAACCAAATTATAAAAGGGAAATGCCTAAGAAAACTCATACATGCCAGAAATGGGGTGTTAGTTTCCTCAACAGAGATCTTTCATCAACGTACAGTCTCAAAAATAAGGAATCCAAGTTGGTTTGTTATAGCTTAATAGGTTTTAAACAAAAAATTGATAGGCGAAGTACACAAATTTTCATAAACAGCAAGTAAGACCTAATATATCTACTCAAATCCAACACAACCATATATCATCACTTATGAATAGCTAAGGGGAGAAGAGTAAAAACTTATATATTTCATTAGAATAAAGTGACAAATTCATGTCCAACAAATGGAAAAACAGCAATGTCAATGACTAATGGTAGTGATATGCAGATTGAAGAGGAAAAGCTAATAGATATTGCAATAATAAACATAAATTCAAATGACATCAGCCAAATGGATCCTAATATTACTGAATCTGGAAAAAATTCTAATTGAACAAATGGTAAATCAGTAAGATAATGAACCCAAAAAGTTGAGATACATAAGTTGTAGGTTGCATGAGAGAAATGAAAGTTCAACTGAATGTATGAAGAAATACTAAAAAAGCATAGGCAATATTAATAGTTCAGATACAATTTAACTGGTATGTTTTAAAAAAAAGAGCATAGGCAAAGGTTAGAAGTATTTTCATAAACAGCAAATCAAGTAAACACATTAAAGAACCAAAAGTGTATAGAGGTAAAGTTATGCCATTGCACAGGACATAAGGAAAACCACAGATAAAAAATCAATTGTTAAAATAAAACTAAACCAAACCCAAGCAAAATAAAATTTAGTAACCTATATCAGACAAAAATCAATTTAAGTTATGCAAATTAAAAAAAGAAGAGCAACAACTCAAAGGTTGCTTCAGACTAAAATACGAAGGAGCTGATCAAAAAGACTAAAATACGAAGGAAAAACATACAGTATAAAGAGGAGAAGGTATCAAGAGAAGCTATGATAAAACTAATTCTAAACATAGGAAATTGCAGCAAATCATCGTATCAAAATTAGTAAAAATATATATGAGAAGAAGTCACCAAAAAAAACAAAATCTCTTATCAATACACATCCAACTGATTTACATACCTCATATTGAACATAAACAACCAAACAATAATGTCACAAAGACCAAGCATTAGGAACTTAAAGATCCCAAGTAAAAGCCAATAATAGAATAGAATACATGGAGCTTAGTTCAAAAACTCACTCTTCCTTCAACTAAGAGTATGGTTCTCATTTCTCTCCCAAAGAGTAAGATTTCGTTTTCCATTGATGGCTCGGTCATCTATAGTCCTGGCACAACAACGTTGATAAGCTTACTGCATTAACCGTGACATATAATAAAACTATCCACCCAAAATTTTATCCAATATAAGAAGCCAAATAATGATAGAACTCATGAGATTAGCAACACAAACCAGCACACAAAAAAGGTTAAAGTGAATCACTTTCCTCAATCACAATTTAGCAGATTATTTATATGATGAGGAATGCATAAAAATGAACATATAGATTAGTAAAAAAGACTCACTTTTGTCTATCTTTTCCCAAGGAACTCATTACCATCGCATTTTTTCCATACATCATAGGTGATATCCAAAAGCTCCATAGCCACCATTTTTTTAAGTTGTGTCAGTATAAAGCAAAGGAAAAAGAGGAGCAGTGTTAGTATAGAACATAATGAGAGAAATTTTGTGATTGATTTGTATTGTATTCATGATTCAAGATACCTTTTGATAGAACAAAACCACTCATTGCAAAAAGGATGGCCAATGCAAACGATCTAAATGTTAGAGCCACTTTAATATCCCTCCCAGCTGCTTGTCAGGAACTGCTTCAACAGCTTCAAGTATATGCTGTAATCAAATCATCAACTAAATGACTTGAAATTCAAAATAGGATGATTTTTTTAGGTATATTATTCAAACCCAGGTTCCAAAACCAAAAAGTAAGCCCACTGAAGGACTATACACAAATATTATCATCATCCATTGAGAGCTAAAGACACTAATTCGGTATAAAATACGCAAATCCAAAAACTCTGCATTCTCAGTAACATGACTTGGTCTCATTTTTATTTAACAATTTTGTAAATCAACCGCTAAATACAGTAAATAGTTACATACCTGATAACAAAGTAAGTTCCTACCTCCATCTTACACATAATGCACGAAAGTTGCAATCCAAACAGAAAACAAAAGATTGATTAGAATCAATAATTCAATTCTAAAACCCTAAGAAACACTTGAAAAGAAGATTACATATATCCACATGAAATTGGCTCTCATATTGTCTGAAATTAAAGTCATGAACTTTTATCCATATATCCACTTATATGGCTAAAATTCCAGCAACCCATTATCTAGTGAGACTAAATAGATATCATAGGAAAATGCATTTTATTAACTTTGTTATATAATGCCACTCGGTTTTTATTCATCCTAAAATAGTCGAAGATTTGAATGAGAGCAAATCACCTTTCTTTGGTTACCACTTTCTCTCTTTGTATACCCTTTGAACTCTCTATCTTCTTCTACTCATAGTAGGTGATCAAAAGCCAAAACCTGTTGCACACAGTAATGACTTAAACAACAAAGAAAAATCAAATTTTAAACCAAGCTTAGGCATTTCATCAAAACCATGGCAGCAACACAAAGGGGAGACCTCCTCGTTTCATTTAAAAGATCAAAAAAATAGAGACAAACAATTTAGAGAGCAGAAGAATAAGAGTGAGGAAAGAAGAGGGAGCACCCGTACATACCGTCGCGAGAGCTGATTCAATCACCGCAGGCGTCGTCTGCACTGTTTGCATCGCCGCATCCGAGCGTCGTTTGGACCATCATCACCTACATGAAGGGTCAAAGCAACTTTTAAAAAAAGAGGGGCAAATTAACAGTCCAACATAGAGTCACTCATCACTACCACAAGAACCACAGCTTACTTAACATCTAAGGAAGTCACAAGCATCTTGGATTACACCCTCAACAAAAGCAGCAGCAGCAGTAGTCAAATGCGCCTCAGACTTAGTTTCATTCTCTTCCATCACAGGAACCTACAAAAACCACAAACAAACACCAATTTGACATTGAAACAAACAAACCGTTTTCTATTCCCGAAAAATCCCCAATAAAGAGTGGATGAAGGAAGAAGAAATCATCTCTTCAAACTCCATTCCCCATTAAATCTGTAAAAAGAACAAATGACTTCAAAAAAGAGGCAGGGAAACAAAAGATGATCAAAGAGAGATAGAAATAAAGAAAGGAATATTAAGAGAAGTGTTGATAGCAAAAAGGAATAGCTCATACAACCCAAGCATAATAAAGAGGTTACATAAAATACAAATAAAGTATCAAGTATATCACTATGAAGGAATATCAAGTATCAAGTACCTCGAGAACACCTTACTTTTCAATAATATGAGTTTATCCCTCAATTCGAGATCTGAGAGGAAGCAGAAGAACATAGATTGAGAGAAGCAAAATACACTCTAAATTATTAGAGGTTAACCTGAATGACAACAAATTTAGGCTTACCCCCTGGACCATATGGAATTCCAGTCTCCCACCTTTAATTTTGTTTCAAGCTGTACCAGATTACCTGCAAGCCTTAATGCTTGGACTGATGTTTATACCCTCATATTGAATATGTTCTAAATCACCATTTAATTCTTGAGTGAAACTGCAAAACAAAGCAATCAATCACAACCAAGGCAACCCAAGAACCGATCAACCCAACATTTGGAAAACAAAAGAGGGTAATTTATTTTCTATAATAGTTTCAACTTTCAATAGTACATGTGTATATCAAAATTTTACAGGGTTGCAAAACAAAATCCAATGATTCAACTAAAGAGAATCAATTGAACTATTATGTGCTGCTGCTGCATTCAAAAATATCATTATCAATTAGGAAAATAAAAGAGGAAAAAAATGACCTAATAATAAACCCACTTTAGGAGCTGTAACTCAAAGGCATGACAAACAAACACTCTTTCAACATCAGTCCTGTTGTTCATTAGCATCTTAGCAGGTGACAGTCTTGTTATTAACATCTCATGTGGATAATTGCTAATTTTATCAAATGTCGGATCATAAAATCAAATGTCTATATTTTAGCCATCAAATTCAAAGCAGAATATAAAACATCTCATCTACATGGAAATTTACATAAGTTGAAGAAATTTTGGTCATTGAACTCTTACCTTGAATCAAAAAACATAACCTAACACCAAATACAAACTGTAGCTCCTTTCTTTCCACTTTTTCAGGAACCAAACAAAGCCAACCCAAGATAAGGAATTAAAAGAATCAATTAACAGATTAATCAACCAATTAATAAACTACGAACAAATCATCAACAAAGGAAAAAAGACAACTATAATGTGCTACTTTCTTTTCCTTGTAAATAACCTTCATGTATATTCTGCGAAGAAAGCAAAGCACTAAATGAGGACCAAAATTCAGCAAAATTTAAGATGCAAGGAGAGGCACGATAGGTAAAGCAAAAGAGGGAAACCATCCATCACCATGAGTACATAATAAACATAATTCTATTATTGTGAAAGAAACATAACCATCAGTTCTATAGTAGGACTAACAACTAATATCATTTTTGAAATAAACATTACCAAACTAACACAAGAAATGAATATAATCCAAGAATGAACTTAGTTCTATTTCGCAAAAAGTCTAGAAAGTCGCTGCTGCAGCAACATGGTCCCCTCTTTGCATCACCAACTGAAAAATAAGGGGACAAAGAAAATCAACTATTGAAAATATGAAAAGAATGAGGAAACTAAAAGAGGGGATAGAAACCCAAACAATAGTAAAGTGAAAATGAATTAGAAGAAAAGGGAGGGACAGAACACAAAAATACAATTTTAACTTCCTGAAAAATAATTTTTCATTGCAGGATATGATACCAATTTGAACTTCTTCCATTTACAAATTACAAATACATGCCAAGAAACAAATGAATAAATAATTGGGTGCTTACTCTGACTTCAGTGTGGTTTGGGAAGTCACTGTGACTTCAGTTTTCAATCAGCCTACAAATAGGTCAAAACAACTTAGTGGTATTTGTGAAAAAGAGATACAAAATATAAGAAACTTTAAATTATGAACTCAAGGTAATACCAAAGTAATGGATTGAATGGTTTGCAAGCGCTTCCTCCCAAAGAAGCATGGTCCACCATGAAGCTATTGTTATCATCAAAAGAATCATTAGATCTGAAACCCCAAGTAAGCATGAGTTGTTGAACACCCTCCGAAGCCTCTTTATGCAGGAAAATGACAACGCCATATATAATTTATGCAGGATTCTATTGTATATTAGCTTAAAAATAATAAAGACAAAATAGTATTTAATGAAGACAATCAAACACACAAAAATAAAAAAACAGTGAATATCACCAATTAGGTAAGAAGATGAACAATTCAACACATGTAAGGAAGATGCATCTGAGGAAATCTCTTACCCCCAAATTTATATACCCCAAATTGAAACCATCCTCCTCAATCGTTCCGTTTCTTGATTTTATGCATTTCTCTCAATCTAGCTTTATAATGCTTACTAATTTGAGGATCAACATTATCCCCACCCTACAGCAAAAAAGTAGCAGAAAAGAAAAGATAACTTTGACCTAGTCATTGTCTTCACGGTCTTCAGCAGCTGTGGCATCTTCATCTGTATCCCATGGAATGAAGGTTGTCTTCTCTCCTTGTCTCTCTCCCTCTCTCTCTCGCTTTTGTCTCTCTGAACGCGTGCGCAGCTTCCATCTCTTCTCGTGCCTGTATAGAAAAAATTCAATTCTGAAGGTAAGTGTGGGCTTTTGACATTGAGACCAATAAAAGCAAAGGAAAAGTGTGTGAAATCCCTAAAACTCTTGTCGGCACCTCTTCACCACCACCATGGCAGAGGTGTGTGCACTGAAATGAGTCGCGGCGCTCCACGCCGCAATGAGAAGGGCGCAGCTGCTGAAGCAAGAATGTGAAGAGATGAGAGTGAAGGAGAGCCTCAAAACCAAACATTTGCACACACACACACGGAGATATCAAGACAAACTCATAACTGTGAAATTGATAAACTAAAAAAAACAAAAGAAAGTGGAGAAGTTGAATCAAACCTCTCAATTCTTTGTGATTCATTTCTTTGCACATACTCCCATGTTGTAGTGAAGTGGTGGAGCATTTGATTTTTTTGCGATATTGGATAAAGGTGATGTTTGTCCATCTGGATTCTCTCTTTTTGCATGAAAAGGGGTACTTGTATTTGCATTATCGGCATATGAAATCATGCCATCTTGTGCAGCAGGAGAAACCCCGGAGGAATATATAGCAGAAACTGGTCCATGCTCCTGCAGGTTTCTTTGAGTTCCAACTGATGTTGCATATCTTGATTGATTGGACATCATAGAAAAGCCAGGGATGGAAGAATCTGGTATGATATTCTTAGGTCTCATGGACATGGCAATGCTTGGACTAATATTTTGCATTGCTGGACTTTCAAGAGTCTGGTGCACATCAACATTGGGTGCAGTAATTCCTAAATCACCCAACCTGCTATTTGAGCTTTCTTGCACTCTATCAATGCATACTTTCTTCCCACGGATTTTATTACTCGAAGTGACAGCAAACTCTGGCATATGCCTTAATCGCTTTCTCCGCAAATTGAGCTGAAACATTAGTTCAACATCATTAGGATGCACACAGCCATACAATAAGTTCATCCAGGGAGAGTCTAACTTGTTTATACCTTTGTTGGAAGTGGACTTTCACACAACCGATCTAACTTTGGAGTAGGATCTAGATGGAGGTTTGGTTGTAATGCTTTGAGTAACTTCGATTCGACTTCCTATTATCAATGTGAACATAGTTAACTGAGATCAATACCCAACAAATGATATAAATATGGGAATTGGTCATTCATGAATAGAAAATTATACTCACCATTAGATCACCATATGCCCAAGACTTATGCCCAAGACTTATCAGTAAAAGATGGGATGGCCTTCACAATATTTTCCAATGACACCTTGAGGCATACTTTAGTAACAACAGGAGAACTTTCCACGGGCACAACGCTAGCTCCCTTTTCAGAAGAGCATCTTCGATAATCACGCACCTGGAGTGTTGCAGAATTGATACAAAGCTCAACCTCATAAACAGTAAGCAGCATTAAACATATATATAATATAAAATGGTGATAAAATTTGGAAAATATTAAAATTTGCCAAGAGAAAAGAATGAAGAGTGCCAAATGGCATGTAAAAGCTCTCTGTAGTCAAAAGAAAAAAACAAAAGAGGAGATACCTATATGGAAGAGCTCCTTTGGCACAAGGAGCACCAAATAATTGATACTCCCCGTCCTCGATGAATAGGTCAACACTGCAAACCAAACTAAAAGCCAGAAGAAAATTTGTTCAACCATAAATTATTTCACAAAATAATAGATAGAAATTTGAATGTCGCCCTTAAAGGGAAAGTATATAAAAAGCAAACACAATTTACCTCACATGTAAGTGCTCCATCAACATACTTGGCAGGTATATCATCCAGAACAATAGATGGATGTATACTTTGTGAAATCCTAAAGCTACTCAATCATGTTGATATAATTATATACATTCATCTATTGTCACATTTGATTTCTTTCCTAATTATTTTATGTTTCCCTTCTTATCTATCATATATAAGAAGTGTCAATGAATACAAATGGATCTATGAATTCTCTTCATTTTTACCCCTACAACAAACTGATGAACAAACACAAAATCAAAGTAAAAAGCATCATACTAAAGAGTTTTGTGTATTTCTTACAATTAAACTCTTATAAAGAGTTTTGTGTATTTGGTCATGATTGATCACAACTACCTTACGATTTTGCTTCGAACCGGCCAGTCACATCGCATCTCAGACACCTCTCTCTTTGAACTTGTTTCCTCTAAGTCAAATGATAAACTGATAAAAATAGCAGTTCTTCTAATGTAAATGGTTCTTCTTCTTATTGGCATTTAATCAAACACCTCATGTCTACCATAGTTGATGCTGAATTGTCTGACTAACTAACAAAGAAAAAAGTGCATACAATAGCAAAAATGCAGATTAAAAGAAGATGATAAAGACATAAAGATAACTACGAAAAACTTAACAATGTCGCATTTACCAGATATTAGTGTAGTTTTAGCTTCAATTGGACATGTTGGACAAATCTGAAAAAATGGAGATTAACAAACTATGTCACCAATAGTTAACTTAAAGAAAATGATAGAAATGTGAGATGGTGAGAAAAAAGCAGTTCAATAGCAGATTGAAGAATGGAATGAACCTGATTTGCACTGAAGGAAAGAACGGTGACTTGTCGACGGTGTCCGCAAAGTCGTCATCGAAGTCGAAAGGAGGAACCACAACTCTTAAAAAACCAGAAATCCATGAAAAAAGTAGATATGATTCTTCCCATGCATGACAACAACCCAGAACCCAAGCATGAAATTAAACACAAAAAACCTAAAACCAAAAAGGAAAGGTAAAGGAAATTGTAGTTACTCACCAACACCCACAAATGCTAAGCCTTGGCCGTTGCTCCGTCAAAATCCCTCTCTTGCTCGCTTCCCTAATTTCCTCTCCACTCGCCTCTCGCACCTCTCTCCGTTTCTCTATCTCTCTCTCTCTCTGATTGTTCTCTTTCTCTCTCTCTGATCGCTATCTCTTTCTCTCCCCCGCAACTCTTTTTCTCTCTAACCCTCAACATCAATCTTCTCTTTGAAGTTGTTCTGATCTCATTCCTTCTCTATCTCTCTCTCTCTCTCTCTCGCACTTTGCAGTTGTTCTGATCTCCTTCTTTCTCTCTCCCGCAATCCCTCTTTGTGTCAGGCATGATGAAACGTGTCGCTGGTGCTTCAGAAATTGAAGGGTACGCGGTTAACATGCACTGAAAAGAGAAGGACGAAGGAGTTGATAGAGATGATTAATCACCTCATCATCGGAAGCACGGAGAAGCTGAAACAATAAGCTAGAAATCACGAAGAGCATTGCAAAGATCCGCAGAGGGATTTCATGACCAAAAATATACCTGGTTCCCTTCAACAGTTGTCACTTCAACAGTTCCCAAACACGTCGCCGCCGCAACAACCACCGTAGCTTCCCCATTTCACTGTCAGCACCGCACCCCCTTTCATCGCCACCGCGTGGCGTCGTCGAAAACGGCGGGATCTCCCTCCATCGCGTCGTCCTTCAACCACGGTCGCACGCTCTCTCTCTCTCTCTCTCTCTCTTCGGGTATGAGAGAAACGGGGCTGAGGAACTGTGAGAGAGAGAGATGAGAGTGGGAAGAGAGAAGGGAGTGCAGAGAATCAGGAAGATTACAGAAGAGGGAAGAGAAAGATGGAAGACGTGTTGCGCATGCAAGAAAAGAAAGGGGAGGGGCAAGACACGTGGTGGACACATGGAGGTGATCAAGTGGCTGAAAAATTGGAGGGAAATAGAGGGGCTTTGGCGGGAGGGAGACTACACTGGATGTATATTCTTTGATATGTATCCAAAAAAAAACGTGGGATATATAGAAAGCTTTCATATGTATATTACTGATAGTGCCAATGCTAATTCTAATTGCTAATCCTGATTTGTATTTATAATCATATTTATTTCATTTATTTACTATTATTATTTATTTTTGCGGGTATGCACTGAAACCGGAGCTAGAAAAACGAAAATTAGAGAGAGCAAAAATCCGTCTCTAAACAGCAAAAATCCATCGCTAAATATTTTAGAGACGGAATTTGTGACAAACCAAAATCCGTAACGAAATTTGGCGTCACTAAATATTTAGCGACGGATTCTGAAAATCCGTCGCTAATAGAGATGGAAAAATCCGTCGTTAATAGAGAGGGAAAAATCGATCTCTAATTGAGAGGGAAAAATCCGTCTCTAATAGAGAGGGATATCTTCCGTCGCTATCAGCGAGGGACACATTTCGTCACTAACAGCGAGGGAACAATTTCCTCTCTAACAATGAGAGAAACTATTTCTCCCTATTAGTGAGGGATTTCAATACCAATATTTCTCCCTATTATTTTAATTTATCTTTTTCCACCTATAATTGTAAGAAATCTTTGATCTCAAAGGAGTGGTGCTTTAAAACATAGACTACAAAATTTTTCAAAAAACACAAATATCTTCGATTACTAATAAAGCGTATAACACTACAAAAAAAGCTGGACTTTGCGGCGGGCGAAATCCGCCGCAAAAGCCAAATTTGCGGCGGATAATTGGACTTTGCGGCGGAAGTTTTTCGCCGGTAGCCAGCTCGAAGCAAACGCGTTGCGGCGGATTATCCGCCGCAAGTTTGCGGCGGATCTAGTGGCGCCGCAAAATCCAACGCAAATTTGCGGCGGATAATCCGCCGGAAAAGGGGACACATTTTTGACGCAATATATCCGCCGGAAAGTACCTAATATCCGCCGCAAATTATCCGCCGCAAAGTACCCCTTATCCGCCGCAAAACACCCGTTTTATTTAAAAAAAAAATGAATATAATTTTTTTAAAAAAACATTTTTTAAAAAAAAAATTTTAATTAATATTATTTTAATTAAAAAAAATTATTATTATTTTTAAAAAATAAATGTTGTTTTTTTATTTTAATAATTATTATTATTTTAATTAAAAATTTTTTTTTAATTATTATTATTTTAATTAAAAAAATTTATTATTATTTTTAAAAAATAAATTTTATTTTTTTAAAAAAATCGTTTTAATTAAAAATAATATTATTTTATTAATTTTTTTAATTATTGATAAAAAAATAAAATCCAATAACTAATTAATTTTTAATTTAAAAAAATAAAAATTGGGAAAAACAGTAAAATATTATCACCAAAAAAATATACATACAATTAATAAAATATTTTAAACAAAAAAATAAAATAATTAATAAAACCTTTGAGCTTCCTCATTTGGAACTTCGTCAGCATCTGGTTCTTCAAAATCCAAATTTACTCCAACAGCGTCAGATATCATTCCCTGATAAACATCTAACGGTTGTATTCCCCATCCTTCAGATGTCGTAGTCACTGGATAACTACTTGATGTGTGATCTACTACTTCAACCGGAACATTAACCGCAGGAACTGCAGCTACCCCTGGCGCTCCTTCCCCGTGACGGCTCCATGTCCAATAATTTGGCCTAAACCCATTATTGTACAAATGAAGTCTAACTTCATGTTCATTTATTATAGCTCGAAATGAACATTTCAAGCACGGACATCTAATACCGCCTTGTCGCCCAAATTCTTCATGATCAATGTACTTAGCACAAAAAATAAACTCTTCTACTCCTTCTACAAAACGTCGTTTTACACCAGTTCTTCCAGGATACAATCGATCATACATCCAACTACGATCCATTTTCAAGAACTATTCGTATACTACACTACAATATAAATAAAATAAACTATCAATTATTTCATATTTTGATATATATATATTTATTACTCATTTTATTTTGATATTTCAATAATTAAACTACCAATTAATTACAAGCAACAGAATGAATTTTTTAATAATGTTATATACAAATAATTTAAACATTATAAATAATAATTCCAAATTTAATTTTAAATTTCAATTTTTATAAGACAATATATGTTAATAAAATTTATAAGTGAACTTAATAAATAAGTTTTTTCAATATAAATTAATTTGTATTATTATTGCAAACAAAATACTAAACAAAATTTTACTAAAAATAGTGAAGTAAGTAATATTTTATTAATTACTTTAACAACTAACCGTAGTGAAGAGAAGGCTCTGGCTTGAAGCTTATCCTGAACTCAAGCAGAGAGGAAAAAGAAGAGAGGAAAAAGGAGGAACCCAAACAATACCTAAACAAAAAAAACAACACAATTAGTAACAAATTCATATTATTATAAAATAATTTAAAAACGAATATTAAAAAAAAAAATTAAAAACTAAAACTATTAACTAATATCAAAAACATACCTTGAAGAAATTTCCCAATAAGAGCAGAAGACAATTCGTAGGGAGGAAGCGCTACACTTCAAAAACAGATTTAGTAGAGAATGAGAGAATTTGGGAGAGAGTAAAAGAGAAATTTTAAGAAGAGAATGGGAGGATTGTTAGAAGTGTGAAGAATGAGAAGTGGGGAATGGATATATATAGGAAAACGCAGCCCAACGGTCAAAAGGGATTTGCGGCGGATTTGGACGGTTGCGGCGGATTTTGAAATTCAATATCCGCGGGGTTTTTTTTTTCGGTGCTTTGCGGCGGATTCTGGACGGTTGCGGCGGATTTTGAAATTTAAAATCCGCGGGTTTTTTATTTACGGAGGTTTGCGGCGGATTCGTGGTACTTTGCGGCGGATATTCAAATTAAAATATCGCGCCTTTTTTTTTAAAAATACCAAATAATCCGCCGCAAAAGCTATAATCCGCCGCAAAGATCCGCCGCAAATGCTCAATATCCGCCGCAAAAAACACAAATCCGCCGCAAAGTACCATTTTTTTTTAAAAAAAAAATTATTCTTTTTTTTAAAAAATTATTATTATTTTTAAAAAAAATTTATTATTTTTTTTAAAAAACTAATATTTTTTTTTAAAAATAAAAAATTATTATTATTTTTAAAAAATAAATTTTATTTTTTTAAAAAAATCGTTTTAATTAAAAATATATATTATTTTATTAATTTTTTTAATTATTGATAAAAAAATAAAATCCAATAACTAATTAATTTTTAATTTAAAAAAATAAAAATTGGGAAAAGCAGTAAAATATTATCACCAAAAAAATATACATACAATTAATAAAATATTTTAAACAAAAAAATAAAATAATTAAAAGCGATAAAAATTGGGAAAAACAGTAAAATATATATTTAATGTCTGCTACCCCTAAACGGAGACCTACGCCATTATCTTGATATGACACTCTCTTGAGCATTGTCGGCAGCAGCTCCATTACAGTGGCGTATGTCTCCATTTCTTTGTAAAGAAATTTCCACATTGTCGTGAACACTCCTTCATCTTTTTCGTTAAAAGTAACCCATTTATCAGCAAAAAGCTCCTCCTCATTATTTCACCACAAGTGACATATACGTTAATCAAACGCTCGGTATCATCCTTCAACTTAACAGCCCGTCCTTGCAGTTCCTCAAACTTTTTATTTAGAGATTCAACCATATTTTCAAAATAGAAAGTTTCACAAGAAACCATCTTTTGAAAAGATCATGATTGAATCTCTAAATAGAAAGTTTGAGGAACTGCAAGGACGGGTTGTTAAGTTGGAGGATGATACCGAGCGTTTGATGAGCGTATATGTCTCTTGTGGTGAAAATAATGAGGATGAACTTTATGCTGATAAAGGGGTTACTTTTAACGAAAAAGATGAAGGGGTCTTCATGACAATGTGGAAATTTTTTTACAAAAAAATGGAGACGTACGCCACTCTATTAGAACCCCGCTGCCGACAATGCTCAAGAGAGTGCTGTATTAAGAGATCGAGTGCCGTATCAAGAGAATGAGAGTATTGGTAGAGGTGTGAAAAAAGAAGAAGGGGAGAAGGGGTTTATATAGGTGAAACGAAGTCAAACGGTCAAAAGGCAAGATCCGCCGGAAATGGAAGTTACCGGCGGATTTAGGGGTTTGCGGCGGACATAAGAGATTTGCGGCGGACGGAGGTGCATTTGCGGCGATTAATTAAAAGCTCGTAAAAAAAAAAAAAAAACTGTAAACCAAAATCCGCCGCAAGAACCGTTAAATCCGCCGCAAAATCCAAGACGAATTTTAATCCGCCGCAAATGTCAATTTTTCCGCCGGTAACTTTTAGGCGGACTAATTCCGCCGGAAATTCGTAGATTCCGCCGGTAACTTTGCGGCGGATCTGTATCCGCCGGAAACTCCTGGCCGGAAAAACCAATAATTCTTGTAGTGTAAGCATAATCCATACAAACAAAAAGTAATGTTAATTTGGAGAGTTGAATGTTGGGTCTTAGGGTTTGAGTGAATGCTGGGTTTTAGTGCGCAGAAGAGTTGAATTTGGAGAGGTGCTGTTTTACGAGAGAGAGAAGGAGGTGCGCTATTTGATGAGATTCAGAGGTGCGCTACGAAATTATTTTTTTGTGAAAAAATAAACTAGTTTTTTTCAATATAAAAAAAATTAGAGATTGCCGATGTGAGGGAAATTAATTGGGGAGTGCGCCGAGTTACTTTTTGGTTAGTGACGGATTAGTCATTCCTCGCTATTAGTGGGGGATGTTTTTCCATCTCCAAATCCGTTTCTAAATTCCTTTTTATATTTTGTGACGAATTTAGAGAGGGAATCTTTAGAGAGAGATATTTTTTATCTCTATATTCGTCACAAAAATAAATTAGCGATAACTACTTATTTTCGTAGCTAAATCTCTCACTATTAGTGAGGGATACTTATCCATCTCTAAAAATTCTTCTCTAAAAATGACTTTTCTAGTAGTGAACATGTGAATTGAAAATTCAAATTAAAAAACATTCCATATATATCTTGAAATATACTTGTGATGGATTCCAATTCAATAAAAATGGAGTTATTGCTTTTTAAATAAAATAGTATATATGTACTCTATTTTTTGTATTTACGAATTTATAATGACTGACATTATAAATATTTGAGATACATATAAATAGAATTCTATATATATATATATATATATATATATATATATATATATATATATATATATATATATATATATATATATATATATATATATATATATATGAAGAAGGAATATTCTGGTGATGAATTCCAACTCAATTAAGATGGAGTTATTAAGAAAAGGATATAAATAGTCCTCGAGTGATCTGTATCAGCTCATTTAAATGTATATTTAAAATAATGATATTAATTTAATTATTTATTACCATATAAATATGAAATTGCACTTAATGAATGTTCAATCGGACAAATATGGTATGTTTTTTAATTTTGTTTTTGATTTATTTTTATTCAGGTAAGCATTATATAATGTTTTAAGAGTAACAAATAGTAGTTTGACAAATAGTATCAATTATGATGACATGGACGGTTTTTCTTCTAGATTAACCAATGGGGTGTTGACAAATTTAGGATTCCTTAAATAGTTTATTCTCAATTGTATTTTATATAGAATATAGAATATAGAATAAATTTTTTACCACATTGGCAATCACAAAATGACACATCATAAAAATAGTTTGATTTTATCTCAACTATTATAAAAACTACTCCTACCATGAATTTTTATTTGTTGATAAATTCAAAACAACTGTATACACGAATTAAATTTAATTCTTTTTAGTTCCTGTGAAAAATATGGTGAAAGATGTAGGAGTGACACCGAAAGAAATCGAATAACTATGTTTTTCTAAGAAACTAGCAGTATACCCGTTGTAGTGACCGAAAAATCTGGAGGATCTCTCGCGTTCAATGAAGTCGCCATCATTGTTTAATTATTAGGGAAAAGATTGAAAAATCCCTTTGAAAACGAAAATGGTCTTGAAAAACAGATTTTGGGTTCGGGAGTCGATTATGCGTGGGGAAGGTATTAGCACCCCACAGCATCCTTACCTCTAATTAATTTTGCAAAACTATATTAACTTTTAAAAATAATTAGTTCCCTTTTATTAAAATAATGAATTGAAAAAGACTTAACGAAAATAAATGTTTTTGTATTTTTAATAAAAACTAAGAAAGAAAATGTTTAGAAAAGACTAAAAAATGGTTTTTTATTAATGCACTTGACAGATGTGGGCCCCCATCTGCTCATACGTATCTCCGGGTAGATAATCAAATGCTACATAGTTCTTGGGTAGAAAAAGTTTGTTGGTTGGTTGATTTTAATTCTTTGAAGGGGTTTGAGATCACCAAGTTGTACAACACAGGCGTCTTAAACCAAGATCGAAAAGATGTCACATCTCGGCCAATCCCTATTTTTTGTGTTTTTAGGAAATAGGTGCTAAAGAAAAAAATGATTATTTATTTAGAAAATATTTTTTTATGTGAACAAACATTTATTTTCATTTTTTAGAAATGGATAATAGTAATAATGACAATAGTAATAATAATAAATAATAAATAATATTAATAATAAACAATAATAAAGGTAAAAAGAAATAAATAAATGAAACCTAGAATAGGCGGGGTGCAGAACAGAAATAAAGAAGTGTAAACACCATTTTTATTAAAAAAACGTGGGGGGTTGTAACAGTCAAATAGAGGGTGCAAATATAGCTCTGGCTAAATCAAAAAAGAAAATAAAAACAAAACACATAATAAAATAAATGAGAAGTATATAAACTTAACAAAAGCTAAAGCTAATCTTTAATATTCAAACTAGCGCCGCATCAACACGACATGGAAAGAGGGAGGGTGAGTTTTGCCATGAGAGAGAAAGAGAGTTTTTTTGTGGGTGAGAGAATGAAGAAGCATGAAGGAGAGAGGAAAAAAAAGAAGGGAGAGATGTCGGAGCGGGCCATGGCTGTGGCGCCAGCGACGGCATCGGTGGGAGGGGTGCTGACCGCGGTGGTTCTAGCGGTGGTGATGTGGGGGTTAATGGTGGTGTGTTGGCGAAGGTGGAGAGAGAAAGAAATGAGGGCGAGGAGAGTGAGTGACAGTCACTACAACATTTTGGCCCTACGGCAACGCCTAACTCTGCAACGCCTAAAAAGTCGCTGCCTTAGGTGATAATAGGTAACGGTTTTTAAAATCTGTTGGCATGTCATTTGTTTTAATAGGCAACGTTTGCTAACCGTTGTCAAAAGATTAAAGACAACGGTTTTTTATTTCATGTTGTGGCCAACGTGTTAAAACCGTATTCCTTGGTTTCATTTTTTTTTATTTTTGGAAAAGTTTAATTGACACTTACGGCTTACCCTTTAGTTTAATTATGTTTAGAGTAAAGGCCCATTTTAGTCTTTGACAATTTTTCAACAGGACAATTTGGTCCCTGACAATTTTTTGGGACAAATAAGTCCCTGACGTTTTCAAAATGGGGACAAATTAGTCCCTGACTTAAGGACTAATTTCTCCCGGTTTTGAAAATGTCAGGGACTTATTTGTCTCAAAAAATTGCCAGGGACCAATTTATCTTATCGAAAAATTGTGAAGGACTAAAATGAGCCTTTACTCTTCTCTTTATTTTCTCCTTATTTCACCAAAAGTTCGTTCTCATCCTGAAATCGTCCCAAACCCTTATTTCATCCTAAACCCTCTTCATAGCCAGATCATCGCCACTCCATTCTCCTTGAGAATCGCCGCTTAAAGTCGTAATGAGCCAGAGAATCACAATGAGCAGCATCATCAGCGTCATCATGGGTGGCGATACGCAGCAAGGCCACTTCTCTCCGTCTCTGCTTTCTATCTACAGCCGTATCTTCCCTCTGCAGTAACCAGATGAGGGGATTCACCCGACCTTGGTTTTGGGAATTTTTGTATCTGTTGTGTTGACTTCTCTCTTGGTACTTAGATTTCGGTAGATCGGGGTGGGTTTCATTTGTCTTGTGCTTTCGTGTTTGATTTTTTTAAAATTTTTGCTTGTGTGTTTTGATCTGTTGATTCGGTGGTCTGATTTGTCTTTTTTCCCCTCTCTAATTCCATGTTCTGGAGTATAGCAGTTTCAGAGGAAAGAATTTACAATATGAAGGCTGATTGCAGTGCTTGGTATGCATACTTTTTTTATATGCATTTAGTTAATTGTGATTTATTTCTTAATTATCTCTGAATTTCTTGAGGTTTCTTAGTTTGGTTTTATGCTATCATGTCTAATTCAGTCGTGATGTGCCTAAATTTTTTGAGGTTTCTTAGTTTTGTTTTATGCTATCATTTCCAATCCAGTAGTGATGTGCCTAAATTTCTTGAGGTGTCTTCATTATTATCTCTAAACTTCTTGAGGTTGCTTGTTTAATTATGTTGTATTTCTTGATTATCTTTGAAATGTAATTTGTTCAGAAATAGTGATATTGTGGTGTGAAGTACTGGCTGAATTGAAGAGATCGTGTTGAATTAAGGTGTGGAATACTGAAAACATTAGTATCAATGGTTTAGTTATTAGAGGAGGCAGTATTGGTAGAGTTGGTGGAATTTCTTGGTTTGTAGTCTGGTGGAAAGCCATGCTTAAAATAACATGTGTCAGCAGTGTGATTTGGTCATTCTGGCATAAGAACTTGAATTTTAACATTCTGGCATGAGTCATTTACTTGCGGTTTCTTAATTATGCTGAAACATTTTCTCAATAACTTCAGTTAAATGCGAACAGAAGAATCAAGAGCTTGATTGATTTTGCTGGATTAGACTTCACTTTTATTTGGGGTATTGTGGTGGTATCATGTTTGTTAATTGTGATGTGAGAATAGTTAAATTAAAAGAAAATAGTATATTTCAGTTGCATTGAGAACATAAATTGAAGAGAGCTTGACATAACTTAACACTCTTTTTTGTTTAGTTCTATTTAAATACGACATGTACTCTTGAATTTTTTACTGGGTTATTGGCATATCGATAGCATAGTACGATTGGTATTATCAATTTCATATGATTTAACTCCTTAATCAAGAGAATGCAACATATGCTCTTCCTGATCAAGTTGTTGTGTTTTACTTTGGTTGGGCCAAGGTTGCTATAGATAAGAACTTTAAGGCATTGGTTAGCATTTATTTGGATTTCTCCAGTCTTGACTCTTGCCTACATTATATCCATTTGATCTTGCCGATGATTGTTACTAATGGTTATTATAGAACTCATTTTGCAGCATGTTTAGCTTATTGATGCAAGCATTGACCATAAATCTGAGAAGTAGATGCAAATCCTTCTCATCGGTATATAGGAGCATCAGATAATAAGGTAATTCTGATACTTTGATGGAATAATCTAACTAGGACTCTATTTTTTTGCTCTCAGGGATAATTTATGAAAAGAATGGAGTTTTACTTTTAAGGATGATTTATTTTTCCTCCCATGGGATCAACTAGTTTCCTAGGCTCATTATGTCTTTTGTACAGTGCATAGACTAATTTAAACAAGGTTTGAAATGCTGATATTGTCTCCAGGATTATTGCATGAAATGCTCAGTTCAACCCGAACAAGGGATTCCAAATCCACTTGGAAGGTATGTGGTGCCATTAGTTAAATCATAAATGAATTGTGTCGATTCATTTAGCTTTATTTTGGATATAGAAGTCGTAGGTGGGTCATTCTCTGGCAGTGGGGTTTGGGCACTTACTGATTTTGTTCTCTCACTATTTTAGGCTTCTTCTAAGCTTTTAGTGTGCCAAAAATCTTCTCCGGTGTTATGCATATTCAATTTCGTAAGGTAACATCCTAACTTAAATTGTACCATACAAAAGTTGGTATTAATTTTGTTTATGTTTACTAGGTAGTGACATTAGTGTTTGGTTAATCATACAGTGCTATTTTCTTGTAGGTTGACTTCATTCTGAGCAAGTTTTATGCTTGGGAGCTAAACCCACGTGGTCCTTCATATTTTCTGGAGAAATACGGTTCCTAACCAAGGAAGAACTAGGTAGAAATAGATTTTTCATAAGAAAACCACAATTGCTTGTTCTTAGGATTCTAAACATTTTCTCATTATATCGTGAATTGTAATCTCGGATGTTTTTAAAAACCAAGAATTTAGTGTAGGAAGAACCGAAGATAGTGCATGTTTTTTATGTATTGTGTTAATTGTCATTAAATTTAGGCATGGCAGTAAAACCCGGACCCGCGGATACCCGCCCGAACCTGCCCCGATTTTGTCGGGGAAAACCCAGTTTAAATGGGTTCGGGGATGGGTTTTCCCTGCTTTACTGAGTCGGGGACGGGGACGGGGAATGTGATACCCAGCCTGAATCCGAACCCGCCCCGCTAGAAGTTAAATTACTTAAATACCCATATATATATATATATCCCACTTCCAACAATAGAAACCCTAAATCTGCGCCTCTCATCTTCCCTCTCCAGGCTCTCTCCTCTGTGCGACTCCACCTCTCCTCTCCGTGCGCTCTCCGCCTCTCCTCGCTCCTCTCCGTGCTCCTCTCCACCTCGCCTCTCCTGACGCTCTTCTCTCTCAGTCTCACGCTCTTCTCTCTCAGTCTCACTCTCTTCTCCATCGCTAGCATTAGTTTTGTTTTTCTCAGGTAAGAACTCCCTCTACCTCATTCTGGTTTCTCTCTTCTCTCTCGATCTCACTCTCTTCTCTATTTTCTCTCTTTTTTATTATAGGAAATTATATGATTTGATTTGTTTTGTGTTTGTTGTTTGTGGTTTGTGGAATTTGATTTGATTTGAAGTTCCTGTTTGTCATCGTATATTGCTGTGTTGCTGTAATCAAAGTTGGGAATCACAATAGGCAAGCATGTGATTAACAATTAGTAGAACCCAGATTGTAATTTCATCAATTATTTGAGATTATTTCAATAGTTTCTCCACAGTTTCACCCAGATTGTTGAAACAAAAAATTATCAAAGGCAAGCAATTAAGTAAATTTTGAACAACTGTCTCACAATTCATAATCAAAGACAACACCACTGCTGTGTTGCTGTAATCAAAGTTGGGAATCACAATAAGCAAGCGTGTGATTAACAATTTGCTGATTTTTTTTAATATGATATATCCTGTTTGTCATCGTATATGGTGCAGTGGTGTTGTCTTTGATTATGAATTGTGGGACAGTTGTTCAAAATTTACTTAATTGCTCGCCTTTGATAATTTTTTGTTTCAACAATCTGGGTGAAACTGTGGAGAAACTATTGAAATAATCTCAAATAATTGATGAAATTACAATCTGGGTTCTACTAATTGTGGTTGAGTAAGATCCTGTTGGTTCAAAGGAGTTAAACAAGGAGCTCTCTGTTTGAGAAACATATTTGTTATTTAGATATTGCTTGACTTCGTATACTTATTTTATATTATATGTGTAAACAAAGTCTTTGTCATCTTCCCTTGGATATGAGAATAGCAGTGTAAATATGTAAAATACTATCTTGCTTGTAGTGACTGGGAAGCATTGGAGTGTTCTAGTATTCGACTGATCTGGGCATCATATCAGACTGCTAGGGGACATTCAGCAAGTCAATGTATTTAATAAGATATCAGATGAATGACAGAAAATAGATCAGTTCTGCAGCTGACTATACTGAACACGCTGTATGATTTGACATGCATTTTCATTTTGTCTATCTCATGACATCTTCATTTGAGGTCCATGGTAGCTGATGTCTCAAATTTCAAAGCTAAATCATAATATGATTGACCAGCTTCCTTGGAGTATGTCTCAGATGCTAAATTCTAATGTACACTACAAGTCTTGTACCTTATGCTATAATTTTGTTTTCCAGCCCTGATAATTCATGTTTGTTGTTGATATGGCTTGTCTTCGAGAAATTATGTTTATTCACATTTAGAGGAAGATGTTATTCCAAGAAAAAGTTCAGAAGATTTTGATATTTTAATGTGGTGGAAGTTGAATGGTGTCAAGTATCCAACACTCCAAGCAATTGCGAAGGATGTGTTAGCAATTCCTGTTTCTACCGTTGCTTCTGAATCATCATTCAGCACTAGCGGTATTATCTTAAGTCCCCATCGCAGTCGGCTTCATTGGACTACTTTAGAGGCTTTGATGTGTGCTAGAAGTTGGTTATGGAGTGTTGAAAATACGGGTATGTATTAAATTATTCATTCTAATATCTATATAAATGACAAACATTTTTATATAATTTAAGTACGATATTTGATATTAACAGGTGGTTGTAATTCTAAATTATGCGATGCATATGCTACTTTATTCGATGAAATGGAGTGTGATGACGAAAGTATTCTTTACTTTATTTGCTTCAAATTTTATAAGGTTTAATGTTTATATTTTAACATTTGTTGTCTTTATCAAAATACAGGTGAACTTGCAAGCTCTGTTATAACCCATTTTGAAGAATGAAGATGATCGATAGATGTCTTGGTGATAATTTTCATTTTGAAGACGCTAATTTGTAACACTAGTTTACTTGTTAGTCCCTATTTTGTAATGTTAGTTGTTTTGATAATTTAGAACTTGGTTTGGTTGTATGGTGACAAATTAGAATTGAGCATTTGAGCTTATTTTGTAACCAAAAACTTTGGAGCTTAACTTAATTTGGGTTTTTAATGATTTTGTTTCAACAATTTGGAAACAGCCAAATTATAATGTGTTTGGAGCTTATTTTGTAACCAAATGATTTTGTTTCAGCAATTTGGAAATAGACAATATGAAATTAATCTCTGTTTCAAACAGGTACTTAATATTGTGGCGGGTTTATTTCGGGTTTGGGGTCGGGTTTTTCCCCGCAGGATGAAAATTGAGTTTTTACTCAACTGTGGAGCGGGGACGGGGCGGGGAAACCCGAAACCCATCGGGGGCGGGGTTGGGGATACATATTTCAGCCCCGACGGGTTTGGGGTCGGGGTCGGGGAATGGGTAGTGTGGCGGGGTCGGGGACGGGGAGAGTAAAAACCGACCCCGCCCCGTTGCCATGTCTAATTAAATTTGAGTTATATCACACATAACTTTTGTGTTGGGAGGGAATGGACCTCTTTAATTTTTTTTTTTATTTTTTTTTCATTTTTTATTATCTATGGCAACGTTTTAGGAAGTGTTGTATTTGTTGGGAAGACAACAGTTTTCGCGTGTTGCCATATCTTGCAACAGTTTTTAAGTGTTGCCATAACTGGCAACGGTTTGAGACCGTTATCAATGTGTGGAAATCAAAACCGTTGCGTTTAAGTTATCAATGGCAACGGTTTTAGGTTTGGGTTGCCTTTGGTGACAAAAAACCGTTGCCTATAGTTTAGGCAACGCCCGTAGAAACAACGGTTTCAAAATCGTTGCCAAAAGGTAAGCCAACGGTTTTTTGGCTTTACACAACGCTTTTGAGGCATTGCCTTTGGGTCAAAATGTTGTAGTGAGTGGCTATGAGGGTGAGGGTGGTCATGTGGTGGAGAGCTCGCCGGAGACCGTGACAGCGGTGGTGATGTTTGTCGGCGGTGTGGCCTTGCAAGGTGTTGGTTATGGAGGTTCTCTATGGTTGTTGTAGTGGTGTTTGGTTGTTGTGGTGTTTACTGTTTAGTGGTTATTGTTGTAGTGGTGTTGTGGTGGTTATTGTTGTAGTGGGTTTGGGGTTGTGAAGGGAAGAGTTATTATTGCTCTGAAATGGTTGTTGTTACTGTCCACTCTCTAAACTATTCTTTACTTCTCTCTTTTTTTACTCTCCTCTTACTCTGAAATCGTTTCCTCCCCCTCCCTGCTTGCTGTTTTGCGTTTTTTTTATAGGGTAGTAAATTAATGGGACAAAATTTGCTGTTATACATTTGCAGAGAAAGTGGAGCAGAGGAGGTGGAGAGGAGCAAACAGCTTGCAGGGTGGAGGTATTGGTGCTGCAAAGGTTGAAATGTTTTTGCCTAAAAATATAAAAAGCAAGGAGACAATATTAAAGAGGGTTAAGGTGGTAGCTAAAATTATTTTTCAGCCAGAGCAACCATAAGGGCAGTAGCCACCATCACATACTCCCATTCTTTTTAATCTTGTTTTAGTTAATTTTTTTTTACTTTTTGTTTAATTTTTTTTCTGTCCACATGTGTATCAAAGTTGACACTTTTGTTTGTACCCTTTCTTATATCTAAAACTGATTGTAATAATAATAATAATAATAATAAAACATTTATTCAAAATCTGATTTTTATTAGATTTTTTATAACAATAGTAATAAATTAAACTAATAAAAATGTGTATATTATTAAGAATAAACATACGTACACGACGAGAAGCGAACACGCGTCCGCAACGAGAATACGCGAACTCGTGCCCCAAAATAAACACTCATACATAACTAGACGCGAACAAGCGTCCGCAACAAGAACAAAAATGTGTACAAATGATAAGTAACACGCCTATACACGATTGGGAATGACACGCATAACCGACAAAAACAATATTTTGAATTTTTCTAATAAACTTTAAATTGGCCGAACAAAATTAAGGTATGACACCCGTGCATACGCACGGGTGTTGTGTTAATTTTTATTAATAGACTTAGATATAATTTAATTAGTTCGAACATTACCCTCCGAAAATCAAGACTAAATTAAAGTAGATAAACAAAAAGTTTCAACTTGTAACTGAGTTAGTCCGAACATTACCTCGTGAACATTTACCAACAATATGTAATATTTCTCGTAGAGATTAAAAACAAAATTTTATTAAAGTTTCAAATTTTCCAAATTGTGATATTTCCCGTAGAGACTAAATAAAACTTATTGATATAGAAAAATAGAATATTAAAAATGAAGGAGACATGTAGATGAAATTAAAGTAGATATATTGTGAAAAATAGAAAAATGAGATAGAGTCTAATCTAATCTAATCTAATCTAATCTAATATCTATTTATCTATTTATACAAACAAACCTCCTATGAAATTACCAGTTTGGATCTCTTATTAACAAGACACATATCTAATCTATTTATCTATTTATCTATTTATACAAACAAACCTCCTATGAAATTACCAGTTTGGATCTCTTATTAACAAGACACATATCTAATTTAAGGGTAAAAATGTCATTACCCTCTCTTTCTTTTTTTCTTCTTACACTCTCTTTCTTCTTACACTCTCTTTCCTCATTTTCATTCTTTTAACTAAATTTCTAAATTTATACAAACACTACTTTAATTAAAAAATTTGAAGACTATTACTATAAACCTACTATCTAAAAAACAAGAAGACTTAATGACTATTTAAATTAGTAATTAATATTTAAAACAAATATCTCTTATTGATAATCTAATATCTAACTTTTATTATCTACTATAATCAACTAATCAACTAAAATAATCAATTGAAACTACGAGATAACTGCACTGATATATAAAAAAACACGGGATAAGTGCAGTGATATATAAAAAACACGGGATTAATATTTGTCATTGATAATTATAATTTTTGAAGACTACTATAAACATACTATCTAAAACAACAATAAGGCTTAATGACTTTTTAAACTGATTAATATTTAAAACACACGTGACAAATATTTGTCACTAATACCTAAAAAAGGACAGATAATTGTCACTGATACATAAAAAAACACGGGATAAATATTTCTTATTGATAATCTACTATCTATTTTTTACTATCTACTATAATCTACTAATAAACTCAAATAATCAATTAAAACTATTAGATAACTACACTGATACATAAAAAACAGGGAATAATTGCACTGATACATAAAAAAACACGGAATAACTGCACTGATAAATAAAAAAATACGGGGATACTTGAAATGATATATATAAAAACACGGGATATATGCACTGATATATAAAAAACACAGGATAACAACACTGATAAATAAAAAAAAAAACAATGCACTGATATATAAAAAACACTGGATAAATGCACAGATTGTTTTTAAATGGTACTTTTACATTTTTAGATTTTAATATTTATCTATTTTTTATTTGAAATTCTTTTTTTATCTATTCTAAATTTGTCTTTATTTTCCCAAGGTAATGTTCAGACTATTTAAATACTGTCTAAGTTCATTCATAAAAAGAACGCGACAGCACCCGTGCGTATCCACGGGTATCCTACTAGTTAGAGGAAGAAAGAGGAGGAGAGAGTGAAAAAATGTGTGAGAAAGGGTGAAAAAGTTTGAAAAGGTATATGAGAAAGAGTGAAAAGGTGAAAAAGTTTAAAAAAGGTGTGAGAGAGTGAAAATATTTGAAAAAATGAAATTACATAAATACCCTAAAATTGTTTAGTTGGGAAGAGAGTAAGATTGATATTTTGTTAGTAGGTTAATAATATAAATAGACGGTAGATAATAATAAATAATAAAAATTAAGATGTGGAATGGGTGATTAGACATGAGACCAATCACAGCACATTTCTTCTATTTTATATCTCTATCTAAGTATCTATCTCTATCTTCTAAAATGAATATCGAAAGAACGAATCAATAACTTTTTGTTCTCTGCCGCCTCGTCCGCAACGCAACCCTCCCATCCCTTTTCCCATTGAATTGATTGCGTTTCCTTTTCGCATCCTCAATCGGACTCATACTCACACCTATTTTAACAGGTCAGTCAATTTCTTCCTCTTCTCTCTCCTTTTTTCAATTTATTTGCCCTATTTCTTTTATTGTTAATTGCTAATTGTTTAATTAATATGACGGTGGCGTGATTCATATATAGAGAGGGTGGATCTGCATCAAAGCCCTGTATTCTTTTGGTTTATTGAAATCCCTACTGTTTGTTCATTTTGGGGGGTTTGTGTTCTGTTGTTGCGACGAAGCCCAGTGTGAGATTATTGGGAAATTTAATTTAATTTTTTTTTAAAAAAAAATCTTTGTAGTTGAATTGTTGCCTTAGGATTGATTGTGGAAATTTTGCTGAATTTAACTTTCGAATTATAGTGTTAAAAACAAAGAATCAGGGTTTTAAGATGTGCTTTTAGTCTTACCCTCTCATTTTCCATTTGAATATTCCATTATGGTGTTGACAAGATATGAATTATTTCTTATTTGCCGGTTGAATCAGAATTGGTAGCAATGTCGACTCCCGCTAGGAAGAGACTGATGAGAGATTTCAAGAGGCTGCAACAAGACCCACCTGCAGGAATCAGTGGTGCCCCACAGGATAACAACATCATGCTGTGGAATGCTGTCATATTTGGGTGAGTTGAATTGAGATCGGATAAAGATGCACCATTTATGTTTTTTTGTATAATATAGGCACTTTGTTTTATTTTATTTTTTCACATTGTTTTAAGTATGGATGAATAAGAAATTTCTGCTTTCGATTGCAGTCCTGATGATACTCCATGGGATGGAGGTGAGTCAGTTCTCTACCATCGCTTATATATTTGGATGTCAATTTATTTCTTCTGTGTTTACATATTATCATGATATCAGATATTACATAACTAAGATATCTACATATGTTATTCAGGCACGTTTAAGTTGACTCTTCAATTTACTGAGGATTATCCAAACAAGCCACCTACTGTACGATTTGTGTCTCGAATGTTTCACCCTAACAGTAAGTTTAGATGGTAAATATTAACCTTCTTAACCATCAGTTAGTAATCTACCAACTAATGTCATTTTTACTCTGGACAGTTTATGCAGATGGAAGTATTTGTTTGGATATTTTGCAAAATCAGTGGAGTCCTATATACGATGTTGCTGCTATACTCACTTCCATCCAGGTATCATCTAGTAACTAGTAAAGTATAATCTTCAATCAATAATATCTTTAAGTTTGTCAAATCGTGAATTAGCAATCTAATATTTGAATTGTAAATCATAAACCATATTGAATCGTAACTTCATAAGACTCTTATATTTTTTTAGTATTGATGTAATAGTGTTGAGTGATAATTTTTAACTATGATTTGACAAAATAAAATAACTATAAATCTCTCAAAACAAAATCATAGGACAAGTGATATGTCATAAGTCAGAACGAAAGCAAATAATATAGCCAAATGAGATGTACAGAGTTTGCAAGTAACTATACAAAAGTTTTGTTTTAGAAGAATGAAACTAAGCAATGGAAAAACCAAACAGGGTGCATGGAGTGATTGATTGAGTGACTGTGAATCCCTTATTTCAGAAGAATAAAAAGAGAGGAATAGAATAATCAAACAGGGTGTGCATGTTAAATATTACATGATATGCACTGGGCTTGAATGTTTCCCCATACTGGGATCATGGTGCCAGTGTGTCCTTCATGCAATAGCGTGACATGTACCATTTACTGTGGATGAGTCATGAGATAATATTAAACAATAACTTCTGCCTCTCTGAAATAACCTGCAAGATATCAGCTTCTAGGATGGTTGAGACTTGAGACTTTAGATGTAATGATTTTTTTATGCATGTCCCAATTGTCATCTTCATGATTCTATTCTTTGGCATCCCACTAATATAATTGGAAGTCATTGCTTTCACAATTCTATTCTTTTTCCGATATCTAAATAGACTCTTTTGCAATTTTTTAAATCGATTTACCTTATGTGGTTGTCAGCAATGTATAATTACTTTCTGAAAGTTATTATTCCTTTATTTTGGCAGTCATTGCTTTGTGATCCAAACCCAAATTCTCCGGCAAACTCTGAAGCAGCCCGAATGTTCAGTGAGAACAAGCGCGAGTACAATCGTAGAGTGAGGGAAATTGTGGAACAGAGTTGGACAGCTGACTAAGCTCACCTCGATATGTTGGTTGGCCTTTGAAGGCATGAATTAGATTGCATTGCTACCTATGATTGTCATTATGCAAACTCATCAAATTCTATGTTGTAGTCCTTGTTTTGAATGTTAGCTTCATGTTCTTTAATTCATGGTAGTTTATGCATCGCCCATGCCGATCCTTGTAATATAAAATTCTCTGCCAACTTGCATCAGATTGTTATCAGCACGGTTCAAGGTATAAGTTGTAGTCTTCTGAATTGGTTATGGTCACAAGGCTTTATTAAACCAGTTTCAATTCCATTTACATTTTGTAACTTGTTCTGCAATCTGCATTCAACCTTAGATTGTGATTGTTAACTCATTTCTGCTTGCTATATGAGGCGATTAATCACTTGTAAATATGAAATTCATATTTATATTTTGTTAATGAATATTTGTAAAATGCTGAGATGTGTCATTGGAATCTATTAAACATCACAGTTAGCATCTAGTAATATAAACATGACCAATCTCTTACAAATAAACAACCTGCATTTGACCTGAGTTGTCTCTCTTCTCCCCCAAAATACAAAAGAATGAAGCCTTGCCGTGTTTTTTTAGAACTTCTTATTTTTTTGGGGTAAACTCGGGTATCCTCCACGGCGACTGTGAAGACTAATCCCTCGAGGTACTGAGTTCATTTAAGGGCTGACCTCTCCCAAGCGATGTCTCTCCGTACACACCGGTCAGAGATCGAATTCCTGACCAAATGCTTAAGGGGGCCTAAGCAACCAGTTGTGCCACACCCACTTGGTTAGCACTTCTTTGTCATTAGGTTGGTAGGTCAATTTCAACAGCATTCCCTTCTTTTACTACACTGGAAGGTCCATTATCAACATCTTCTGCTGTGTCTATATTTGTGACCTTCTATAGGATGTTAGTGACCTTTTTCTAATTGCTGGATTTTGATCTTTTTTTTTTGTCAAAAGGAATTTGATCTTTGTCTGGCTCTCTCCTACTCAATTATTTGTTTTCTGGGCCCTGAATTGAATTTAAGGGGAAATAATTTTCTCTTGGTCAACTTTGGACCACATAGTTTCCCCATTGATAGGTTATATGATTTGTCCATAACAAAGTTCACAAGCATCTCTCTTGAATCTAGAAACACACATCTCCACTTTAACTTATTGTTGGCTACTAGTAACTTAAAATTGCATGTGCATAGTGATTAATCTCATGTCATCTCGAATTTCAATTACCTACTCACGTAAGGAACCAACAACTACTCTAAAGCTAAATCTTCTTATCTAACATTTTACTAGGCTTGGGTATTAGCTAGCCAGGGCACTTGGATATCCTCTTATCTAACATTCTACACAATTGGCATGTCCTAATAAACTCGAACGTTTTTAATGGAATTATCGGTGTCCAATAGAATTATGCTATCAAATGACTCACAAGTTATCAATACATCAAATCAAGGGCACAACACATGCTTACACCAATTGTTTGAAGTAGCAGAAAGTCACTCAGAACTCAGAAGCTTTGATATCAGTCTCCATGTTATGAGTCATCTCTACTTATTTTACCTCAAAATATCTTTGTCTATACGGCTTCCATCATCAGAATTCTTAATGTTCTTGTATTTTTGGTGAATATTTTTAATGTTCTTCCAACAAACTTCTTGAAATTTGCATATAAATATTTGGGTGGAGATAGAACCAATGCTCCACAAACCTTCCAGTAACTCCTCAAAAATCCTGCTGACGCAAAAACACTTAACTTATAAAGCATAATTAAGGGCTTATAAAATAAGCATTTATATAAAGTGCTTATTATTTCTATAATTAAAAAAATAAAATAGAATTGTACTTATAATGGTCAACTTATGGGAATAAGTTCAAAACAACTTATGAACATATATAAGTTTTTTTTAAAGCTCTCACAATCGATCTCATAAGTGTTAATGTCAATAGATAAGCATAAATAAGCTAATCCAAACAAACTCAATAATAAGCTATCAGCTTAAACGCTACTTCAAGCACCGTTTGAAAAAACGTTATAAGCAAGTGAAAAATGTTATAAGCTAGTAGTACTAGACGTGAACCGCGAACTAAACATTGGTTGTCCCTTGCCAAACAAAGCCTAAGAAGATTTTAGTCGTGGTTGTCTACATCAATACCCAATGTGTAAAATAAAAAGATAAACTTAATGTTATTTCACGCTGAGAATTTTAGTCGTGAAATTGGTTGTCCCTTGCATCAATACCCACTAAACATTGGTTGTCCCTTGCCAAACAAAGCCGAAGAAGATTTTAGTCGTGGTTGTCTACATCAATACCCAATGTGTATAATAAAAAGATAAACTTAATGTTATTTCACGCTGAGAATTTTAGTCGTGAAATTGGTTGTCCCTTGCATCAATACCCACTAAACATTGGTTGTCCCTTGCCAAACAAAGCCTAAGAAGATTTTAGTCGTGGTTGTCTACATCAATACCCAATGTGTAAAATAAAAAGATAAACTTAATGTTATTTCACGCTGAGAATTTTAGTCGTGAAATTTCACGACTTGCTTTTATTCATGTAGATTCAGTTTACATTGATTTCGATATAGTCTGTTGGAATCTGATTCGGAACTTAATGTTGTCATCACAGATTCCTTCCGTTTGATAAACATGTATGTAGAGCTGTCAATTTGGCCCACATGGGCCAGCCCACCCTAGGCCCACATGGCCCATGGACTAAAAAGCCCACCATCCTAAGGCCCCTCATAGGCCCCAAGCCCATAAGGCCCATGTGGGCCCAGCCCCGCCCATAGGCCCTGAATATTTATTTTGCAAAAAATGACCCACTCAACTTTGATGGCCTAGTTTAGCTCATGGGCCCTGAATATTTATTTTGCAAATAATGACCCACTCTTGGTGGTGGTGGTAGTGGTGAGTGTGAGATAGTGATGATGGTGGTTGTGGTGAGAGGGAGAAGGAGGTGGTGGTGAGTGAGGGAGAAGAGGAATGGGGTGAAAGAATGAAAGTGGATGTGTAAATAGTGGAAAAATAGGTGGTGGTGGTGGTGGTTGGTGAGAGGAAAAAGGAGGTGGTGGTTGTTGTGTGATGGTGGTGAGATGGAAAAGGAGGTGGTGGTGGTGGTGAGAGAGAAAAGAAGGTGGTGGTTAGTCGAAGATGGTGGTGGTGGTTGTGGTGAAAGGGAAAAGGAGGTTGTAGTGAGAGTGAAAGAGAAGAGGAAGAGGGTGAAAGAATGAAAGTAGATGTATAAATAGTGGGAAAATAGGTGGTGGTGGTGGTGGTGGTGAGAGGAAAATGAAGGTGATGATGGTGAGAGGGAAAATGAGGTGGTGGTGGTGAGTAGAAGATGGTGGTGGTGGTGGTGGTGGTGGGAGTGAGAGAGAAGAGGAAGTGGGTGAAAGAATGAAAGTAGAGGTATAAATAGTGGGAAAAGAGGTGGGGTGGTGGTGGCGAGAGGGATAAGGAGGTGGTGGTGGTGGGAGGGAAAATGAGGTGGTGGTAGTGAGTGGGAGATGGTGGTGGTGGTTGTGGTGAGAGGGAGAAGAATGTGATGGTAAGAGGGAAGGAGAAGAGGAATGGGGGTGAAAGAATGAAAGTAGAGGTGTAAATAGTGGAAAAAAAATGAGAATAAAATTTGGGGGCCAGCCCACAAAGCCCTGGCCCCAACCTACTAAAAAATTTAAAAGTGTGGGCTGGGGCTAAAAAAAACCCCATTAATAAGGGGCTTCAATTTTATGGGGCTTGATTGGGGGCCAATGGGGCTGGGCTTGGGGACTTGGGGACTTGGGCCAAATTGACACCTCTACATGTATGTATGTAGGGTATTGCTTTTCCCACACCCCCTCCTACTCGAAACACACCCCATAAGGGTGTGAAAAGACCAAAAGGCCAGGCCAAACCTCTTTTTTTTTCACGAATTTTCACCTGTTCGAACACGGGCATTCGAACAGGTTCGAATGACATCGTTCGAGTGTGTTAAATTTTGACTTCACACCCTTTTGGGCGTTTTTCACCTGTTCGCATGACCTCGTTCGAACACATTCGAACGACATCGTTCGAGTGTGTTAAATTTTGACTTCACACCCTTTTGGGCGTTTTTAAACTGTTCGCATGAGGTCATGCGAACCTGTTCGAACAAGGTCGTTCGAACAGTCATAAAACACGTCCTCGCAGCGTCTCACACGGGGTTATTTTTGGAATAAAATTTGTTAAGGGGTGTGAAAGAGTAGGAGGGGGTGTGGGAAAAGCAAAACCCATGTATGTATGTATTGGCCTGGAGGGGTTTGGATCCTCTCCATTTAATGGGGAAGATCTTTATCCGACCTAGAGAGAGGAAGAAATGCTCCTGAATGGAGGATGACTATAGATATATGATAAGGTGGTTTGACTTTGGGTTTAATGTATAACTAGCAAAACAATATTTCGCGTAAAAACTAAAGCTTGCACTACTTTTTATTTTTCTTTTTTAATTTCACCAATAAAAGGGAGTTGCAAAATTTCCCAACAACCTCCTCTCAGGATAACCAGCAGGCAGCAACAATACTCTCAAAATAGTTAATTATTTTAAAAAATAAAAAAGAAAGTTGACATGTCATCAACTTAGTGGTTATATCGGGTTCAGGAGTGTTCACAGTATAATGTCAAGTGGTAATTAATCCAAAGCAGATTAACGCAACCTTGATAGATTGTGTATCGTAACACAAGGTAGAAAATATTGGGGCTCAACCTTCAAAGAAACTTGAGTTGTTGAATCAAGAAGTCTCGGCGTGGACCATCCACACTGAATCCCTCGCTTCCCTCTTCCCTTTCCATCGACTCCACCTTCACCACTGCCCCTATACAGTTTTCTCTGATGGACAATCTCTCATATCTCGCACTGAAACTGGAGGAGGAGCGGTGGCACTGATTGAAGCACGTGGCAAATATTTCCTTCCTGGCCTTCTATTTTGTCTTGGTATTGGTCCTTGATGAAACCCTCACTTATTGTGAGAAGTGGTCCTCTATCGATCGCAAAAACCCAATGCTACTCACTGACAAGAGGTTGCTGACACGTCTCTCAATGTAGACGTGTGGTTGGGTCAATTCTAGCGAGGGAATGTCAGTTTTGTGCTCAATTTGCGTAAACGGGGCCTATTGTGGTTTGAAAGAGGCAAGATTCACTCTCCTAAGACGTTGGTGTGTGACTCTTATTGGTGGGACGACGCTACAATCAGTCAAATCAAGACTAAAATTGAAACCAACAGCTGCTTTCGACTGAGGGATAAGTTTTGGGTGTAAGGCGGTGCTTTGGAGAAGAAGAACATGGTGGAGGAAAGTGTGGCGCAAGGGTTTGGAACCAAAGTTCCTCTTTTGTCTCTCATTTTGTGTGTGAAAGCAATGTAGGTGACGTCTTCATGCACCTCTACTGCATTTCGACGATTGTATAAGCCTGTGAGAAAATCTTGTATAGTCACAACACTTTTAAATACATATTTAGGCGCTCACACATGAATAAGAAAAGAGAAGACATAATATTTATTTTTGAAATAATTAAATGTGTATTTTTTAGCGTTTATACCTAAATATATGCCTAAAAATATTAAGATAATACAAGTATTTTTCCTCATTCAAACACCTCTCTACAACTCGAACACCAAACACTTTACAAATTTGTAAAAAACAAAACCGTGGGGAATGAGCAAGGTTATATGATTTGTAAAATCCTCGTTCAAATAAAAAAACAAATTTGTAAAATCAACAATACAGTCTTCACAATCTTATAAAATCAACTATATAGTATAGACAATCATAACATTTCAATACAGTTTGGTTTCATTAACAACTAGAAAACTAGGAGACAAGCACAAAATATGCTAAATGATGAAATAAGAAGAAATGCAGCCTTTGACAGCAACCGGTGACAAGACAATTTTCATCTGTACTTCTATAGATAGCAAGCTCCACCCAACAAGCAACACACACAGAACATTATAGACAGAAATACACAAACAAAGCTTGAGAATGACAAAATTCAGAACTGCGGGCCCAAAATCCTTGTTACACCACTTCCGTCAAACCATCATCACTGGTCCAAACATCCTACGAGACAGGAAGCAATGTCAGCCATATATTCTCTCACAATAGCTTATAGAAACTAGATTTAACATTTCCTATAAAGCCACTTACCACATTTTCTTTATTTCCAAGTACATTATCTCCGGCATGTGTGGGACTAGCCAAAACTGTAACAGCAAAAATTATCAACATCAAGGCATTAAACTAACTGAATATGAAGTTCTTAGTTCTGAATTACAATAAGTCATAAGTATGATAATTCATAAATGAAATGTTATTGTACTCTTGCCTTCTTTATTATCAAACTTCTTTGTCTGTTTCTTGACCTCGCTCTTCTTATTAGATTCGGACTTACTTGGCTTCTCTGGTTTTTTAACTGACCTACGATTCACACTGTCAGAAGCAGAAGCATTTCTTGAATTAGCAGAGTTGGTTCTGAGATTTTCTCTCAAGCTGGAACCAGGATTCTTCTTTTGGGAAGTCTGCTTCTTGGTTGAATCTGTTGGAGTTGGGACAGGAGTGAATTGAGTAGAATCATTGTCCAAGCACTTGGGACTTAGTTTGGCAGTAGTAGCCATGGTAGAAGAAGAGCAGAAGTGAACTTCATCATCAGAGGATGGAGTTCCCTCTTCTGGAACCTGTGAAATACTTTCAGACACTTGAGGCTGTACTATGTTTTCTGCAATGTTATGGCTTTGTAGCAGTTCCTTGAAAGGTTCTTCAAGTTCAGCAAGCTGGTTCCGGCGCACGTAAGACTTCAGCTCATCTTGTACTTTCTGGAAAGGCTGTGGTTGAAATACAACAAAGATATCATGAACAAAATTAATGGGCAAATTACAAAGGACAAGATAGATAAGGGACTAATAGGTTCATTCATTTGAAAAGAAAAAACAAGTGAATTGATGGCACTGTTGTGTGTTACCTCACATCCTGCCTCCAGGGCTAGTTTGAAGAATCCAAGTGAAATGGAGTGCTTGGCTTCAGATTCAGAGAGCTTGATTTGGTTTAACCAATATGATGCTGAAGACAGGAGACTGAATTTCTTACGACCGGATGTTATTTGTGTTTGGATTGTGTTTGGAGGCCCTTGGCCATTGCCAGAATTCCTTGTTCTGGTCTCAGAAATTGGGGTTCTGTTGCCAACTGGTTTTGGGCTTGGAGTGGCAGATGCTTTGACAGGAATGGATAGCCTTCTTGGTGGTTTAGCACTTGAAGATTTGTCCTTGCCAGAGAAATCAAGAACACCTACACTCCTACTCACACTGGGACTGGCTCTCCCTCTGAAATGAAAATGAGATTTCCTGAAAATAGTCATGTAACTGTATCCACACGCATAATCAATGTTTTAAAAAAAAGAAGGTCTTGTGAGTCTGTGACTGCAATTTGTGCCATAACATCATTGTTTTAGATATCACCATAACAATCCCAATTAAGATCGCATTAGTCACATTTTGACTATGATTCTCTACAGATGAGAATTGCAGCATGACCAAGACTTATGGTCACCGCAATTAAGAAAAAGACACTTGTTTCATGTTATCATAGGAGGAGACAGTGTAAACATCGAAGCAATTAAAAAATACTAGTGTAGTTAATGTTTGAAGTAGTGAGTAGTGACTGGGATATGCAAGTACACAGATAGATAGGATACACAAAACTGTCATTTTTCCATTATATATATATATATATATATATATATATATATATATATATATATATATATTCATTGTTCCGACAATCTGTTTGTTCCAAATCTCAAACACGTGCATATCCATCCTTATTAGTTCCACACAAAACAAGAGAACACAGGTTTCCGACATTCCTGATTGATTAGTTCTGATTAGTTCTGACTTCTGAGATCGCCATCCATATAAAAGCCAAATCAGTAAGATCAAAATCAACTCTCTCCAAAATTCTCACCCATAAACTCTTGCGGTGAGGAATAAAAATAGAAACAGATTCTTGTTTTTTTTATTAATTAATTAATCCTTTTTTCCAAAGTAAACATGCTTTTGTTGAAACTATCTTAGTTCTGAAAATTTTCAGTGTTGATATCAAACATAATTAAATGTAAGAAAGTACCTCTTAGATCCAGAAGCATTGGAGGCATCGGATGCGTCTGGGTTCTGTTCCTTGGATCTAGTGGACGACGAACGCAGTCCATACCTCTGAAGCTTGGGTCTCGCTGCAGAATTCCCTGAAAAATTGGCAATTAAATTAAACTGTCATCATATGTGTGTATATGCTGCTGTTAATGCTTTATCGATTCAATTGGATATGAAAGATGATACCAGAAACACCGGCAGAGGGCTGTTCCTTGATGAGTTCTTCCATGGTCTAGTTTTCTGAAGTTTCTGAGATAGAAAAGTTGTTCTGCACTTTGTAACTGCTCGCTCTTGATGCGTTTGTTTTGAGAAACAGAGAAGATGAAAACCGTTTGATCTGTGGGATTTATAAAGTTGTGTGGTTTGACACGTTTTCAGTTTGAGGGATTGGAGCGGGAAAAGGCAAAACTCAAAAATGCTGCCACAACGACGTCGAGCGGGTTGAAGGAAGGGACCCACACATGGCCCATGTCTCTATGTTTGAATTTCAAATTTCAAAACGCAAGAGCTGTTATTTTTGTTGCGTTTCTTCTACTCAAAAACTGCTTTACGGTTGGCTTCGCTTATTAACGGGTACCCACTCAACTCTTCTGAATGGCGGATATTAACCGGTTGTCGTAATGTTATCGTTATTTATTCGTTTTAACTTGGCTAAATTATATGCTGTCAAAAAAAAAAAACTTGGCTAAATTATAGTTTTGGTCCCCCTATTTCACAAATTCAGATATTTAGTCCCCCTATTTTAAAATTCAGACATTTAGTCCCTCTATTTTAAAAAATTCAGACATTTAGTCCAAAGAGGGGTATTGTTATTTTTTTTTTGAGTTGCCAAAAAAATAAATCTGATGTGGCACTTATTAAATGACGTGGCATTTAACACGTGGCTGCCACGTCATTATTTAATTAATAAAATATTAAAACAAAAATTAAATTACAAAATTAAATTTTAAAATGAAAATCAGAGAAATGAAGAAATCCCTAGATTTGCGAACTGTTCTTCATCTTCAAAAAATCAGTTTTGCGAACGGTTCTTCTTCTTCAATAATTAAAAATCAAGTTTCCCCAAATCCCCTTCAATCACTTCTTCTTCTCTTCTCTCCCTCTTTTCTCTTCTTCTTCCTCTCATCTCCTTCTCTTTCTCTGATACGATGCAATTAGATTTGTGAACTGTTTAGCGAGATGAACGAGGTTTGCGAATAATGAGTTGGTTTCTGGGTTCGATTTCGGTTCGATTTAGGTTCGATTTGGGTTTTGTGTTCAATCTGGGTTCGATTTGTGTTGTTGTTGTTGAAGAAGAATAAAATGGGTGTCTGCTGTTGTTGTTGTTGGAATAAAATGGGTTGTTGTAGTTGGAAGAAGAGGTTTACAACATGAATTTTGCTATACCCATCTTCGATCTTCCTCCAAAGTTTGGTTTTTTGTGTCTTTTCATATTCAAAGTTCGAGTCTTTCCCATTGGGGTGCCTTCAACAAGACCAGATCTGTTTGGGTGAGTTTTAACTCAATAATAAGTTTAAGCATGTGTTAGTTTTCTTATTTGGGCTTCAAATCTAATTAGGGGGAATGTAGGGGAAGAAGAATCATTCTGTGAATTTGATAGCTTGCGATTATGAGTTTGTTGAAGATGGGGATTGTGTTGAGGATGGGGATTTTGGGGAAGAAGAATCATTCTGTGAATGTAGAGGAAGTTCGAAGTTTCATCAATTGAATTTGTTTTGATTTTGTTTTTAATTCATTGTTTTAATATTTTATCAATAATATAATTTGTTTAATTAATTTTAGTTATTATAAATATTATAATATGATGTGGCAAAGTACATGTAGCATCATTAAATGATGTGTGCAAGCTGCATCAGCTACCACGTCATTTAATGAGTGCCACGCCAGCACTTTTTGTTTGGCTGAATTCCAACTCAGAACAAAAAATTGAAAAACCCCTCTTTGGACTAAAACTCCGAATTTTTTAAAACAGGGGGACTAAATGTCTGAATTTTAAAATAGGGGGACCAAATGTTCGGATTTGTGAAAATAGGGGGACCAAAACTATAATTTAGCCTTTCAACTTTCACACTTTTCTTTGGATTGCTTTCTCCACGTGTAATATCTATTTATACAAACAAACCTCTTAATATCTATTTATACAAACAAACCTTCTATTAAATTACCGATTCGGATCACTTATTAATAAGACAAATATCTAATTTAACGGTAAAAATATGATTACCCTTTTTTTTCTTCTTACACTCTTTTTCTTCCTTTTTTTCTTTTTCTTCTTACACTCTCTTTCCTCCATTTCTCTTTTCTCTTACACTCTCTTTCCTACTCACTCACTTTCTTCCTTTTTTCCTTTTACTTTACTTTTACTTTTCCCATAAACAATTCTTTTGTTTCTCTTATCACTTCTGTTTAGTTTTTTAACTAAATTTCTAAATTTATACAAATAGTACTGTACTAAAATTACCTATAAAAATGTAAATGAGTCACACTAAAAAACCAAAAAAAAACTATCACCTTTTTGGAAAAAATTATCCACTACAAGAAAAACCCATTTTCCGGCAGAAAAATACCCCGGAAATGCACCAAATCCGCCGGAAATTCGCAGGTAAAACACTTGAAGGTAACGGTTAAAAGCGGATTTTTTCCTCCGGAAACGTGCGTTTCCGGCGGATTTTTAAAATTTTTTTTTCAATAAAAAACCGCCGAAAATTCAAAAATTCCACCAGAAATGTCGCCGGAACATTTCCGGCGGATTTTTAAAAAAATAATAATAAGTTTTTTAAATTTTTTTCGAATTTTGTATTTAGTTAAATAAAAAGTAATAAAAAATGAAGTAGAATATGAGAACAAAATTATATAGAATAGAATGAGAAGTAATAGAAAAATTAGAATAAATAAAAATGAAAGAGAGTTGTGTAAAAAAACGAATGAAAGAGAATAAAGAAACAAAAAGAAGTGAGAAGGAATAAAGATGAATAAGAGTATGAGAATGAAGAATAAGAAGAAGTGAGAATGAAGAAAAATGAATAAGTGAGAATGAATGACAAGGAAGAAGGTGTAAAAAAAAGAATGAAAGAGAGTATGGAAAAATAATATAGGAGAGAATAAGAATGAAGAAGTGAGAAGGAATAAATATGAATGAGAGTATGAGAATGAAAAAATAAAAAGAAGTGAGAAGGAAGAAGAATGAATAAGTGAGAAAGAAGAAGAAAAGAGAAATGTAGAAGAGTGTAGGAGAAAGTCAGAAGGAAATAAAGAGTGAAATGAGAGAATGAGAAGAGTGTAGGAGAAAGTTTTATTTATAGGAAGCTCAAAACGTTCCGACGGATTTTTAACAATTCCGGCGGATATTTTGAAATTTATTATTATTATTATTTTTAAACAAAATGCGCCAAAAATTCAAAAAAATCCGCCGGAAATGTTCCAGTTACATTTCCGGCGTTTTTTTTAATTTCCGGCGGTTTTTAAAAAAAATTAATTTTTTTTATAATAAATTCTCCGGAAATTCAAAAAAATCTATCGGAAATGTTCCGGCGACATTTCCGGCGGATTCTTTTGACGGCGGATTTATTTAAAAAAAAATTAATTTTAAAAAAATCCGTCGGAAATGTAAACCGGTAATTCAAATTTTTCCGCCGGAAATTTACCGACGGAAATATCCGCCGATAATACGCGATTTTCTTGTAATGATCACCTTAAAATTTTAATTTTTCTCTCTGAAATATGTTTACACTTTTCTTGATAATCTACTATCTATCTTTTACTATCAACTATAATCTGCTAATCAACTAAAATAATCAATTGAAAGTACGAGATAATTGCAATGATATATAAAAAAAATACGGGATTAATATCTGTCATTGATAAGTAAAAATTTTGAAGACTACTATAAACCTACTATCTAAAAAACAAGAAGATTTAATGACTATTTAAACTACCGATTAATATATAAAACAAATATTTCTTATTGATAATCTATTATCTAAGTTCATTCATAAAACGAACACGACAACACTCGTCCGTATGCACGGCTATCCTACTAGTAAACTATGAAGCAGGACTCAACACTGGACAAAACATTTGATCAAAAAAACACCGGACAAAACATGAGTACCGATGCCGACATTAAGGCTCAGTTTGGCAAAAATTAGCAGATAGCAGATAAGTTCACTTATAGTGGATGAGTTTACAATGGGTGAGTCTTTGGTAAGTGTTTGACATGAGTAGCTAATAACGATTTTTTAAAACGCTACTTGAAGTAGCATTTGAGCTTATAACTTACAACATTTTATTTTTTCTCTGATTTTTACTCTTGCTACTTTAATTAAATTCCTTATTTATCATTAATTAAAAGAATATTCTCTCTTATATTTAAATATTAATTACAAATATCTATTTATGTCATTTTATATTTACAAGCTAGTTCAACCGTAAATTTTACCAATCACTTTAAATTCAATCAGCTAGCTTGTCTGCTATCCGCTATAAGCTAGCTTATCTGTTAACTTTTGCCAAACAATGCCAAAGACTAATTGCGGTACTTAGAAAGGTCGGAAAGGGGCATTGGCTAATTTTATCGTAACTAGCCCCTATTTTTGTGTGTGTGATGCACAGATTAGTACTAGTTATATACATACAATGACACAATAGAAAATTAAAAGAAAAACAAACCTGATTAATAAAAGAAATTTGTACATACAAAAGAAATTTAAACTTAAAAGGATTAACAATCTATTAGTTTTTTTTGTTTTGAAAAGAGATAATCTATTAGTTGGTTTTATTTAGTCATGATTTATATGTTATTTTTTGGTTTTCGCAATGTCTAAGCCAAAATAAAGTGCATCTAATGTAATCACTACAAATATTTATATTTAAATTTATTGACAAACAAGTTTGCATTAATTAATCTAAAAGTAGATCTAAATAGCTATTGAATTGGTGATTTGCGTTTTGACCAAACTAAAAGTGGATTTAGCCGGATTACTATTAACACTTATTTAATTCGATTGAGTAGTATTTTGCGTTCAAATAAATTTGGTTTTGAAAAAATTAAGAGAATAAGTTTAAATATAAATTTGGTCAAAAAAAGTTTAAATATAAATTGTTTTTTAAGTAGTGAAAATAGTAAAAGAAGCGGGCTAAAGCCTTTGGACCAAGTGGAGGCCCTAAGTAATGTAACATCCCCTAATTTTTAGAAGTTTCGTCGGTCGATGTTAGAATAACGGTCGCGATTTAAGTAATTAACTAATCAAATGGCTCGGTATCATAATTAATTATTCTTGGTAATCTTTGATTTTATGAGGTGGTTGAACTAAGTGATTGTCATTGCTTGTGATTAATTGATTCATTATGTTAGGAAATGAAATACTTGATTTAATGAATTGTCATACTAATGTGCTTAATTGATAAGTTAGTTTAGTTTTTACTAAGTTAAGTAATAGTTAATTAGAATATATGGATAAATAGCTGAGGGGTAAACTTGTAAATTCCCCACCCTTTTTAAATGGCCAGCTGAACCCTCACCCAGCACCCCATCCCATCCTTTATTTCAGAAACACAAAACCATAGAAGAGTTAGGGAGGTTCAGAGGGAGAGTCGCGAGGAGGAGAGAAGAAGAGGGAGGGGAGGAAAGTCCCAATGCATGTTTGATCCAAGAGCAGAAACACATCCCATTTTCCTTCCTCTTTCCATTGATGCTAATATTAAACACTGAATCATCACCTCCTTTGAACTACCATTTTCGTACATTGTTGAGGAAATAGAGGTTTCATGGCTTGTTTGGGTTCCCTTGGTGTCTTGGAAGTAGCTAGTGAAGTTGCATGTGAGTTATAGAGTAGTTCCAGTGGCTGGGGTCTTGGTTGGGTTGCTGTGTTCGAGGGATAGGCTATAGAGAAGCTTGGATTCGATTATTGGAGCAAATTCAGAACCGTTCGTGGAGTCACTTGATTGTTCGTCTCGCGGGATTGTTGATTGTGTGATTTTCATCACATTAGGTGAGTTCTATACTCACTAGTGAAATTGATGTTAATATATGTGTTGTTTTTCCTTGATGAATATATGTTTTGATGACTGAAATTGGATGCTTATTGTGTTGATAATTTCACTGTGTGGAGACATTCTGGATAGGTTCGGTTTTCTGGTAACTGGGACTGTTTTACCAGTTCAAAAATTATGTGACTTACCTTTTTAGAAACTAGATTGAATGCTCGTCATTATGGCTTTTGTTTGGTTGCATTTGGAGTAGTATATCTCCAGTTATGGGCTTCACAAGTTAGGGTAAAATTCTGGGGACAGTCTGGATATAGGGTCAGTGTTTTGATTGTGGTGTTTTCAAATGAACTCATTTTCAAATGAATCCAATTTCTTTGAAAATTAGACAAAATTTTCTACTGTTTATGCTCAAGTTTCGGGTTATTTGGGTTCGTTTTGGTCATTGTAGAAGAGTCACAACTTAGGACACAGTTGCAGCCCCATTTTCTGGACCTACTGCCTTGTTTGCGAAAACCGTACTATTTGACTCATCATTTTGAAATTCTAAAAATATAGTCAGAAACTAGACTTCATGAGCTTTCTGTAGAGAGGTTGTTCGCTAAATTCTGTGGCCGTTTGATAGGTTAAGTAAATTCTCAAAGTTTAGGTACGGTTGCTGAATTAGAGTGTTTGGATTGTTGCTTCTTGAGTCGATTATGTCTTCAATGAATTGCTTGATGTTTATGATTGTTATGATTGTTGTATTGATTGATATGTGGATTGTATGGTTGGATAAGACTCTGTTTTCGAAGGTTGATGAGTTAGGTATCGATCGGAACGGAGTTTGGACACGAAACAGATTCGAACATTGCACAAAAATGGCATTTCAGCAACTCTGTGTGACAGGCACGGACCGTGCGCCCCTAGCGCACGGGTCGTGCGTGGCCTTCTGTCACTGGGTTTCAGAATGTTCATTTCGCGCACGGACCGTGCGCTTTCAAGCACGGGTCGTGCGTATGCTTTGGTCCAAATTCTCAAAATGTGTTCAAAGTCTTCCTAATCGATTCCAAACCCATCCTAAACCCTTCCCCAAAGTTATGTAATGGTAAAATAATTGTAATTCATTGGAGTTTTCTGTGGACTGAATATAACTGTGATTGCGACTGAGGTAAGTTCCACGTTATGTTTATGTTATTGTTTATGTGACGGTCCAATGCGGGTACATTGTTTGTTGACGACCCAATGCGGGTAGACGGCCCAACGCGGGTATATGTTTATGTGACGGCCCAATGCGGGTATATGTTTGTTGACGGCCCAATGCGGGTATATTGTTTATGTGATGGCCCAATGCAGGTAGTGTTGACTGTGTTTGAGATATAAATGGAACTGGATTAACTGTAGATGTCTATAAGTCAGGATAACAAACTTAGTAGTCACGAGTGAGATCACTAAGGTTATAAGGGGAATAATATTAATGTTAAGTTATGTTCATGTTATTGATTGTTGACGGCCCAATGCGGGTAGAGGTTAGTGTACTAGGGGAGGGGAAGTCATGATTCCTTATGAACCTAGGCCCATTGAGGGATCCCTGCTGTGGTCAGGGAGCGGGTTTGCCGGTAGTTTTTGTAACACCCTATTTCTACCCGGCAATTTATAATAAGAATATCAGAGTCTAAAAATCATTTTTGTTGATACATCCAAAAAGGGATGCTACATTTACTTCAAATAACGTCAACAATTGGTAACAATTTCACTTATAATTCAAACATGATACGTGGCACATAACAAGTGGGGCAAATCCTCAAAAATAAACGATTTAGTTCACATAACAAGGACTTCGTCATCACGCAGCGGAATAAAAGGGAACAGTTTCAAAAACATTGTTGTAACAACATCAATACAAACTATCCAACAGTGTCATGTAAAATAACAACTAAGTAGCTAATGTTCGCCCCCCAGGTGCTGCGTATCAGAGCAACGACCGACTCGAAGAATGAATAAAGTCCATAATAGGCAATATGCCAGAGTAACGAACTACATCAACCACATATAACAACAACATCCATATTTATATATATATATATATATATATATATATATATCACAACAATATCAACATATCTACCTCTATAACAACCACATATAGCAACTATGGTAACATCACCAATGATATGAATAAATGTATGAAATGCAACCCACATGGGGCATATGCATGTGGTACCATCATCGTCAATAAATTTGCCATTGGGCACATCGTCAATATTTGAGCATCATCATCGTCAATAGCTCGAAGGCCGAAACCTTACATCGTCAATTTATATGCATATGTAGTGCATGCGACTTCATGAACAAACCAACAGATCAAAGTCATCACAACAACAACATCATCCATATCATCATCATCATTTGGCCATTAGGCCCATCGTCATTAACAACGTCATTATCATTTGGTCATTAGACCCATCGTCATTAAAATCAACACATCATATTGACACATCAAAAGGTTTTAAACACCGAAATAGTTTTATAACACCGACAACACAGACCAACGGGGACAGCCACTTGAGGCGCCCAGGAATCGTCAGAAAAGTAATAATTTTTACCTTAAAAATAGGACATACAGGTAGAGAACTGAATAAACTTCGCAACGCATTTTGAAACACTTAAAACGGACACCGGAGTCAAAAGATATGTCAAAACAAAACCGGAGAACAATTGAGGAACATCCTGAAAATGGGGCCCAGGCACTGGGCGCCTAGCAGGAACACGCAACACAGAAAACTGGCACAGCAACACAAACTGGCGCCCTGAGGCAACCTGCGCCACTCTGGGCGCAACACAGACCGCAACACAGACAGCAAAAACTGGCGCCATGAGGCAACCTGCGCCACTCTGGGTGCAACACAGACAGCAAAAACTGGCGCCCTGAGGCAACCTGCGCCACTCTGGGCGCAACACAGACAGCAACACAGACAGCAAAAACTGGCGCCATGAGGCAACCTGCGCCACTCTGGGCGCAACACAGACAGCAAAAACTGGCGCCATGAGGCAACCTGCGCCACTCTGGGCGCAACACAGACAGCAATACGGACAGCAAAAACTGGCGCCATGAGGCCCTGCGCCACTCTGGGCGCAACACAAAAACTGGCGCTGGGCAGCAACACTGGCGCCCAGGCGCCCCCCTGCGCCAACAACCCGTGCATCACCGCAACACAAAAATGGCGCCCTTGGCGCCTAGGGTCCTTCTAATCCAATTTTTTCTAAGCTTTCATATGCTCAATCACCAACAATAATTTCAAACATCACATATTCATTCTAACATCATCAAATACGCGTTTTATCGAGCACTTAGCATGCACTCCAATCCTCACATACATCCAACAATTCGCATACTTCTCAACAAACATCAAGTGAGCATCAAATCTTCATCATTATATTCATACACGACAACAACATCACAATCATAAGGAGAACGATATAAATCCTAAACCCCTACATACATCCCATTATAAACCCTATTATAAAGCAAGACCCACCCTTACCTTATAGTAGGAGAGTACCAAATCCCTTGATCACGTCACCGACAGTAACCACAGCAACACCGCTTCCTTCTTCTCCTTGAATTTGCGAAATTCTTCTCTTCCTCTTCTCCCTTGCAAGTTCGCGCCGTACCCTTCTCTCATCTCCTCTCTCTATTTTCAAGCCTTTCTTTCTTTTCCTCTCAAAAATGCGCAATGCTCCAACCCTCACCACACTCCCCTCAAGCGCCTACACCTTGGGCTTGGATCGCGGGCTTCCTCCAACTTAAGCCCGATCACTAGCACCACCTCCTGATTCCAATTATACATCTCTTAGTCAAAGCTAATATATTTACACAAATTAAATAAATAAATAAATAAATAACTGAATACCTAAATATTTAATTAAATAATTTAATTAAATATTTGGGCGTTACAACTCTCCCCCACTTAGAGTATTTCGTCCTCGAAATTTACCTGATTCAAACAACTCCGGATAAGACTCTCGCATCTTGCTCTCCAGTTTCCACGTCATGCTCTCACCAGCAGCTCCTAACCAGACCACTTTCACTAATGCAATTTCTTTGCCCCTCAGAACCTTCACCTCATGATCTTCAATCCTCTCCGGCATGTCTCCACAGTGAGATTATCCCGCACTTCCACATCGTCCATGTGAATCACATGAGATGGATCTGGGACATACTTTCGAAGTTGCGACACGTGAAACACGTCATGCAAGTTCGAAAGATTAGGTGGCAAAGCCACTCTATAGGCAACATTCCCAACTCTCTCAGAAATCTGATACGGACCAATGAAACGAGGGGTGAGCTTCTTCGACTTCAATGCACGACCAACACCGGTCACCGGAGTGACTCTCAAAAACACATGCTCACCCGCTTGGAACTCTAAATCCTTCCTCCGGTTATCATGGTAGCTCTTTTGTCGACTCTGCGACGCTTTCATCTTTTCACGAATCAACTTAACCTTCTCAGTTGTCTCACAAACAATTTCCGGTCCGAGCACCACACTCTCACCAGACTCATACCAACACAATGAGGTTCTACACTTCCGACCATACAACGCTTCGAAAGGTGCCATCCCAATACTAGAATGGTAGCTATTGTTGTATGTGAACTCTATCAATGGAAGGTAAGAATCCCACGAACCTCTCTGCTCCAGAACACAAGCTCTCAACAAATCCTCCAATGACTGAATAGTCCTCTCTGACTGACCATCTGTCTGAGGATGATAGGCTGAACTCAACCTCAACTTTGATCCCAACTTCTCATGCAAACTTCTCCAGAACTCTGAAGTGAACCTCGGATCTCTATCTGAAACAATACTACTAGGAACTCCGTGAAGCTTCACAACTTCCCGGATATAGATCTCTGCCAACCTAGGCACAGGATACGTGATGTTAATAGGGACAAAATGGGACGATTTTGTTAACCTATCAACAATCACCCAAATCGCATCATACCCTTTCGCAGTATGAGGCAATCCTGTCACAAAATCCATCGCAATGCTGTCCCACTTCCATTCTGGAATATCCAATGGTTGCATCAACCCTGCAGGTTTCTGATGCTCAACCTTTGACTTTTGGCAAGTCAAACAGGCATACACAAACTGTGCCGCATCCCGCTTCATCCCCGGCCACCAAAACAACTTCTTCAGATCTTGGTACATCTTTGTAGCCCCCGGATGGATACTCAACTTACTTCTATGACTCTCCTCAAGAATTACTCTCTTCATCTCTGTATCATCAGGAATACAAATCCTATCCCTGAATCTCAATACACCTGGGAATCCAACCTGAAATCCCCGTTCTCAGCTTGATCATTCTCAACCATCAGGTCTACTAGTTTAACATCTGACTTTTGAGCCTCTCTGATACTAGCCAAAAAGTCATTGCCAATCTTCAACATTCCCAACTTAACACTCTGAGGTGTTACTTCACAAACTAAACTCATGTCTCGGAATTGCTCGATCAACTCCAACTCCTTAACCATCATTGCCGACATATGCAAGGTCTTTCGACTTAAAGCATCAGCCACGACATTAGCCTTGCCTGGGTGATAGTTCAAGCCGAAATCATAGTCCTTCAATAATTCTAACCAACGTCTCTGTCTCATATTCAACTCCTTCTGATCAAACAAGTACTTCAAGCTCTTATGGTCACTAAACACCTCAAATCTAGTACCATACAGATAGTGCCTCCAGATCTTCAACAGAAAGACAATTGCAGCTAGCTCCAAATCATGCGTAGGGTAGTTTTTCTCATGGGTCCTCAACTGTCTAGACGCATAAGCTACTACCTTACCATCCTGTATAAGCACACCTCCCAAACCCATCTTGGAAGCATCACAATACACCACAAACGGTTGGTCCGGAACGGGCAAAGTCAAAATAGGAGACGTTGTCAACCTCTTCTTCAACTCATTGAAGCTCTCCTCACACCGAGCATCCCAAACAAAAGCCTTTCCCTTACAAGTCAACCGAGTCGACGGAAGGAAGGGCTAGCTTAGAGAAACCTTCGATGAACCTTCTATAATAACCAGCCAACCCCAAAAAGCTTCTAATCTCAGTAGCTGACTTCGGGCTCTCCCATTGCAACACAGCATCTACCTTGGCCGGATCCACAGCAATACCACTACCCGAAATAACATGCCCAAGGAAACTCACCTCATTCAGCCAGAACTCACATTTAGACAACTTTGCATACAGCTTCTTTTCTTTCAACACTTCCAGCACTACTCTCAAATGCTCTGCGTGTTCTTCTTCTGTCTTAGAATACACCAGAATATCATCAATAAACACCACCACGAACTGATCCAAGTAAGTATGGAAAATACGATTCATGTATTCCATAAATACTCCCGGCGCGTTGGTAACACCAAACGGCATCACAGAATACTCATAGTGCCCATATCTAGTTCTGAAGGCCGTCTTCTGAATATCTTCGTCTTTCACCTTAATTTGATGATAACCCGAACGCAGATCAATCTTGCTAAACACCTTAGCACCCACCAACTGGTCCATCAAATCATCAATCCTCGGAAGCGGATACTTATTCTTAATCGTCACTTTGTTCAACTGCCTATAATCAACACAGAGCCTCATACTTCCATCCTTCTTCTGTACCAACAACACAGGAGCTCCCCACGGTGACACACTCGGCCTTGCGAACTTCTTTTCAAGCAGGTCCTCAAGTTGCTTCTTCAATTCCGACAATTCAGATGCAGACATCCTGTATGGTGCCATAGAAACAGGCCTGGTACCAGGTACAAGATGAATAGCGAATTCAACTTCCCTCTCCGGCGGAACACTTGGAATCTCATCAGGGAACACTTCGGGAAACTCACACACCACCTGCAATCCTTCAATAATGGCTTGACTCTTAACAGACAACGAGGCCACTAGCGAAAACAACTGGACTTCTTCCTTCATCAACTTTCGCAACTGACTAGCGGATAACAGACCAGAATCATCAACTCCAAAACTCACAGACTTATTACTACAATTAATATGAACATGGTTATGCTCTAACCAGTTCATACCCAAAATCACATCTAACCCGCTCAACGGCAAACAAACTAAGTCCACAACAAAGTCTCTGTCGAAGATCGACAAGGGACACTGAGAACATACTAGAGAAGTGGTTACTGACCCCTTAGCTGGAGTATCGACTACCATTTCTTCATTCATAGCAGACAAAACAAGATTCAACTTCTTACAACATTCAACAGCAATAAAACAGTGCGTAGCACCAGTATCAATAATAGATCTTAGAGAAGTGCCATTAATGAGACACGTACCTCTAATAAGTCCATCACCCTCAGAAGACTCTTCACCCACCAAAGCGAACACTTTCCCACTGAACCTCTCCTTCTTCGGCTTAGGACACTTAGTACTAATGTGCCCACCTTCACCACAGTTGAAACAGAGAATATCCTTGCGCTCACACTCAGACGCCAAATGACCCTCTTTACCACAACGGAAGCACATTCTCGCTCCCGACTTGCATTCGTAGCTCTTATGACCGGGTTTACCACACTTAAAACACACAAGGTTAGTGGGAGCATCTCCCCCACTAGACTTCTTACCATCAGCAGATCTCTGTTTACCTTTGCCAGCAGGACCCTCATATGGCTTATTACGGCTCTGAAACTTACCCCTCTGCTCCCTCATAACTTTAGAATGAGCACTACTGTCTTCTTCAAAAATTCTACAACTGTCAATCAGATCAGAGAATACACGTATCTTCTGGTACCCAATAGCCTTCTTAATTTCAGCCCTCAACCCATTCTCAAACTTGATGCACTTGGAGAAATCAGCGGTAGCATCAGTGTAATGCGGATAAAATTTGGCCAATTCAGTGAACTTAGCCGCATATTCGGTCACAGACATGTTTCCTTGCTTCAGCTCAAGGAACTCAATCTCCTCCTTGCCCCTGACATCTTCCGGAAAATACTTTCTTAAAAATTCCCTGCGGAATACATCCCAAGCGATTTCTTCATTAGCAGTCTCCAACCTCTGCCTAACCTCCAACCACCAGTCATCAGCTTCTTCCTTCAACATATGAGTACCATACCTGACCTTCTGAGCTTCAGTACAATCCATGACACGGAAAATCCTTTCCATTTCCTTCAACCACGCAAGCGCACCATCGGGATCATACTTGCCCTTAAAGGTAGGCGGCTTCTCCCTCTGGAAGGTAGCCAGACTGCGAGCTCCAGTATTTTCACCATCATTCTGCTGGTTCCCTACAGCCTGCGCCATAGCTTGCAAAGCAGCAGCAAGAGCAGCGTCGTTCCTTCCAGCCATTTCAACTTAACACTGCAGCACAAACAACAATTAAAACTAATCTAACAACTCTTAATTGTCAAAAGACACTAAGACTGGACAACTTGGCCGGACAGACCGAACTTTTGCTCTGGTACCACTAATGTAACACCCCATTTCTACTCGGCAATTTATAATAAGAATATCAGAGTCTAAAAATCATTTTTGTTGATACATCCAAAAAGGGATGCTACATTTATTTCAAATAACGTCAACAATTGGTAACAATTTCACTTATAATTCAAACATGATACGTGGCACATAACAAGTGGGGCAAATCCTCAAAAATAACGATTTAGTTCACATAACAAGGACTTCGTCATCACGCAGCGGAATAAAATGGAACAGTTTCAAAAACATTGTTGTAACAACATCAATACAAATTATCCAATAGTGTCATGTAAAATAACAACTAAGTAGCTAATGTTCGCCCCCCAGGTGCTACGTATCAGAGCAACGACCGACTCAAAGAATGAAGGGTTAAAGGCCTTCACATACGGTTACCTGTAGAGTGATATTCAACATAAGGGGTGAGTCTCAAACAGTATAATAAAGTCCATAATAGGCAAAATGCCAGAGTAACGAACTACATCAACTACATATAACAACAACATCCATATATATATATATATATATATATCACAACAATATCAACATATCTACCTCTATAACAACCACATATAGCAACTATGGTAACATCACCAATGATATGAATAAATGTATGAAATGCAACCCACATGGGGCATATGCATGTGGTACCATCATCGTCAATAAATTTGCCATTGGGCACATCGTCAATATTTGAGCATCATCATCGTCAATAGCTCGAAGGCCGAAACCTTACATCGTCAGTTTATATGCATATGTAGTGCATGCGACTTCATGAACAAACCAACAGATCAAAGTCATCACAACAACAACATCATCCATATCATCATCATCATTTGGCCATTAGGCCCATCGTCATTAACAACGTCATTATCATTTGGTCATTAGACCCATCGTCATTAAAATCAACACATCATATTGACACATCAAAAGGTTTTAAACACCGAAATAGTTTTATAACACCGACAACACAAACCAACGGGGACAGCCACTTGAGGTGCCCAGGAACCGTCAGAAAAGTAATAATTTTTACCTTAAAAATAGGACATACAGGTAGAGAACTGAATAAACTTCGCAACGCATTTTGAAAAACTTAAAACAGACACCCGAGTCAAAAGATATGTCAAAACAAAACCGGGGAACAATTGAGGAACATCCTGAAAATGGCGCCCAGGCACTGGGCGCCTAGCAGGAACATGCAACACAGAAAACTGGCGCAGCCACAGAAAACTGGCGCAGCAACACAAACTGGCGCCCTGAGGCAATCTGCGCCACTCTGGGCGCAACACAGACAGCAACACAGATAGCAAAAACTGGCGCCATGAGGCAACATGCGCCACTCTGGGCGCAACACAGACAGCAACACAGACAGCAAAAACTGGCGCCATGAGGCAACCTGCGCCACTCTGGGCGCAACACAGACAGCAACACAGACAGCAAAAACTGGCGCCTTGAGGCAACCTGCGCCACTCTGGGCGCAACACAGACAGCAACACAGACAGCAAAAACTGGCGCCATGAGGCAACCTGCGCCACTCTGGGCGCAACACAAAAACTGGCGCTGGGCAGCAACACTGGCGCCCAGGCGCCCCCCTGCGCCAACAACCAGCCCAACACCGCAACACAAAAATGGCGCCCTTGGCGCCTAGGGTCCTTCTAATCCAATTTTTTCTAAGCTTTCATATGCTCAATCATCAACAATAATTTCAAACATCACATATTCATTCTAACATCATCAAATACGCGTTTTATCGAGCACTTAGCATGCATTCCAATCCTCACATACATCCAACAATTCGCATACTTCTCAACAAACATCAAGTGAGCATCAAATCTTCATCAATATATTCATACACGACAACAACATCACAATCATAAGGAGAACGATATAAATCCTAAACCCCTACATACATCCCATTATAAACCCTATTATAAAGCAAGACCCACCCTTACCTTATAGTAGGAGAGTACCAAATCCCTTGATCATGTCACCGACAGTAACCACAGCAACACCGTTTCCTTCTTCTCCTTGAATTTGCGAAATTCTTCTCTTCCTCTTCTCCCTTGCAAGTTCGCGTCGTACCATTCTTTCTTCTCCTCTCTCTATTCGCAAGCCTTTCTTTCTTTTCCTCTCAAAAATGCGCAATGCTCCAACCCTCACCACACTCCCCTCATGCGCCTACACCTTGGGCTTGGATCGCGGGCTTCCTCCAACTTAAGCCCGATCACTAGCACCACCTCCTGATTCCAATTATACGTCTCTTAGTCAAAGCTAATATATTTACACCAATTAAATAAATAAATAAATAAATAACTGAATACCTAAATATTTAATTAAATAATTTAATTAAGTATTTGGGCGTTGCAACTCCCCCCCACTTAGAGTATTTCGTCCTCGAAATTTACCTGATTCAAACAACTCCGGATAAGACTCTCGCATCTTGCTCTCCAGTTCCCACGTCATGCTCTCACCAGCAGCTCCTAACCAGACCACTTTCACTAATGCAATTTCTTTGCCCCTCAGAACCTTCACCTCATGATCTTCAATCCTTACCGGCATATTCTCCACAGTGAGATTATCCCGCACCTCCACATCGTCCATGTGAATCACATGAGATGGATCTGGGACATACTTTCGAAGTTGCGACACGTGAAACACATCATGCAAGTTCGAAAGATTAGGTGGCAAAGCCACTCTATAGGCAACATTCCCAACTCTCTCAGAAATCTGATACGGACCAATGAAACGAGGGGTGAGCTTCTTCGACTTCAATGCACGACCAACACCGGTCACCGGAGTGACTCTCAAAAACACATGCTCACCCGCTTGGAACTCTAAATCCTTCCTCCGGTTATCATGGTAGCTCTTTTGTCGACTCTGCGACGCTTTCATCTTTTCACGGATCAACTTAACCTTCTCAGTTGTCTCACGAACAATTTCCGGTCCAAGCACCACACTCTCACCAAACTCATACCAACACAATGGGGTTCTACACTTCCGACCATACAACGCTTCGAAAGGTGCCATCCCAATACTAGAATGGTAGCTATTGTTGTATGTGAACTCTATCAATGGAAGGTAAGAATCCCACGAACCTCTCTGCTCCAGAACACAAGCTCTCAACAAATCCTCCAATGACTGAATAGTCCTCTCTGACTGACCATCTGTCTGAGGATGATAGGCTGAACTCAACCTCAACTTTGATCCCAACTTCTCATGAAAACTTCTCCAGAACTCTGAAGTGAACCTCGGATCTCTATCTGAAACAATACTACTAGGAACTCCGTGAAGCTTCACAACTTCCCGGATATAGATCTCTGCCAACCTAGGCACAGGATACGTGATGTTAATAGGGACAAAATGGGACGATTTTGTTAACCTATCAACAATCACCCAAATCGCATCATACCCTTTCGCAGTATGAGGCAATCCTGTCACAAAATCCATCGCAATGCTGTCCCACTTCCATTCTGGAATATCCAATGGTTGCATCAACCCTGCAGGTTTCTGATGCTCAACCTTTGACTTTTGGCAAGTCAAACAGGCATACACAAACTGTGCCGCATCCCGCTTCATCCCCGGCCACCAAAACAACTTCTTCAGATCTTGGTACATCTTTGTAGCCCCCGGATGGATACTCAACTTACTTCTATGACTCTCCTCAAGAATTACTCTCTTCATCTCTGTATCATCAGGAATACAAATCCTATCCCTGAATCTCAATACACCTGGGAATCCAACCTGAAATCCCCGTTCTCAGCTTGATCATTCTCAACCATCAGGTCTACTAGTTTAACATCTGACTTTTGAGCCTCTCTGATACTAGCCAAAAAGTCATTGCCAATCTTCAACATTCCCAACTTAACACTCTGAGGTGTTACTTCACAAACTAAACTCATGTCTCGGAATTGCTCGATCAACTCCAACTCCTTAACCATCATTGCCGACATATGCAAGGTCTTTCGACTTAAAGCATCAGCCACGACATTAGCCTTGCCTGGGTGATAGTTCAAGCCGAAATCATAGTCCTTCAATAATTCTAACCAACGTCTCTGTCTCATATTCAACTCCTTCTGATCAAACAAGTACTTCAAGCTCTTATGGTCACTAAACACCTCAAATCTAGTACCATACAGATAGTGCCTCCAGATCTTCAACAGAAAGACAATTGCAGCTAGCTCCAAATCATGCGTAGGGTAGTTTTTCTCATGGGTCCTCAACTGTCTAGACGCATAAGCTACTACCTTACCATCCTGTATAAGCACACCTCCCAAACCCATCTTGGAAGCATCACAATACACCACAAACGGTTGGTCCGGAACGGGCAAAGTCAAAATAGGAGACGTTGTCAACCTCTTCTTCAACTCATTGAAGCTCTCCTCACACCGAGCATCCCAAACAAAAGCCTTTCCCTTACAAGTCAACCGAGTCGACGGAAGGAAGGGCTAGCTTAGAGAAACCTTCGATGAACCTTCTATAATAACCAGCCAACCCCAAAAAGCTTCTAATCTCAGTAGCTGACTTCGGGCTCTCCCATTGCAACACAGCATCTACCTTGGCCGGATCCACAGCAATACCACTACCCGAAATAACATGCCCAAGGAAACTCACCTCATTCAGCCAGAACTCACATTTAGACAACTTCGCATACAGCTTCTTTTCTTTCAACACTTCCAGCACTACTCTCAAATGCTCTGCGTGTTCTTCTTCTGTCTTAGAATACACCAGAATATCATCAATAAACACCACCACGAACCGATCCAAGTAAGTATGGAAAATACGATTCATGTATTCCATAAATACTCCCGGCGCGTTGGTAACACCAAACGACATCACAGAATACTCATAGTGCCCATATCTAGTTCTGAAGGCCGTCTTCTGAATATCTTCGTCTTTCACCTTAATTTGATGATAACCCGAACGCAGATCAATCTTGCTAAACACCTTAGCACCCACCAACTGGTCCATCAAATCATCAATCCTCGGAAGCGGATACTTATTCTTAATCGTCACTTTGTTCAACTGCCTATAATCAACACAGAGCCTCATACTTCCATCCTTCTTCTTTACCAACAACACAGGAGCTCCCCACGGTGACACACTCGGCCTTGCGAACTTCTTTTCAAGCAGGTCCTCAAGTTGCTTCTTCAATTCCGACAATTCAGATGCAGACATCCTGTATGGTGCCATAGAAACAGGCCTGGTACCAGGTACAAGATGAATAGCGAATTCAACTTCCCTCTCCGGCGGAACACTCGGAATCTCATCAGGGAACACTTCGGGAAACTCACACACCACCTGCAATCCTTCAATAATGGCTTGACTCTTAACAGACAACGAGGCCACTAGCGAAAACAACTGGACTTCTTCCTTCATCAACTTTCGCAACTGACTAGCGAATAACAGACCAGAATCATCAACTCCAAAACTCACCGACTTATTACTACAATTAATATGAACATGGTTATGCTCTAACCAGTTCATACCCAACATCACATCTAACCCGCTCAACGGCAAACAAACTAAGTCCACAACAAAGTCTCTGTCGAAGATCGACAAGGGACATTGAGAACATACTAGAGAAGTGGTTACTGACCCCTTAGCTGGAGTATCGACTACCATTTCTTCATTCATAGCAGACAAAACAAGATTCAACTTCTTACAACATTCAACAGCAATAAAACAGTGCGTAGCACCAGTATCAATAATAGATCTTAGAGAAGTACCATTAATGAGACACGTACCTCTAATAAGTCCATCACCCTCAGAAGACTCTTCACCCGCCAAAGCGAACACTTTCCCACTGAACCTCTCCTTCTTCGGCTTAGGACACTTAGTACTAATGTGCCCACCTTCACCACAGTTGAAACAGAGAATATCCTTGCGCTCACACTCAGACGCCAAATGACCCTCTTTACCACAACGGAAGCACATTCTCGCTCCCGACTTGCATTCGTAGCTCTTATGACCGGGTTTACCACACTTAAAACACACAAGGTTAGTGGGAGCATCTCCCCCACTAGACTTCTTACCATCAGCAGATCTCTGTTTACCTTTGCCAGCAGGACCCTCATATGGCTTATTACGGCTCTGAAACTTACCCCTCTGCTCCCTCATAACTTTAGAATGAGCACTACTGTCTTCTTCAAAAATTCTACAACTGTCAATCAGATCAGAGAATACACGTATCTTCTGGTACCCAATAGCCTTCTTAATTTCAGCCCTCAACCCATTCTCAAACTTGATGCACTTGGAGAAATCAGCGGTAGCATCAGTGTAATGCGGATAAAATTTGGCCAATTCAGTGAACTTAGCCGCATATTCGGTCACAGACATGTTTCCTTGCTTCAGCTCAAGGAACTCAATCTCCTTCTTGCCCCTGATGTAACACCCAAATAATTTAATTAATTTATTTAATTAAATTATTAGGGATTTATTTTATTTAGTGATTTAATTAAATTTAGAAAATAATTGAGTGGGTGCATATTATTATTTAGGGCATGATGTTGGCTTGGAGCGCACATAGGGCTTGAGTTGGATAAGCCCATGACCCAATACCCAACATAGGCGAGTTTGGCTAAGTGAATGGAGTTAGGGTTTGAGGCTTGGCATTGGCGAAATCCCTAGAGAGAGTGGAGAGAGTGAGCCGTTTTGGAGAGCAAAGGAAAGGAGAGAAAACGCAAAACTTCAAGAAAGAAAGAAGAAGGAAGGGCGAGGATCAAGAAGAGAAGGGGGCCTCCATTGTTGCTGAATTTTTGGTGGTGATTTCCTCTCAAGAACTCCTACTTCTTCTAACATAAGGTAAGGGGGGATCATCTTTCTCTATAATAGATTGTGTGATCGGTTTTAGGATGGGATTTAGCCTAGATCTATCCATATTATTGTTGATCCTTAATCATTGCTATCTTGATGAATATATGCGACTTATGATCTTGGTGATTGCTTGATGTTTATGTGTTTTTGATTATATTCATGTTGATTGAGATTAATGATATGATCATATATGTGTTGTTGAATTCACTGTTTTGAGATGTTCTGACATAGGTTTAGTATTTCAGTGACTGAGAACGTTTTACTAATTGAAAAATTATGTGGTTTGTCATTTCGAAAACTTGATTGAATGCTTGTTAATTTGACGCTGGTTTGGTTGCGTTTAGAGCTGTGAGGATCGAGTTATGAATTCCACAAGTTAGGGTAATATTCTGGAAGCATACTGGACATAGGTTCGGTATTTTTAAAACTGGGAACTTTCTGTTCGTCAAAAAATTATGGGACTTTTTTTGTTATAAAACAGACTTAATTTTGGTCACTTTGGCACTGGTTTGGTTAAATTTGGAGTAGTGTAGCTCGAGTTATGAGCGTCCCAAGTCAGGTCAAATTTCTGGACTTAAACTAGGTATAGGTTCAGTGTTTCAGGTCTTGTGTCTTCAATTGAACTCTGATTTGAACGATTCTTTTTCCATTAGAAACTATACTCAAATTGATTTTGTTAAGGCTAAGGTTTTGTTCCATTTGGTCAAGTGTAAGTCAGTTTAGAGTGATTTGAAGTGGAAGGACAGAATCTGTCCAGTCTGGGAACCATTCGGGTTGTTTCTAAAAGCTGTACTAACTGGCTCATTGTTTTGAAACTTTAAATATATGTTCAGAAACTACACATCTGTAGCTTTCCAACGAGGGGTCTTTTGTAATTTTTCGATGTCGTTTACTATTTTAACTAATTCGCCGAATTTTGGCTGCCGTGTTCGCGTAGCCCAGGGTGTCGCTGTTGTTCCCAAATTTGTTTTTCGAATATCTTTTGACTCGGGACTCTATTTTAGGCGTTTCAAAATGTTTTGGAAAGCTTATTCAGACGCCCATCTGAATATTCTAATTTGGGGCTCAGTAAAGTATTTTCTGGAAGAAATGTTGATGATTAACTCAAACCCTAAAAGTTGCCATTTTGAGAAAATGTCGAGTCGCAATCATTTTGGAAAATGAATCATTCTGAGGAAAAATATGTTAGTTGCTGTTGTATGGACGCCCGTGTGGCTGTCCCGGTTGAATAATGAAATTTTATGAATAAAGTGACGAAAATGCCCTTGGTGGCCAATGTGTGAGTGTCTTGACGATGATGCCCTTAGTGGCTAGTTTTGTTGACAAAAATGCCCTTAGCGGCCAATGGGTGAGTAACATGATTAGCGATGATGTGATATAATTGGCGATGATGTGATATAATTAGCGAAGATGATTAGCGGTGATGATTAGCGGTGATGATTAGCGATGATGATTAGCGATGATGAGTAGCGATGATGATATAAATACTGATGTGATATTTTTAGCGATGATGGGATATATTAGCGGTGATGATTAGCGATGATGATTAGCGATGATGATTAGCGATGATGATATAAATACTGATGTGATATTTTTAGCGATGATGGGATATAATTGATGATGATGATGTAATGTGATTGATGCATGTTCATAGTGTCGCATGCATCCATGTGCATTCAGCGGTGATGTAGGCTTCGGCCATGCGGTGAGTAGGCTTCGGCCAAAGCGGTGATGTGCCCTCAAGGCTTATTGCGGTGATGATGGATCCACATGTATATATTGCATTCTCATACATCTACATGCCATAGTGACGGATTGCCTTAATGAGTGACTTTCGAGTGATTATGTGATGACTGTAGTATGGTTGTTCTAGTCCTGTAATTCTAGCCTGAGACTTATCACATGTTCTATTATATGGTTAGATTGAACTCACCCTTTCTCTGTTGAATGTTACCCTACGTGGTAACTGCAGGTGATCACGAGTGAAGGTATTCGTACTCTTCACTATTTGGAGTCGGGTCGTCATGCTCTGATACGTGGCACTCAGTGGGGAGGGATGTACCTTAGTTTTCTGATGACTGTTTAACTGTTATGATTCATCGATGATTTAATGATTTTCCGCTGCTTGAATAAATGAGAATTTAAGTGCTATGTATTAGCTTTTCGGAAAATGACGTAATTAAGCTATTAGCGTTTTGACGAAAATGTGACACTCCTCTTGTTGAAAATAAAAGAAAAAGATTTTTGTAAACTCTTGTTTTATAATAATAAATAACGGGTAGAAAAGGGGTGTTACACCTGACATCTTCCGGAAAATACTTTCTTAAAAATTCCCTGCGGAATACAGCCCAAGTGATTTCTTCATTAGCAGTCTCCAACCTCTGCCTAACCTCCAACCACCAGTCATCAGCTTCTTCTGCCAGCATATGAGTACCATACCTGACCTTCTGAGCTTCAGTACAATCCATGACACGGAAAATCCTTTCCATTTCCTTCAACCACGCAAGCGCACCATCGGGATCATACTTGCCCTTAAAGGTAGGCGGCTTCTCCCTCTGGAAGGTAGCCAGACTGCGAGCTCCAGTATTTTCACCATCATTCTGCTGGTTCCCTACAGCCTGCGCCATAGCTTGCAAAGCAGCAGCAAGAGCAACGTCGTTCCTTCCAGCCATTTCAACTTAACACTGCAGCACAAACAACAATTAAAACTAATCTAACAACTCTTAATTGTCAAAAGACACTAAGACTGCACAACTTGGCCGGACAGACCGAACTTTACCACTAATGTAACACCCCATTTCTACTCGGCAATTTATAATAAGAATATCAGAGTCTAAAAATCATTTTTGTTGATACATCCAAAAAGGGATGCTACATTTACTTCAAATAACGTCAACAATTGGTAACAATTTCACTTATAATTCAAAAATGATACGTGGCACATAACAAGTGGGGCAAATCCTCAAAAATAACGATTTAGTTCACATAACAAGGACTTCGTCATCACGCAGCGGAATAAAAGGGAACAGTTTCAAAAACATTGTTGTAACAACATCAATACAAATTATCCAATAGTGTCATGTAAAATAACAACTAAGTAGCTAATGTTCGCCCCCAGGTGCTACGTATCAGAGCAACGACCGACTCGAAGAATGAAGGGTTAAAGGCCTTCACATACGGTTACCTGTAGAGTGATATTCAACATAAGGGGTGAGTCTCAAACAGTATAATAAAGTCCATAATAGGCAATATGCCAGAGTAACGAACTACATCAACCACATATAACAACAACATCCATATTTATATATATATATATATATATATATATATATATATATATATATATATATATATATATATATATATATATCACAACAATATCAACATATCTACCTCTATAACAACCACATTTATCAACTATGGTAACATCACCAATGATATGAATAAATGTATGAAATGCAACCCACATGGGGCATATGCATGTGGTACCATCATCGTCAATAAATTTGCCATTGGGCACATCGTCAATATTTGAGCATCATCATCGTCAATAGCTCGAAGGCCGAAACCTTACATCGTCAATTTATATGCATATGTAGTGCATGCGACTTCATGAACAAACCAACAGATCAAAGTCATCACAACAACAACATCATCCATATCATCATCATCATCATCATTTGGCCATTAGGCCCATCGTCATTAACAACGTCATTATCATTTGGTCATTAGACCCATCGTCATTAAAATCAACACATCATATTGACACATCAAAAGGTTTTAAACACCGAAATAGTTTTATAACACCGACAACACAGACCAACGGGGACAGCCACTTGAGGTGCCCAGGAACCGTCAGAAAAATAATAATTTTTACCTTAAAAATAGGACATACAGGTAGAGAACTGAATAAACTTCGCAAAGCATTTTGAAACACTTAAAACGGACACCCGAGTCAAAAGATATGTAAAAACAAAACCGGGGAACAATTGAGGAACATCCTGAAAATGGCGCCCAGGCACTGGGTGCCTAGCAGGAACACGCAACACAGAAAACTGGCGCAGCCACGGAAAACTGGTGCAGCAACACAAACTGGCGCCCTGAGGCAACCTGCGCCACTCTGGGCGCAACACAGACAGCAAAAACTGGCGCCATGAGGCAACCTGCGCCACTCTGGGCGCAACACAGACAGCAACACAGACAGCAAAAACTGGCGCCATGAGGCAACCTGCGCCACTCTGGGCGCAACACAGACAGCAAAAACTGGCGCCATGAGGCAACCTGCGCCACTCTGGGCGCAACACAGACAGCAAAAACTGGCGCCATGAGGCAACTTGCGCCACTCTGGGCGCAACACAGACAGTAAAAACTGGCGCCATGAGGCAACCTGCGCCACTCTGGGCGCAACACAAAAACTGGCGCTGGGCAGCAACACTGGCGCCCAGGCGCCCCCCTGCGCCAACAACCAGCGCAACACCGCAACACAAAAATGGCGCCCTTGGCGCCTAGGGTCCTTCTAATCCAATTTTTTCTAAGCTTTCATATGCTCAATCACCAACAATAATTTCAAACATCACATATTCATTCTAACATCATCAAATACGCGTTTTATCGAGCACTTAGCATGCATTCCAATCCTCACATACATCCAACAATTCGCACACTTCTCAACAAACATCAAGTGAGCATCAAATCTTCATCAATATATTCATACACGACAACAACATCACAATCATAAGGAGAACGATATAAATCCTAAACCCCTACATACATCCCATTATAAACCCTATTATAAAGCAAGACCCACCCTTACCTTATAGTAGGAGAGTACAAAATCCCTTGATCACGTCACCGACAGTAACCACAGCAACACCGCTTCCTTCTTCTCCTTGAATTTGCGAAATTCTTCTCTTCCTCTTCTCCCTTGCAAGTTCGCGCCGTACCCTTCTCTCTTCTCCTCTCTCTATTCGCAAGCCTTTCTTTCTTTTCCTCTAAAAAATGCGCAATGCTCCAACCCTCACCACACTCCCCTCATGCGCCTACACCTTGGGCTTGGATCGCGGGCTTCCTCCAACTTAAGCCCGATCACTAGCACCACCTCCTGATTCCAATTATACGTCTCTTAGTCAAAGCTAATATATTTACACCAAATAAATAAATAAATAAATAACTGAATACCTAAATATTTAATTAAATAATTTAATTAAATATTTGGGCGTTACAGTTTTATATACAATTGCCGGTGGTATGCTAAAAATCATGTTATGTGTGTTTCTCGTATGTCGCTTAGGAGGGATACGAGTTACACGTTCAGGTTTCCACGTAGTCAACTTTAGGGACTACGAGTTTATGAATCAAGCATAATGAACCGAGAGAGTTAGTAAGGGGTCTCGATAGAACTCACCGAGACAAGTTGTCTCACCCTATCATGTGTTGTTGTTTTTCAGAGAAGCAGGGATTCGTTGAAGGTACCGGAGCATTGGTTATGGAGCTGCTTAGAGGAGGCGATGTTGTCTTTATTTTGTTATGTCTTGTATTTCCTTTTGCTTATCTCAAGATGTTCGATTGTACGACTTACTTTTGTAAAAGTTGTAAATCGCTTCCGCATACTTTCTATTTTGGTACTGAAAACTAGTTATGAGTTGTGTAAGGATCGAATTATGTATTTTATGTTAAGTTATGCAAGCGCACTTGATGGTTTTTAGCATCGATTTTTAGTTCGTGTTCAGTATTTGAAACAGGAAGTACTCTGATATATGCCAGTGGTGCATTTCAGTGGTTTCTGCAAGTTAGAAATTATCGGAGTGTTACAAGTAAACAATGTGTTAAAAATTGAAGAATGAAAAGAAGAAAAAGACAAATTTTACACTTGACTGGAGTAGCCCTACTCCTACGTATCTTGTTGTGCGAAAAGGTGATGTGCAAGTATACACAATCGCAACAAGTAATATAATGATATGTAAAGTTCGTTCCCACATGGATTGGAATTAATCTAAGAAGTTTAAGTGATTAGAAGCTTAGTGAAAAGAATTAAGTAACAAGTAAAGGTAAAGAGTTGTAAACATTATAAGTTGTGATAAAACAGTATTAAGTTGGAGTAATTAAAGGTGAGTTGGATATCTCAATAGTTATGTAACTTCCCAAGAGTAATGTTCAGATAATATTAGACGCTGTAGCGTTAAGCGCTGTAGCGCTTCAGAATCCGTAGACGCTGTAGCGCCTTGGTGGCGTGCCTTTCAGTCACTTTCGTCAGGGTTATGTTACAAGACTCCTATGTCTAGGCTCTAAATAAGTTTTACCCCCGTATATTAAGCTCTTACAACATTTGCCTTATGAACTACTACTCCCCTATGTCTAGAGTTAAGTAGTGCTTCCTTTAAATGTCTTTAAAGGGTTTTCATTCATATCATTCCTTGAGTTCTCTTTGTGAACCATGTCTGTACCCACAAAGTTACCTTGTTTTAGTTGATCATTCCCAAACCAAGATTAAAAGCATTATGACACAAGGAATAAAACACAAACATCATAATATTATACAAAAGTTACTCAAGGTTCATTACATACCAAGAACAATCCAACTACAACAAAGTTAGCTCATCACAAGTTCCATCAACATAATACAACTAAAGAGTATGTATTACCGTATGAAGACAAGAGAAGAGTGGTTGCAAAAGATACACTGCAATGATCCCAAGTAGCATACAAGAGATGAAGTTGAGGCGTGAGCAAAACCTTGAATGAAGACTAGAAAAAACTATGCTAAAAATAAAAGCTTAAAGGTAGTATAACAATGGAGAAAAGCTACTATGTCATAAGAAGTTCTTCTTCCAAGTTACCACTACTTGTCTACGTATGTTACTCTCTTCTGAAGCAAAATTAATTAATCTAATAATTAACTAAGTATTAATAGAATAATAATATTACATGATGATCATAAGACTTAGATATTATCCTTAAAGTACTTTACAAAAAGTGCTAATGATGGAATACAACAACTATCACATGGGTTCCATTTAGGAGGCGCCAAGTGTAATTTAGCATCCACTTGAAAGTCAAAATATCCAGCTGAGAGGAAGAGATAAGGGTGGTGACTCATCATGTCCTCAAGTGGCCACACAAATATCTCAATGGTCAGCCGTCATATAACGCTGCAGCGTCTCCTTGATAGCATACCGCTGCAGCGCTAAAGCAAAGCATCAAACATATTCACAAAGGCATTTGATGATGCCTATGGTTTAAGGAATTGATTGATAACCTATATTTATTCTAATATTCATATATTCACATATTTAAGCACTAGAATTACTTGAGAAATAAGCTTGACTTAAGTATTAGGAGCATAAATAACCTATATAAAATAAGGTTATCATATCTCATAGTGCGATGAAGAAATCAAGAGCTACGTAGTTTTTTAGTAGAAAATGTTTGTTGATATTTTCTAAAGTAATGATGTATTCTAACTTTTTTGTTTTCTTAAACCAGAAGTGCGTCTGACGCAGTAATCATCCATATTTTAGATTTAAACTTTATTAATTAAAACATTTGTGATTACTAAGCTAAAAGTAGATCTAGTGTAGTCATTGACTTTGTAATTTGCGTAGCGATCACGCTAAAGTATATTTAGCGCATTTACTACTAAAATTTATTTTAATGAACAGAGAAGTTATTTTGTGTTAAGAAACATATTGTTTTAAAAAATACTAAAGATAATAAAAGTAAATATAAATTGATAAATTGATTTTATTTATCAACACAGATTGTTTTTTTTAAAGTAATGAAGAAAATAAAAAAAGTGGACTAAAGCCCAAAGGCCAAGTGAGAGCCATGAGTAGAAAAATGTGTTTAAAAAATGAAGGAAAACAAGATAGAATAAACAAGTAAAAGAAAAAGTAAAGAAAAAAAATGATAGAATAAAAAGAAAAAAGGGATTGATAGGAGAATAAAATGTAGGCTATGCTCGCTTTATATATAAGACTAGTATTTTACCCATGCGTTCGGTGTATTGCCATGAAGTCATAATAGTATTTTGGAAGATATTCATAAGTTGTCAACAATGTCCAAAATGTATGATTTGAAATTCAAAGTGGAATATGCATCCCCGTTGACAATCAGAATTACATTGATCCATAGTAATGTATTTGGACATTAGTGGTAAAATATGCATCCCCGTTGGCCCTCCCATTTGCTTCCTTGTTGGCCCTCCCGTTGCCGCTCTCGTTATGACAAAGAAACTTGGGAAAAAAATGAAAAAAATATTTTTTTTAAAAAACAGTTTTAAAAGAAAAATAATTAAAATTGACACGCGGGTGATACCGTATCTATTATAATTTCGTATGATATTATAAATACGTTGAATGTAACACCCCAGTTTTTCTTACATAGAAAATACCAAGATATACAGCATAGCATATATCAGAGATAACTTCCTGTCTTTAGATATTGAACACAAACCAAAAACTTGATAAAAACTCATCAAGCGATCCCTCGTAGCAATAAATAAACCTCCCATCATCCTAGTATTCAATATCCAATACAGAAATAGCGGAAACGATTTATAACTTCTAATATCAATACAAGTCATAACATCGAAAATACAATGACAACTAGGGAATTAACATAAACCCTAAACTAAAGCTTCACATCTTCTTTAGGTTGCACCGTAGCCGTGCCTCGTCGCCTTTGCCCGTTCTCTGTAAAAACCACAAAACTTGTAGCCCTAATAAGCGACTACGTGAAACCTCTTCTTACATTGTTTAGCATATCACCGAGAACCATTTTCTATTCCCGGTGAACCCATTCCACTGGCCATTTTCTATCAAGCGGATTGACCATTTTCTATCAAGCGGATTGACCATTTTCTATCGAACGGATTCCACATGGGCCTAGGTTCATAGGGCTCATGACTTCCCCTTCCCTAGTACACTAACCTCTTTATTAGGGTCATCACCCTAGACCTCTATTTATATAATTTATATAAATACACCCGCATTGGGCCGTCTCTTATACTTGACATAGACTTAACATAACCTCAACCTCAACCTCAAGGAACATATGGTTCATTATATCATTTCGTGACATTACCTCACTCGTGGTTACTAACATTCATTAAAATAACTTAGAAGATTTACAATTCAATCCAATCATAATTACCTCAATCACAATCAACATAATCATTTTAATTACAATCAATATCACAGCATGAAACTTACCTCAACCTCATGGGACACATAGTCCATTTATCATGACATAACATAATCACATTTAAACATAACATGACATTACCTCAACTTCCTGGTCATTCACATAGAACCTTCGCATCACATCAATAAAACATAACATAATCACATTCAACATCAACACATAGGGTTGGGGAAAGGATTAGAATAGGTTTGGAATCAATTAAGAAGGCTTTGGACACATTTTAAAATCTGGGACAGAAAGATCAGCACGGGTCGTGCCAAAATCAGCACGGGTCGTGCTGACTTATCAGTATTTAAAATCAGGGACAAAAAGATCAGCACGGGTCGTGCCAAAATCAGCACGGGTCATGCTGACTTATCAGCATTTCTAAAAATCCTGTTTACGTGTGAAATTTCCATTCCGATCGATTCCAAAATTTATTCCGATCGATACCCAAATATAACAACACATCATTCAGCAACAACAATCATCATACATATCACCAAATCATCCAATCTCAATCATTCAAACATTCATAACAAAATACATTTTCACAATTACGGTTTTCGCAAAACAACGACTTTCAACGAAATCGAACAAAGCGAAGAACACGAACCACATTCTCAGTCACATGCAAGGTTGACACAATAAAATTGAAAACCCTAAGCGAGTATAGAACTCACCCGGAGCGACGAACAACTCGAATAACATAAGACGCGATCAATCTTTCTCCGAACCGAACTATTTCTGGACAGCATCAGGGAGCAGTTTTGGGATGAGCATAACGTATTCGATTTCTATCCAAAACCATTCAATCTAGGGCCTAATGTGTAGATAATTTTGTCTATTTTCTGAGGGTTCGGGTTTCGTGTTTATACGACAGGTATCTGGGGAGTTACTGCAAAAACACTGAGAATAGGTCAACACTGTAACTGATTCATAAACCTAACTTGTGGACATGATATCTTACTCAATACATAACGAAATCAGGTGATTATTGTGTCTATTTGGAAGGGTTTCATGTCTAGTTTCTAAAGAAACAAAAATGAGCTTAATCGGAGTTCTGTACAGTGAGTTACGGAGGAAATACCATGGACTGTTCAAAACCGTTTTCTGCAGAACTTGCTGTGAGTTGATTTCTTCAACTCCACCACCAAGTATCACGAACTCAAGCTACCCAATGGCCTAGAACTCAACCCAGCAACTGAAACCCACTCCAAAACGAATTCCAACCTTTCCTAACACTTCTAAACTCTTCAAATGCGAATGTGGTTCACAAAATACATTAATGTTGCTCCAAAATCAACATGCAAGGCTTGGAGCTTCCAATTTTGGTGGTTTGAGCTTGAAGATTGGAAAATGATAAAATGAGATTGGTGGAGAAGTAGATGATGATTCTGGTGTCATTAGCTAGAGAGTGAAGAGATGATTATAATGGTGTGAAAAGGAAGGACATGCATTCAGAATTTTGGCTCCCTCCCTTTCTCCTCTCTTCCTACGCCCTCTCCCTCTCTCAAGCTCCATTTCTTTCTTTTCTCCCTTCTGTTTCGGCAATTAGGAGTGTGGGAGTGAGTAAGTGGATTCACTTTCAGCTGGATGCTCACTTAACCAAGGCAAAAGACCACAATACCCTTTGTTATCAACATGTCCTAATCCCTCTTAATCTAATTCTAATCAAAACACTCAAACAATAATTCTCATGATCAATATGGTTAGACACAATTTATTTATTTAACCTATGACAATGACCTCATATATAATTAATTAAGCTAAATTATTCAAATTAGCTAATTAATCAAACATAACCTCTTGCTAATTTCTATTAACTAAATTAGCTAAATTGGGAAAGTTGCAAAATATAATAAAAAAAGGGAAAAACTTGATAAAAGACTATATTTTCAAATTTATTAAAATAGCTGTGTTTGAAAAACTTTAAAAAAGGTCGGTATTTCTTATAATGTTAATAATGGAGTAAAAATGAAGAAAAATAAAAATGAGATTTTAGGTAAAATATGCATCCCCGTTGGCTCTCCTATTTGCATCCCCGTTGGCCCTCTCGTTGGCCATCCCGTTGCCACTCCTGTTGGCATTTTACGCATCATAATTATATAAAATGAGGAATAGTCCATATCATCAGTCCACGTAGGCGCCACGCGCATTCCCGTTTAATTCCACGCAATTCTCTATAAAAATACGTGGCAGCCACCTAAGCTAACATTGAATACGATTTGAAAAAAAAACGATCTCAATGGCTGTTAATGAAAAGTTACATCCTCAAACAACATCGACGACTAAAATTGCTTTCAATTGCGGTTGCCATTGGACAAAAAAAAACGATGCAAATTTTAATTGATATAACAGTCAACAATAACATTCATTTTAATTGATATTGCATTAAATTCCATATACCATACGGCTCAGGCACCTAATTAATTCAAAAATCAATATTTCGTAAATTTTGAAATTGTCCTAAATCAAAACAGCAAAAATTCGAAAATAAATCAATGTGGAAGAATCAATAGGGTCAACTGTATTCAATGTTCTTCATTATTTTTCTCAATTCAAATTGTATTTCCAAATTTAAATTTAAAAACAAAATATTTGCAGCATATCTACCAAAAAAAAAACTACCAAAAAAGAAATATTTGCAGCATATTCCTTAAAACTCTTCCGGCCCATATGATATGATATTTCCGCAAATTCCATAGGGTCTTCCATTGTGATAGTGCCAAACGTGATATATTTTAAATTGAGTGATGTATTCTAAATTGAGTAAAGATTGATATCAACTTAATATACAAATATACAAATAAAACAAAATTAAGAAGTGTCATTGGGTATTGTCCAAAAAGAAGTGTCATTGGGTCGTGTATACAAAATATAGGTTATTGCTTTCCCCACACCCCTTCCTACTCTTCGCACACCCCCGAACTTATTTTTCCCCAAAATGACCTCGCGTGAGACGCTCGTGTAACACGGGTTAAGTGACTGTTCGAACGAGGTTATGCGAACCAGCTCGAACGACGTTGTGCGTGTTAAGGAATTTGTATTGTTCGCATGACATCGTTCGAACCTGTTCGAATAATGTCATCCGTGTTAAGGAATATTGTTAACTGATGGTGTGAGGGTGTGTTTTGGCTGCCTCGAATGGCTTTATTCGAACGTGTTCGAATGGGTGCGTTCGAACAGGCGTTCGAATGGCCACATGCGAACCACTGTTTTGCAGAAACAGAAACTAAATAAATCAGCACACAGTTTGGTGATTTCAAAATATAAACCTAACTTTAACATTATGTACCAAAATTATACAACATTGTGTACCAAAATTATAAACCTAACTTAACATTGACTACCATCACTATCTTTACTTAAATCTACACAAAGAAGGGGATGGGGGGGGTTGTGATTGTATGAGCAAATTCTTCCACTTTTGTATCCGGCCAACAAAAAACGAGTCCCAACCCTTTGCTATGGGTGCCCTATTAGTATTCCATATCACACCCCATTAAACACTTGTTCGAACACGATCATTCGAACATGTTCGAACGACCCTGTTCGAACGGAGCGCGAGTACAGAAAAAAAAATGGCGTGAAAAACTGAAAACAGAACCAAAATGAAAAAAGTTTGGTAGGGTTATTACCTTGAGCTAGTTGCCAATGTTGGGTAGTTGAATAGGAGTGAATGATGAAGGTGAGGATGGGTGGGTTTGGAGTGGAGAGGGGGGGGAGGTTTGGGATTTTAGAGGGGTGTGTTGTGTTGAATGAGAAGAAGAGGGAGAGGGGTAGAGGGGGAAAATCAATTTTAAGTGGGGTTAGTTTGGTAAATGTGTAGGGTGAAGGGGTGTGTTTTGAGTAGGAGGGGGTGTGGGGAAAGCAATCACCAAAATATACTATTGAAATAAAATAATTGATTTTTTAAACATTATTAACATAAACCTCTTTAAACGTAGAAGGTCAACTTAAAATGGGAAAAATTAAACGGTGGAATCAATTTTTTGAGTTAACGGTGGAATCAATTGAAAGGATAACAAAATGGAAATCAAATAAATGATAATCATGTCAATTTGAAACCTATACATTATACATTATTTAGGGATATTTTTTCATAAATTTGTCAATTTCAAACTTTTTTGTAATTGACCATATATTGTCATTATATTAACACGTCGTTTTGATTTTGAATCATATCATATCATCATATAGTAAAACAGTTGAGAAGACAATAGCCCACGGCAAAAAAATTCCTTCACACACGAATGCATCACTGACCAGGTACAATTTTCACAAATCGGTTTTCTGTGCATTTTTATTTTGCTTCGAACAACTATGAATGAGTGATTATAATGAATTCCAATACTAAAGAACGTATAAATTTTTTATTGTTAGTTTGGTTGTTATTACTAACAAGTCAGACTTCCAATAGCACAGTACTCCTCATCCACTAGCTTTACATTTAACATAAGGGCTTTACCCATTAAAGCCTTCTTAGCATTATGGATAAAAACACGTGGCTTTGGAGGATGAGGTCCTACAAAGGCTATTGATTACACACATATATATATATAGGTAACAAAAGTTCATACCTTAACTAATGTTTTAGTATTATCATTGTTCAATTTAATTTTGTCTGATTTCCAGTAGTTGCGAATATATTTGCCAAGGCAAAACTTCAACTTATGGTTTCAGATTCATCATCTGAGAGCGGAAATAGAAAGCATTGGTCATTGTTGGATTAAAATAGGTAGAGATGGTATGAATCTTGAACGCATCATAGATAACTTATTTAAGTCATCATGCATTCTTCGTTTTCACTTGCTCTACTACCGACTTATACTGCTTAGTGGATTTTGGTCAAAAATCTACCCAGAGAAGTAATATTGTTAAAATTGGAACGAACTGGACACTCAGGCGGTTGGTTCAACCCCATTTGAACCGCAGGACATTTGAATCGCTAAGAACCTGGTTGGACCGGATTGAACCAAGGTTCAACCGCTTTGAACCACTAACTGACTCGGGTTGAACCGTCCGAAATGCATTTTTTGGTAATTTCTGTATTTTTATTTTTTATTTTATTATTACTCATCCGGTTCAACCATGGTTGAACCGAGTGAACCAATTGAACCATGGTTGGACCGGAGTGAACCTTGAATTCTATGTTCTATATGAGTAGAGTACACTTGAAATGTGAAATCCATCAACTTTAGCTTCTTTTCAAGTTGGACTTTATGAAGTTGTGATGTAATTATTTCAGAAGTTTCTAATAATTTTGTTTTCCTCGCCGTCACATTCTTAACTCTCAAAAATAATTTTTCAAGGATGTTGTGCTTGTAAATTTGTCTTTCTATGCACTAATGAAGGTAAATTCATAAAGATTTGAAGTTGGAGCCTTTCCAGATGATTTTGGTCACTTCTTTATCCTCATTAGTCCTCTTTCTTCTTGAACCTTTGTTGTAATTTTTTGGGTAAAATATGTTTTTAGTCCCTACAAAATCGGCTCCTTCTAAGTTTAGTCCCTACATTAACGAAATAGGCGTTTTGATCCTCATCTTATTTTTTCGTTTTCAATTTTAGTCCCTCATGACTTTTAATAGCGCTTCAAAACTTTTAATAGCGCTTATAAAAGGTCAAAAAAGCGCTATTAAAAGTTTTAAAGCGCTATTAAAAGTCATGAAGGACTAAAATTGAAAACGCCAAAATAAGATGAGGACAAAAACGCCTATTTCGTTAATGTAGGGACTAAACTTAGAAGGAGCCGATTTTGTAGGGACTAAAAACATATTTAACCCTTATTTTTTTACGATATTTATTTAAATCATTGTCATCTTACAGTTAATTGAGAATAGTTTCTCGGTTGCTTATAGGATTAATATGAATGCACAATTTATGCTAATTTGAATGTGCAATAATGTGCGATTGATTTATTCGTTGATTATGTGATTAATATGAATGTGGTTAAAAAAATTGGTGATCGATCGTTTCAAGTATCGTAAATTGAATGCGAAGCATTTTAAGAGGTTGAATAACAACCAATTGAAATTGTTTTTGATGACTCAATAAAGTAATAATTGGAGTATTTCTTTTCATATATTCCTTTTTTGTCTTCCTTCAAAAAGAAAATGAGATGATAGAGAATAGTTATCACATTCTTGATAAAAATCTTCAATTACCTACTACAAAATCCATTTTATGCTTGAATAACAATACAAAGATAACAAATGTCTTGGTGTGCCTCATTTTGTATTGGTTCAAGAGAATTTTGGACTTGGCAAAGGGGTAATGCCTATTGTACTTACCTTCTCTCTTTGTGTCAAATCTCACTTATTTATTCAAGATAAACTAAAGGCTAAAGTGCTCTCGGGGTCCTTTATCTTTATTTAAAGTAACGAATTAGTCCTTTATGTCTTTTTTGTCCCAAATAAGTCCTTTATCTTTCAAATTTTTGACACATAAATCCTTTTCCGTTAACAGTGCTGATTTATGTGTCAAAAAAAAGGATTTATGTGTTAAAAATTTGAAACATAAAGGACTGATTTGGGACAGAAAAGGATTTATGTGTCAAAAATTTAAAACATAAAGGACTGATTTGGGACAAAAAAAAGATAAAGGACCAAATCGTTACTTTAAATAAAGATAAGGGACCCCGAGAGTACTTTAGCCTAAACTAAATGTGTCTTATATATAAACTTTTAAGTAATCATCTTTTTCTTACATTTGTAAAGTGTGATGTGCAACTATATTACAATTTTTTAATCCATGTAAAAATATGATGTAGACCCGTGCAGCGCACGGGTCATACATACTAGTTTTTAGTAATTATAAAATAGCAATTTGGTAATTTTTTATAGTGGTTAAATTGATTGAGTAGTTTTAATAGAGAGATTAATTTGGTAATTTTAGTAGTTTTAATAGAGAGATTATAGTAAATAATCTCTTAAATGGATCTCTTAATTGATTGAGTAGTAAATAATTTTAGTAGTTTTAATAGAGAGATTATAGGTAAAAACATTTGTTGGGAGAGGTCAACCCCTTAAATGGATCTCAGATACCTCGAATGATTAGTCTCCAAAGTCGCCGTGGAGGATACCTTGGTTTACCCAAAAAAAGAGAGATTATAGTAAATAATAAATTTTAGATTATTTAATTTTTGAGTATAATATGAATTTAATAATTTAGTTTTTTGATAATTTAGTTTATTGGATTTTTTTTTTAAAATTCTGTTAAAGGTATGGATTTTTTTGACAATATTTTTTTTTGACAGAAGGTTTTTTTGACAATTAGTGGTGGTTAAATTGATTGATTTTAGTAGTTTGAGTAAATTAGAAAAATAAATAAAACAATTATTTTTTAAAATAGTTGTGTTGGAAAAAGTCTAAAAAAAGTCGGTACTCCCGTTGGCACTCCCGTTGGCACTGTCGTTGGCACTCATATTGGCAGTCCCACTGGAAAAAAAAGGATGAAAAAAAGATTTTTTTTTAACAAAAACATATTTTAAAATATTAATTAAATAATATTTTTAAAATTATGAAGAACGACTTTTTTTAAAAAAAAAGGTTATAAAAAAAATTTAGAAACTGTTTTAATTTTTTTTTAAAAAATAAACAGTTTTTTTTTTATAAAAAACAGTTTAAAAAAAAAGAAAACAGTTTTAAAGTTTTTTAAAAAAAAGCTGTTTTCTGAAATAGCGCTGTTTTTTCTGAAAAGCGCTGCTTTTTCTGAAAAAGCGCTGTTGAAGAAAGTGCTGTTTTTTCTAAAAAAACACTGTTTCTATAAAAGCGCTGCAGATTCTGTTTTTTTGCTTTTCTTTGTCCTGTAGCGCCAAAATGACTAAAATGCCCCAAATTTTGGACAGGTGGCAAACTCGGGAGATGTCTAATATGGAAATTTTGCTTGCATTTGATAAGTATTTGTATATCAAATACTTAAGTAAAACATGATTAACTAATGGGTAGAGAGGGTAGAGATGGCAAAGTAGGCTAACCTACTTCATTGCTCCTTACTGTGGTTAACTAAACCAATTTTTTAGCCTAAATTAATCACCCAGCGTACAACATTATCGCGTGTTAACGAGTATGTTACGCGATCCATTTTTTCAACATGGGCTGGGCCCAATCCATTTTTTCAACTCAACTAACGCGGGTAGTAGGGTCGGTAACTACGCTACAGTACCTACCACAATCTCCTACTACAACTACTACATCCTCCGTAGGAGTGTTCAGTGGTTCGGGCAAATCCAAACCAACCCACAATCCAATTCAAACCGATATGTTTGGTTCGGATATTTTTCGTGTTCGGGTCAAAATCGAACAAATCCAAACCAACCCGTAGTTGTTTGGATCGGGCAACGGATTTTAAAAATCAAATCCGCGAACCCGAACCAACCCATATTACGTCATAACAATTTTGTAATTTTAGATATACACGATTTTATTTGCGTAGAATTTTTACCTTAATAATTTATGATTAAGTTGTAAAATTTTAATACTATGAATGGGAAGACTATTAGTGGATTTGAGTTTGATTTCGTGTGATTTTCAATTTTTTTAGCTATTTAAAGTGTTGAAATATCATAAAAAAGTGTTGTTTTTTATATTTTAGAAAATTAATATTTTAGTGAATGACCCGTGAACCCAATCCAAATCAACCCGTCCAATATCGGTTCGGTTCGGTTCGGATTTTGGAGGAAAAAATGTAAAATCCGAACCAACCCAAACCGAATAATTATCATTGGTTCGGGCAACGAATTTGGTCAAATCCGATCCAAACCGACCCACGAACACCCCTAATCCTCCGTGTTTGTATTTGTCGCCCGCTGGACGTAATCCACTGCCTTGTTCCTGCCAGCGTGGCACCCATCCCATGCACCACGCAAACCCATTTCACTAAACGCCACGCGTCCCATCCTCCGCTCAGCGATCCATATCCATCAATTAACGGTCCACAATCTCCGGAACGCGCTTCCGAGCGTGGCTCAAGCTTAACACAGGACGTAAGAGTCATTTTGCAATGCTTCGGAATAAAGCGAAAAAAGAAACTAGAAACACTTGGTTATGAAGTAACTGCACTTGGACTCCCCCAAAAACAAACTTCTTTTAATCACACCCACTTCCTGTCTCTCTCATAGATCCACTAGTGTAGCACTACACCGCTTAGTCACCCTTCGATTAAACCAATCCCAGAGTCAACGATTTTAACCCCATAAAATCATTACATCAAACGGTGGAGATGAGCGTTGCAGCCTGAACCTGAAATACACCATATGATATCCCGAGAAATTATCCAAGCTTTTCCGTTTCAGACAATTTTTTGTTTTTTCAATTTTCACTCTTCCAGCTAGCACGGTTCACAGTGAACAACAAACAAAGCAACCACAAAATTTATGCAGCTTTAGATCAATACTATCTCACTCTCTTCCATGGTACACAACCTTCTCTCTTGTGTTCTCTCTCTTCTTTTGTCGATTCCAATTTAAATATTTCTGTTCCTTTTCTGAAAAAATAAACGAAGGAAAAAATGGCTATTTTAATTCTATAGTCTAATGGTTTGGTTTTGGTTCACAGGAATTGTAGATTTGAGGTGAAGAGGTTCCACATTTGTCAGGTAATTGTTAGATCTAGCTGGTTAACTCCAATTTCTGACCCTGATTCATGGATGAAGCAGTGTTCTGTGTTTGCTTGTTTTTGCTTCTAGTAGATCTCGTTGGTTCTAGGGTTTCTTTCGTGATAGTCGTGTGTTTCGTTTTGAACTACTTATTTTAGCTTCGTGTTACATTACATTCCTAGTAAAAGGTTTTGTTGCCTATGTTTTGTGCTTCTGTCTTCTTGATTGTTCACTGCTAAGCTGTAATTTGTTTAGATTTATCGTGCAAAAATACCAGCAGCTCCAGACATCAAGCGTAATTTCTACTTTGATTTGTTTTATCATTTAATTTCTTTTTTTTGACCAAATCATCATTTAATTTCTGTACGCTATTATTGTCGGTGGTTGTTTTTTCAATGAGTGACTGGCCTTTGGGCTAAAAAAGATATATGATAGCTTTATTATTGCATAAGAGAAAAGATGCTATTAATTGTATATGATATGATATGATGTCTATGTCTATATGTCTATTTTTACTGTTAATACTTGAACAGTTGATTGGTCATTATTTCTTTAAAATGGCTGATAGGTTTGGATTGCATGTTACCACATCACATGATCATAGTAGGAAAATAATAATTTATTAATTTTCTATTGTTAACAACGTGTTTTTTCTTTCTTATTCTTTTTTTTTTATGAGAACCTAAGCTATTCTGTGAGTGTAACAGCATCCTTATATGGCAAAAGTGCTGTTTCGTTTCACCAATAAAATTTTCCGAAAGGGAAAAGAAGTTACTTGTGTAGAAACTATTTTTCTCAGCATAATTAATTAAATAAGATGTCATTATTAGGTGCACTGTTAAATGAAGACAACTGAAATTTATATTCTCATTTAACGGATTTTCTTAAAAACTTATATTATCTTTGGTATGTTTCATATGGTATTGCTTAAATACTTTAAATTCAATGAGATCTCCTTTTCAGAATTCCCAAAACCATGTTGTTTTTCTGAATACTTTAGCAATTAGCTTACCAAGAAATGGAGGACATGCTAGCTTCAAGATTTTATACCGCCAGTTTCTGCATATGCTTGGCAACTTTAGGAATTGAGTAGCAGTTCGCAGCTTGTTTTCAAATTGCACTAACTAAGTTGTTTAAATTTGGTGATCTAGTTGAGGAAGCATCTTCATGGTTTCAGGATAAAGTGTATTTCTTGTGTTTTTAATTCCTTGCCTATTCAGAAATTTGTAATAATAATCATGGGATCATTTTAGAGATTGGTTTCACTTCTTTTCTGTTACAGGTCCTGGTCTCACAATGGGAAAATCTCCAGGAAAATGGATCAAAACTGTACTGTTTGGGAAGAAGTCATCCAAATCAAATATACCAAAAGGAAGAGAGGTAGTACTATGATAGCTAAGACAAAATCACAACTCGTTCAATGTTAAACTGGATTCATTTACCATGAATACGTTCGCAAATATTATTTGTGATTACATAATCGGTAACTCTAGTTTTTACCGTTTAAATTCTTACCTAAGTAACATCATCGGATCTGTTAGTCAAATGTTCTCATGGATAGAAACGAGAGTATTTTGATATGATCTGTGACGAAACTTCTGACTTATTTTATTTTACTATAATACAATGTAGAAGCTTGTTAATCAAAAAGAAGGAGTTGTTACTTCCAAGGTGTCAGAAACTGGTTTGGCCGCTTTAGAGCCAATCTCCAACAATATTGACAGACATGAGGAAGACCTGGAGCTGGTGAATAAAGAAGCAGAAGATATTTTACCTGGAAATCAAGAAATTGACACAGTGGTACCTGTTCAACAAGATGCACCACTTGATCCCGAGAAAATAAGGCAGGAGGAAGCAGCTACAAAGACACAGGCTGTTTTCAGGGGTTATTTGGTACGTGACTTTCTGTCGCTCATAAATTTGTTAATTTACAAATATGTCAATGAAGGACTTGGCAGATGGACAGGTTTATAACTTATTGGAACTATGTTTTATTTGAATTTTGATTGTATGAGTTATTATAAATTGTAATATTTGATATTATGGCTCAGCTAATAGAAGTGTTTTTAATGAAGGCACGGAGAGCATTTAAGGCCCTAAAAGGCATAATAAGGTTGCAAGCCCTTATTCGTGGACACTTGGTTAGAAGACAAGCTGCTGTTACTTTATGCTGTATGTATGGAATTGTCAAACTACAAGCACTTGTTCGTGGAAAAAGAATTAGAAAGTCTGATGTTGGATTTGCAATTCATGAGAAGTGCAATCTATTGAAGATTCAGGTGATTTTTTCAATATCTGAATTCTCTGTACGTTATCAACCTATCATTTATTTGTCATGTTGATTATATTATTTTTGAAGTTCTGATTAATCATTCCTGGGGGCGAAGTATGCAAGTGATAAATGTGCCTGGTTATCTTGGTCCAAGTATTATTCCGATTCTGATTAATCATGGGCATGGGGCAGGATGGGATTGGAATATGAAAGTGATCTTACAGTTTACCTGTTTGTCTTGGTCAAATTAGTGTGCTAAATGGATTCATCAAATATGAGAATTCTTGCTGAGCTGGCAGCACTTAGATAGTGCACTGTTAAGTATTGTTAGACTTTGACAATTTTCGATTACGAGTTCATCACATGTCAGTGATGAGAAAGGGAGGTAGAGATTGCGTGAATTCTATTTTTTAATTACTTTTTACTGCTAATGATTTTTTCTCTCGTGTTTTTCCTTAGGATGACAAACCTGTCAAGCCAATTCCTATATCCACTAAAATTACGAAGCTGTCAGCAAATGCTTTCATCCGCAAGGTAACTTACATAACACCATATATATATATTTACAAATTTGCATGAGTTTCTTTCTAGAATGAACAGCGCTATACATTAAAAATAAGATAATAGAATTTGAATCCTCAATGTTGAGATAACGGCACTAAGAGAGAGAGAGAGAGAGAGAGAGAGAGAGAGAGAGAGAGAGAGAGAGAGAGAGAGAGAGAGAGAGAGAATGCTACACCTTCATTCGCTGATTTTAGAAGAGCGTTTTTCTGTTTTATTTATATTGTATCATGCCTGTTTCAATTATATAGAGCACAAACTTCTATTACAATTTGCCTTTTAATCTATTTGTTGTTTCAGCTTGTTGCTTCATCAACTACAATAATGGCCTTGCGTTTGCAATATGTTCATGGAGATCCAAACTCAGTCCTAAGTTGGTTGGAGCGCTGGTCAGGATCTCAATTTTGGAAGCCAGTTCCTCAACCCAAGAAAATTCGGGATACTAAGTCTCAGAAAAAGCAGGGTAATGTTTCAATTGGAGATGCTCAAATGAGCAAGTCAAAACGAACTCATAGGAAGCTTCCTACTGCAAATCTTGACCCAATCCCAGCACAGGCAAATCCCGAATTTGAGAAACCAAAACGAAACATAAGGAAAATTCCAAGCCAACCCTCGGAACCTATTGTGGAAAATCCACAAATTGAGCTTGAGAAGGTTAAACGAAACTTGAGAAAAGTCCACAACCCAGTTGTTGAGACTGCTGTTCTGTCAGAAGTTGAATCTGAAGCTCCAAAGCCACATTTGGAAAAGGAACCAGTTGCCTCAAGTGTTGGTGTTTCAGAACAAGTGGTCGTTAGTCCTAACGAAACGGTCAAGAAGGAAGCAACATTAACCATTTCAAGCGAGCCGAATATAGGAATTACTCCGAGAGACTCGGTTAATAAGGTATTCGACACTCCAAACAGTAATCAAGTGATTGTGGAATCAAAGCCTTTGACAGAGATTACTAGTAAAGATAAAAACATTTCTGGCAATGAAGTAAAAAATGACCTCATAGATTTACCTGAGACTGTTTGTAAAGATGAAAATTCTCAATTAACAAATGGAGATATGAATCACAAGGAAGATAAAACAGGCAGTGAAAACCAGAAACCAACCAAGAAAGCTTCAAATGTTGCAAAGCAGGAACATGCAGAGAATGGTTTACAGAATGGTCCAACAGTACCAAGTTATATGGCAGCAACTGAATCTGCAAAGGCAAAGTTGAGGGCACAAGGATCCCCCAGATTTGGACAAGATGGAAATGAGAAAAACAACAATGCTCGGCGACACTCTCTTCCTTCTTCAACTAACAGCAAAATTAGTTCGCAATCACCTCGGACACAAAGAGCAGTTCAATCAGGTGGCAAAGGAGGCCACAAAAGCGACAAAACTGTATCGTCTTCTAAAGATGGAAATGGTATGATATAGTTTGTTCTATTCCAATTTTGCATTGGTTATATTCTGGTGTATGTCTTTCTTTTTTTTTTCTTTTGGTCTATAGACAAGTGGCAAGAGCCATCTAAAACTCACACACACAACTACAAGCTCTCGAGTTCGAATCTAGGACATGATATCCTGTCTAACAATTTCGGCATTTGCCAATTTAGCTAGGTCTTACGGATGCATATATGTCTTTCTATTCATTATTCATTGTGATTGATAATATTATCAACTGTTTTGTTCATCTTGTAGGAAAGGTAGTGCAAGCAGAATGGAGGAGGTGACTCGAGGAAAACTGGTTTTCGTGCGTTGACATGAAGAAGTTGAAACTTGTGAGGTTTATGTGTATCTTTGATGGAAATAGTTGAATTGACTGAACTATCAACTATAGTAGGTGTGTTTGATCAGGTTTTTCTTCACTTGCTGCATTTGGGCGTTTGAGGGTGATTTGTACATTATAGGTTTTTAGTTTTGCATGAAACAACTATACCCAAATTTAAGTCCTGTTTGTTTTCGACATGATTTCTGGAGTCTGGACTGTCCTATTGTGATTGTTTTTATTTTTCAAGTTTTTTTTTATCTTCCTGGACTGTGTATGATCATAACACGCTTCATATCTTTACAAAGTGCTTTTGTGCTTCGACTTAAGCATGGTCTGGACTCTGGCATCATTATCATGAATCTGCTCGCTCTTCGTGCTAGACTGCTAGAGGTCTAGCTATAAGGTTGATCAACCCCAACATGTAATCAAAGGAATCAAAAGTCTAACAAGTAGCAACTATACTAACTAGCTTGCATTAAGCTATACGGGAAATCACTTGCTTAATTCTCCTTACTTCCTATTTTAGATTCACATGTCGGCAGGACCAAAAAGTGCTCTAATATCATAATGTAAAACCATACATTTTCGTCTAGAATTAAAAAGAAAAAGAATCAATGGTTTTCTGATAGGAAATGGATCCTCTATCTTGATGGTGGAAAAATGTATCTATTTTTAGGTGATTTTATTAGAAAGTTAGTTTAGAAGTTAGTTAAAATTAGGTTTTAGCTGTAACAACTTTTCACAATTAGTTAGTTGGAATTTTGTATTTACTTTCACTAGACGGTGCAGTATATATAGTGACCATCTCTTCAAAGGTGCACTATTTATAGTGACCATCTCTTCATATTATATTAAGTTTTTACTTCACAATTTATTTTAAATGAAACTCATTCTATTCAAATATAGAGTTTGTAACTCTTAATATGGTATTAGAAGTACTATAGCTTCCACGTTCCTCTCTCCTCGGTGATTTCTCCATCGTCTTCTCACGAATTTCCCCTTATGCGCCATGATTCATCAACAATGGCGCTCATCGTGGTATCATAAGTTTCTTTTCAACACTTCTTGCGTGTGTTCAAGAAGTTCATTGAAGTTTCTTCCTCGATCATCCCTCGAGCCAGCTTCATCATCTTTGCACTATGACATACTATTTCCTAAGGGAGAGGACAACAGAGGATCAGAATTAGTAGGCTATTCTGATTCAGATTGGTGTGGGGATAAGGCTGACAGGAGAAGCACAAGTGGGTATTTGTTCAAGTTTAATGGAGCCCCAATCTCATGGAGCTCCAAGAAACAGAGTGTAGTGGCATTATCTAGTTGTGAGGCTGAATATGTAGCAGGCTCAGCTGCTGCTTGCCAAGCTAACTAGCTTGATTCTCTAATGGAAGAACTACTGCTAAGGGAAAAACAACCAATCAGGCTACTGATTGATAACAAGTCAGCAATCAACTTAGCTAAAAATCCCGTATCTCATGGGAAAAGCAAACACATTGAAACTCGTTTTCACTACCTAAGAGACCAGGTGAACAAACAGAAGCTACAACTAGACTACTGTCTTACAAAGGAGCAACAAGCAGACATACTCACTAAAGAAGTCAAAGGAGAACAGTTTATGAAGCTGCGAAGGAACCTGGGACTGGTTTTCTTCGAGGAACATAATTAAGGAGGAGTATTGACTTGTAATTCTGTTTACTTTTACTTTACCTAGTTACTGAAAAAATGTACCTGTTGTTAAAATTAGGGTTTTCGCAAATCTAGGTCAAAATGACCATTTGTAAACAAAAACTGAATCTGTTACAAGTTGTTAGGAAAACTGTTTAGAAGATTAGCTGGGTTGTTAGTGTAACTAACCTAGATTAACAAACCCAAATCACTTCTATAAATATAATACATGTATGTACACAGAATATATGAGAAAATTACAGAAGTGTAATAAAAACGAAGGAGAAAGCTTTACAATGTCCTTGCAATCCATTTGTTCCTTCTGCGTTTTTTTTCTTCTTTTGCTAACTGTTGCGCTATTGAGTTTGTCTTCTCTCTCGTTTTTGGTCATGTTGCACTGAAACTTCATCTTTCTCTCTACAAGCGTCAGTCACTGCTTGCTAGTCTCCTTCCTTGAGGTTTGATCTCACCAACAGAGGCGTGAGGTACCTGCAATTGAAAAGAACAGAAGTTAGGGTTCAGAGTTCTAGAGAGAAGGCAGAGAAAAGAAAGAGAACGAAGATAGAGAGAGAAGGAAAATTACGTGTGAGGCGCAAACTAGGGTTCGTTGAATTAACCCTTCTCTGCTTCGCTTGTTTCTGGATTCGGGTCACTTAAGTGCACAGTACCTACAACACAAAGATTTGGGTCAGTTTTGTTTTTTCAATTCTAGGCCTATTCTTTTGCTATCTACACCATACAATTTAATATAATACACCAATAGTGACCTCATTCTCTCTCTGGCCTCTGTGACTTTATGTTAAATGAATTAGTATTGTTTTAATTTTTTTCTCCACTGTTTCTCTCTCTTTCCGCCTAATGCACATTTAGTTTTCTTAGTTTGTTTTTGTTTCAAGATTTAAACTGGTTACCGGTTATGAACCAGTTTTGAATTGGTTTACAAACTAGTTATAATAATAAACCGGTGTACACAAACAAGTAAACCAAAACCAATTTTTAAAAGTGGTGTGGTGTAAAATGGTAAGGTTATTGTACCATGCACACCCCTACCCCTACCATCTTATCCAACCGCTCTTGGGTTAGTTAATTACCGTAATTTCTTTATTCTTTAGTTAATAGTTAATTTAGTTAATATTAATGACAATAAGTGATTTGTCAAAAAGAGAAAAATCAGTGATCCCTTTTTTCTTTTTATTATTAGTTTATTTTATAAATTTTTTGTATTTGTAATTTATTAAAACAACAATTATTAGTATTTCCTATTAACACCTACAATTTATATACCAACAAGGGTTGGTCTGAGTTGTAGCTGGGCTCGCATCCCACCCTAAGGTCTCAGATTCGAATCTAGGGTGTGACAAAAACTCTATTGGTGGTGGAGAACCACACAGACCGACAAAGAAAGCTAGGTATACAACCATCTAGGTTCCTCGACTTAAATTAATCATCGACAAAGCCAATGGATATTGTGCCCAATAACACAGTAACAAAAAAGGACCTACAATTTATATATTTAACATGCAGTAGAATCACATTTTCATAGTAAAATTAATATTGATTAAAACACAGTAACAAACAAACAATTTTTATCAAGAACTACAAAGCATTTGATTCTACATTGCATACAAAGGTAGCTCCGTTGCGAGCTAAGGTACATGAAGGAGTTGCATGAACGAAGTCCAGGGTTTAAACCCCGGAAATTAACATTCCCCCACTCCCACTAACATTTGCTTATAAAAAAAAGATAGAGTGGGGCCACACTTTTGTCGGGCACAAAAGTAAATAAATTTTATAAAGAAGACATAGAATTATAACCTATTATATTCAAACTTGTTAGCATGGGAAACACTAGATAACTTTTTTCACAAAGAAGGTCTTTCTAATGAATTTCCAATTGAACTCCTGGAAGAATTAACGCTATACACTGAATTAACTAATAATTATATTGGTTTTACTTTTATTTATCCTAATATTATTGTATTTTGTTATTTTTGTCTTTTGACTCATTTATATTTTGAATGTATGTAAAAAATCCTTAAAATCCTGTCAAATTTCACAAGTCCATAAAGTCCTACAAGTCCACAAAGTCCTACAGAATCCTTATGATACAAATCCCATTAAAATCCTAACTGATAGTGAAAATCCTGCAAAATCTTAAAAGTCAAGAAATTCTTACAAAGTCTTTTAAAATCTACCGGGCTTTTTTAACTAATTTTTTTTTAAAAATCTCAAACCAATACATCGCAAATGTGACCTCGAGAAGTTGAGGATTCCAATAAATAAATAATATTTAAAAAGGTTAGGACTAATTAGGAATATTATTACTTATTTGAGATTATTTATGCCATGGAATATTTGAAGGACGCATATAACTCAATTAAAAAGTCATTTTGAATTAAAAAGATGTGATTATCACGTGATGAATACAAATGGTGAGGGAGCAAACCGGAGGAGTTCATATATAACGGCAAGAATTTCATAGATTTCGCTGAGAAAACGAAGAGACAGAGGAAGATGGCAAATCCTTCCCCCTCGACCTTCTGGATTCAGGCAGACGCTCTTCTCCGAAAGAATCTAACCTATCAGGTTCCCTTACCTCTCTCTAAATTCAATTATTTATTTATTACAATTCAATTATTCACGTTACTCAACCGATTTTTTGCCATGCATTGTAACAACTTTGGTTTTCAAAGAAACGGAGCTTGAAAACGAACCTTCGTCTAATTCTATTCCCGTTGATCCTCTGCGTCTTGATGGTTATCCTCCAACGTGTAGTCGATGATTTCATCGACAATCCGGCTCTCAAATGTGGCTGCATTTGTGCGAATAACACAAGCGGCGATCAATGCCAGAAGCTTTGTGGACTCAAATATTCGAAACCGGAACAAGTTTTGAGCTGTGACATTCCCAAACCACCCGAATGGCCTCCTTTGTTGGAGCTTTCGGCATCAGGCCCATTTAACATGCTCTTCACCGCCCAAAATCGCTCCTTTGCACAAAGTATATATAATAACATGTTTTTAATTTTAATTATATTTCAATTTTCTATTGAATCGCCTTGTTTCTTCACAGCATATTTTTTATTTATTTTTTTCTTTCTACAGGTGTGTCTAAAAATATGTTCCCAAGCGCCTCCACTACGAGTCTCTCTGATCCCATGGAGGATAGTTTCATTAGTTTGGATAGTTTGGCAACATATGTCTTGGTGAGTTCTGTTTTTTTTTTACAACTTTTAAGTATTTGTTTTTAATTTGTATATTTTTTTTGTTATTGTGAACTGAATGTGTTGGTGCATCTGTCAAAATAATACAGGGAACTTCAACAGAGACCGATTTTGACAATTTTGGCGAACCTGGTTTTACAGAGGGTCAAATTGTTTATCTACAAACTCAGTGCCGGAATGATTCTTTCATTTCTTTCCAGTTACCAGCCATTACTCAACCGCTAGGTATGAAGCATCCTTGTAATCGAACTGGCAATGAATGATTACATGAAATTGAATTAATAGTCATTACTCATTGGTGTTTTGAACAGCTTGGGAAAATCATCACAGTATATAACAAATTGATTTCAAAGTTTGTCATAAAACCATAAGTGCAACCATGCATTTGGCACACTTGTACAATGATATAATGTGGTCAGTTATGGGTCAATAAGTGCTCACACAAATTGTTTCAATACATTTTTTGGGAGTACACTAGTGTATTCATATGCAATACAGAGTTTTGTTAATGATTGAATTTGTTTCCCCTAGATCTGCAAGCCGAATGTGCTCAGGGTATACTATCATGGCGTAATAGTTCTTCTGAGATCAACAATGAGCTATTAAAAAATGATATCCTCAAGGAGATAGTTTCAGGTACTTATATAATTATGTTTCAATATACATTATGTGTGGAAGAAAATACTCATTTTTACATATTGTTTTGACTTTTGGCAGCTTTTGATTTTCTAAACTCAAATGGGAATAGATTTAATGTCACTCTATGGTACTACTTACCTGCCGACATGAGGGATACTAGTTCTGCTATTCAGTTGTTGCGGATTCCTCGTTATGTAAATCTGGTATATATCTAACACCGTTATTGCTGCATTGTCGTTGTTATCCTACCCTAAATTCCGTATAATGTATATTCTATAATGAAACAGAAAAATCAATCATCAGCTGATAGAAAGAACACGCAACTTGCTATCCTGTGCTATGAATGTATCAATCTTTTAATTACAATATGTCAGATTTCAGAACATGTACTCGATTCATTAACTATGGAATAGTTTTGGAGTAAGGAACTACATACTACTAGGGAATAAACCAGCTTAGCCATTACTATTTTTCAAATTAATATTTTGATGGAAGAAGTTAGAGGAACTGATATCATGATGCACATGCATGCAACATTTATTTACTGTAAAGCATATTTCAAAACTAATCACGTCAGTAAGTTTTAATAAGCTATTATGCCGATAGTTATTCCTCTTTGTAGGCATTTTCCCGCTTTTTATTTTTATAACATCTGGGTCTTTCTTTATGTTCACCTTGAGATATAATAGGGATTAGGGACTGATATCTTGCGGCAAAATGCATGCAGATATCCAATGCCTACCTGCAGTTTCTGCGTGGACCAGATACCAAAATGTTCTTTGAGTTTGTAAAGGAAATGCCAAAACATGAGACCTCACCCAAGTTCGAGGTAGCTTCTGTTATTGGTGGTCTGCTCTATACATGGGTCGTCCTGCAACTTTTTCCAGTAAGTGCAAAAATATCTGAACAAATATATCTGCAAGAATTAAGTTGTGTAACAAGAGATGTTAACATAAATGAGAATGTGGTACTGACATTGTATTGCAACATAGGTAGCTAATGGCCATTTTTTATTTTTGAAGTAGGTGTCATATTCTCACTTACATCTAAGTAATATTTATTATGTGTAAACATGTAAGCAAACCTTCTTTTTGGATGTTTCTACTCACAGAACAATACATGACTTGGATTTAAAGTCAACAATTATATCTAAATCTAATGCCAACACAACACGATAGAGTAGATTTTCTAGTCTATTTATCTGTTCAACATGAGCAAGCTCTATCTGCAATTTTTGTAGGTTGTTCTGACATCACTGGTTTATGAGAAGCAGCAAAAATTAAGAATCATGATGAAAATGCATGGTCTTGGTGATGGGCCATATTGGACGATTTCATATGGTTATTTTCTTGCCATATCAATGATCTACATGTTGTGTTTTGTGATATTTGGCTCAGTCTTAGGTAAGAATCCAATCAGTCAACCATTTAACTGTTTCCTCTTCTTGGCATTTTCCCATTCTGTTTGACGCTGCTGACTTCATTTTCAGGATTAAAATTCTTCACCTTGAACGACTACAGTATCCAATTCGTGTTTTATTTCATCTATATAAACTTACAAATTTCATTGGCATTTCTGATGGCTTCCCTATTTTCAAATGTTAAGACTGCTACAGGTTTGATGATAGCCACTTTAAGTTGTTCACACTGATGGGTGTATTAATATTTTCTTTTCTCAGATCTCAGTTCTTAACTGACCTGTGTATCTTTGGTATTTGCAGTAACTGCATATATAGGCGTCTTTGGAACTGGCCTATTAGCTGGCTTTCTTTTCAAAAATTTTATTCAGGATATTTCCTTTCCAAGTAAGTTAAATGAATGAAGGGTGATACCCATTCTGGGTTGTTAATATTGCTTTTCAGTTTCCACATATAATTTTATCTGCATGTATTAAGGGACATCTTTGAATGGATCCTTAGGTCTAACTTTAGGGGTGGGAATAGGCTTTAGGGGTGGGAATAGGCTTTAGGGGTGGGAATAGGCTGGGCCGAGCTGGGCTTTGCATGCCTGGGCCTGGTCTGCATTGAAAGTGTTAGGCTTGAGGTTGGCCTGTGGCCTGTCGTAGGCTCATTTTTTAGGCCTGACCTGACCTTTTTGAAAGTGTGTTTAAAAACCTATTTTACTATTTTTTTACAAAAGTCTACAATCTTTGAGTGATGCATTCTTTTGTAAATAGACAAAGAAACTAATCGGTTAGTGAAATTTATTTCTATTTTATATGACATCCAAATTTTATTTTATTTTATATTAACAACTTTAAATTTTGCGACGTCAACATCCGTACCGTCAGCCACTTAAGTTTTTTTTAACAGAGCTAAACGGAAATTTACAAAAAAGGGTAACAGTGCAACGTTTTTAAAACTTAAGGGACCTAATCGTTACAAAAAAGTTAAAAAATCTATTCATTATCTGCAAATAAGTTAAGAGACTTCAAGAGATATTTTGCCAAAAAAGTTTGACCTAGCCTAGGCCGAGCCGTAGGCCCCTGTCGGGCCGGCTGACCTATTCCCACCCCTAGCTAACTTGATGCTGCTAATATCCATTAGACTAATTGTTTCAGTTATCATCGATAAAGTTAGTAGTCTTTAAGAATCAGGGTAAATGTAAAAAAACTCTGAATGCGACACGTAACTGTCATCTAGTTTTCTCCCTCCCTTTTCTCAGCCTGTTCCTGTCCCACTAGTCATGGAAAATGTTCAAGTGGCTGGCTAGCTAGAAACCTGCTTCCGTTCAATTTTAGCTGAAAAGAAGAGTATAGTCTATTTCTGCCAATAAGATATATCTTCTCCATTTCTGTCATTTTGAAAATAGCAATTTGTTAATCTATTCTCCTTGGGAATAACGTGTTAAAGAAGTTAGTTTCTGTTAAATATGTAAAACACCTCCACTTGAAATATCTTCTTGAAAATTCAGGGTTTATTGTTTAGACAAGGAGAAAAAGTAGAGAATGATGGTTGACAAATTATTACTACCTCCGGCCCACAATATAAGGTACAAACTCATACATCACAAAAGACTAAGGAATGACATTAAAATCAACCGTTCTCATTTAATAAGGCTAAAAGTTTAAATTTTTCCAAAATTTCTTTTTTTATTAAATAATGATCTATACTCCTAATTAATGACATCACCATTAATTATACCATATAAATAGGGGTAAAGTTGAGACCGATCATTTAATACATCTTAAAAATAAAATAGAGTTTGTTTCTTATATTTTGAACCAACCAAAAACACCATTTATTTCTTATATTTGTGATCCGGAGGTAGTATAAGACTTTTAGCAATGTGTTATACACAAATGCAATAACCTTATCACCTACTTATACTATTAATTAGGCCAAGCATCTCCACTTTTAGTCCAAGTCCAAGCCTGCGACTAATAAACCATGCATCTTCCAATACCCTCCATCAAGCTCAACCTTGTTACAAGTAAACCTATAAATTAAAAACGAAGAACAACTAGTACTCCCCACGATTCACAGGTCTTGTCACTGTCCTTGCTTTATAACTCCTTGTTACTCATGGTACACATTTCCAGAAATTGGGATAAACTTATGGAGTCCTTCAAATTTTCTCCGCAGAGGACCCCAACCTCCAAACTGATCTATAAAATCCGTGAAATGAATGAACAATACATGTTGGTATTTGAGGCTGCATAGCTGCTGAATTGGGGGGCAGTCCACTGTATCACTGCCAAATTCAGAGATTATTTGGTTCTCTGTGAATGGACAAAAATGGACTGATCACAGTGATGAGAGGTTTCATCTACTTGGATTTCTCGTTAGTCGTCTTTATATATATTATATGCCCATGTATCACTACTAAATTCAAAGATTATTTGGTTCTGTTATTTTTGGGTGAACCCGGGTATTCACCGCACGGACAGCAGTGACTAATCCATCGCTCATTGAAAAACAACGGACTAATATGATCAATTTAAATAGGAGTTTCTCACTGTATCTACTTAGGTTTCACGTTAGTCATCTTTATATGTATCACATGCTTGTGTTGGCCGCTTCTTAGCTTCTACCCTGTTGATCACCTGTGCTAAGTATTTCTTCAGGAGGGTGGTTCCTTTTTATGGAGTCGTATCCTGGGTTTGCCTTATATCGGGGGTTATACGAGTTTGCACAATATGCCACCACCGGCAGTAATTTGGGGACTGGTGGTATGCAGTGGAAGGATGTCAGTGATAAAGCCAATGGCATGAAAGAGGTCTTAATTATCATGCTTGCTGAGTGGATAGTAGTGCTTTTTGTTGCTTATTACATTGATCAAGTATTGTCATCAGGAAGCGGAAAAAGCCCTCTTTTCTTCTTAAAAAGATTTCAGAAAAAGCCTCCTTCAGCATCCCGAAAACCCAGTATCCAAAGGAAGTTGTCAAAAGTTTTGGATGAAATGGAGAAACCTGATGTCATCCAAGAGGTGAATTTTTCATGTACTGAATTAACGTACTAAAGTACTCATTTTACGTGTTTACCTTCTGGATTAAGAAATTGCGAAAACTAGTGTCTTGTCAAGAAGTCATTTCACCTATTTTTAGAAATTGATTTTATGATCCCACCTTAGTGATGGGTGGTAGTGCCATGCACTAAACTTCCATAACTTGAGACAGATAGGAGGACTTCAATTAAGTAAGGTTTTCATCAGTCTTTCTATATTATGAACATCACTTTTGTAATACAAAAAAAAAAAGTAACATGTGGGCATGAATTTTACTTCCACTGGTTTGTATCTGCACACACTTTTTTTTTGATAAGCAAATGTTAGTGGGGGTGGGGAATGTTAGTTTCCGGAGTTTGAACCTTGGACCTCCTTCTTGCAACTTTGCAACTCCTTATTTTCATTTGACAGAATTATTTTCACACACTTATTTGTTAGTATGTTAGTATCTGCACACACTTATTTTCATTTGTCAGACTCATGTACCGTGTTGCTAGTCTTTTGCATAATGTGTTAAATGCTTTCTTTGTTCTCTCCAGAGGGAGAAGGTGGGGCAGTTGCTACAAGAACCAACCAATAACCATGCAATTGTATGCGATGACCTAAAAAAAATCTATCCTGGGATGGATGGAAATCCAGAGAAATTTGCAGTAAGAGGATTGTTCCTTGCTGTGCCTCGAGGGGAATGCTTTGGTATGCTTGGTCCCAATGGTGCCGGGAAGACTTCTTTTATCAGTATGGTCAGTTAAAAATTGATTTTGTTCAATATATTCATTCATATTTTTTGAAAAATTACACGTATATTTCCCCTTCCCCATCCCGAGTTTTTGTATAAGAGAAAGGAATGCCTTCAGAAGTGCATCTTTTCTGAATGAATGGAAGAGATGCCCGGTCCATATATATAAGGAGGTGTGGACCTCTGATATGCTCACTTCCGTATTATATGAATTTCTACTAAAATAACACTAATCATGTTTCTTCCTTTGAATGGTTTTCTCCTTGATTCATAAATCTAATAAGCTTGCGAATGTTTATAGATGATTGGTCTCACAAAGCCAAGTTCTGGATCGGCATTTGTTGAAGGCCTAGACATCAATACTGATATGGGTGGAATATATACTTGCATGGGAGTTTGCCCACAGCATGAGTAAGCTGGAATTTCCTCTAATTTTTATTTTTTCCTGAAATCAAATTTATACCAATTGTAAGAAGTTATCTTTTTGTATGATTATACTACAGTTTGCTGTGGGAAAACTTGACAGGTAGAGAGCACCTACTTTTTTATGGAAGACTTAAAAATCTTCAAGGCTCGGTCTTGACTCAAGTAAGTTGATTCAAGAGGAATTCTTACTGTGTGGATATTAAAATTGTTATCATTGTTATCGTTGACCAATCTTCATACCTATTTCTCTGAAATTAAAAAAGTTGGTCTTTCATAATTGTTACGGATGCCAATCCACCAAAAGCCCCGATAGCAAAGACCAAATTCAGCCAACGGTGGAGATTGCAGACCTAGATCCAATGACCCTCCTTCAATCCAGCTACCTATAAATAGGCATTGAATACTAGCATTAATGGTACACTACTTCAATACTCTTACTTGTAATTGACTCACTCACTGACTTGAGCGTCGGAGTGTCATTGCAGGTACCACCCCACCTCGGATCGGAGCACCAACTCGGACTGACCAAGAACTTAAGTACCAACTATCTCGGACCGGACTACTTATCCAAAGTCGGACACTTAGCCGGAAAAACGGTACCGAACATTGGCGACCACAGTGGGAGGGTCTTATACTCTAGTCTTTCCCCCAACCTCCTTGGTCAGCAATGGCTCCAGAATTACGACGGAGGAACGTCTCCAGCGTCGTGGTTAGACCCGACCAGCAGCAAGAAACCCCCGAGGGGGTAGCAGTTACTCTCCCTCGAAGCTCGGCCCATGGCCGGAACTCGTCCAGAGCAATGATTCCTATAAGCTCCGCTAGGAACCAGTTTCCACCGCCAGTCCAGACTGTCCCGGTATCGGTCGATGCTGTTCAACAGCTCGTCCAACTGCTGACAAGGCAAGCCGAGGCTGAACAACAAAGGAGTCAGCGTTACTCCCAACTGGAGGCCGAGATGACCGAAATCCGGGCCCGAGACATCCCGGATCGGTCTTCTCCTCAAACCTACTCTCCCAGCAGAAGAACCTCCAGTAAAAGACGTCACCGATCTCCTGCTTGGAGGAGACACCACCATCGCTCGCCACCTTGCCGAAAAGGGAGACGAGGATCTGGAACTCCCCCAAGCGAGACTCAGGACGAAACTTATTACCCCGAGGACTCTGCTCCCCAAAGCTCATCATTAGCATCTTCGTCCCCGAGGCGGCGTTCTATAAGCCGGGGAGGTTCCCCGAGGCGTGAACGTCGGCTTCCTCGGTCTCCCGGATCCCCTGTTCGACGCCCTATTGAGAGGCCTCCGCCGAGGGAAAGGTCCACAGTGCGAAAGGGACCATTTACAGCGAAAATCGACTACTTTCCGGTGCCGAAGCACTTAGAGAAGCCCCCGGAGGGTTTAAAGATGCATGACGGGACTGGCGACCCCGATCGTCACCTAGATTACTTCGACACGATGATGCAATACCGGAATGTCCCGGAGGAGATCAAGTGCCGGATTTTCCCTCTGACCCTAGAAAAGCTGGCTTTGGACTGGTTCAGAGCCCTCAAGCCAAACTCGATATCATCTTGGGACCAGCTTGCAAAGCTCTTTTCGGCCCAGTTCGCCCACTCCAAGATGAAACCAAAATCTCGGAAAGTCTTACAAGCAATCCGGCAAGGAGAGAACGAGTCTCTCCGGGACTACATCGAAAGATTCAACAAGGAAGCGGCTCAGGTCCGGAACTTGGACGATTCATTTCGACTGTTCTTCATGGAAGCCGGTCTTCGGGAAGGAAGTCTATTTCAGATTGATGTCGGTATCAACCAAACTGAGTCGCTTACCGAGTTCCTCCAGCGATCTCAGAAGTACATTGATCATGAAGAGGGGGCTATTGCCAGAAAGTCAGACACCGACCCCAGAACGAGCAAGCCTCGATATGAAAAAGAGGCCCCGGTGCACCAGGTAGGGGAGGCCCGGTATGAAAGGTTGGCCCGGAACGACGATAGACTCCGGCCTCGGAACCGACACCAGCAATATTCCGACCTCAACGAAACAAGGGCTAGGATTCTGGCAGAATGTATGAACGCTGAGTTCAAGGAAGTCAAGTTCCCCGACCCACTCCCACATAGGCTGGGACAGAGATCCAACAAGTACTGCCGGTATCACCGGAGTAAAGGGCACGATACCAATCGATGCAATGCTTTGAAGGATGACATTGAAGACCTGATTAAGAAAGGAAAATTGAGTCAATATGTGGCTAAAACACCCCGGCATGAGGCCGAGGTCAAGGAAGAAGAAGCCGACCCAAAGAGGAAGGGTAAAGCCCCACAAAAACGAGAAGAGAGCTCGGAGGATGAGCGCGATTTTCGAAAATCAAAAGGCCGACCTGTAATGATTGTCATATTTGGGGGCTACCCCGACGACGCATCGGGCAGAACGATGAAAAGAAAATGGAAGGAAGTCATGTGTGCCGCTTCCACCTCTGCGGTTAGCTCAGCCCCGGAGCGCCAACCCTTGGCATTCGGCGACCGGGACTTATTGGATGGCAAGCCGAATAAGCACATACCCCTCATAATCAGGGCAGTCATGGCCAACCATGAGATAAGAAGGATTTTGGTCGACCAAGGCAGCTCCGCTGATATCATCTTCGTCGACCTTGTAAGAAAACTGCAGATCTCAGAGGAAGACTTCACCCCTTACCGAGGATCGGATCTGTCAGGCTTCAACGGGTCTCGAACTAAACCCCTCGGTTATCTGGAAATGATGGTCACCTATGGAGAGGAACCTCTAGAAAGGACGGTCAAGACCAAATTCTTGGTGCTGCCATGCCCCTCGGTCTACAACTGCATCATCAGGAGGCCCACCCTTGGAAGGCTCGGAGCCGTAACCTCGACGGTTCACCTAAAGATGAAGTTGTACTCATTGAGTGACCAAATCATCACCCTTGATGCCGACTTAGAGTCCGCCCAAAGATGTTTTTATCTGCATGTCAAGGCAGATAGGCAGGCCTCAGAGGAGGGGGTTCCCCCCATAGAAGCAGGGACTCAGAAAAGCCCAAAGAAGAAAAGGACCGGTCAGGCTGCCGAGGTCAACGTCACGGACCTCGATGCATGGTACGACCCTGACAGCTCCGAGGAAGAGAGCGACGACGAGCTAGCACGAGAGCTAAAAAAGAAGATCAGGCGACCTCAACCCGATGGACAGTTCACGAAGATCCAGCTGGGAGAGGACCCGATCCAAACTGTCCAGATCGGATCCGACCTCCCCGAAGAAGTAAAAGCAAAGCTCACCCTCTGTCTGAAATCTCACGCTGATCTCTTCGCCTGGTCGGCAAAAGACATGTCTGGGATTCCTCCTGAAGTCGCCTGTCACCAGCTGGCGGTCAACCCCGGGGCTAAGTGGGTCGCCCAGCGCAAAAGAGCTCAAAGCCAGGAAAAGGCAGCTGCTACAACCAAAGTAGTAGATGATCTAATTAAAGCTGATTTTGTAAAAGAAGTCAAGTACACAACTTGGCTCTCAAACCCTGTACTTGTTAAGAAAAGCAATGGAAAGTGGCGAATGTGCGTTGACTGTACCGATCTTAATAAGGCCTGTCCTAAGGACGCCTTCCCTGTTCCCAGCATTGATCGGCTCGTCGATAATGCTTCAGGTTTTCGTTTACTATCGTTCATGGACGCTTATTTTGGATATAACCAAATCCCGATGTTTCCCCGACCAAGAGAAGACGACCTTTATGACCGACCGCGGTAATTTTTGCTACGAGGTCATGCCATTCGGTTTGAAAAATGCGGGGGCCACTTATCAAAGGATGATGAACACACTACAAGAAAAACAGGATTTTCCGGCGGGCAAAATCCGCCGGAAAAGCCATGTTTCCGCCGCAAAATTGGACTTTGCGGCGGATTTTTGCCGTCGGTAGCCAGCTCGCAGCAAACGCTTTCCGGCGGAAAATCCGCCGGAAAAGCATTTTGCGGCGGATTTTTTTTAAAAAAAAATTTTTTTTTGGAATTTTCCGGCGGATTTTAAAGGCATTTGCGGCGGATTTTAAAGGCATTTGCGGCGGATTTTAAAAATTTAAAAAATCTGGCGGTAAAAAGTTTGAATTTTTGAATTTGTTTTTCAGTTTTTTCGAATTTTAATGTTTAATTTGTATTTTAATAAAAAGTAAGAAAAAATTAAAATGAAGTAGAATATGAGAAAAAATGATATAGAAAAGAATGAAAATAAATAAATGAATGAGAATGTAGAAGTAGGAAGGAATAAGAATGAAAGAGAATATTAGAAGAGAATGATATAGGAGAGAATGTGAATAAAGAAGTAAGAAGAAATAAGAATTAAGGAGTGAATGAAAAAGAATGAAGAAGAAAGGAGAAATATAGAAGAGAGATATGTAGAGAAATTTATGGAGATGAGAGTATAAGAAATATAGAAGAGAGATATGTAGAGAAATATAGAAGAGAATGAGAATGAAATAAAGAGTGAAATGAGAGAATGAGAGGAGTGTAGGAGAAATTTGTATTTGTAGGCGAATTTTTTCCCTCCGAATTTTCCGGCGGATTTTTGAAATTACCGGCGGATTTTTTGAAATTTTTTTTGGCTTTTGCGGCGGATTTTTTGGCATTTGCGGCGGACTTTTTAAAAAAAAAAATTTTTTTTGGCTTTTGCGGCGGATTTTTGAAATTTGCGGCGGATTTTTTAAAATTTTTTAAAAAAAAAAATGTTTTTTTTAATTTTTTTTTTTAAAAAATCCGCCGCAAATGCCAAAAAATCCGCTGGAAATACCCCAAAATCCGCCGGAAAAGTTTTCGGCGAATAAAATCCGCCGGAAAGTCCTAAAATCCGCCGAAATCTTTTCCGGCGGATAAGATCCGCCGGAAATTCCTGGCCGGAAAATCCCATTATTCTTGTAGTGACAAGGTATTCCGAAATCAGATCGGCCGAAACGTGGAAGTCTACCTCGACGATATGATCGCAAAGAGCGAAAGGGAAGACCTCCACGTAACCGACCTGGAAGAGATCTTTACTGAAATCCGAAGAAACAATATGAGGTTAAACCCGGAAAAATGCACTTTCGGGTTCCGGGCTGGAAAATTCCTTGGTTTTTATCTCACAGAAAGGGGCATCGAAGCCAACCCGGATAAATGCCGAGCGGTAACAGAAATGCGGACCCCGTCCACTATGAAAGAGCTCCAAAAACTCAACGGTATGATAGCTGCACTATCTCGCTTCATTTCCAACGCCGCCTTCAAATCACTCCCATTGTTTAAACTGCTTAAGAAAGAAGCGACTTTTGAATGGACCCCAGAGCGGGAAGAGGCCCTCTCCCAGCTCAAAAAGGTTTTAACCGAACCACCCATACTGACTCGGCCGAGCCCAGGCGAAGACTTGTTCCTATATCTAGCCATCTCGGATGAGGCCATTGGTGCCGTTCTTATCAGGGAAACCGAGACTGGACAGAGTCCGGTATACTTCGTGAGTAAAGCTTTGCATGGATCAGAAGTTAGATATCAAAAAATAGAGAAAATCGCCTTTGCTCTACTCATCTCAGCACGCCGTCTCCGACCTTACTTCGTTGCTCATCAAATCATGGTACGAACAAATTATCCGATCCGGAAGATTCTGCATCGACCCGACTTAGCAGGACGAATGATCAAATGGGCGGTGGAACTCTCCGAGTTCGGAATAAAATACGAAACCAGGCCGGCCATGAAAGCTCAGATACTTGCCGACTTTATCACGGAAATGGCGCCCGCCGACCCGGAGGACGGATTATGGACACTCCATGTGGATGGGTGCTCAAACCCAAAAGAAAGTGGTGCAGGACTAATGCTTGAGAGCCCGACGGGCGTTGTCATCGAAGTTTCGCTCACGTTTGGTTTCCCTACCTCAAACAATCAGGCAGAATATGAGGCATGCATAGCTGGACTCCGGCTTGCGATCGACCTCCGAGTCTCCCGACTTTCCCTAAATACCGACTCATTGTTGGTAGTATCTCAAATCGGGAAACAGTACGAAGCCAAAGATCCGATCTTGTAGAGATATTTAACCCGTGTGCAGGAGCTGCTCTCCCTTTTTGCATTCACGGAAGTCAAACACGTTCCAAAAACGGAAAATATCAGGGCGGACATTCTTTCCAAGCTCGCCAGCACCAAAATTCCAGGGAACCATCGGTCAATAATCCAGGAAACACTGAGCAAGCCGAGCGTAATCCCAAACCCGGAAGCAAAATTTTCTATCAATGTGGTTGACGAAAGCAAGGGTTGGATCGCGCCATTAATGGATTACATCACAACGGGGGACGAGCCTCCGGACCCAAGCGAAGCAAAGATCCTCCGGAGGAAGGCCTCATCTTTTTCCATAATCAATGGAAGCCTCTACAGAAGAAGCTTGTCTACGCTGCTGTTAAAATGCATCGAAGGAGGAGAGGCGGACTACGTCTTGGCCGAGATCCACGAGGGAATCTGCGGGCAGCACCTTGGAGGTCGCTCCCTAGCTCGGAAGGCATTGAGAGAAGGATATTTCTGGCCAACCATGGAGACCGATGCAAGAAACTATGTAAAGAAGTGCAGTAAGTGTCAGATCCACGCCAAGGTCCACATAGCACCTCCTACGGAGCTCACCAGCTTAAGCTCGCCATGGCCATTTGCATGGTGGGGAATAGATCTCCTGGGACCATTCCCAACTGCCCCGGCCAGATCAAATACCTCATAGTGGCGGTGGATTACTCCACCAAATGGATCGAAGCCGAGCCTCTAGCCATCATCAGCGCAAAGAAGTGCATCAAGTTCTTCAAAAAGAATATAATGACTAGATTCGGGATCCCCGAGGTAATAATCACTGACAACGGAACCCAGTTCGCCGACAAAGGCTTCAGAAAACTCATGTCCGACCTCCAGATCAAACACCGGTTCACCTCGGTAGAACACCCGCAGACGAACGGATAGGCCGAGGCCGCCAACAAAGTTCTCCTCAATGGACTGAGGAAGCGGCTCGATGAAGCAAAAGGAAACTGGGTTGAAGAGCTACCCTATGTGCTGTAGGCATACAGAACCACCCTGCAGAGCTCAACGGGGGAGACCCCTTTTCGGCTTTCGTACGGGACGGAGGCGGTGATCCCGGTAGAGATCGGGGAGCTGAGCTGGAGGACACTCCACCCGAAACCTCTGGAGGACAATAACCAGGCGTTGAAAGAAAATCTCGACCTCGTCGATGAGGTCCGAGGCCAGGCTTCCCTTAAAGAAGCAATAATAAAACAGAGAGTAGCAGCACGGTATAACTCGAAAGTAATACCCCGGGACTTGGATGTCGGTGATTTAGTTTTACGAAGAGCCGACGTCGGTTTGAAGAACGCCGCGCAGGGCAAGCTCGCCCCCAATTGGGAAGGACCTTACGAGTTTTATCTAAAACTGGTAGAGGTGCCTACGAAATTGGAGACCTTGGCCGGGAAGACGATCTCAAGGACTTGGAACGCCACTAAATTAAAAAAGTACTACAGTTGATTCTCATCTTATCTAAAGAACGGTGTATACCGATGTTATAAATCATTTTATCTGAAGAACGGTGTATACCGATGTTATAAATTATCTTATCTAAAGAACGGTGTATACCGATGTTATCGATTATTTTTTCTGAAGAGCGGTGTCTACCGATTTTATCACCTATTTTATCTCTTTTTAGCTGACCAAGGTTGTCGCTACCCTAAGGGGCGAGTTCGATCTGGGCCGAGTCCCGGTAAACTGCCCCGAAGGCGGCCATCGTTACGCAAAACAACTAGTTGGCCGAGGTTGCCACAACCCTAAGGGGCGAGTTCGATCTGGGCCGAGTCCCGGTAAACTGCCCCTAAGGCGACGCTTACCACTTGAGCGAATCAAACGCAAGTGCACGAATTTAAAACAACAATATAAAGCGTAATCGAGGTAGATGAAACCGAAAGCACATTAACTTATATTTCTATTACAAATAACCCCGGATACGGCCGGGTCCTCTAGTTCAAAAAGATGGTGAAATATTACAAATTCCGGTTCCGCCCGGAACCCGGGGCTCTTCTCCCCCACCGGTTCCACCCGGAACCCAAAAAACAACTTATCCAGAGCTATCTCATCAACACGAGTCACGGCAAGGAAGGGCGAGGGTAAATGACCTCAAATACTTCAGAGTCAGGATTAAGCTTGACGACCCGCCCGCCTTCTACTATATGCTCTAAGCGAAGAATCTCCCGGTCCAAAGGCAAAGATGGATGGATAACGGCAACCTGAGCAAGCGCCTTTTCGTAACTCTCCCCAGCCACGTCCATAGCCATCTGGGCCACCTCCACCATCTCATTCTCCACGGCCTCGGCCTTGGCGCATGCCTCCTGGAGTTCTTTTTCCAACTCAGCAATCCGAGGCGAGGAATCAACACTGGACTCGGCCTGGGCCTGTCTCGCTTCAGGAGATCGGCCTCGAGCTCAGAAATCCAGGCCTTCAGGGAAGAAACCACCTCCTCAGACTGCCTCCCTTGGCTCTCAAGATCGGAGATTCGGACCTCATGCTCCATGCACAGATTAAGGGCAGAGTCCCTCTCCCTTTCAAGCTTATCCGCAACCGCCTTGAGCGCAGATTGGTCCTCCTGAGATTTCAAAAGATTTGAGGACAGCACCTCGTATTTTTTCTGAAGCTCTTCCCGGGTCTCCCCTGAAATAGCGGAAACAAGAAAGTCAGGAACAGAAGTAGCCAAAAGAAAAAACAAAATAGAACACCTCGGAACTCGGTGTTACCTTTAGCCTGATTCTCGGCTTCGACCCTTTGAAGCTTGGACACATCAGCCAGATACCGAAATAACCTAAGAGCCGCCTCGACCGGGTCAACCCGGGAATCCTCCACGTGCTTCTGCAAAAAATCGGCATCAATTGAAATACCGGAAGACCTCGAAGTTCGGTGCTTCCCATGACGACTTTTCTTAGAAGCCCGGGTAGAACCGGCTCGACCTGGCGGTCCTTGCTGCCCCGGAGCATGTGAAGTAGAGGCAGGGTCTGTTGGCGGCTTGGGACGCTCCCTTTTCCGATGTAAAAGATCAGCCGCCTGATCTTCTACACTGGCCAAGCTGGCCTCCGGGATTGTATTGATCGGAACAGCAGCAACGGGTTTTTCCTGCTGAACCCCGGCTTTCCTTTCCGCAATAGCCGCTAAGTGGGAGAACTTGTCAGGCCCCATGCTATCTGCGAAATAAGGAAAAGAAACGATATTAAAAGAAACGGCAGTCAAAAAATTATGGGCGGGATTATCTATCAAAAACCTACCAAGAACGGCTGCCACTTGAGACTTAGATCCAGCCCCAACCAATCGGGCTACGTCAACCCCGAATTTTTTGGGATCCCGGTAGACAATCAGGTCAGCGAAATTCGTCAAGATCGCCAGCGAATCCTGATCAACCGGGGATAGCCGGCCTAAGCTGACGGTGTAGGAGTGAGGTCGCCGATTGAAATGAGAAAGAGACCACCCTATTTGAAACTTAGTGGACTCCAGTGATTTCCCATTCGCAGAATATTGACCGACGTGCCTCACTGCCTCCTCGTTCACAGGCTCGCCAAAAAAGTACTTGTTCTTCCAGTTCTTCAAGGAATCAGAATAGGGGATGAAAATCTTTACGCCCCTCCTAGCCCGGAAGCTCACGTGCTCCCACCGATCCTTGGTGCCATCCTCATGCCTCTGGTTGACCTCAAAAAGGTAGAAGAACAGGTCACAAGAGATTGGCCTCCCCAAATGAATGCACATCAGCTCGAAATCCCGGAGGAACGCCCATGAGTTGGGATGAAGTTGGGAAGGAGCGAGGTTCAAGATTCCCAAGACCTCTTGCTGAAAGACAGTGAAAGGGGGGCTAATATGCATATCAAGGATCGTCACCCCATACATGACAAATTTCAAAGCTTTCGGCCAGACAGCTACGTGTTGGTCTTCAGCCATCCCCTCCACGTTCCAGATCTGATCCTTCCGGGAAACGCGCTTGACTCCGGGGACATTGAGAGGTTGGGACAAGGGAACATTAACCGGCTTGACTCCGGGGCGGGGGTATTGATCGGAATCACCTCCCTCACACACGAGACCCCCGTGATGTCCAAGACCGTCCTCATTATTGCGACTCTCAGCAACCTCCGATTCATTGTCATCGGAGCTCCAGCTAGTACTTCCCTATTCTTCACAATCAGGCTCGGCGTCAGACCCCTCCGAGTCAAGGATCACTACCTCGGTATTATCTTCATCCGTCGGTTCATTACTGGGAACCCCGGGAGAGCGGACCTCAGCATGAATACTCAAAGGAGCAGAGCCCAAATCATCTTGAACCTCGGGAACAACCGACCCGGGGGGACTAGTACGAACTTCTACCGACTCTCCAGCACCGGAAGCCATTGCCTTTGCGAGGGTAGGACGATCTGAGTTAGCAACCCGACGGGTTTGTTTTATCCTCGCCAGGTCGATCCTGCAAAAATGGGGGCTTGACGAGTCAGGTTGATACTTAAACAGTGGGTCCACAACCAAGTCGGAACCCGACCTGACGACCCCCACTCTGTATCAATAAATATGGGTTCTGAGAAAACCCGGCTGTGAACTAAAGACGGAAGCAATAAATAAGAGAAGGAAGCTAACCTTGTGAAAGAGGAAGCTCGCCAACGCTTGAAACGGGTCACGAACAGCAAAGGTCTCACCGAGACTCACCACAGAACTCTGAAAGGCGAAGTCAACTCTGGAACGAGCTTAATATCGGGAGCGGAGTAATTCTCAGAAAACAGTCCAAAGTAAGAGAGATCCCCCCTTCCTATTTATAGGAAGCAAGAAGGCCTCAGATGGGCCTAGGCCTAGGCTACGCCTTCCAACGCTAGCCCCTAGGCAGGCGCGCCGTTCCAAGCGCCATCATTACCCCAATCATCCTCGAATGACACGCCCCATCAATGACCTCATTAGCCGGCACAGAAATCAAGACGCAACTATGATCGGAACGCTTCGAGTCCCTCGGACCGTCTCGGTCTTATGATCCCGCCAGGACGAGAGTCTCTCAAGAACGGACAGCCCCGAGTCACTCGACGCGACCTGACTCCCTCAGCTCGTCCCGGTATGACGTGATTCTCTCACCCCGGAGTTTGGGGACGACACGAACTCTAAAGCATCAAGTCTAGCTCGCCTTAAGGCGACCCGACTTGGGGGGCTACTGTTACGGATTGGGCCTCAATGGCCAATCCACCAAAAGGCCCAATAGCAAAGACCAAATTCAGCCAACGGTGGAGATTGCAGACCTAGATCCAATGGCCCTCCTTCAATCCAGCTACCTATAAATAGGCATTGAATACTAGCATTAATGGTACACTACTTCAATACTCTTACTTGTAATTGACTCACTCACTGACTTGAGCGTCGGAGTGTCATTGCAGGTACCACCCCACCTCGGATCGGAGCACCAACTCGGACTGACCAAGAACTTAAGTACCAACTATCTCGGACCGGACTACTTATCCAAGGTCGGACACTTAGCCGGTGAAACGGTACCGAACAATAATACTTGTGCGAAATTTAAGGAAACCGGTATGTGGAACATCATTCTGAGTGACTGAGTTTGTCAGTTGGAGGCAAGGAAAATGGCCAATCCATATCATCATGCTATCTTTTCCCATCAAACTATAATCTAGTGAGTTTCGTTCAAGAACCTAAACTTGTTATAATAAACCAACTAAGGGACTATATTTTTATGATTACCGATGAAGCGTCTTAGTTTTATTAGAAAAATTGTATTTAAAAAAATGTGGAAAAGACAATTTGTTTCATGAAAAAACACATGATATATGACCTACCTTTTTTCTTCAATTGATAAATAATCAACCACCAATGCCTGATGGTGAAAGTGGCAAAGAGCTTGGTCCTTAATCAACCTATTTTTTAATTGAAGTTTGGGTCCTGTTATCACATTGAAGTTAAGATTCATAGTTAATTATTCCAGTAAATTTTTAGGTGCTTCTACAACATGTTTCTAAACCAATAATTATTGCTTATTTTTTTGATAGAGTATAGATCTATAAAAGACAATTGGTGTTTATATGCATTTTGAACAACTTTATCTTTAGCTGGCATTTGTATGGCAAGGAAGACTTAACTATTTAGTTCCCAAATTATGCTACAGGCAGTAGAAGAATCTTTGAAGAATTTAAACCTTTTTCATGGGGGGGTTGCTGATAAACAATCTGGAAAATATAGTGGAGGGATGAAGAGGAGGCTTAGTGTTGCAATTTCATTGATTGGGGATCCCAAAGTTTGTTTTTCTTTTCAATCCATTCTCTGATCATTTTTTTTTTCCATTTTTTTAAAAACGAGAATATTCAAGTTTTCTCATTGTGCCAACTCAAATCTAGGTTGTTTATATGGATGAGCCAAGTACTGGTTTAGACCCTGCTTCAAGAAATTGCTTATGGAATGTTATTAAGCTTGCAAAACGGAATCGTGCAATCATTCTGACCAGTATACTCTCTCTCACTCTTTCATGGATTTTGATTCTTGAAGCATAATATTATGCTTCGTGTTTATGCTTATTTTTAGCTTGTTTATATATTTGCTTAAAGATTGACAAATCTTGACTTTATTCTTTCAGCACATTCCATGGAAGAGGCAGAATTCTTGTGTGATCGATTAGGAATATTTGTAGATGGTAGCTTGCAGTGCGTAGGAAATCCAAAGGAGGTACATTGCTGAAGTCAAATGCTTTATCAAAATCAATCACTAAACATATAACTGTTAAATGGGTTTGGGCAGCATATTTTTTTGAGCCCAACCTCAATTTATGGGCTTTGAACGGATGCAGATTTGAATGCAACTTCAGAAATCCTAGCTGATCACACACTTCCACTGTTGTTTTCCCATTTACTGCCAAATAGGAAATGCAAATGTAAACAATGTAGAGTTTAACTTTTTAAAGCTACTTGTGTTTTTTTCTCGTAGCTGAAAGGCAGATATGGAGGAACTTATGTGTTCACAATGACAACATCTTCGGATCATGAGGAGGATGTGGAGAACATGGTACAACAGCTCACCCCAAATGCCAACAGGATATACCGTCTCTCTGGTACCCAGAAATTTGAACTGCCAAAAGATGAGGTGAGAATAGCGGATGTATTCCGAGCTGTTGATGATGCCAAGAGAAACTTCACTGTTACTGCATGGGGTTTAGCTGACACCACGTTGGAAGATGTCTTCATTAAGGTAGCACGTGGGGCTCAGTCATTTCAGACCTAGGCAGTAAAATAATTATCTTTGTAGTGACCATGACTTGAGATTAGTTAACGGCTTGGTCTTTATAAACATTATTAGGGAGAAAATGACAAATACAATAATAACCGTTTGGCCTTAACAGTTTTTAGTTCACTGTGTAAGTTATTATCACTCTCTCTACTACGGGACATAGTACTATGTAATTATTATCAATCTTTAATAATGGGCGTCGCCAATTTTAAAAGAAGGCGAACTTTATTATGTAGTCCAAAACTCCAAATATATAATCTCAGTTAGAGCATACTATAATTTTAAATTTTATTCATAAAAAAAGAATTGTTACTATTATCGTACTGGATATATGAAGATAGAAGCTTGAATGTCAAAATAATAAAATTTCAAAATGGGTTAAATATTATGTTTGAAGCCCATACAAAATAAAAAGCTTTTATTTACTCAATAGATTTTTATTCGATACTTATATTATGTTTGTACTTTTGGTCCTAAGATTAAAGTTGATGTCCAACTAACCGACGGGAGTTGGCCCGGTGGTTAAGGTTTGTACTTTCCTGGGTCCTGCTGGGGGTCGACTGGGTATGCTCCTCAGTTCGATTCTCGGATGGAGCGAATTTCCGTTGGCCACCTCGGTAGATTACTGGGGGGCAGATTAGTCTTTCGTTGTCAACGTTGGGACACTGCCCGATTCCAGAGGTCTCCGGGGGCTCGCCCCTTCTCTTCGGCTCAAAAAAAAAAAGTTGATGTCCAACTAGCAAATAAACTACCGTGGTTCATGCTAACACATGTCACATCACAGCTTTTATTGATTAAAATGTCAAATCACTTGACTATTTTAGTTTCTTGTATTTTCATTTATCCCTTTCATTTGTAACTTTGTTTTTGTTATACTTTATTTTTTATTTAAAATCTAATATCATTATTAATATAAGAGTAAAGGCCCAAATTCGTCCCTGACAATTTTTTCGGGACACATTGGTCCCTGACAATTCCAAAACGGGACACGTTAGTCCCTCCATCCATTTTGACGTTACCAGCACATCCAACGTCTCCTACGTGGCACATAGGAGACGTTGGATGTGCTGGCAACGTCAAAGTGGATGGAGGGACTAACATGTCCCGTTTTGAAATTGTCAGGGACCAACGTGTCCCGAAAAAATTGTCAGGGACGAATTCGTCCCGCGAAAAAATTGTCAGGGACGAATTTGGGCCTTTACTCTTAATATAAATTAAAAAAAGAAAATGGCGGATGTGATGAGTGATCTGACATCCTAATCATTAAAAAGTGTGACGTTAGGGATCAAAAGTGCAAACAGTTATACTTGAGGACCAAAAGTTATCAAAATTTTTATAAAAGAATAAAAATGAAAACTTCATAAGAATGAAACATTCCTTTGTCTTATCCCTAAAGTTGAAAGCACCACCTCCATGAAGCAGTTCCGTCCTATAGGACTTTGCAATGTCTCCTATAAAGTGATTACTAAGCTTCTTGCCCGTCGTATTAGGGACTTTCTTCCAAACTTTATATGGGTCTGGCTCAATATACGTTTGTTCCTAGAAGACATATAGTCATGACAAAATCGTGGTGGCTCAAGAATTTTCCATTCCATGCGTAGCAAAAAAGGGAAAAAAGTTGGTTGGCTATCAAAATCGACCTTGAAAAAGCCTATGGTAGATTGAAGTGGCAATTTGTTAAAGAAACTCTTGAAGACATTGGCTTTCCTAGCTCAACTATTGATCTCATATGGTGGTGCATCTCTACACCATCTATGAGAGTCCTTTGGAATGAGGAGGCTCTCACGGAATTCCACCCCTCCAGAGGTATCCGGCAAGGTGAACCATTATCCCCTTATCTTTTTGTATTGTGCTTGGAACGCCTCTTTCATCTCATTGATATTGCGGTTGGCGATCAAAGATGGAAACCTTTTCGTACCTCTTCTAGAGGCCCTAAGGTTTCTCATTTGGCGTTTGCGGATGATTTTATATTATTTGCGGAGGCAACTATTCACACCACTTGATTCGGTACTATTTCGAAGGTATGGATATATCTATCACATTGATTCACTGTTACAAACACAAACATATCCCGTGCAAAGCACGGGTAATCGCCCTAGTTCCTATAGAAAGCAGCTCGTCAGATTCTCATGGTCAATGAGGAACGGTTCCGTCGCCATATGTGTAGAAAATTATGTCTTGTGTGTGGCGAGCAAGATGAAACTCTCTTCCATGGATTTCGGGACTGCAGGGTGAAATCCCCAATCTAGCTTAACATTCTGAGTTCCAATAGCGATCCAACCTTCTTCATGAATTCGGATTGGAATGATTGGTGAAACGGACCGTTTCATTTAAAGTATAATAATAATAATAATAATAATAATAATAATAATAATAATAATAATCTCTTCTTATTAATGCTGGTTCCAAATTCAAATTATTTAGCGGCAATTTTTCAAAATTACAAAGGCTATATCACCTTTCCTTCTCAGTTTGGCTACCCATCCAATGTGAACACAAGAATCCTTCCCCATTATAACTTGTTCCCAATCGTGAGGGATATAAGCACCGGATATGCAACAGTGTAAAAAACAATGCTTCAGAACACATTAGATCATCATATATCAGTGTGAACACAACCATGCAAACAAGTTTCTTGTTTTCTTTCAAGTAAGTAACACCCACTACAAGAATAATGGGATTTTCCGGCCAGGACTTTCCGGCGGATTTTAGGAATTTCCAGCGGATTTTAGGACTTACCGGCGGATTTTATTCGCCGCAAACTTTTCCGGCGGATTTTGGGGTATTTCCGGCAGATTTTTTTAAAAAAAAAAATTTAAATTTTTTTTTTTAAAAAAAAAGAAATTAAAAAAGTCCGCCGCAAAAGCCAAAAAAAGTTTTTTTTTTTTTAAAAAAAATCCGCCGCAAATGCCAAAAAATCCGCCGCAAAAGCCAATTTTTTTTTTTTTTAAAAAAAATCCGCCGCAAATGCCAAAAAAAATTTCAAAAAATCCGCCGGTAATTTCAAAAATCCGCCGGAAAATTCGGAGGGAAAAAATTCGCCTATAAATAAAAATTTCTCCTACACTCCTCTCATTCTCTCATTTCACTCTTTATTTCATTCTCATTCTCTTCTATATTTCTTATGCTCTCATCTCCATAAATTTCTCTACATATCTCTCTTCTATATTTCTCCTTTCTTCTTCATTCTTTTTCATTCACTCCTTAATTCTTATTTCTTCTTACTTCTTTATTCACATTCTCTCCTATATCATTCTCTTCTAATATTCTCTTTCATTCTTATTCCTTCCTACTTCTACATTCTCATTCATTTATTTATTTTCATTCTTTTCTATATCATTTTTTCTCATATTCTACTTCATTTTTATTTTTTCTTACTTTTTATTAAAATACAAATTAAACATTAAAATTCGAAAAAATTCAAAAATTCAAATTTTTTACCGCCGGATTTTTAAATTTTTTTTTTGGATTTTGCGGCGGATTTTTGGCATTTGCGGCGGATTTTTTAAAAGAAAAAAGTTTTTTTTTTAATTTTTTTTTTTTAAAAAATCCGCTGGAAAGCGTTTGCTGCGAGCTGGCTATCGGCGGCAAAAATCCGCCGCAAAGTCCAATTTTGCGGCAGAAATATGGCTTTTGCGGCGGATTTTGCCCGCCGGAAAATCCTGTTTTTCTTGTAGTGACCCATACTCGCATTCACACAAACACAGTAAACCAGGCTCTCCATATTAATTCATAGAGAGATGCAGGAATGTTAAGATTTCGGCAAGTGTACCGAATCGTTGCAAGTAATAATAAAATAGTAAGAACCACTAACCACTAATCGTATTCACAGAGATTAAGAGTTATTATCCACTAAGCAAGGTTGGTAATTCTTAGTTATAAAGTTATTGAATATTTGGTAATTTAAGTGACCGAAAACTGATTATTTGTGAATACAATTCGAGAGTAAAAGTGGTTAGGAATCGAATCCTCTCCCCTACACTATCATGCACTATACCATGGATCAATTTCAATGTAATTACCCAATTAAAAGATTCTATTCAGTTGTTAAAGGTTTAGGACAATCACTTGCCTCAAAACCTCTTTTATCTAATGGGAACCCTAATTCCTTAAGTGTATCACCACTAAACAAAGCATTAAACACGGAGAATTAACGAATCCATGAGAGTAATTTCATATTCCTATAATCATCACACTCGTGACCTTAAACCCCAATATCCGGCAAACATAACCCATCTCCCAATGGTGAACGTAACCCTAATTCATTACAACAACAATAATTATTGTAAAGCAATAAGAACAGAGGTAAAGACAATTTTTAAAAGGATAACTAAATTGTATTGATCATAACAATGGAATCACATGATAGTTTTGGAGAGATTCATCTCTTCCTAACCCTAAGAGAATTAGCTACTCATGTTTAAAGTATTGAAAGATAAGAAAAAAGAGAAGTTACACAAAGAGGAGTACATTGGATCCTTCAATTCCTTGTTCCCAAGTGTAGAGAAACTCCCAATCTTGCTCTTTTTCGCAGCTCCAAAACCCTATTTTCGCATCCAAGCCGCTTCCCCCAAAAATTCTGATTTTTCACTTAAAATGCTGTCAATTCAGCAGTCCATCGCGACGCGATGCGACTCAGTCGCGACACGAAGGTGCAGAATTTTGCCTGGGTCGCGACGCGAAGGTGTCTGGTCGCGACGCGAAACTGCACAGATTTTCTTCTTCTTTTCTCTGCTGCGTCACTAGGCAAGCTGTTTGGTTCGCTAGTTGACGAAACATCAAATTGAAGGCTTTCTCTCACAATAAACACTAGAGAAGAGGATAATAACTTACAATGCAATCCTAATGACATCAATTTAAATCTATGCTATTTCCCCGTGACAATTGACCGAAACACAATCAAATACTAGCACTTTGGCTTTAAAATTGAACAACAATATACATATGACGATGAGTCAACACAACCCCAAACTTGGAGTTTTGCTTGTCCTCAAGCAATCATTCAATTCAGGCTGTGGCAAATTTTTTATTTAGCTTTCACACCTTTCACACATACCATTAGACACTTCAACACATCAAAAGTCATCATCTAACATAATGTATTAGCAAGACAACTTGAATTGGAAAACACAAGATCATATAGAGGCAAGCATTCTCAAGTTCCCTCTTTTCACACATCTCACTAATTTACTTCTCTTCTCTGAAGTGTATAAGGTAATCACTCAATTCACACTACAAACATCATCGTTTCATAGGCTTGAACAAGTTCTAGAAAAGTCCACACAAAATGATATGCACACACACTATTCGAGGATTTAAGGGTTGTAATGGGGCTTAGGTAAGGGTGGATATTAATTGGGTAAGTAGGTTAAAAACTTGGAGTACTTCTCTTCTCTGAAGTGTATAAGGTAATCACTCAATTCACAGTACAAACCTCATCGTTTCATAGGCTTGAACAAGTTCTAGAAAAGTCCACACAAAATGATATGCACACACACTATTCGAGGACTTAAGGGTTGTAATGGGGCTTAGGTAAGGGTGGATATTAAATGGGTAAGTAGGTTAAAAACTTGGAGTTAGATACAATTCCCTTTGTTCTCATACTTTAAACAATCTCACCACTAACAATTTCTCCCCAACAAAATTTCACAAGAGAATGATTTTTTTCTTTTTTTTTGTATATATATATGCTTCATTTTTTTCTTTTCTTTCTCTTGTATATACCACCCCAAACTTAATTTGTTGCTATTCCATGAGCAACCCAAACTTAGATATTTCCACACTTGCATACATTTTCTACCTAACTCCAAGTCAAGAGAACAAACTATGAATTTAGATTGCCTGGTGAGGTCCATGTAAGAACAAAACAAAACAAAAAAAAACATTTAGGCTCAAAGGGGCTAGCAAAGGATAAACAATTATGAGGTGGTTTGAAAGGCTCTGGGTTTCCAAGAAAAACTGCCTCAGTGTGTATAAATCAAATGTAAGACAATTAAGCACAAGTTCAAGTCCTGCAGAATAATACATGCAAGGAATGCCCACATAGTCAATGAATCATAAGTGTTTAGGCTCAAACCTCACAGCTGGGATTATAAGAGATTGAACTATCAGAAGCTTGCCAACATGATCCAGATTTTCCTCAACCTTTATCTTAAACAAATGACAATACCTGATGATAAAAATTGATGCGAAAGTGATCACATGATAAGATGCAACACGTGTTAGACCTAAACAACCACAATCATCATCATCATCATTATCATCATTGAAAATGCAGCTATGAGTTCAAAGTTGTGGTGCATCATAATCAATGTAGCAGTCTTATCAGCATAGTACAACCCAAAATGCAAAAAGCAAAATCCAAACAAAAGGAAAGATAAGAACCCAAAAAGTGTCTCAAAAAGAGAATAGTGACAGTGAGCCATCCTGCTCAAGGAAATGAGATCTGATGCTCAACGTAGTCACCCCATGTAGTAACGGATCATGTGCCTCCTGCGTCTCCTCTATTGCGGCTGATGACGATGGGCCTGAAGCGTCAGCACCTCTACGCTGGGCCATAAACTGCTGAGCAGCATCGGCAACACGGGGTGTTGCCGGGAAAGAGATATACAAGCCCTGATACTCACATAGCATATGCATCCCGCACCAGTTCGCCATCATGAGCTCGTACTGGAATGAGGGATCGCTATAAGGCTGTTGCTGCTGGGGAGGAGGTGAGTGCTCGCCTGCCTGTGGTAAAATCGGCCCCTTAATTGGCCCATCTGGTTGCTTAAGGATCCATGCTGCTGTTGTTGGCTCCCTAGGTTCAATAGGTAGATCATCTGGGCTCTCTTGACAATTCTTCTGTTTTCACAAGGCATGGGTGATTGAAGCATGCCCCAATCGGGCTTTAGGGCATTTAGCTATTTCAGCAATATTATCTGAAATGATCTCCCCTAAATCCAATTTTTCCCTTTTCATAATTGCCATGAGCCCCATTGCCCTTGGAACAATAACATCTGAAGAGTTTGAGCATGACACAATATTCTGATGGAAGAAGGAGTTCCAAGCCATGGGTATAGGCTTCAATGCCATATTGTTGAAGCGACGGGGAAAACTATTTACCCCTGGTACAAACTTGACCCACTGTGCTCCAGGACGGCACAATTCCCTCAGTAACTCCTCATAATCAATTTGTTCTTTCTTTACCATTGATGCTCTTCTCATTACACACGGTGATGAATCAGGTAAACCCAACAATTGATTGATAATTTCTGGTGAATAGGAGACACTTTTTCCACGAACATAAGAAGTCAAAGACTTGGCCTTATCAGTTGCCCGGTATGCGTTGGCGTAGAATTCTCTGACCATGCTTTGGTTAGCCTCCTTGATCAATGAGTTGAGAGTGAGCTATCCCATTTCCCGGAGCGTAGAGCTTATGATAGGGAATTCGCCAGTGCTGAGATCAAAAGCCCGCTCCGGCTTGAATTTTTTTCCTTTCACCACGCTTTGGTACCGCTTTTCATGTTCGGCTGATTTGAACTTGTCGGCATCAAAATAAGGCTCTTCCTCTCTTGGCTCCCCCTGCCTTCTCTTTGCAGGACCAATCTTGGCTGTCTTTCCCATTTGCACACTTGTAGAGAATTCCTGCAAAACTTTTATTAGTTCTCAGGGAACCCATTGGTATAGGTTCCACTCAACAATTTCACGAATAAGTTTCAGTGAGAGCTGTTCACACTAAAATGACATCCTACTTTCTTAGACCAACAAATGCATGTGATGGCAAAATTGACACAATTTGGGGATAAAAGATACACATAATGTGTTAAAGTTTTGAAACAATTCCTAAATCATTACAATTCTACCTAAAGTAAGGCCAACAACATTGAGGAAATCATGTTTTGAATCACTATTTTCATGGAGTAAGATCAACAATAAATCAGCCCCATATTCAACATCAATCCACAATTTCACAAGTTTAGAAATGCATCACGAGAGCCCCTTAACCTAAACAACATTCAATCAACAAGACTTCATTGGGTAATTTCAACAAACACTTGGCCTGCAATAACAACAAAATTCGCCTCCTACTCACAAGTCAAAAATCAACTTCATCATAAAATCATCTAACTTAGGGTAGCTCCAAAGTCATTAAAATCACTAGGACAACATTCAATCTCTTCTAAATCAAACCATTTCACCCCTCTAAAACACACAAAATCATCCCCCAATTAACAACAAAATTCGCACCCCCATCAACTACATAACCATAAAAATGAAGATTCATGCATGAAATTGAAGATTAATATTACCTGAAGATGTTGAACAAGGAAGAATCCTCCCCAAATTGCGTTAATCCACCGCGAAATGGGACGAAAACAGTGCAGGGGGGAGAAGGTGAGAGGTTCGCGGCGCACAAGGGAGAAGAAAGGGAAAGAATGGTGCGCCAATCCCTAGCTGTTGTGTTTCAGCAATTTCGCATCGCGACGCGACGGATGGCAGAAACTTCAGAGTTGAAAAAAAATTTATGGGTCACGACGCGAACAGCAGTTTTTTTCAATTTAATTTTATTTTTATTTTTTAAAAACAAACATATAATGAAAATAAAATAAAGACTTGTTACCTCTATCATGGGTTGCCTCACATTCATCGCTTCTTTAACGTCACTAGCTTGACATCTTTGAGGTCCTCATGGGTCTCTCAAGATGAGAACCATTTGAGTTATTTCCACCGCATCACCCTGGTATGGCTTGAGTCTTTGTCCATTGACCTTGAAACATCTATTGGATTCTGGTTCTTCCACTTCTATTGCTCCATACGGTGTCACCTCCTTGACCACAAAGGGCCCCGACCACTTGGATTTCAACTTCCCTGGAAACAACTTGAGCCGAGGGTTAAAAAGTAGTAACTTGTTGTCCGGGATGAAATTCTTTTCTTGAAATATTCTTATCATGGTACACCTTCATTTTTTCTTTGTAGATCCTATTGTTCTCATATGCATACAGACGCATCTCATCTAACCCATGAAGTTGTAGGATCCTCTTTTCTCCACTCAATGAAATTCAAGAATTTTAGTGCCCAATACGCTTTGTGCTCAAGTTCAACCGGCAAATGGCAAGATTTGCCATAAACCAATTGGTAAGGTGACAAGCCTAAAGGTGTCTTATAAGCTGTCCTGTATGCCCAAATTTCATCGTCTACCTTTATTGCCCAATCCTTTCTTGAGTTCCCCACTGTCTTCTCTAAGATTCTCTTGATTTCTCTATTCGACACCTCAACTTGACCATTGCACTGAGGATGATAAGGATTTGACACTTTATTCTTTACACTATACCTGGATAGAACATTGCTGAGCTGAGTGTTACAAAAATGCCTACCCCCATCACTGATCAAGACTCTTGGCACACCAAATCTTGAGAAAATGTTTTCTTCACAAATTTTACCACAGTTTGAGAATCATTTTTTGAAGTGGCCATGGCTTCTACCCATTTAGAAACATAATCAACCGCCACCAAAATATATTGACAAGAAATGAGATGGTGGGAATGGTCTCATGAAGTCAATGCCCCAACAATTAAACACTTCTACTTCAAGTATGGGGTTCAATGGCATCTCCCCTTTACGTGAAATATTGTCAGTCCTCTGGCACTTGTCACAACTTTTCACATAATTTTGCGCATCCTTAAAGATGGATGGCCAATAAAAACCAGATTGGAGTACCTTCGCGGCTGTGTGTTCCCCATTATAGTGACCTCCACATGGAGAATCATGACAATGCCATAGAATCTTTTGACTTTCCACACCAGACACACATCTTCTAAGAAGTCCATTCGTCCCAACCTTGAAGAGAAAGGGATCATCCCAAAGGTAATGTTGGGCATCTTGGCGGAACTTCTTCTTTTGTTGTCATGTGAAGTCTTCTGGGACCATTCCGCCTGCCTTATAGTTTGCTATATCGGCAAACCACGGTCTCTCTTCAATTGCAAACAACTTCTCGTCGGGGAACACTTCAAAGATTTCATTCTCCCGAACAGTCACCTCTTTTTATCCAGTCTAGACAAATGATCCGCTACCACGTTCCCGCTCCCCTTTTTGTCCTTGATCTCCAAGTCAAATTCCTGCAAAAGCAAAATCTGTAACACCCATTTCTACCCGATAATTTATAAGCGTAAAATCAGAGTTTTCAAAAACCATTTTCAACAAAGAAACGGATGCTACACTTCGACAACAGTTACATTACACTCTCACTAGAGGTGAACCGGCAAACCATATTTTGCGTCTTAAAAACAAATCAACTTTATTCAACATGCAGCGGAAAATCAAAAGGGTTCGTAACATCAATGAAACGACATATGTATACATTTAATATAAAAACAGCAGACATCCCTCCCCGAGTGCTACGTATCAGAGCGACGACACCACACTAATGAAGAGTTATAGTCTTCATTCGAGATCACCTGCACGTTACCAACATAGGGGTAACATTCAAATAGAAGGGGTGAGATATCACACTATCTAATGAATCGTATGAAAACCAGTATATACTTAGGTCGTGGCATCAAAATTATCACGACACGACAATCACGTCACGACAGTCAATATTATCTCAATCAGTGTCATCAACAAAGTCAACAACGCAACAACAGCGACAACAACAACAACAATAGCCACACCAACGACAATAACGACAACATATAGCAACAACAGCAACAACACACAACAACGACAATAACATCAATTACAATCACCAATAATCATCACCCATAAACGTCACCAATAATCATCACCAAAAGTCATCACCTAAATCATGTGTAAATGAATGAATGCAACCCACACCAACGGGCATATGCATGTGGTACCAAATCACCGAAAGTTTTGCCTATAAATAGAGGCGTCACCAAAATTGAGAGCTTTCACACCCAGCTCCAAGACCAAAGGCCTTCACCGAAATAAATGCGTATGCTATATGCGACACCATGAATGCACACAGACAATCATCAAAAATTAGTCACAATGTGACACACCAAAAATAATCACCGAATATCACCAAAATTGGGCTTTCACACCTACCCCAACGACACCGAGACACCAAACTACCCGAAACAACGGAACACCAAGATTTGGAACCTTCACGCCTAGCTCCAACAGCACCAAGACACCGAGATGACAACAATTTTTCCAAAACATTTGAGACGCGGTGATTTTTTCCAACACTGGAGACAACGACAATTTTCCAAAATATTTGGGACGACGACAATTTTCTTTTTCAAAACAGCAACATTTAACGGCTAAGCCAACGGCTAACAATTTCCAGAAAAATAGATTACTTTGCCTCAAATTAGAATATTCAGCTAGGCCTCTGAATAAGCTTTCCAAAACATTTTGAAACGTCTCAATCGGACTCCCGAGTCAAAAGATATGGCGGAAACAAAATAGTTCGAAGTTGCTGAAAATCAGCAGGAAACGGTGCCCATGGCGCCCAGGATGGCGCCCAGCGCCGGCGAACAACAGGATGGCGCCCATGGCGCCCAGGGACCCCCAAAACCCATTTTTTCACGAATTAAAACCCCAAAACTGATTTCCAATCGTTAACAAATATTCTCAAACATCAACAAATATTCTCAAACATCAATAATTGATTTTCAAATGTCAATAATAGATTCTAAACACCAATAAATGGATTCAATCATCAACGATTAGATTCAATCAACAATTAAAGTTTCCAACACCAATTCAATTTCTTATGATCATGGCAAGGCACAATAACGATTTCTAGGGTATATGAACATCAATTACACAAACATGATTACTCAACAAGGTATCGTAACATATGATCACACAAACATAATTCAACAAACAACATAACATATATAGTCACACATATAATGATTCATCAAACAACACAAGCATACGGTCACACATATAGCAATTCATCAAACAACACAAGTATATGGTCACACATGTGATACATCATCAAACCCTAACCCCCATACATACAACAATTCATAGAACCCATTAGATAGATAGAATCCCACCCTTACCTTAGCCTTAGAAGACCACAAACCCTAGCTTCTTCTCTCTCCTCTTGAGCGCCACTTCTTTCTCTCTTTTCCTCTTGGTTCACGCTTTCTCTCTTTCTTTTCCTCTTATGCTAGCGCCGCCCCCTCCTAGCCCTCTCTTCTCAACTTTGGTTTTTCTTCTAAATGAATAAAACCCCAACCTACTCCCTTATATAAACTCATTAATCCTATGGGCTTTTTATTTAACTTATGCGACTAATCAAGGCCCTTTCCTCTTAACACCTCTCCTTTACTAACCCCAACAATAATAATAGGTCCACGTACTCTATTATATTTTATTCTATTTATTTTCTACCAAATAATTCCTAATAATTAATTAAACAAATAATCAATTATTTTTGGGGCGTTACAAAATCCATCTAAGGAGTCGAGGCTTAGACTCGCCCTTGGTTTGCAGATATTTTATTGCAGCATGGTCAGTGAAAACAATCACTTTAGATCCAACCAAATAGGAACGAAATTTTTCCAAAGCAAATACTATGGCTAGTAATTCTTTTTCAGTTGTTGCATAATTCACTTAATTCTCATTTAAAACCGTGCTAGCATAATATATGGCATGAAAAAATTTCTCTGATCTCTGCCCCAGCACAGCACCCACTGCATAGTCACTAGCATCATACATAAGCTCAAAGGGAATATCTCAATTAGGGGCTACAATGACTGGAGCAGAGATAAGTTTTTCCTTCAATATATTAAAAGCACAAAGACATTCATTATCAAAAACAAATTCGGTCTCCTTAACAAGTAGATTGCATAAAGGTTTTGCATTCTTCGAGAAGTCTTTTATGAAACGTCGATAAAACCCGGCGTGTCCTAAAAAACTTCTCACTCCTTTTACATTCAGAGGAGGAGGTAACTTTTCTATTACTTCAATTTTTGCTTGGTCAACCTCAATACCTTTTGCAGAGATTTTATGGCCAAGAACAATACATTCTTGAACCATAAAGTGACACTTGTCCCAATTCAAAACTAAATTGGTTTCAATGCATCTCTTCAAGACAACATCAAGATTAGACAAACAAGAATCATAGCAAGGTACAAAAACAGAAATGTCATCCATAAATACCTCAATAGCATTTTCCATCATATCAGAGAATATAGAAAGCATGCACCTTTGAAAAGTTGCAGGAGCATTACATAAACCGAAGGGCATCCTCCGATATGCAAACACACCAAAAGGACATGTAAAAAAGGTCTTCTCTTGATCTTCAGGATCAACTGCTATTTGGTTGTACCCAGAGTATCCATCCAGGAAGTAATAAAAAGCTTGTCCAGCTAACCTCTCCAGCATCTGATCCATGAATGGTAATGGGAAGTGGTCCTTCCGAGTGGCTTGGTTTAGCCTCCGGTAGTCAATGAACATCCTCCAGCCCGTGACTGTGCGAGTAGGAATTAGCTCATTCCTCTCATTTCTGACAACGGTCATACCACCCTTCTTGGGAACCACATGAACCGGATTCACCCACGAGCTATCTGAAATGGGATAAATCATCCCGGCATCTAAGAGCTTCAAGACTTCCTTCCTCACCACATCTTTCATGGTAGGATTTAATCTTCACTGTGGTTGAATCACCGGTTTGAATTCTTCCTCGAGCTTGATCTTATGCATGCAAAAGGCCGGACTAATCCCCTTAAGGTCGGAGATAGTCCAACCTAAAGCAGTTTTGTTACTTCTTAGCACCCTCATCAGTTTTTCCTCTTCCAACTTGGTCAAAGAACTACTAATGATAGTTGGATATCGATCATCATTCCCAAGGAAGACATACTTCAAATGAAAGGGGAGTTGTTTCAATTCTGGCGTTCTTTTTTCTGGACTCTCCCCCATATTCAACTCTTCTTTTTTCTTGAAAACTCTCTACTTGGGAAGCTTCAAATTGTAGAATACAGTCTTCTGTTTCACTGCCCAAGTTTTCATCTAATTCCTCAATAGAGTTCACAATTACCTTCTCTAATGGAGGAGAGGGTAAATCATGTCTAAATGTTTCTTGTACCGAGTTTTCAATCACATCCACCCTAAAACATTGCCCATTGTCATCCGGAGGGCGCATAGCTTCAAAAACATTAAAAGTCACCTTCTCATCTTGGAACCTTAAAGTTAGCTTACCCTGTTGCACGTCTATCAAGGCTCACCCAGTGGCTAAAAATGGTCTACCAAGGAGAAGTGGTACCTCTGCATCTTCCTCCATGTCAAGAATCACAAAATCAACAGGAGATAGAAATTTGTCAACTCTTACCAAAACATCTTCTAAGACTCCATAAGGGTGCTTTATAGATCTATCAGCAAGTTGCAAAGACATCCTAGTTGGTTTCACCTCACCTCCTCCAAGCTTCTTCAACATGGACAAGGGCATCAAATTAATGCTTGCTCCCAAATCACAAAGAGCCTTGCCGATTGTTAAGTTACCAATTGTGCAAGGTATGGTGAAACTTCCGGGATCTTTCAACTTTGGAGGAAGTTTTCTTTGAATAATGGCACTACACTCTTCGGTTAGAGCTACTGTTTCATATTCTTTGAATCTCCTCTTCTTGGTCAACAATTCCATCATAAATTTTGCATAAGCGGGCATTTGCTCTAACGCTTCTGCAAAAGGAATGTTGATTTGGAGACGAGAAAATTCTCCATGAATTTAGTGAATTGATCCTCTTTCTCTTTCTTCTTATTCAAATTTGGTTAGGGCAGCTTCACATAAGGTGGGCTCACTTGAGTCTTCTCTCCCATCTCACTTTTATGTTTTTCACTCTTTTTTTCTTTTTCTATTTCACTCAACTCATTTTCAACTTCTTCATATTTTTTGTTCAACTCCTCACTCAACACCTCATTTTCACTACTTTTCTCTCTAGGCTTGGGTTTGGTCACTTCAGCGGGGTTCAACTCCTTACTACTTCTCAATGAAATAGCTTTGCAACTTTCATTCTTAGGGTTATCAATAGTACTAGCAGGAAAGCCACTATTAGATGTTTCAGCAAGCTGCTTCGACAACTGACCAATTTGAATCTCCAAGTTCTTTATTGAAGCTTCATGGTTTTTCTCCATATTTTTCATAGCTTGCTCTTGAGATTGGAAAGTGTTCATGGTCATTTGCATGAATTGGGTCAGAGCATCTTCCAAATGAGAAGGGTGCTTTTGTTGTTGAGCAAGTGTTTGAGACTGTTGTTGACTTGAACCTGAGGCATCATTATTTCTCCAAGAGAAGTTGGGATGATTCTTCCACCCAGGATTATAGGTGTTAGAATACGGGTTCCCACCTTGTTTCTGAAACTTTTCCATATAACTGGCCTGCTCAATAGCTTCTCCATGAGTTGCACAATCACCCTCATGGGCTTCTCTACCACAATAGTTGCACCTACCAGCTTGCACTTCTTGAGCAGTTGCTTGAGTTTTAGAACCAACTTCACAAGCAGCAGTTAATTGTTTAGTAAGAGATTCAATTTGAAGAGACATTAGCTTTTGTTGAGCCAACACCGCACTGTTAGAGTCCAACTCCAACATACCCTTTTTAACTACAGCTCTTCAGTCATTTTGAATTCTGTACTCATTTGAAGCCATATCCTCCACCAACTGTTTTGCTTCCTCCCAGGTTTTAGTACCTAAAGGCCCTCCTGCTGAGGCATATAACATCATCATTGTCTGAGTCCGCAAACCATGACAGAAGGTTTGCAACTATAGAAAATCATCAATACCATGGCCTGGACATTTTTTAACAACAATTTGAATCTTTCTCATGAATCATATAGAGATTCTGCATCCCCTTGCTCAAAGTTTGAGATTTCAGCCCGTTTCTTGATGAACTTTGAAATCGGGAAAAACGTTTCCAATAATTTGCTTTCTAGGTCACCCCAATTATTAACAGTTCCTGCTGGGATAGTGTTGAGCCAATCCTTGGCCCTACCAATTAAGGTATATGGAAATAGGCGCAACTTCTTGGCATCCTCACTGACTCCCTCAGGATTTGTGATTCCACAAATTTCATAGAATTGAAACAAATGTTGGTTGGGGTCTTCAGTATCTGACCCCGAAAATTGCTCTGATTTCAAGGCATTAAGAATAGAAGACTTGATCTCAAATGCTACAGCTCCCACAGGTTGGAAGGTGTAAGCTTGGACACCTTGATTTCTCCTCCCAAAATCGCTTAGAATGTGCCTTGGGGGTGGTGGTGGATTGTCTCCCATGACTTGAGTCACAGTTGGTGGCACAGAAGACTCTCCAGTTGTTGCTCTTCGCTCTCTTTGTTTCCTTAACTTGGTTTGCTTTCTATTAGCTCTAACACTTTTCTCAATCTCCGGGTTTAAGAGTAAATCTTTAGGATCTACTGTTCCACGCATACACTGAGAAATCGGGAAACTCGAACAAGTGTCAAAGCAAATGTGTAATAAAATATAAAAAGAAAACGGAAAAATAAAACTAAAAACAAATTAAAGTATGTACAGGTTCGAATTAGTAGTTGCCTTCGAATTTACTGGTAAATGTAATTTCAATCCCCGGCAACGACGCCAAAAACTTGTTAAGATTTCGGCAAGTGTACCGAATCGTTGCAAGTAATAATAAAATAGTAAGAACCCCTAATCGTATCCACAGGTATTGAGAGTTATTATCCACTAAGCAAGTTTGGTAATTCTTAGTTATAAAGTGATTGAATATTTGGTAATTTAAGTGACCGAAAACAGATTATTTGTGAATACAATTCGAGAGTAAAAGTGGTTAGGAATCGAATCCTCTCCCCTACACTATCATGCACTATACCATGGATCAGTTTCAATGTAATTACCCATTTAAAAGATTCTATTCATGAGTTGTTAAAGGTTTAGGACAATCCCTTGCCTCAAAACCCCTTTTATCTAATGGGAACCCTAACTCCTTAAGTGTATCACCACTAAACAAAGCATTAAACACGGAGAATTAACGAATCCATGAGAGCAATTTCATATTCCTATAATCATCACACTCATGACCTTAAACCCCAATATCCGACAAACATAACTCATCTCCCAATGGTGAACGTAACCCTATTCATTACAACAACAATAATTATTGTAAACCAATAAGAACGGAGGTAAATGCAATTTTTAAAAGGATAACTAAATTGTATTGATCATAACAATGGAATCACATGATAGTTTTGGAGAGATTCATCTCTTCCCAACCCTAAGAGAATTAGCTACTCATGTTTAAAGTATTGAAAGATAAGAAAAAAGAGAAGTTACACAAAGAGGAGTACATTGGATCCTTCAATTCCTTGTTCCCAAGTGTAGAGAAGCTCCCCAATCATGCTCTTTTTCGCAGCTCCAAAACCCTATGTTCGCATCCAAGCGGCTTCCCCCAAAAATTCTGATTTTTCACTTAAAATGCTGTCAATTCTGCAGTCCATCGCGACGCGAGGCGACTCAGTCGCGACGTGAAGGTACAGAATTTTGCCTGGGTCGCAACGTGGATGTGTCTAGTCGCGACACGAAACTGCACAGATTTTCTTCTTCTTTTCTCTGCTGCGTCACTAGGCAAGCTGCCTGGTTCGCTAGTTGACGAAACATCAAATTGAAGGTTTTCTCTTACAATAAACACTTGAATCCTTCCCCATTACATCACCTTTCCTTCGCAGTTTTTGTCACCCATCCAATGTGAACACAAGAATCCTTCCCCATTATAACTTGTTCCCAATCGTGAGGGATATAAGAACCGGATATGCAACAGTGTAAAAAACAATGCTTCACAACACATTAGATCATCATATATCAGTGTGAACACAACCATGCAAACAAGTTTCTTGTTTTCTTTCAAGTAAGTAACACCCATACTTGCATTCACACAACACAGTAAACCAGGCTGTCCATATTAATTCATAGAGAGATGCAGGACAAAACCAGGCTGTCACTTTAATTTTATGTTCACACAAACACAGTAAACAAAAATCGATTGTAGAAAAATTGACACAAGAGGGAGACATTGAGATATGAAACAAATATCGAGAGAGAGAGAGAGGGAACAGGATCCTCTCCTGTCACCTCTCTCTATCTCTCTCTTCTTGCATTTTTTTTATTTTTTTAATATAAAATAATTCAATGGTTGAGATTGAGTATGATGATGATCCAATGGAGGGTGTTTGGGGTGACTGGAGTGACAGGAGAGGATCCTGACTGGAGAGGATCCGGATCCAAGGGGGAATTGAGAAGAAAACGCATACTTGAGGATCAAAGCAAGACAGAAGTTGCAGAGAGGTTTGTATGTTCATCTTCTCCATTTTGCTAACCTTGAAACTATTTTACATTACAAGTGAAGAAGAAAGCGAAGAAGATGAAGGAACCGAAAATCAGGTTTGTATGTTCATCTTCTCCATTTTGCTAACCTTGAAACTATTTTACATTACAAACCATTTGGTGACTTTGTTTCACAATTATTTTTGTTCCAGATTTCCAATTAACCCAAAAAACCCACATATTCCCTAAAATTCACAGTTAACCTCAAAGGAAACGAAGAAGAAAGGGAGTCCAAGGAAGAAGAAGAATGAAGAAGAAAGGGAACACCCACATACTGCAAACAACGAGACAATCTCCTCCACTTTGAGGATTTTGTTAAGTAAAGCACTGGGTTTCTTTCAAATCTACTATCTCTTCTACTTTGTTGGAACATGTTATGTCACAGCCTCACAGGTGATTTACTCCACATTTGATGGTGGAGTTTTTTATATCATTCATAGTTCCCCTGTTGAAGCACTAGAAGTAGATGCAGTTATGGCCTTTCCAGAGATATGTTGTAGTTTTAAGGTTTGTATGCTTTTGGTCTTCTTAAATTTTTTATTACTTAATTATATAAGGGAACCAGTTGTCTTAATTTTTAGGCTAAAGTGCTCCCGGGGTCCCTTATCTTTATTTAAAGTAACGAATTAGTCCTTTATGTTTTTTTTGTCCCAAATAAGTCCTTTATCTTTCAAATTTTTGACACATAAATCCTTTTCCGTTAACAGTGCTGATTTATGTGTCAAAAAAAAGGATTTATGTGTTAAAATTTTGAAACATAAAGGACTGATTTGGGACAGAAAAGGATTTATGTGTCAAAAATTTAAAACATAAAGGACTGATTTGGGACAAAAAAAAGATAAAGGACCAAATCGTTACTTTAAATAAAGATAAGGGACCCCGGGAGCACTTTAGCCTAATTTTTATATTACTTAATTGGTGAACATTGGGTTCATTGCTTTCAACTATATCATATCATTAACACACTGTGTTGAGAAAGAAAAAATAAAAAGTTTGTAGTAATTGGATATATGAGGGTGCTTTGTAAAAAGAGGATAATCGTTACATATGACTTTTCCAACCAAAGTTCTGTTATGAATTAATATTGGTTTCAATTGGTTATATGGGGTCCTATGGTTTGTGTTTCTTACCCATACATCTTCAGAAACTTATGACTATTCCAAATTAAAGTTCTGTTATGATCAAGGCCGGTCCTAATAAAAGTTGGATAGTTAGTGAACTAATTGGAATACAAAGCAAAATATGAAGGCTTCCTTATTATCAACTTCCCAAGGCTTAGCTTCCATAAAAGAGGCTGCTTCGTATTTTGCTCTCTTTTGTATTAAACTTGCTATAGATCAGTATTTAATCAAAACTCGCCAGCACAAGAAGTTTACAATTCGTCACAGGCCAGCTCAACATAGTAGTTGCTTCTCTGACTTAGGCTTTTCCATCTCAGGTTCTTTGAATTGTATGACAAAGTCAAATCTTGGATCAATTTTCTTTGTCGCAACCACCTTTGGTCATGTCCATTTATAGCAAGTTTCTACCGCACACTGACTCAACTGAAATTAATAGCTACTATAATTTGCTTCAGTCATGTTTGAAATTATTGGAATACATTATACTTTATGGCACAAATTCCTTTTATTGTACATGTAAAAAAAATGATTATATAGGATATTTATTTCATGGTACCTTCTAAGGTTCCTCTTGGTGAATCATTCAAAGATACATACATCAACATAGAGCATTAAAGGAGAATCGATGTAAATTAATATCAGTTTACTAATATTCATTCTATAATCCTTGATCCCAAATATGTGATCAAGGATTTAATTAGGTGTGATTCGGTTTATTAGGATATTCTATTTTTATTCCTTTATTCCTAAGTAAACTTTTATTACCATTAGTGCCCAACACAGTGTCCATGTAAATTAAGTATGAATGAGTAGTAGGGTAGTTTAGGATATCATACTCTAGTTTTTCTATGGATTCCTTTGAAACTCTAAATTTAATAATTTGGGGCTTTTTGTTCAATTGTTGTGTTTATCGTTAATATGACCTTAAGTAGATTTGTGGATGGCTGAAACTGTTTTTGTTGGTGGTTAGATGCTATGGAAAGCAATTTGATGGCTCCTCTTGAAGGCCTTGGAAGAGATTAGTTCCCTTCTTCATAGTTGTAAGTAGCTAATTTACAACGTGGCATTGTTTTTTTTATATCATTTTTATGGGAGAAGCAATAAATTTCTTAAATAAATTTTGTCTACAAATGAGTTGAAACCTTGTTTCTATTTTATGTGTTCCAATTGTTGTTATGGTTGCTATTGTTGTTATGGATGTTGTTGTGGTTGTTGTTGAATACCGTTTGCTGCAATGAAGAGATAATGCAGCCTATGAGCTAAATGTTCATAGTCCTTGTGTTTGCCGTTTGCTGCAACAAAGAGAGAATGCAGCCTGTGAGTGAAATGCTCATACCCTTTTAGATTACTGTTACGTGAAAACGTAGATAGTGCAAGTATACACTGTCAACAAGTAATATAGAGTAAGTGAGATCGTTCCCACGAGGAATTATGCTAAATAACGAGAGTTTAATTTGATTAACAATTTAGTGAGGAAAGTAAATGACACACAAGTTTTGGGCAACATAAACAGTAGTAAAAAGTAAAGGGTAATGGAAATCAGTGATGAGAACAAGTCAAGATGCATTCACTTCAGTAGCTTCATTAAAATGTGATTAAGGGTATGTTCAATACTGCAGCATTAGGTGCTGCAGCAATAAGACGTTATTCTCTCGAATACTTCACACTAGGTTTCCTTGCAAGAGTTTATCTCTAAACCCTAAAGAAGTACCTCCTAGGCTGCTTGAGCACCGGCAGTGTTCACCTTATGGGTTATGCCCTCCTATCTCTAGGGTTAAGCAAGGAACATCAAGATCTCTCGTTAATGTTCACTACCCATATTACCTTGTGAGATAAATTTACAAACCATCTCTGAATTTATAAATGCTATTTAGAATAGGCGGACCATTCCTACTCTAAAATGGAAATATTTTCACACACAAGATAAAATGCATAACATTGAACATACTTCATTAATCACATAGTAATTTAGCTACATCAGATCCAGCATCTCAACTATGAGTATTTAGCTCATATTGAGCTTGCAAAACATGGAAAATAACTTAAACAAAATAGTAGAAGTCATATTACAAATTTCAAGGTAAGAAATGATACTACTAAGAGAGAACAGTAGGAGAGATCCAAGGATGACAATGGAGGACTGATCCAGCTTGTCCAAGTAGAATCCACCGAGAAAAATGTAACTCCAGTGATGCTGCAGCAAGAGTCTCAGCAATGGAAGTGTTTGGTAGTGAAGGGTGAGCTTTTGCACGCAAGAGGAGCTATCTCTAAACTTCCCCTGACGGCAGAGCATGCTAATGAAGAAAGGGAAATGTCCTTATATAGTGTCTCCTTGCACACAACCCTAAAATGATGTCCTTTTTGGGCAAATGCGTCCTAGGTTAAAGGGCAATTGTGGGAAACCCACATTAGGTCATATCTTTCCGTGCCATACAGCTCTGACACCTGTCCTTGCCTTGATTTCCGTGTTTTCCGCACTCCCCTTGAGCTTTCTCTCTCATCTTCCGCATTTCCACTATTGTGCACGCACCTGTTGCTGCAGCACTTACACAAGACACAATTAAATGCACAAAGGGCATCAAAATGCCCAATTAAAACCAAATCATTCCTGCACCAATATTTCTAACTAAAACACTTATTTACACACTAATTAACACAATAAGTTTATTAAATCTCCTAAAATCAAGCGTAGAAAGCAAGTAGTAACCATCATAAAAGATGGTTATCACACCCCCAAACTTGAACCGTTGCTTGTCCTCAAGCAATGACACTTGACACATGCAAGCACAACTGTTAATAAGCAATCACAACCAATGAATCAATTCAAATATGAAGCATAGAGAAGAATCAAGCTGAGCATCAACTTTCAGACTATCACTCAATTGCAACCCTTCTGAATAATGAGTTCCCTAGCCTATTCCTGCTCAAAAGTGTGTGTGTGTGTGTGTGACACTTAACTTAGTTCAGAACAGAGCAAGGTTCAAGATTTCACTTAGCTAAGACATAGAGAGGTTTTCTTTTGGGAAAGCTAAAATTTTTTTCAAAAAGAAGGACAGACTAACAATTCATGCTCAGAAAGGGGGGTTGAGCTTGATTAAGGGCTTTGATGCAGCAATCCAGAACTTTTAAGGCAGTGCACTTATTCATTCCTAACATTAACATTGCTGCAACATCAGTTGCTGCAGCATTACAAACTCAGAATTGTACTTTGTTCAGACTTTTGACTTGATTTTGTACTGCAATGCCTTTATTTCCATTTCTCTTCTGAATAGCATTTTTGCGTTTTTTTTTGCACAATAGGCAATTGCAGCACATTACATATTTACAGATTTTGATGCTTTGCATCCTCATTCAGATTCAAATTTACATGTCCTAAAACTATGTGCACATAACTCAGCATTGCTGCAGCAGGGGTTGCTGCAGCACTGCATTCCTTCATGCTTTACCTTAATATATCTCAGAGAACCCCCAAACTTAGTTTCTTATGCTGCCCTAAGTTTTTAGTAGAAATTTAGCAATTCCCTAGGTCTACCAACACTAGCCTAGTTTCAGACCATCTTTAATTCACTAAGTTCCTACCTAAGTTCAAGTTTAAGTGTAGGAGCAGAAACAGAATAGTTCACTCATCAAACAGGGGTGTAATCACTCATTTCTCACCATCACTAAGTTTTTGCTCAACTCTACTTCTATTTTTTTTTTAAATTCACTAATTTGATTGCAAATAACAGAGCACAAGACCTATGTATAGCTCCCCCCACACTTAAAACTGTGCAGTGTCCTCACTGCATAAAGACAAAGGGGCAAGCTACAGAACAGCAAAAGCAGAAGCAACTACTAACAACACAACTGTTGAGTGCTAACACAGGCAAGGCTCTCAACAGGTTTATTCAAACACTTAAACCAGAATCAGCAACAACAGTTGCTGCAGCAGTAGAAGCAGTGCTGCAGCATCACCTGCAGTCACACCCTCAAACTTCCAATTGCCAGAACTATTTTCCTGCAAAACAAACACAAGAACAAACAACAACACTGGTTTATTAGATTAAAAACCCTGGGCTGCCTCCCAGTAGCGCTTGGTTTAAGAGTCCTCAGCCAGACTAGCCTCTAATGCTAGAGGTTTTGTAATTCTGTGGTGACTTTGTCCCTCACCACATGTGCTCCACGGTACTGTTTCACCCTCTTACCATCAATTTTGCATGTGGACCCAATCAGCTCTCTTCTTTGAATTTTCTCAGATGCTGCAGCAATAGGTGCTGCAACATTCACTTGCTCAACAGATGCTGTTGCATTAAATCTCAGAATCTGATTCTCTTCATCTTGTGGTTCTGGCTGAGGTGGTGGTTCTGGTTGAGGTGGGAGCTGGGTGGGTTCTAGTTGCTGGGGTTCAACATTCCCATCAGTTTCTTTGACAACAACATCATCATGTAACCTACTTACTTCCACAAGGTCTTCTTTTTCTGATTCATCAAGAGCTTTAACCAAATGGTCACTTTGCTTATGGAAGTGCTTTTGAACTACAGAGTCAAGAGATACAACAAAGGAACATTCATCGGTTCCTTTATCAGGAAACTTGAGGGCATTCATCACATTGAACTTGATCTCTTGGTCATTAACTCTCATAGTCAATTCCCCTTTTTGCACATCAATTAGAGTCTTCCCAGTAGCCAAGAAAGGTCTTCCAAGAATTATAGGCACCTCCTTATCTGCATCAAAATCTAAAATCACAAAGTCAGCAGGAAATACAAATTTATCAACCTTTATCAGAACATCTTCAATGATTCCCTCAGGATAGGCAATAGATCTATCTGCAAGTTGAAGAGTGACAGTGGTAGGCCTAGCACTTCCAATACCAAGCTGTGTAAATATGGATTTGGGCATCAAATTGATGCTTACCCCCAAATCACACAGTGCACGACCAGAATAGGATCCACCAATAGAACATGGTATGGTGAAACGGCCAGGGTCCTCCAATTTTCTTGGGAGCTTGCTCTGCATGATCATGCTATACTCTTCTGTCATTGCTACTGTCTCAAACTCTCCCAGTCTCCTCCTCTTGGTGAGCACTTCCTTCATGAACTTTGCATAATTGGGAATTTGTTGAAGTGCTTCCACCAAAGGGACATTGATGTGTAGTTGTTTCAGTACCTCTAAGAATTTACCAAATTGTTTGTTCTCCCGAGCCTTCTTCAACATTTGGGGAAAGGGAGGAGGAGGGTACTCTTGAACAAACTTAGGTGATGGCACAGGTGTTGCACCAGATGCTGCAGCATCAACTGCTGTCGCATCTGTTTTACTCTTTTTTTCATTTTTTTCAGAATCTTTTTCTTTTCTTTTGTCACCACCACCTGTAGTAAGTGATGGCCCATTCAAATCCTTCCCACTCCTCAGAGATATAGCCTTGCATGTCTCCTTCCCTTTAGAAGATGAAGCTTCAGTGGTGGATGGCAAAGATCCACTTTGTCTTTGGGTTAGAGCAGTAGCTATCTGACCAATTTGGTTCTCCAAGTTCTTGATTGCAGCCCCTTGAATCTGATATTGAGTCTTTGTTTCATTCATGAAAGCTTTCAACATAGCCTCCATTGAGTTATCAGATGCAGGAGCAGATTGCTTTGCTTGAGCAGGGAATCCTGGTGGCACAGCAGGTGCTGGAGTAGTTGCTGCAGCAGGTGCTGTTGTAGCATTGTTGCTCCATCTGAAATTTGGATGATCTTGCCACCCAGGATTGTAGGTATTTGAGTATGAATTATTACCCTTGTTGTACCCAACATAGTTGACTGAGATAGGATTCCCAGGACACTCCTCATAAAGATGACCTCCTCCACAATAAACACAACTAGGAGAGGAACCACATGGAGCTGGTTCAATTGCTGCTACAGTTGCTATAGTTGCTGCAGCATGTGTTGTAACACCCCTTTTCTACCCAATAGATTTATTTAGAATTATCAGAGTTTTTCGCGCCAAAGAAGTGTTACATTTGTTAACAACATGAAATCCGAGTTTTTAAATATAAAACAACTTCATTAAAACATGCAGCGGAGTCAAAACATGAGTCTTTAGTACAAGGTTTAAAGTAACCAAAACGTTAAACAACGACTTTCCCCGAGTGTTACTTATCAGAGCAGACACCGACCCGACTACGTGAAGGTAAACTGCCTTCACTCGAACTCACCTGTAAACATACCACAGAAAGGGGTGAGATATCTCACACATAATAGGGATAAATGATAGGGAATATGTTAGAACATAACACCTAAGGCTACCACATCAATCACACATCAAGGGTAAAATAGTCATTTCAACATCAGGGGCATAACAGCCAAATTCATCATCAACGGCATCGTTCACAACATAAACAACATCAAGCGCAACATAAAAGACATCAATCAACATATGACAACGTCAGGGGTAAATCAGTCATTCTCAATCACACGACTCCACTCATTCAATGATGCAACATGAATGCGACTCAACAGAGGGCCAACTACCCTATAATGCATGTGGTACCAATACAACCTCCTTAAAACATGGGTCGAAGCCCCAACCTCCTTAAAACATGGGCCGAAGCCCCAACCTCCTTAAACATCATGCAAATGAAGTGCATGCAACACCATGCTAATGCACCAAAACACAACCAGCAACAACCGCCTTAAACATCATATCAACATCAAATAACACTAACAACATCGTACGGGCACAACCTCCTATTACTCTAGGCCGAAGCCTCAACCTCCTTTAAATTCTAAGTACAACCTCCTATCGCTCGACAACCTCCTTTAAATGAAAAACCTAAGACAACCACCCTTTTATGATTCGGAAGGACCACCTCCTTTAACGACACCAAAACCACCGCCTTTAATGACACCAAAAACAACCACCGGTAACAACTTCAAAAACAACCACCTTTAATGACTCCAAACGACACCAGGGGCGTCAACACATCAAGAAAATACCAGGGACATCACTATTTCAAAAGGGAAATTTTACCAAAGTGCCGGAGGCACGACAAGGTTTTCCAAAACAACGACATACACTAGTTCAATAAACCCTCAGAAATTTTCCAGAAAAATAGTACTTTCTACCCAAAAAATAGAATATCCAGGTGGGCACCTGAATGAGCTTCAAAACGCATTTTGAACCGTCAAATTTGGACATCCGAGACAAAAGTTACGACAAAAACAGTTTAGGGACATCAAAAATATTTTTCAGCCACACCCACGGGTTTGGCGCCCATGTATGCGCCTAGGGCTAGGGCACACTACAAAAATCCGATTTTTACCAAATTAAATCCCCAAATTAATTCCCAAAATCAGAATCATCAATATAAATCAAATCAATCATGATCACCAACCATTAATAACTCATATATCATATCCCAAACAATAAGGCATCACAGATTCAACTAGATATATATATTTGCACACCAAATCACATGAGATCACACAAATAAATCAAAGATCCAATTAAATCAAGGGAATCATCAAGAACATATAATCTCACATAAATATCTAATCTCAAGAGATCACACAAATAAATCAAAGATCCAATTAAATCAATGGAATCATAAAGAACATATAATCTCATATGAACACATAGCGAGTCAACTATCTTGGACCTTATTAACTTAAACATGCAAGCATGTGATCAACATATCTTCACTCATCATCATGCGAACCAGCAAGGCATACAATACATGCATCTTTTCAATTCTCAAATCAATATAATCTTATTTAATCATGAATGGTCACTAATTTTACCAATTAAACATCAATTAATCACATACTCAAACACATGGCATGCAATTCATACTTTCAACAATTAAAACATCATTCATGCGATTTCAATCATAGAATTCCCAATTCAACACCATGATCATCACATATACACATATATATTTCGAATTTCAGTAAACAATTATCACACGAAACAACATGTTCATCATCAATCTCATCATAATTCGCATGGACATAACAAGGCATCACAAATATTTTCAATTATATGAATCACATCAAACCAAGCATACCAATGGCAACTTAGTGCCTATCCCCATAAACCCCATCACATAAACCCATTAGGCTAGAGAATCCCCCCTTACCTGAAAATTGATGAACACTTGATCCTATGGTTTTGCAAGCCACCCACGAAACAGCCGCAACCTTCCTCCCCTTTTCTTCTTGAGATTGCGCAAGACCCTTCCTCTTTTCTCCTTGGCCTTCACGTTTTTCTTCTCTCTTTTCTTTCCTCCAAGCCGTAGCCCTTTCTCTCTCTCTCTCTCTCTCTCAAGTCGCCTTGCTCTCTTATTTTTCTAAGGAAAACGTGAATGCCAAGCCCTAAGGTGAAACCCTTCTCATATGTGCATAGCCAATTGGATCATGGATCATGGGCTTCACTTAAGCCCTAATTACTAATGTCACCACTCCCTAATGATAAAAAGGCACCTAATTATATAAAACTCTAATTTAATTATTATTCTCACCACATCATCCTATTTAATTAATTAATTCTACCACCTAAACCTCATTTAATTAATTAAATAAACAACCTAATATTTTTGGGCTGTTACAACTCTCCCCCACTTAAAAGAATTTTCGTCCTCAAAAATCTAACCAATATGAATATAGTAATGCTCTAACCAGTTCCTACCCAAAGGTTACCTCTAATCCACCCAACGGCAAACCAATAAAATTCACAACAAAGTCCCTGTCGAAGATCGACAAGGGACACAGAGAACACACATCAGAACACAATACATCACACAATACCAGTAGGGAATCTCCCCCACTAGTTCACTTACCATCAGCAGCTTCTGTTTACCTGTACCTGCAGGAACATCACTACAACACAACCAATGGTTAGGACTAGAAGACAACAGTTGGTCGTACACCGACTCGACGACTTGGCCGGACGGACCAACCATTGCTCTGATACCACTAATGTAACACCCCTTTTCTACCCAATAGATTTATTTAGAATTATCAGAGTTTTTCGCGCCAAAGAAGTGTTACATTTGTTAACAACATGAAATCCGAGTTTTTAAATATAAAACAACTTCATTAAAACATGCAGCGAAGTCAAAACATGAGTCTTTAGTACAAGGTTTAAAGTAACCAAAACGTTAAACAACGACTTTCCCCGAGTGTTACTTATCAGAGCAGACACCGACCCGACTACGTGAAGGTAAACTGCCTTCACTCGAACTCACCTGTAAACATACCACAGAAAGGGGTGAGATATCTCACACATAATAGGGATAAATGATAGGGAATATGTTAGAACATAACACCTAAGGCTACCACATCAATCACACATCAAGGGTAAAATAGTCATTTCAACATCAGGGGCATAACAGCCAAATTCATCATCAACGGCATCGTTCACAACATAAACAACATCAAGCGCAACATAAAAGACATCAATCAACATATGACAACGTCAGGGGTAAATCAGTCATTCTCAATCACACGACTCCACTCATTCAATGATGCAACATGAATGCGACTCAACAGAGGGCCAACTACCCTATAATGCATGTGGTACCAATACAACCTCCTTAAAACATGGGTCGAAGCCCCAACCTCCTTAAAACATGGGCCGAAGCCCCAACCTCCTTAAACATCATGCAAATGAAGTGCATGCAACACCATGCTAATGCACCAAAACACAACCAGCAACAACCGCCTTAAACATCATATCAACATCAAATAACACTAACAACATCGTACGGGCACAACCTCCTATTACTCTAGGCCGAAGCCTCAACCTCCTTTAAATTCTAAGTACAACCTCCTATCGCTCGACAACCTCCTTTAAATGAAAAACCTAAGACAACCACCCTTTTATGATTCGGAAGGACCACCTCCTTTAACGACACCAAAACCACCGCCTTTAATGACACCAAAAACAACCACCGGTAACAACTTCAAAAACAACCACCTTTAATGACTCCAAACGACACCAGGGGCGTCAACACATCAAGAAAATACCAGGGACATCACTATTTCAAAAGGGCAATTTTACCAAAGTGCCGGAGGCACGACAAGGTTTTCCAAAACAACGACATACACTAGTTCAATAAACCCTCAGAAATTTTCCAGAAAAATAGTACTTTCTACCCAAAAAATAGAATATCCAGGTGGGCACCTGAATGAGCTTCAAAACGCATTTTGAACCGTCAAATTTGGACATCCGAGTCAAAAGTTACGACAAAAACAGTTTAGGGACATCAAAAATATTTTTCAGCCACACCCACGGGTTTGGCGCCCATGTATGCGCCTAGGGCTAGGGCACACTACAAAAATCCGATTTTTACCAAATTAAATCCCCAAATTAATTCCCAAAATCAGAATCATCAATATAAATCAAATCAATCATGATCACCAACCATTAATAACTCATATATCATATCCCAAACAATAAGGCATCACAGATTCAACTAGATATATATATTTGCACACCAAATCACATGAGATCACACAAATAAATCAAAAATCCAATTAAATCAAGGGAATCATCAAGAACATATAATCTCACATAAATATCTAATCTCAAGAGATCACACAAATAAATCAAAGATCCAATTAAATCAATGGAATCATAAAGAACATATAATCTCATATGAACACATAGCGAGTCAACTATCTTGGACCTTATTAACTTAAACATGCAAGCATGTGATCAACATATCTTCACTCATCATCATGCGAACCAGCAAGGCATACAATACATGCATCTTTTCAATTCTCAAATCAATATAATCTTATTTAATCATGAATGGTCACTAATTTTACCAATTAAACATCAATTAATCACATACTCAAACACATGGCATGCAATTCATACTTTCAACAATTAAAACATCATTCATGCGATTTCAATCATAGAATTCCCAATTCAACACCATGATCATCACATATACACATATATATTTCGAATTTCAGTAAACAATTATCACACGAAACAACATGTTCATCATCAATCTCATCATAATTCGCATGGACATAACAAGGCATCACAAATATTTTCAATTATATGAATCACATCAAACCAAGCATACCAATGGCAACTTAGTGCCTATCCCCATAAACCCCATCACATAAACCCATTAGGCTAGAGAATCCCCCCTTACCTGAAAATTGATGAACACTTGATCCTATGGTTTTGCAAGCCACCCACGAAACAGCCGCAACCTTCCTCCCCTTTTCTTCTTGAGATTGCGCAAGACCCTTCCTCTTTTCTCCTTGGCCTTCACGTTTTTCTTCTCTCTTTTCTTTCCTCCAAGCCGTAGCCCTTTCTCTCTCTCTCTCTCTCTCAAGTCGCCTTGCTCTCTTATTTTTCTAAGGAAAACGTGAATGCCAAGCCCTAAGGTGAAACCCTTCTCATATGTGCATAGCCAATTGGATCATGGATCATGGGCTTCACTTAAGCCCTAATTACTAATGTCACCACTCCCTAATGATAAAAAGGCACCTAATTATATAAAACTCTAATTTAATTATTATTCTCACCACATCATCCTATTTAATTAATTAATTCTACCACCTAAACCTCATTTAATTAATTAAATAAACAACCTAATATTTTTGGGCTGTTACATGTGTTGCTGTAGCACTAGGTGAACTCATGTTTGTAATCATATTAGTTAGTGAAGCCACTTGAGCAGACAAGGCAGTGACCTCACTCACTTCATGTACACCAGCCACCTTCTTTTGAGCACTTAACCTAGCAGTAGGCCATTGATAGCTATTTGCAGCAATATCCTCAATAAGATTATATGCATCATTGTAAGATCCTTTGAGTAGAACTCCTCCAGATGAAGCATCAAGCATGAGCCTTGTTTGGGGCTCCAATCCATTGTAAAAGGTCTCCATTTGGATGATGACAGGAATACCATGGTGTGGGCACTTCCTCAACAGTTCTTTGTATCTTTCCCATGCTTCAAACAAGGTTTCAAATTCAGTTTGCTTAAAAGAGGTAATTTCATTTCTCATCCTGGCATTCTTTATTGGAGGAAAATATTTTGTCATAAATTTTTCTGCCATCTCATTCCAAGTAGTGATAGAGTTAGGCTCTAGTGAGTTAAGCCAGGCCTTTGCTCTATCCTTCAAGGAATAAGGGAACAATTTCAGTTTGAAAGCATCATCTGTAACACCAGGGAGAATGAAATTACTGCAAACCTCAACAAATTGTTTTAAGTGCATATGTGGGTCTTCAAGGGGACCACCACCAAACTGCCCAATTTTTTGAAGCATTTGGAACATCATAGGCTTAAATTCAAAATGAGTTGTAGCAATCTCTGGCCTCACTATGCCTGTCTGCATAGTTTGAGGGTCAAAGACTGCATAGTCTCTCATAGGTCTATCCATATCATTTCCCATGCCTATGACATTCATATCAATAAACTGTCTTCTGTACCCTCCATCACCATCACCTTGAATTGTGGGAGGTGGTGAAGGTGGTGGAGTAGAATCACCATCAACAGTAGTGGAGGACTAGCCATAGCAGCAGCTCGCCCTAATTCAATAAGCCCTGGAGTACTGTGAACTCTTCTCAATCTTCTAAAATGTCTTTCTATCTCTGGGTGCAACTGGAATTTTGGAGGATTGCGTCTAAGCCTGTGCATATGCTGCAGCAACAGATGTTGCAGCAACTAATGCTGTAGCAACAGAAACAACACAAACAGAATTAGTAACAAAAGGCACTAAGCTGCTAACTAATTAAACAGTCAATTTAACTATAATTCCCCGGCAACGGCGCCAAAAACTTGTTACGTGAAAACGTAGATAGTGCAAGTATACACTGTCAACAAGTAATATAGAGTAAGTGAGATCGTTCCCACGAGGAATTATGCTAAATAACGAGAGTTTAATTTGATTAACAATTTAGTGAGGAAAGTAAATGACACACAAGTTTTGGGCAACATAAACAGTAGTAAAAAGTAAAGGGCAATGGAAATCAGTGATGAGAACAAGTCAAGATGCATTCACTTTAGTAGCTTCATTAAAATGTGATTAAGGGTATGTTCAATACTGCAGCATTAGGTGCTGCAGCAATAAGACGTTATTCTCTCGAATACTTCACACTAGGTTTCCTTGCAAGAGTTTATCTCTAAACCCTAAAGAAGTACCTCCTAGGCTGCTTGAGCACCGCCAGTGTTCACCTTATGGGTTATGCCCTCCTATCTCTAGGGTTAAGCAAGGAACATCAAGATCTCTCGTTAATGTTCACTACCCATATTACCTTGTGAGATAAATTTATAAACCATCTCTGAATTTATAAATGCTATTTAGAATAGGCGGACCATTCCTACTCTAAAATGGAAATATTTTCACACACAAGATAAAATGCATAACATTGAACATACTTCATTAATCACATAGTAATTTAGCTACATCAGATCCAGCATCTCAACTATGAGTATTTAGCTCATATTGAGCTTGCAAAACATGGAAAATAACTTAAACAAAATAGTAGAAGTCATATTACAAATTTCAAGGTAAGAAATGATACTACGAAGAGAGAACAGTAGGAGAGCTCCAAGGATGACAATGGAGGACTGAACAGTAGGAGCTATCTCTAAACTTCCCCTGACGGAAGAGCATGCTAATGAAGAAAGGGAAACGTCCTTATATAGTGTCTCCTTGCACACAACCCTAAAATGATGTCCTTTTTGGGAAAATGCGTCCTAGGTTAAAGGGAAATTGTGGGAAACCCACATTAGGTCATATTTTTCCGTGCCATACAGCTCTGACACCTGTCCTTGCCTTGATTTCCGTGTTTTCCGCACTCCCCTTGAGCTTTCTCTCTCATCTTCCGCATTTCCACTATTGTGCACGCACCTGTTGCTGCAACACTTACACAAGACACAATTAAATGCACAAAGGGCATCAAAATGCCCAATTAAAACCAAATCATTCCTGCACCAATATTTCTAACCAAAACACTTATTTACACACTAATTAACACAACAAGTTTATTAAATCTCCTAAAATCAAGCTTAGAAAGCAAGTAGTAATCATCATAAAAGATGGTTATCAATTACCGTTTGCCGTGATGAAGAAATAATACGGCCTGTTATTACCGTTTGCCACAACGAAGAGAAAATGTGGTCTATGTGCACATAATAGAAATACGTGATCTTGCTTGTGAATTATGATATTGATGATATGAGACATGTTGATGAGTTTGAAGCCTATCTCAATTGCGGTTGATTATGTATGTTTTATTCTTGGTTATAAGCTGCTTTTAATTTGAAAACACTCGTGCATTTCCTGCTTCTCCTTCCAGTCCACTTTGTTTATTGTGCTCTCACCGAGTCTTTGTGACTCACCCTATCGTTTCTATGTTTTTTTCTTTGGATTGGCAGATATCAGAGTAGATTGTCCCTGGGTCTATTGTTCAACCCAGGACTTATTGCATTTTGGGTAGGTCTCATCTTAAGCGATGAATACTATTTTGATGACTTCGGTACGATGCAGCTATAGGAATAGGAACTTTAGTCTCTAGAATTGTCTATGGTCAAATAGAAATTATGTAAAATTATGTAGTTGTGTTTCTTTTTAAAATCTATTGCAAATGTTGAAATTAAGCGAAGTGATGAAGACTTGGGTTGTTAGCTCCTAGATATTTAAGTCAGAAAGATGCAGGTTTTATTTGTTTATGGAATGTCTAAAAAACAGAGGAGACTCTGCTGAATTTTTGTAGGTGTTGTAATTGGAAATGTGAGTTAGGCTTGCCAAGTTATGACGAGTTAGTCTTAGCTTGTGCGCCGGTCATGGCCTAAGGTTGAGTTCGATGTGGCAAGCTAGGAACAAACTTGTCTTCTCAAACTGTCCTACTTCACCAGAGGCCTTGATTTAGAAAACCCAACATCAAATTTATGCTATTATTTAGGCCAGAAGCGATAATAACACTCTTCCGATGGGAAATGCCGGAGGTAATTCTGTGCAGGGTCGCAAGTGGAGCATCCCGCCACCTGGCTTCGTTTCAATCTGCTATGACGGGGCTGTGACTAATAGTGGTGATTTTGCGGGCTGTGGGGGGAGTGGTTCGAGACTCCAAAGGTCAATTCATCTTTGGGTTTTCTCACAAACTTGATATAGATGTAGTGTTTTGGAAGCTGAAATTTGGGGGATTTTATCATGGTGTGTGTCTCGCTTGGGGCAAAGGTTATCGGAAATTAGTCATTGAATCGAACTCCCTAAATGCAATTCAATTACTTCGGGCCCCTTCATCTCAATTGCTCCCTCATTATGATCTTATTCATGGAATAAAGGACGTGGTGAAGCAACAAACTATTAGGAATGGAAATATTTGGATAGGGAAAGAAATGTCCCAACTGATATGTTGGCAAATGGGAGTCTTACTATAGTCACAAATTGTACCATTTTTGATGTGGTCCCTCTTTCTATAAGGATACCTCTTGATGTAGACTTGTTGAGCACTAGGCATATTAATAGCTATGTCACCCACGTCGTGCTTTAAGTTATTTATTTGTTCAGCTTTGCTCCTTTAATTTTTTTTTTCCAATTTGGTCCTCTAAGTTTCAAATTCGTTACATAAATCATTTTTTGGACATTTCGTCCATCCAAGTTAACAAATGATGACGTGTCTATTATGTAACTATGTTGCACCTGCAACGACTAAGTTGACGACTTGACGTGGCAAAATCTTATATGACGTGTATTTTCCTTAAATAATTAGTGTAAGTCATCATCTTCTTCTTTCCTCTTTTCCTCCCAAGTCCAACCCTAAATCTCTAAATCCCAAATCAAACCTTGGAACGTCGCATCGGCTGTGACTTTATTTCACAATAACGAATCTCATTCTCGCAGCTTCAACTCTCGAAGTCACAGCTCTAACTTAGATCTAGATTGTTGGTGTGGGGTGAAAGTTGTTCACACACCGAAGAAATCTGGGCCAAACTATGGAAAGAAATTCTGGGGTGTAGTTTTTTGTGGTGAGATTCCTTCTTGATTCATATTTATGTTTCTAGGATTTTCATCATTGTTGCAGAGATGAAGCTTTACCGCAACAACTCTTTTGTTTCATTTTGGTCTCCTAAGTTTTTATGTAATTTCAAATTGGTCCCCCAAGTTTTTATGTGGTTTCAAATAGGTCCTCTAAATTTGTCTAAAGTTTCATTATAGTTAAAAATAACATAATTGATCTGTTTTTTGTTGTTGTTTATTTACGTAGGCTAAAAGAGTTGACTCTGATTGCTCCTTTACTGAAGAAGCATTTTCAGCCTCATCTATGAACAACACATAGGCATATTAGTAGTTATGTCACCCACGTAGCGGACGTGTTAGCATTTTTGTGAAAAAATTGTAAAAAAGATCATTTGTGTAGACGTTTTAAGAGTTATAGGACCTAAATAGGAAAAAAAACCTTAAAGCACTAAATAGATTGATTATTGTAATATATGCTCAAACCGGTTTTTTTGCATTGTACGTCCATGAAACTTTTCAATCAATGTTTTAACTCCTATTTTTCCCGTAAACGAAATCCCCCTTATACAGAAGTCAAATCCAATTTTAAGGCATCTTACAAAGGCACACAGTTCAGTTAACACTCAACAGTGCTAATTTGACCTGTTTGGATAAATAGCTTAATTAAGCACTTATGGCATAAGCGTTTATCATATAAGTGTTTATGCATAAGCTATTTATATAATAAAGGATAAAATAATGTTAAAACTATTTTTCTATAAGCCATAAGCTGTTTTTATAAACTATCATGTGGAGCTTATGGAAATTAGCTGAAAACAGCTTATGGACATGTCATAAGCTGTTTCCATAAACTCTCTCAAACAGTCTCACAAGTACTTATGCCAATAGATAAGCTCAAATAAGTTGATCCAAACGGACCCTTGTTGTGGTTCCCATGCTCAGTAAACTGCTGCATATGTAAGTATAAATAGTTGGCATTCTTGGTACCAACACATCATACAGCACACGGTAGAAACCATCATTGCAGACACAATAATAATCAAACATGAGAGAAGGTGGATTACATTCTGATGTATACAAATTGGCAAGCAGTTAACATGGTTAATATGGAAGGTCCAATGCCCTTTGTCCTTTGATTACACTGACTTTGCGGTCAGTAAAACCCAACCTTCAAGCAATAGCTACTACACAAGGTCCATTCTCTATCAGCTGCAGACGCAAATGTGCACTTGTTTCTTCAAGACATTTTTTTCACTGCTTGAAAAAAAAATTACATGTTAAAGAGTCAAAAATTATGCCAAATGAATGGGATTCAGTGATCCCCGACACATTCTTTTCCATGGAATTTAAAGTGTAAAAATCACCTTGTCTATTTATAATCTGTCTAAAAGAAAACGTGCTGTATTGTCTTAGGTAGTATTTGGCATATAAAGAGAATGAAATAGGACAAGATGGTTTTGTTCTTTTCTTTTGGATTTCAGCTTTTTAGTTTAACAAAACTCATGCATCTACTATCGCATCCTATTCTATTTTTCTAACAAATGTGACCTAAAAATGGTTTCCAACAATGCTGAATCATGGAATAGCTACTTTCAGTGTTCTCATTTACTTGGAAATTTAGAGCAACAAACTAGAGGCCTCAGCAACTACCCTAGAAAAAACCAGTAAAAATATGAAGACACAAAAAAGTGATTAATTTTAACATTGACATGGCAACTTAATGCTGATTTTGTTGGAAGGAAATGTATCGTAATCATAATGATGCATCTGGACACATCAGAGCCTTTCCACTAATTACATAATAAAGTAGGCACCATATTAAAATTGGGTTCTAAGCAGTAAGTACTAGGGTATCAAACAATTGTTTATGCTATTTTAAACCACAATTTGGTTAAACGTGAGGAAGTAAAACATAATTATAGTACTTCAAACATGTTTTTGGTTGCACCTTAAGAACTAGAATGTCAGTTTGACAAGGCTGGCCCAAGGCTGAAGCGACCAAGCAGAGGCTTTGGGCCACATAATTTGCCAACAAATAAAAGCCTCAAATTTTTTTGTTTTTACTTGATATTGCTAACAAGATTCTTTAATGCACAACAAGTTTGACTAGCTTACACGGTATTGCACAATGCTCTTATTCTTGTGGATATTCTCGTGGATGTGGATTCAAGTCCTACTTGGGGAGATTGTTGTAATTTTTTGAGTCTTGTTTTGTGGGTAAATGAATTTAGGTCTCGCTTCAAAGTTGCTTTAAGCCTCAATAGGTGTTAGACAAACCCTAATATCCTGAGATCCTTTCATCAATTTAAAATGAAATCTAGATCAAAGTTGAAGCTGGGACTACTAACTAAAATGACGGAATTTAGGAGACAAGAAAATGGAAACGGATCCTCTCAAGTACTCACATGTGCCCAGTAGGAGAGAGATGACACACACAATAAAAAGTATTTTATTGTGTGTCACATTTCTCCTACTCAACACACACAAGTACCTGAGAGGAGTTGAACTCCAATAAAATTTGCAATATTCAACACTGGCAATTTGTCTTCTTTGAAACAACAAAAAGTTAAATATCTAAAGCCATGTTCTAATAGTACCCAAAAGTCAAAACCATCTGTTAAAAAACAAAATCAACCTCATGTAAGCAATGAAAGGTAAGGAAACTGCTGTGAGTCACAAGAATAACATGCATATCCAGGATGGTAGAGCATGCACACAAACTAAATCCAGGAGCATCCAAACACAAACAAAATCCAGAATCACCAAGCCAACATTAACCGAATTGGCGAAAACACCAAGTGTGCAATAAACAGAGCCAAAATATCTAAGAAAATAGAAGAATATCAGAAGAAATACCTGTTCTTCTTCTGCATATTTGATAGGAATTAAAATGAAGGAGCTGTAATACCACAAGCTTGAAGGAAATGCTTGCTAGACCAGAAACTGAAATGTTGCACCCCAATTCAGACCTAGTTCTTTAGTGATTTTTGGCTTATAAACCCCATTTTAACTCGGCCTCTATTTTTCAGATTCACTCCACGGCGTCGGTGTCGAAGGATTTGCCACCAATGCAGCTTCTTTTGACTATGTCCATGTGGGATACTTCTAGGCCCTTTCACCCTACCATGCTTGGAAGGCTTTGGTTTCTTTGAATGCCGGATGTGTTTCACTAGCCCTGCCACAAGTCTGTGAAACTGCCCAACCTGGTTTGACCGAGACAAAGCTTTCGTAACAGTCCCCCTCCGCGTCTTCTCAACTTTTTGTGTTAGCACCCCATGCTTGTTTTTGTGATGGAAAACGTTCTGCAAGGGATTCCACATGGAATGTTTATGACCTGCATTAGATCGAATGCTGCCACTATCATCATTATGGTGGTGATGGTGATGGTGGTAGTGGTGGTGGTGGTGAAAAATTAATCCCAACTTATTTTTTAGTCTCTTTAGGCCCCCAATTGTTTTCTTGGGACTTCTTTTACAATGAGGTCTATAAGAATTGAGACTTCCAACTCTATGTGAGGAGCTATCATCTTTATAGAGACATGAGTCATTACTCTCTTCTGAGCTGCCTTCATATGCTGCATTAGCCATTCTTCCTGATTTGTGATCTTGTGTCCCCATTTGCATGGAGGAGTCCACAGAGTCACTATTACTACTATTGGTACTGCCTTGCTGAGAAGTCCATTGAGAAGAAGTGCCAGAAACTGAGCTTGCCTCCTCTAGTTCATGAGGTTGTGGTGGAACTTTTGTCTTCCAAGGTTCAACATGACCGATCTTGTGAATTCCTTCCCTTTCTAAAACCAACCCGTCTCTGTGTCGATGGGAATTTACCTTAAGCTTACTGGATCTCTGGTCCAATAGAGTGGGTTTTATCACCATCTGATGAGGCGGTGGCTTTCCATTCGGAGCAACAGTGGGTGTGGATCTTGCTAACTTCTGTGCATGGGGAGATTCAGAACTCCTTTCCTTCTGCTTCGGATTAGTCTTTGAACAAGCGACTGGAGTTTTTCTGACAAAACTTTCCTTATTTGGTTGACTAGCAAACATGGGAGGCTTCTTAGTAGGATCCCTATTTGGTTGACTAGCAAACATGGGAGGCTTCTTAGTAAGATCATATTGATTCAAAGGGACCCTCAAGCCTTGAATACACTCACTAGTTTGACTCCCCAAGTGGTCATTACTACTAACTAACCTATTCAATGACTTGACTCTCTCTATCATGTTTTGTGCTGAGGGTTGAATCCCAGTCCTACTTCTCAACTCTTCTCTTGATCCCAACTGGGTACCAACCTGTTTTGGTATATAAACACTCTTTGCAGATTCTGCATTAGGATGAAACCCACAATGCTGATACTTCACCTGACTCTGACTCAATGATTCATTCCCAGCTAAAAAGGGTACGTCAAATGCATTTGGTGAAATCAAATTTTCGCCCTTAATACTTGATTGATCTGTCTGCCGATTCATTAACCCATGTCCTTCCAAGAGAGACCTTCTACAACTCAACTGACTTCCTGCAGCCCTATCTTTTCTCTGCATTTTGGGACTTTTCAAATTAGTTACCTTGTGCAAGGGATGGTGACCTTCATTGTTGTTAGTGGAATCTACCAAATTGTAACAAAGTTGAAAAGCCAACATGCGAGATTCAATTCTTTTGATTGCATTAATCAAATCATCAGAGAAATCACCCTTCTGTTCAAGGGACTCAACCAATCTTGCAGCACTTGAATTGCATTCAACTTCCAGAATATCATTCCTAAGAGGTATCTTATTGTCTTCGCTGGACTTACCAGCTTTTCCATCAAACATTTGCAATGATTCCTTAGCATGCTCACCATTGTGTAGTTGTTCATGATTATCACTCTCTATACTAGGTGAAATGCCCTTCTCATTAGATTGATTTGTTGCCTCGACTAATTTCTGTTGCATCATATTCATACCGTTCTCCTCACCTAAACTGCATAGAATTTTACTTTTTGTTTCTCCAGTATCAGATATGGTCTTAAAAATACCTACTTTTGTTTTTGTGATCTGTCAAAACATCATAAAAGAATCTAAGTTACATAACAGAAATTATATTCCCATTCCTGCCCGTAAGTCCAGTGTGTGCTAAAAGTAGAAGCAATGCTATAAAAGTGCATTTTACTCCGTTCTTTAAAATTAAGAAGAATAAAAACATTGAAAGGAATAGTGATCTCACGTGTAAATTACTAAAATAAAAAGTTACAACTATAAACAGTAAGTACCTTTAAATGAGTCTCAAAAACAACTTCAACAGCAACATCAAGCAAACTTTTCAGTAAAACTCGAGCTCTCTCAACCACCTGCTACAAACAAATATATAAATATGTTACAATTCAAGAACCACTCAGATTCATGAAGAAACCAATGAAAGTAAAAAAAATGCTTGTTTCAAATTTCAAATAAAATGAAATTAAATGCAACTAAAAATAGGAATATGCTGTGAAAACACAACATTCTGTACAAATATAGCAAGCAACACGAAAACACTGACATGCTCTGAATTCGCATCTTGCAAGGCAAGGCTATTATCTTCAAGAAGTCTATATAAGAATCTTATAGCGCATAGATTATCATGCGCTTCCTCAAATTCCATTAAAATGCACACACTGTGTTTTGTCTCCGATTAGGAAACCTAAGCATATGTCAATCACAAATTGTTCGCCTGAAAAATTTAGGAAACCAAATGTTCATCAACAAAGTGAATCAATTAAAGCCAAAACGAAACTATTTAGTCATAATACGAAGGAATTGAGTAAAAATTGGGAAAGTACATCCAAAATGATTAACAATTTGTTGATGAAATAGAAAAATAATTGGAGAAGAAAAAGGATAAGCGAAAACGCTAAAATGTGGTATTGAAGGAAAGCCGTTGATTTCGTATCAACAAAACCAGTTTTCCCAGTCTACAATTCTTCCAGCGACAAAAATTTTTCAAGTAGGAAAACGAGACTAAAATTTTGAATACAAGGAAAATGGAATACAATACAAGGCATGGACAAGTAAGTGGAATACGCAAGAAATGGAATACAAGGAAAATGGAAAATCGGAATATTTTGTTCTGAATATTTCACTGCTAATGAGAATTGAAAAGTAAAAGCCGTGCTTAAAGATTCAATCATACAGAAACCGAGTTCCCAAATTAAATTTCCACAATTCGTAGAAGAAAATAGAAAACGAGAACCATAAAGAAAGAGCAAAGTGGTTATTAGTTACCAGGGTCGTGGAATGGAATTGGAATATGTTGAGTTGTGAATCAAGATGAAGTTCTTAATTTGAGAGTTGGAAACAGAAATGAAACTGTTTAACGTTGAAATTTGGGCGAAAGGGATAGACAGGTATTTGGGAATGGAGTGTTGTGTGGCGGGAGGGTACCTGTCTGTCACTCAATGGCGCGTAGCGTCGTGCTCTTTCGCTGCAAAACCACTTTCAATGACTCCCCAACGTTACATTTTTGGCTTTTAAATATCTTCGTGTAAAATTTAAGTTTTACATTTTTAGTCCTTCATAAAAAATTTAAGTTTGTCAAAAAAAAAAATTTCACCTATTTTTGGTGGTTGCATTTTATTTTTTCACCAGTTTTAATCCTTCGTCGTTTTTATTACACTTCAGGAGTTTTATAGCGTTTTTGACCATTTATAAGCACTATCAAAAGTCGTGAAACACTATTAAAACTCACGAGGGACAAAAACTGATGAAAAAATAAAATTGGATACCAAAAGTAGGTGAAATTTTTTTGAGAGACTAAAAAAGTAAAACTTAAATTTTATAGGGACTAAAAAGATATTTAACCCTTAATTTAATGGCTAAACTGCACTTTTGGTACTTTATTTTTCACTAAAATTTCAATTTGGTCCATAATATTTTTTCTCACTTTAGTGCTTTATTATATTTCAAATGTGTTCAAAGTAGTCCATTTTTTTAACTTTCTCTCCACTAATATTAACGGATGTCACACTGCTTGTTAACAAGTGACGTGACTTGCTTAGTTGGTATAAGTGTCTGGAAAAAATATAAAGAACAAAAGCTGAATTTTAGGTGAAACATAAATGACCAAAGTGCCCTTTCACATTTTTTTTTCATATTCATCCCCAAACCCCACCACCCTCCCATGACCCTCTCTCCACCGCACCACTGTTCCATTACCACCAAGCAACATTTCTAGTAAAAGTGCACTTTGGTTCTTTATATTTCACCAAAATTTCAATTTGTTTCTTTGTTTTTTCCCGACACTAATGCCAACTAAGCAAGTCATGTCACTTGCTAACGATCAACATGGCATCCATTAAGATTAGTGGACGGAAAGTAAATATAACAAACATATTATAGATCCCAAGTAGGTAGCTCAGATGGCGAGCTAAGAGATATTGAAGGAGTGCACCAAAAAGAGTGCAAGAAAGATGTCCCGAGTTCAAACCCCGGAAACTAACATTGCTTATAAAAAAAACAAACATATTATAGGGACTAACTCCAACATAAACAAATTTTGCGGGAACTAAAGCAAATATCAATGATCAAATGCAAAATGTATTATATTTGCAAGGGCGAAAAATGGGAAAAAATTAGAGACTAAAGTTGAAAAATGTCATTTGTTAGAACGAAACATATACTTACACGAAACATTATTTTTTCTTTGACAAAATATTGAAGTTGATTTGTTTTTAAGGGTGGAACTATTTTTGATATTAAGGGCGAAGAATCATTTAAAAACACAATTTTAGGCCCCGTTCGGGGTTGTTTTTGGTTTTATGTTTTGAAATTTTCAAAAACCAAATCTAGTTTGCGTTTTGAGTTTTGAGTTTTGAACTTTCGTTTTAAGTTTTGTAGTTAAGTCACTCTCTTTATCTCATCTAATTACAATTTCATCCAATATAAAAAATAGAACATAAAAATTTTGAATGACGAAAAATAATAAAGTCCGGAAAATAAAAAAAATTAAAGAAAAATTTAAAAATTTAAATTTTAACAGCACAAAAATATAAAACAATAAAAATAAGGCTTAATTACAGTTTTGGTCCCTCTATTATGACCAATTCACGATTTTAGTACCCAAACTTTTTTTTTCCACGAATTTAGTCCCCCTATTTTCCCAATTTCTAAAATCAAGGTTCTCTTCTAATTTGGTCAAACAATTTGCTGATGTGGACCTCACTTAACTGATGTGGCAAGTCATGCTGGATTGCCACGTGGGATTTTAATTTTTTTTATAACAATTTGTTTTTAATATTATTTTACATTTTAAAATCAATTCTGAAATCATCATTCCCACGTGACATTCCAATGTAGCTTGCCACCAGGGCCTCTAACAGCCTGTGCAAGTTGTGCTCTTGCACAGACCCCAACTTTAAAAAAAAAATTTAGGGCCCCCAAAATAGGAACCAACCCATAACCCCACCTGACCAAAAAAAATCCTCCCCCTCACTCATCACGCAGTAACCGTAACACGCACTAGACACAGAAGTGATCACAAAAAATACGCAGTACGCAGAAACAATACCACAACGCCAGTCAATCACCACCACCACCCTCTGTCGTGCTCCGCTGCCGTTGCAGCCGTCTCCACTTGCTCCGCCGTCGTCCCTTGCTTCTTCTCCGTCAGTCATTCGCTGCTTTCAAGGTTAGATTTCCACATTTCGTTTTCCTTCTTCTTCTTATTTTTTTCATTTTTGTTTTCCATCTTCTTCAATCCGTTTTACTTCTTCATTTCGTTTTCATTGCCTCTTTGATTTTGTTTTCAGTTTACTTTTTCTTGATTTCTATTTTTAGGTTTTGTGTGATTTGGGAATTAGGAATTGGGAATTTGGGAGTAAAAATTATGTCTTGTTGATAAAGTTCAATCAGTTTTTAGGAATTAGGAATTGGGAATTAGGAATTGGAACGTGTGAGGGCCGAGGAAGTTCAATCAGTTTTTTGTTTTTACTTGTATTCAATACTTTTGTTCCTGAAAAGTCTCCAATGTTGAAATGGAAGGATTACTTCAGCGACATGTTGAAATGGGTGCTGAAATAAAGAATCTCGATACTGACTTATTGGATGTAGTTTTGGGACCATGTAATATTTATATTTTGATCAACTAGAAAGAAAGCAAACTGTCAACTGATTTGAAAATTATGTGAAATATTTTGGAGTTGTTCAATGTATTTATACAATTTTTGCCAATTCTACTAAGAGATGGCAAATTTTGGAAGATAATGTAAAAGGGTTGACTCCAAGTTCATCCACTCGTTGGGAGAGTCTTGTAGATAGTGTCAAAGCTATAATAAGGGCTCAAATGTCAGATTTTAGAGATGCTTTACTTGAAGTATATGAAAAAGATTTTGATTCTAAAATAAGTAGTGAAGCTAAATCTTTAGCAACAAATGAGCTTGGTGATTTTGAGTTTTTCATAGCTATAATTATTTGGTTTGAAATATTATCTACAATTAACTTGGTTAGCAAGCTTTTACAATCAAAGGATACGATTATTGATGTTGCTATGGAAAAAATAAAGGAGTTGATTTTATTTTTTGAGGGATATAGAGATACTGGTTTTTCCAAGGCCTGGGATACTGCTAAAGAAATTACTATTGAATTGAATATAGATCCAATATTTTCTCAAAGGCGTATAATTCGAAGAAAAAGACAGTGTGATGAGAATTTGGATACTCCACCAATTGAATCTATTTGAAGAGGAATCTTTTAGGATTAATTATTTTATTTGCCTTGTTGATCAAGCCATTGTTTCTCTGAAAAAGAGATTTGAGCAATACCAAAAGTATGAAAATATTTTTGGTTTCTTGTTTACTTCTCACAAGTTACAATCATTGGACGATGCAACTTTGAAGTCTTGTTGTAGTCATTTTGAAGAGGCATTGAAACATAATGAGCAATCTGATATTGATGGGAATGAATTATTTGTGGAGTTAAAGTTACTAAGAGAATTCTTGCCTAGAGAGAAAATAGGAGCTATTAATATATTAAGATTTTTGAAAGGCCTGGATTATTTTCCTAATACAATTGTTGGGTATAGACTTTTATTGACTATTCTTGTGACGGTAGCATCTGCAGAAAGACGTTTTTCAAAGTTGAAGTTGTTGAAGTCTTATTTGCGGTCTACCATGTTACAAGAAAGACTTAACGGATTAGCATTGATAGCGGTTGAAAATAATATTTTGGGGACAATACAATATGAAGACTTGGTTGATGAATTTGCTTCAAAAAATGCTAGAAGGACGGCTCTTTTTAAGTAACTTGAAGGTTGATATTATTTTGAGGTTGTATCAAGATGTTATTTACAATTTACATAAAGTAGTTTAAAGTTTTTGGTGATTTAGTTGAATATTTTTAATTAGGGGCCCAATTTTTATGATTTGCACGGGTCCCCCAAATTGCTTGAGACGGCCCTGTTTGCCACATCAGTTAATTGAGCGCTACATCAGATTCAATTTTGACTAAATTAGTGAGAGATTTTAATTTTAGAAATTGGGAAAATAAGAGGACTAAAATCGTGAAAAAAAAAGTTGGGGACTAAAATCGTGAGTTGGTCATAGTAGGGGGTCTAAAACTGTAATTAAGCCTAAAAATAATTTATATTTTAAAAATTCATTAATAAGATGCACTGATTAAAGATTGAAGTGGGCGATTATGTTTCTTTTCTAGAAAAAAATTACTATTGTTGAGCGACTTGGTAATAATATATGAATGAAGGTTGTCAATTTGCATACACAAGCAGAGCTGCACTGCTCAGTCAAAAAAAAATAGCAAAGCTCTGAAGGATTCAGTTGAGAGAGAAAGAGACTCATTGGAATCTTGGAGAGAAACAGTTTATTGAAAATGAATGGAATCAATGAATCAGTTATTACATCACAGTATATATATGCAGTTTAGCTAATAACTGCCTTAGTTACTAGTTTAACCATAAGTGGTAAAATACTAACTAGTCTAGTTACAACTCTAGTTTACAATGTGATTCATTATTTACTACTCTATCATTCCCCTCTCAAACGCATGGTTGGGGCAATGGAACAACCTTGAGTTTGCTTCTAAGGTCAAGGAAAGCACTTGTAGGAATTGGTTTTGTGAAGGCATCCGCAAGTTGAGCATGAGAAGGTACATGATGAATCTCTAGCTTCTTGGCAACAACCTTTTCCCTAACAAAGTGTATGTCGAGTTCAAGATGCTTGGTGCGGGCATGGAGAACCGGATTGTGAGCCATGTGTACCGCACTAAGATTGTCACATAGGAGGGTAGGAGTGAAAGTTGGCACCTTGAGTTCTGTGAGGAGAGATTGTAACCATAAGAGTTCCGCGGTGGCATTGGCTAAGCCACGATATTCGGCCTCCGCACTTGACCGAGCAACTAGCGTTTGCTTCTTGGAACTCCATGAAATTAAGTTTGGTCCAAGGAAGAGACAAGAGCCGGAGGTGGAGCGACGATCATCCAGGTCACTAGCCCAATCGGAATCCGAGTAAACTCTTAGAGAAAGAGGAGAGGACATGGAAGCCGGTTGAAGAATAAGCCCATGTGATATGGTGCCGCTTAGATACCTCAATATACGCTTGACAACAAGCCAATGGGAGGAAAGCGGATTAGAGAGAAGTTGGCATACCTTGTTAACACAATATGAGAGCTCCGGTCTTGTCAAAGTGATGTATTGGAGTGCCCCAACAATAGACCGGTACAAGTGAGGATCTTCAAGGATATCCGGACCATGTTTTGTTAACTTTGTTGGAGTAAGCATGGGGGTGGTAACTCCGTTGCACCCTGTCATGTTGACACGAGCTAATAGATCCCAGATATATTTTTGTTGGGTTAGAATGATGGAACCATTTGGTTGAGGAGCCACCTCAAGGCCAAGGAAAAGTGGATTCTAGTTTACCAATGATGGCTTGCACTAATCGAGAGGAGGAGCCCATGATGAGGATATCGTCAACATATACAAGAGCGTACAACCGTATCGCGTGATCTTGATAGATGAATAGAGAGTGATCACAACAACTTGACTTGAAACCAACCTTGATGAGAAATTTATATAAACCTTTCATACCACGCACATGGTGCTTGCTTAAGACCATAAAGCAACCGGTGGAACTTGCATACAAGTGACTTGTCTTGAGCAACGAACCCGGGAGGTTGAGTCATGTAGACATCTTCCTGTATAAAACCATTAAGAAAAGCATTATTTATGTCAATTTGTTGTATCTCCCATTTTTGGGTAAGGGCTAACGTGAGAAGGACCCTAATGGTGGTTGGTTTCACTACGGGAGAGAAAGTTTCACCAAAATTCTTTCCCGGTTGTTGATGGAATCCCTTTGCCACTAAACGGGCTTTATATTTGTTGATTGACCCATCGGGGTTTTCTTTAATCTTGAAAACCCACTTGCAACCTATGGCTTTCCGGTGTGGGGGAAGGGTTGTAAGAGTCCAAGTGTTTTTTTTGGTGAGGGCATCAAACTCGGATTGCATGGCCTGAAGCCAATTGGGGTCCCCTAGAGCTTGTTTGACCGATGTGGGTTCCACTTGGGCTAAGTAGACTTTGGGTTTGAGGTTCCCGGTTCTAGAGCGTGTGACCATTGGGTGGGTGTTAGTCACTTGAGGTGGAATATGAGGAGGGATAGGGTCGGATGCCACAATAGGAAAGGGTTCCGTGGGTGGGTTGGGTTCCACGGGATTGGGAGGAGGAGTAGGTATTATTGGTGGATTAGATGGAGTTGTGTTGGGCAAGGTTTGAGTGTCAAATGTAGGAAGGTGGTAGACATCGGGTTGAACGGGTGGAGGAGGTGTGTTGGGAGATGATGGAAAGATAGAGGGATAAGGAAACTTGGATTCGTGAAAGATGATGTCTTTTGAAATATAGATGCGGCCAGTGGGGCTAAGACATTTGAAGCCTTTGTGTTGGGGAGAAGGACCAAGGTTGATGCAAGTGGTGCTTTTGAATTGTAGTTTGTTTTGGTTGTGGGGATTCAATAGGGGAAAGCAAAGGCATCCAAAGGACTTGAAGTGTTTGCAGTTAGGTGTTTGCCTAGTAAGAGCTTGGAGAGGAGAGATGGTGTTGGGAAGAGTTGGAGTGGGGAGACGATTGATAAGGTAAGTGGCCGTGGTGAAGCTATGATCCCAAAAGGTAAGGGGTAAGGAGGTATGGGCTAAAAGGGTTAGGCCCATTTCGGTTATATGGCGGTGTTTGCGTTCCACGGTGCCGTTTTGGTGAGATGTGTGAGGGAAAGTAAAACGGTGTAGGACACCTTGTTGGGTTAGGAGTTTGGTAAGAGGTTTGAATTCACCCCCTCCATCGGTTTGTAATGCTTTGATGTTGGAAGAGTATTGGGTCTTGACAAGGTTTTGGAATTGGAGAAAGGCTTGAAGGGTATCAGATTTGTGTTTGAGGAGGTAAAGCCATGTATACTTGGTGCAAGCATCTACAAATGCCACATAGTAGGAATAGCCACAACTAGAGGGTGTGGGTGAGGGTCCCCATAGGTCGGCATAGACAAGCTCAAATAGGGAATCATGAGGTGTAGTAGAGGGCGGGGCATATAACTGGTGTAACTTACCAAGACAACAAGATTGGCACGTCTCAAAGGTGTCTTTATTTGAAACTTTGACATTACAAGTTGTTCTGGAGTGGGCTCGAAAGCCAACTTCGCCCAACAGGCCCAGCGCGACCCAAATGCCTGACTTGCTCCGCAAGATGCGGCCAGCCCCGAGATATGCGCGACGGCCAAATGCCTGCGCAGTGAACAGTATATATACCACACTAGCATGTGGCTTCAGGTACGTTTTACTCACCTTGTGATCCTGCCCGTTGAAACACCTCTGACTTGAGCGTTGGAGTGCTTTTGCAGGTACCACCCGCGTGCGGCCCAGAACTCGGTCCTTCATCCCAACGACCGAGCAGCATCATCAAACAGCAGCAACTCATCGTATTGATCAGGTACGATCACAAGTATTCAATATAATTGAAGTAATGCGATTATTTGGGTGGCCTAAACGATGATGCCACAAGGAATACTTTGAAGAATTACAAGTATGATTAAAAAAAGTTTGGAGCACACTAGACAACATAATAGGGAATTTGCTAGTGGGTCTCTTATTCTTTGGGATGGTATGAGTCCTTGGTAAGTGTTTGAAAACGGTAAAGTTGTAGAGTCCATCCGCTCCACGGGTGCCAAGCAAGAGAGGTGCACTAGAGTCCTGTGATTTCACAACACACTTAGTAGGATGCAATTCAAGGAAAACACCATTGTCAGCAGTAAATCTAGATGCGAATATCAAGTTATGTGTAATATGTGGCACATGAAGCAAGTTGTTCAATCTGAAAATTTTATTTGGTGAGGTACTAGTAATGAAATTTGTAGAGCCAATGGATCAGATAGATAATCCTTCTCCATTGCCTACATGTACCTTTTCGGTTCCATTATAAGGTCTACTTTCTTGCAAATTGTCACCATTAGGAGTAACACTATGTGACACACCGGTGTCCATTTTCCAATTTTCGGACTCAGAGTTAAAGTGTTGAGAGGCGTTACCTGAGCCTTCAGTGGAGGCTAAGAAAGAAGTCAGGGCATCTTCCTCTGCCTTTGAGGCATCCTGCTGTTTGTCACTTTGTTGAGTAGAGGCAGTGTTTGCTTGAGGTTCCGGCGCAACAGAGTGTTCATCAAAACAATGCCAACACTTAGCCACGGCATGTCCGTATTTGCCACAAAGCTGGCAGGTTGGGCGCTTTCCGGTAGGATAGTCATCGGAGCTGTGACTTGGGGTTCCGGTGCGGCCACGACCACGGTCAGACCTGCCACGTCCACGCGAGTTACTGTTGCCACGATAGGTATTGTTGCCGGAGTTGCCCGAGTTCTTGTAAGCTATGTTTCAACTATTAATTTCAATTTCAATTTCAACTATTAATTTCAATTTCAAGCAAAAAACATAAATCAATTCACTATTAATTTCAATTTCAATAAAACAACTTCTTCAATTTCAACAAACAATTTCAACTTCAAATTTTTATCCTACACACAATTTCTATAAATCCTAAAGTTAATCCTAAAACCTAAAACACAATTTCAATTTCTACCAAATTTCAATTTCTAATCCTAAACACAATTTCACTAAAACAATATCAAAAATTGATTTTACAATATCACAAAACTAAATTCACTAAAATTACCAAACAACAATATCACAAAATTAATTTTACAAATCCTAACAAAACAATATCAAACAAAATCAGTTGGTAAAAATAAAAGTCAAAATCAGTAAAAAAAAACCTCCAAAGGTAGAGCTCCGGTGGTGAGGAGGGCGAGCAGCTCCGGTGGTGGTGAGGAGGGCGAGCTCCGGTGGTGGCGAAAACGGAGAGCTCCGGTGAGAGAGAGGTTCGCGTAGGAGAGAGAGAGAGAGGAGAGAGAGCGACGTCGCGTAGGAGAGAGAGGAGCGACGGGTGAGCGGTGGTGTGGTGGCGGTGGTGCGGTGGTCGTGGGGTGGTGGTGCTGGAAATGGTGTGGTGGGGTTGGGGTTCGTGAGAGAAGAGTGAGGGAGTGAGAGAGAAGAGGAAACAGAGAAGAGGAAACAGAGAGAGGAAAAGGGATCTGATTCTATTTAATTGGGGTTAGCGACGGAATTTGCGAGGGACTATTCCGTCGCTAATCCCTTCACGCTAACCAAGGTGGAACGGTCAAAAACATTAGTGAGGGACCAGTATTTCCGTCGTTAATCGCTTCGGTTTTCGTGCTGTTCTGATTTCAGTTTCCCTCCAAACAATTAGCGACGGACTGTTCCGTCGCTAATGCACTAACTTCCGTCACTAATTTTCAAAAAAACGAAGACCCTTATTCCCTCGCAAATTCCGTCGCTAATGTCAGTTTTAGCGAGGAATCGTATTCCGTCGCTAATGTCCGTCGCAAATAACGTTTTTTTTGTAGTGGCCACGGTTAATTCTTGCTTGAATTTCTCAAGCTGTGCTTCTTGAACGAGCAGCAAAGATTCAAGCTCAGTGAGATCACCAGATCCAGGCCTCCCATACATCATCATGACAAAGCTATTGAACTCCCCAGGAAGTCCATCCAAAACGATATCACAGAGATCAGTTTCAGGGACAACAGAACCCGTCGCTGCAAGCGAAGCCGCAAGGGCGTGAATGCGAGCAACGTACTCTGTAATGGATCTTGACCCTTTCTTGGTGGATTTTAACTCTGATTTCAACTGGCGTGCCTTCGCCTTCAGATGCGCGTGGAAGTGGCCATGGATTTTGTCCCAAATCTGCCAAGAGTGTTGACATGAAAGTACCTTAGGAAGAACAGAGTCGGACAGAGTGGAAAGCAACCACGTAAAGATGGTTTGGTCCTGTACTAGCCACGCATCGTAGGCGTCGGAGAGAACACCGTTCCGACGATCTTCGTCGGAGGAGAACTGAGGTGGAATTTCTGGATTCACAAGAAACCTCTGGATCTTGTGAGATTTCACCACGCCTTCGATTTGTCGGTTCCAGAGAAGAAAGTTCTTCTCGTCGAGTTTGATTGAGAGCTTCGGAGCCTTCTTGAACCGGAACGCCTCTGGCGCCGGAGCATCGCCCGCCGTCTCGGTGCCGCTCTGCGGAGACGAAGCGTGCAAAGGGGAATTTGGAATTTCTGCCATTTAAGAGCTGTAGATGAAGGGAAATCGAAGGAGGGATTTGAAGGTGTGATACGATTTTAGGGATTTGAGATGAAAAAGGGGGAAAAGGGATTCTGTGTTAATTAGAAACAGTGAGGGATGAATGAACAACGAAGCATTCCTGTAGCCACAGGATCATGAACAACGATTGATACCATGAAGGATTCAGTTGATACCACAAGATCATGAACAGTTTATTGAAAATGAATGGAATCAATGAATCAGTTATTACATCACAGTATATATATGCAGTTTAGCTAATAACTACCTTAGTTACTAGTCTAACCACCGCCTGCACAAATAGATATACATGAGCAGAAACGCACAATTTCACAAATGCAAGCGGAAATCACAAACAAGCGTAAATAACAAACACAAAATCAGCCACGAGACAACAAAGAAACACAGAAACAATGTACAGACGAATAGACCCAAAGAGGCATGTGCAGAGACGTCAATGTGTTCCAAGGAAGAAGTCATGTAGAGAGACAAGGTACTTAAAGAGTTGCTGAAAATGGTGAAGAGCGTGCTATAATTGGGATAAGGGAGATTTGTGAGCGAACGCGTGTCAGGATATACTTGAAACTTGAAACCAAAATTATAAAACCCACATTTATGGTTTTGAGATTTCGGTCAAAACTGTTTTAAAATCAAGTAAAAACCAAGTTTACCCCATTTTATCCGAACGCGTTTTGTTTCGAAATTTAGCTTTCAAAACCAAAAACTCAGAACCACCCGGAGAGTATCGAAAGATACTTGATCAAGTGGACAATTGTTCTAATGTGTTGACATGGCTTGAAATGAAATGAAAAGGTTTACTAACTTTTTATTTCCACAGTCTACATTACAAAAACTATATACTATAAACAGACAAATGCAGTCTAAAACCTGTTATTTCATGCAAATATAGGAGAGACTCAAAGATAGTATATATACAAGCTAGAATCATTTACATGCAACTAATTAAACTAAACTGATAGTCGTATTATGTGTTGTTATTTTTAGTATTACTAGTGGATATTGTTGGAAATTATTGCTGTTTTCATGTTTATCCATTAACTGGATAATGAAAAGCTTATTTTGGATAAAATTTACTATCTTTACACACTACAAAATTAAATGAAGATTTTATCCTTAATCGGGATGCTATTTTGGGGTCATTTTCCTACTATATATTTGAATGGTTTGGGGTCATATTTCCAGAAATCTATCATCAAATAGAATAACGATGGCAAAGATTTCCCTGTGCTTTTGTTTTCTCTTGGGGCTCTTAGTCCTCTGTCAGGCACGTGGAAATAACAAGATTGGATTTTATGAACTCGAGAAAGGAAACTTTAAGCTTAATCTTACAAACTATGGTGCTACAATTGTCTCTCTTTTAGTACCTGATAAACACGGTACGTTTTTTATTTTATCTCCCCATTCTGAAATTCCTTTCTCCCTCTCTCCCACAATGACATACAACATTTTGTTTTAACTTTTACAGGGAAGTTGGCTGACGTTGTTCTTGGCTACGACTCCATTAAATCGTACAAGGTAATTAAGATCCATTAATCCTTTTTATTTTGTTTTATTTGACAAATTGAAAATAAAATACCTAGATTTTTAAATTGTTGAAATGTGTTGCAGAATGATACATGTTACTTTGGTTCCCTTGTTGGGCGTGTGGCAAATAGGATTGGAGGAGCTAAGTTCACTTTAGATGGCAAAACCTATAAATTGCCAGCTAATGATCACGGCAACACACTCCACGGTATATATTATTAATACATACTTTATGTTCATTTTCTTATTAACTATTGATGAAATGGTATTAATTACCTCTAAACAATTTGCACATGCATGTGATGTATATCAGGTGGCACTAAGGGGTTCACTGATGTTGTATGGAAAGTAAAATCTCACAAAAAAGACAGTCATATAACATTTGAGTATAACAGTTTTGATAATGAACAAGGTACGTAGTTGGAATTTAACAACTCGATCTCTCTTATTTAAGTCAACACATATTTTGTATATTTTCTTATGGAAATGAAATGTTTTAGGTTTCCCTGGAAAACTTGAGGTCAGTGTGACGTACAGGTTCATTGGACCAAACAAATTGGGTGTGAAAATGATTGCCAAGCCAATAGACAAAGCCACACCAGTGAATCTAGCACAACATACATACTGGAACCTAGGGGGCCACAACAGTGGTGACATTTTGTCCCACACTGTTCAGATATTTGGCTCAAAGATCACACCAGTGGATGACAAACTCATTCCCACAGGCAAATTCCAATCTGTGAAGGGCACCCCATTTGATTTCCTTCAACCAAAGAAAGTTGGAACTCATATTGATAAGCTTCCTGGTCTTTATGACATTAACTATGTGTTGGACAAAGGTAACCAAAAGCACTTGACTAAGGTTGCTGTTGTGAGAGATCCTGTCTCAGGGAGGATAATGGAGCTATGGTCAAATCAAGTTGGTGTGCAATACTATACTAGTGGAATGTTGGGTGATACCAAGGGTAAGAATGGAGCCATGTACCATAAATATGGTGGCATTGCTTTGGAGACACAAGGTTTTCCTGATTCTGTCAATCACCCTAACTTCCCATCTCAGATTGTGCGTCCTGGGCAGATATACAACCACTACATGGTTTATAAATTCACAGCTAGTTAAATGGCCTTCTAAATCAATTTCTTCACCTGTAATGCAATATAAGGCATTTGGCACATAATGGCTTTTTAACTTTCTTTTTGGCTTTAGTTCTGTTTTCTGTTTTTGCCTTATAATTGAATTGTTCTAATTTTTTGTGGACTTAAATTGTCACGCACATAGGAATATTAAGCAATTCATAACAACTTTTAAGCCACTCATACTTGATCTTGCATATTTATATGTTTTTATCTGTACTTAAATTTGTTTCAAATTAAAATAGGAAATCAATACGCATAAAAATATTAAATATTATATTATAAACTATAGAAACATAATTTTATGTTTTATTAAAACAATTATGATATTTGGTACAAAAGTTTGTTGTATGAATTCTAAGAAATACAAAGGGAAATAATCTAACAGCCCCACAAGTTGGAAATGTGGATTAACAGTTCCAACTTGGAATGAGCAATACAATTCAAGATAAAGAAAATACAAAGAAATTAAGTAATAAAAATTGCAAGAAAATACAAGTCAAACTGCATTGGGTAAACACAAAAAATTAATGAAGAAAATGGTGGCAACTGGGCTGCATAACTTCTAAAAGTCTTTGACCAAATCTTTGGCCCTTTTGGTTTTCTTCTAGCATATCGACGCCGCTCACTCCAATTAATTCAAGAACTCCAATCTTTGCAAGACTATCAAATGCCAAATAAGGCTAACAAAGCTTAACCACCCATAGGGTAAAAGAAAGGGAATACATATGTAAAAGACGAATTTTACGCATCAATAAATCAAAAGAATAAAAGAATGGGAAAAAGAAAAAAAATGTAATTAGGATCATCTCTTCAAGTTGGATGCCATGATTTTGATACCATGCTGATGAGTATCGTTGAGCCCAACAAAAAGATAAGAGAAAGATTGAATATTGTAATTAATTGAATGAAAAGAGATATGACTACAACGAATGTAGAGTACACACTTTATATATTGATCCTAACTAAGCTAACTAACTTGTAGCTAATCTAACTGCAACTATTTTCAACTAACTTGTAAAAAAATATGTTTATACATGAAATATATTAATGCTAAGGGGATGACTTAGTGGCACATGACAAAAAGTTCAAGTCCTCATATTAGTAATAATCTAAGTGTAATGAGATAAAAGTGATAGATGTTAGTAATATACAATTTGTAATAAAAACTATGATTAGTAAAAGAAAAACTAAAAAGATTTTAATCCTTAATTGATTTTTAGTGTATAGATAAGATATAAAGTGATAATAGGTAAATATTTTGTGAATATTGCATTTCAACATCATCATAATAATATTTAAACTAAAAGATATAATCGTAAAAAGAAACTAATTAAAAATTTAAAACTATTAAATAAAATTTTATTTTTAAATGTTATTTGAATTCTAAGTTGAAACAGTCTAAAGTTATAAAATATTGGTCAAAATCTACGATCTTCATAAGTAACACTGAGTCCCAGCCTCACAAGTCCTCATCCGCATGGTGTTTCCTTTTAGTCCTTTTTTCTTTTTCTTTGTTGATGTATCATTATATGCAATATACAAAGCAAGGTTTTAAAAACCGGACCGGACCGGCCGGTTCAACCGGGAATCGGACCCCTGGCCGGTTGGTTCAACCCCATTTGAACTGCAGGCCAAAGAACCGCCCAGAACCGGGGAAGAACCGGATAGAACCGTCAAGAACCGCTTTGAACCGGGAACCGAACCGGGTTGAACTGTCCGAAATGCAATTTTTTATTTTTAAATTTACTTTTTTCTCCAAAATTTAATATTTTTTATTTTTTATTTAATAAATTACTTATCCGGTTCAACCATGGTTGAACCGGTTGAACCGATTGAACCATGAACCGGAGGTCTCGCCGGTTCGATCTCCGGTCCGGTTTTAAAAACATTGATACAAAGTTTAAATTCTATCCTAAGTAGATAGCTTAGATGACGAGCTAAAGGATACCAAAAGAGTGCAAAAATGAGGTTTCGGGTTCAAACCTCGCAAAATACCATTGCCTATAAAAAAGTTTAAATTCTTTTGGGGTAGCCACCACTACCCCATCTTTGAACTACAATCCGCCCCTGTCTGTAACAGTGCTTTGAATGGGGTAGGATAGTAGGGATGGTAAAACGGGTTTGACCCGCCGGGCCGGCCCGCCAACCCGCCAAAAAAGGCGGGTTGGGTTCGGATATTGTGACCGCTAACTCGCTGAGCCCGCCCCGCCAAAAGGAGAAAACCGCGGGCTTAAGACAAGAACGGGGCGGGTCGGCCCGCATGCCCGTTTTTTTTTGAAAAAAAAGAGTCAGACAGACTAGTCCATTTTATAAAAAAAAATTAGGTATCAAAATTAGAATCCAACGCACTGCGCACCCCAAACCCAACCCGTTTTGTTCATTTTAGGTTTCACTTTTCACATCTCAAACAATTGATATATAGTTAATCCTAGTAATTCCAATGCTATCATTGTTTTATATTTTTATTTCTATTATAAAAGGCTTTATAAAAAAACAGTTTTAAAAAGGAGGTGAAAAATCTAATTGAAATTGAAATGTTAAAAATAGGTGAAAATTTTGTTCAAAAAAATTGCAAAAACAAAACTAGGCGGGCCAGCCCGCCACTTGGCGGGGCGGGCCAATATGTTGAGCTCGCGGTTAGTTGGCGGGCCAACCCGCCCCTCCCCTATTTTAGTGGGCTTTAGGCAAAGCGGGGCGGGCCGGCCTGTTTTGCCATCCCTATAGGGTAGCATTGCTTATAATATAACTCGTGTCCTAATTGGAACGACCGCACCACTTCTTTAATGGTAATTTAGCCTAAATGAATTAAGAAAACTCGTGCAAGTAAGATCAACTTGCAAGAATTAAGAAAACTCGTGCGGTTGGCATGAAACTGAAATTGCTTCACTCACCGACAAAACAACTCGCCGGTTGCAAAAATTGGGATTCTTATTGTGTTATTCAGTTGTTGATGGCCCAATTTTACGTGGGAATTAAAATAGACAAAAATGAAGCTCAATTGTAGGTTTTATTCTCAATTAATATATGCATCTATCCCCAGTTTAGAATGAGCATTATATGTTAATAATCACTTAATCTATTAAAATATATACTTTTCTTTTCATAGTTCTTACTTCGGCTAACATCCTCCATTTCGAGGAAACTTGCATATTCTTTATGTAATACAAAGTAATTAAAGTATGCATGTCTGCAGTCTGCCCACACACAAAAGAGATCAGCACATATTCTTGCATCGATTAAATTTCCGTAGCATGGGTTTTGTTGAACAAGAAAAAAGCATCCCCTCACATCAAGTTCATTGAATTACAAATCCATTTATACCAAAACTTGGGGCTCGATAAATTGAAAAATGTTATTCCCACTTTGCTTCTCTTATGCCTTTGATGCTCCTGTTTTTGGAGCCCTGTTCTGGTATTAAAGAATATGCAAGTTTCCTTGAAATTGAGAAATTTACCAACACTATTACAAAGAAGCCCTGTTCTGTCTTTGGCCTTCTTTGAGTATACATGTTTTTGTGTTCTTTAATACACATATCATATATTTATACTATATTTTTGCTCACTACTAGAAAAATCAAATTTAGAGAGGAGAAAATCCGTCGCTAAACCATCAAAAATCCATCACTAACTATTTTAGCGACGGAATTTGTGACGAGAAATAATAAACTTATTTGTGAGCCTTATCCCCTAACAAGCTATGCTTTCTAGGAGAGTTGATCTACTAGCTCAATTGGTAGTGGGAATGCATTGAGCATGTACTTGAGCCCCAGGGTACATGGTTCGATTCCCACGGAAGGCAAAAACTCCACAGGGGGGGGGGGGGTGGAGAAGGTCATGAGTGACAGTGCCAATGCCATAAGCCGAAAATGAGTAGGTAAAAGGGTTGGGCTGTTACAAAAAAAGGCGCATTGTAACATCCCCTAATTAGCTAATTTAATTTATTTAAATTAGCAAGGAGGTTAAGGTGAATTATTAGCTAAATGAAATATTTAGCACAAGAGGTTGTCATAAATTATATGATGTTGAAATAAATAAGACTATAGCAATGCATAATTAAAATATTATGTTAAGTTAATAGGATTTGGCTAAGTTCATTAGATTAGGCCATATCATAGTATAGGAAGTAAGCAAGTTGCTGAAGGGCACAATAGTCTTTGTACATGATTAAATGAGGGACATTATTGTCAAGTCCTAGTTGAGTGAGTCAGCTGGTCACCCCAAGACCCACCCAACACCACACACCCATCCTCACTTCATCTTTTTCAGAAATTCTAAGAACAAGGGGAAGAGGGAGAGAGTCGCGAGAGAGAAGGAGGAAGAGAGGGGAGGAAACTCAGCAAATCTTGATGCATGCCTGATCCAAGACCACCATTGTTTTCCATTTTCCTTCCTCTTTCCATTAGTATCAATTTCGAAATCAACAAACCCTCCATCATCAAAACACCATTGTAGAACCTCAAGCCCAAAATAGTCAACATGACATCTTAGAAGCTGGAAGAGGTTTGCATGTTGAACTTGGAGCAACATTAGAGTGACTTAACATCAACATTGCCGTTTCTGGTCGTTTGGGATTGTTCGAAAGGATTTGAGTTCGAGTTGTGGTGAGAAGTTCGAGTTCGGGACGAGTTCGTGACATTTGGAGCGGTTGAGTTCACGGGGTTTCGTTGTTTGTGATTTTCATCACAATACGGTGAGTTCTATACTCGCTTAGGGACGCTTTGATGTTGAGTCATTATATTTTCTGAAAAGATATCCTTAAAAAAAATCCGCTTTGTGAAAATTAGCAACGAAACCGTTTTTATCGAAAAACCGTAAATTGTAATTGTTCGAGTTGATGGAATTGTTGATTTATGATATGATGATATGTGTTGCTTGATTGTTATCTGGACTGGACTGTTGTTAATATGCTAGGATATCGATCGGAACGAAATTGGAATCGAAACGGATTTGGAAACGATATCACGAAACTGGAAAATTGGCCACTGTCATGGACGCACGGATCGTGCCTCACAAGGGCACGGGTCGTGCGCCTTGCGTGACCTACGCAAACCAGCTTTTTACAATTTTAAAACACGCATGGATTGTGCGCCTGGGTGGCACTGACCGTGCGCCCTGTAACAATTTCAAACTGAGTTTTATTGATACGCACGGGTCGTGCGCCTCGGGAGCACGGACCGCGCGGATCCTTCTGTTACCCTAATTCAAAATCCTTTTTAATCTGTTCCAAACGATTCTGATTCCTTTCCGATTGATTCCCCAATGTTTCCCAAGAATGGAAACACACTTATGTCATAAAATGAAAGAAGTTTGAGGTAAATCTCACAAGTTATAAATGTTAAGGAAAACTGTACATTAGTAAGACGCGAGTGTACACACGTTAATTCATACGAGTCAAGATAAGAAATGTTTAATTCAAAGACAAGATACCTTCCCTTGAGGAAGGGTAGACGGTACATGAATGAATTTTAGACGGCCCAATGCGGGTACATGTATATATATAAAATATATAATTGAGGTCAAGGGTGACGACCCTTAGAGGATTAGCATACTAGGGGAGGGGAAGTCATGAGCCCCAAAACCTAGACTCAACATGTTTCACCCACTAGGAATAGCGGGATGGGTTCACCGAAAGCCAAAGAAGTGCCTAAGAATAGGTAGGCTTGAGGTGTTATGCTAGAATGATAAAAGTAAAAGAAATGTAATGCGTAGTCGCTTATTAGGGCTACAAATTACAAGAGGTAAAATATGATATGCTTCATGTGTCGCTTAGAAGGGCCACGAGCATAAAAGTTAAAGAAAATAATTAATGTAACGAGTAGTTGCTTAGTAGGGCTACACGTTACAAGATATACTTTATGCGTCGCTTAGGAGGGCCATGAGTATGAAGCAAAGGAAATAATGAACCGCTAGAGTTAGTAAGGGGTCTCGATAGGACTCACTGAGATAATGTTTATCTCACCCTTTAATTATTGTGGTTTTTACAGAGAAACAGGGGAAAGCAAAGGCGAAGAAGCACGGTTAGCCGGTGCGACTCTTGGAGTCATTGCAGATTGAGTTTCATGTTTAGACCTTTGTCCCATTTACTGTTTCTATGTCATCGATTATATAACTATCATGTATCAGTTGTAAATCGTTTCCGCTACTTTATGTTTTGAGTATTGAACACCAGGATTGTATAAGTCTTAAGTTGTGAAACTTAAGCATTTTCAGGAAGTTAATGAGGTTCATAGAACCGTTTGATATGTATTATCGAAATTTTTAGTTTGTGTTCAATATTCATTAACAGGAAGTTACTCTGATGTATGCCATTTAGTGCATTTCGGTAATTCTACATGTTAGCATTTATCAGGGTGTTACATTATGGTATCAGAGCAGTTCGACCCAGTCGGACTTAGATAGTTAGGGTGGTTTTATCCCTCGAGTAATTATGCTATTTTGCTTCATATGATGCTAAGAGACATTGAGCCTGATCAACTTAATACTTGGTGTATCGTTTGCAGAATTATGGCAGGAGGATCGAGGAATAACCCACCAATTGATCCACATTCCGCATGGATACAGAATATGATCGAAAGGCAGCAAAAGATGATGGAAGATTTGCTGCTAATGCAACAGAATGCTCAAGCTCAGCCTCAACCAATTCCTGAGCCACAAGTTAACCTGCGACAGGTCTACTCTGAATTCCTAAAAATGAAACCTACCGAGTTCATAGGAGGACCAGATGTCATGGAAGCCCAGCATTGGATGGATGACATAGAGAAGATTTTCGTAACTATGCAAGTCACTGATGAGGACAAGCTGAGATTGGCAACACACATGCTGAAGGGAGAGGCTCACAACTGGTGGTCTAATGTTCGGAACATGATGGTCACCATGGGTACTCCTTAGACTTGGGAACATTTCAGGCAGGTACTTTTGGAGCAGTTCTTTCCGACAGCTATGAGGTTTGACAAGGAGAACGAGTTTTTGACTCTCACTCAAGGAAGTTCAACTGTGGGTCAGTATGCGGCTAAGTTTGAAGAGTTGTATCAATTCTTCGGTTTAGCCGGGTATGCTCCCAATGACAAGTGGAAAACTGATAGGTTCAAATATGGGCTGAGGGAAGACATTGCCCAAAGTCTAAGTTCTTTTGCATATACCAACTATGCCGCCATGGTTCAGCAAGCGTACATAGTTGAAAGTGATTTGAAGAGGTTGTATGCAAGCAGGAGAGTATTCAATCAGAATAAGAAGAATGTTGGATCATCCAACAATCAGATGGGTCCCAAACACAACTCCAACAAAGGGAAACAAGTTCAGTCGTCGAACTCCTCAAGATTCAGTACATCTTCCAATTGTGGAAAGTACCATCAGGGTAAGTGTCAAATGGGATCCAACCAGTGTTTCTTCTGCAAGAAAGATGGTCATTATGCATGGGACTGCCCAGCAAAGGAGAAGAGTCAAGGAGATAGCCCTGCTACTACTACTACTCATGGGAGAGTTTACACTTTGGACGCCCAGAAGGTCACTCCTTCAGACAATCTACTAAGGGGTACGGGATCTCTTTTTAATAACTCCGTTAGTATTTTATATGATTCAGGTGCTACCCATTGTTTTATATCTCAAATCTGTGTTGAACGGTTAGGATTGGCTTTGACACCTTTGCCTCAACCAATCTCCATTAAAACTGCTGCTGAGGGTAGTATTCAAACCCAAGCTTTATGTGAAAACTGTCTTCTATCTATCGGAGACAGGAATTTTGTGGTGGATTTCATTTGTTTGCCAATGAAGGGTATGGACGTGGTCCTAGGTATGAGTTGGATGACGGCCAACCATGTGTCTATAGATTGTTTCCATCGGACTATCGGTTTCGCCTCCGAGTCAGTGGAGCTACAGCCGACCAATCCTGAAGTTGTTATTTCTTTCACTTCAGCCAGTAACTGTTTGTTTCAAGGCGCAGAAGCTTATGTCATGATGTTGTCTGTATCCACTGAGACAGGTCTAGATTTATCTTCTGTGCAAGTTGTTAATGAATTTCTTGATGTGTTTCCTGATGAAGTTTCTTCGTTACCTCCGGATCGTGAGGTGGAGTTCTCTATAGAGTTGGTTCCTGGCACTGGGCCAATTTCTATAGCTCCGTATAGAATGTCGCCATTAGAGTTGAAAGAATTAAAGGTCCAATTAGAAGAGCTAATTTCCAAACAGTTTATCCGGCCGAGTGCCTCACCATGGGGTTCTCCAGTTTTACTTGTCAAGAAGAAGGACGGAAGTATGAGGTTGTGCATTGACTACCGTCAGTTGAATAAGGTGACTATTAAGAACAAGTACCCTCTACCTAGAATTGATGATTTGCTAGGGGAGCTTCTGTATTTTCAAAGATTTATTTGAGGTCCGGCTATCACCAAATCAGGGTTCGAGCTTTGGACATCCTGAAGACCGCTTTCCGTACGAGGAATGGACACTACGAATTTGTAGTGATGCCCTTCGGTTTGACCAATGCTCCAGCCATATTCATGGACTATATGAATCGGATTTTTAATCCCTATCTGGATCAGTTTGTAGTAGTGTTCATTGATGATATCTTGGTGTACTCTAAGACAATTGAGGAGCATGTGCAACATCTCCGAATTGTTCTAAACGTACTCCGGGAGAAGAAGTTGTTCGCTAAGCCATCCAAATGTGATTTTTGGATGCCCGAAGTTAAGTTTCTGGGCCATGTAATATCTCAGGCTGGTGTTGCAGTGGATCCCAGTAAGATTGAAGTTGTGGTAGACTGGAAACAACTGTCTACGGTTACTGAGGTGAGAAGTTTCTTGGGATTAGTTGGGTATTATTGGAGATTCATTCATGGATTTTCCCAACTAGTTCTTCCACTCACTCGGTTAACGCGCAAGGGTCAGCCGTTTGTGTGGGACTCAGATTGTGATGACTTTTTTGCAGAATTGAAGAATCGTTTGACTTCTGCACCTGTCCTGATTCTTCCAGATCCGTCCGTAGGATTTCAGATCTATTGTGACGCATCTGGTAAGGGTTTAGGATGTGTTCTAATGCAGAATCAACAAGTAGTTGCTTATGCCTCCAGACTGTTAAATCCGCATGAGGAGAATTATCCAACTCATGATTTAGAGTTGGCGGCAATCGTGTTTGCTCTAAAGATTTGGAGACATTACCTGTATGGGTCTCGTTTCGAAGTCTTTAGCGACCACAAGAGCCTGAAGTATTTGTTTGACCAGAAGGAGTTGAACAACAGACAGAGGAGATGGGTAGAATTTCTGAAAGACTATGATTTCGAATTGAAGTACCATCCTGGTAAGGCTAATGTTGTGGCCGATGCTTTGAGCAGAAAGTCTATCCACACTGCAGAGTTGATGATGCACAAGATGACATTGTTGGAATCATTTAGAGACCTTAATTTGAAAGTGAAGCCGAGGAGGAACAGATTGGTGTTGAGCCATATTCAGATTTCGAGTTCCTTGAGAAATCTGATTCGCTCAACCCAAGAGGTTGATTTAGAGCTGCAAGCGCAGAAGAGGTTGCCGAATTACACCAAAGATGGCGATGGTGTGATTTGTTTTGATGGTAGAGTCTGTGTGCCGAATGATGAGAGCATTAAGAGGCAGATTTTAGAAGAGGCTCATAAGAGTCAGTTCTCAATACATCCTGGGTCTACCAAGATGTATTGAGATTTGAAGAAATTGTACTAGTGGCTGGGTATGAAAGTAGAAGTTGCAGAATTTGTGTCTCGATGCTTGACTTGTTAAAGGGTCAAGATAGAGCACCAGAAGCCAGGTGGCCAGTTGCAACCATTGAATGTGCCAGAATGGAAATGGGAAAGCATTTCTATGGATTTTGTCATGGGATTGCTGTAACACCCCTTTTCCACCCGTTAATTTAATTGTGAAATCAGAGTTTCAAAATTTCTTTTCATCGCAAGGAATGTTACACACACTTCAAACAAAACACCGTACTTCAATAAAACAGTTCAACGTCAATAAATGTGCAATACGTAACACGCCCCCAATGGGAAAAACTCAAGCATCAGTCATCGTCACCACAACCGTGACATCAATAAAACCAACTACACAGCGGAAAGTATAAATAAGAGAAAACCATCAAATAACATATAACAACCAAAATAGTCTTAAAACATCGAGTTCGTTTCCCCCTGAGTGCTACATATCAGAGCATGACGACCCTACTCATAATTAGTGAAGATACCTAAGTCTTCACTCGTGATCACCTGCACGTTACCGCATAGGGGTAACATTCAAACAGAAGGGTGAGTCCAATTCAATCCATATAATAAATCATATGATAAGCAATAAGTCAAAGTCACAGCACTAGAGTAGCCACATCACAGTCATCAATTACGTCAATACAACAACTCATCACAATGTCATGTGACTATATGAAATGCAACCCACTCGCGGGCATATGCATGAGGTACCTTTCATCATCGTCGCTTAGCCTTTATGGCCTCATCGTCGCTTAGCCTTTATGGCCTCATCGTCGCTGGGTTCATGCACATCGAATACATGAGACACTATGACATGCACCACACACAAACGCACAATCACAGTCAACTATGTGACCCGTCACTTACCAATTTGCCAAATAAGAGGCACAACACCTGTCAGTTTATAATTACATACAACACGTCGCTATATTTCATCGTCACTTATTATCATCGTCGCTTAGCCTTTTGGGCCTCATCGTCGCTTATCCATAAACGTCATCCAACAAACAATAGCCACTAAGGGCAAAACAGTCATTTGCACATCATCATCAATAATATTGGCCACTAAGGGCAAAAACGTCATTTAACTAGCCACTAAGGGCATCATCGTCAAAATCATCCATTTTGACACTAAAGCGTTAAAACTGTTGGTTATAGGCAAAAAAAGTATTTTTAAAGAACTCAATACGGCTTTACAACGTCACTGGGGTGACCACCGGGACAACTCCAAAATGACACGTGCAAAAATAAAACCACTCGAGCCAAAATGTTTAAAATTGAATTTGGGCACGTAAATGCAAAAGATGGCACGGTAAAATATGCCCAGAGTTCGAAGTTTCACCCAAAACACCCCATATGCGCACATAATCAACACCCACCGAGACAACTCCAAAAGGACACGTGCAAAAATAAAACCACTCGAGCCAAAATGTTTAAAATTGAATTTGGGCACGCAAATGTAAAAGATGGCACGGTAAAATATGCCCAGAATTCGAAGTTTCAGCCAAAACACCCCATAAGCGCACACAATCAACACCCATCGAGACAACTCCAAAATGACACGTGCAAAAATAAAACCACTCGAGCCAAAATGTTTAAAATTTTGATTTGGGCACGCAAATGTAAAAGATGGCACGGTAAAATATGCCCAGAATTCGAAGTTTCACCCAAAACACCCTATATGCGCACACAATCAACACCTACCGAGACAACTCCAAAATGACACGTGCAAAAATAAAACCACTCGAGCCAAAATGTTTAAAATTGAATTTGGGCACGCAAATGTAAAAGATAGCACGGTAAAATATGCCCAGAATTCGAAGTTTCACCCAAAACACCCCATATGCGCACACAACACACACACGGCGCCCTTGGCGCCCAGCGCCCAGCAACACGCGACACACACACACACGGCGCCCTTGGCGCCCAGCGCCCAGCACAACACAACACCCACGCAACACAGCACACAGCGCCCTTGGCGCCCAACGCCTGGCGCCCTGGCGCCCTGCAACACTTCCAGCAACAAAAATCCAGCAACAATTTCAGCAACACAATCAAAACATATGGCGCCCTAGGCGCCCATGCAACAACCAAAAGTGGATTTTTCAGCCACCAATCATGAAGATCACATGTATATCACTAACCAAATATGAAATTACACACAAATCAAGAACATAGATAGATTTAGGCTAACCCTAACTTACAACCTATCATGAACATCTATTATATAGAAAGATAGAACTCCCCTTACCTCGGATTTGAAGAACGGAAGCCCTAGAGACAGTCACGAACAGAACCACAGCAACAGATCACGACCCTTAGCTCCTTGAACTTCGCGACCTCTCCCTTCTTTCCCTCTTCTCCACGGCGCTCTCCCTCTCTCTATTCTCCTCTCTCAATTCGCAAAATGACAACACCAAAACCCTAACCCCAATGGCTTAGCAACTTCGCATAGCCTATGGATCATGGGCTTGGGCTTTTCACTTAAGCCCAAGTTCATTCAAGTGGCGCCTCCTTTTCCTAATACCACCAACATAAAATTAATATAATTTTAATTAATTAAATTATATCCAACTAATTAAAATAAATTCCTAAATACTTAATTAAATAAATTAATTAAATATTTAGGGTGTTACAACTCTCCCCCACTTAGAATATTTCGTCCTCGAAATTTACCTGATCGAACAACCCTGGGTAGGACTCCCGCATCTTGCTCTCTAGCTCCCAAGTCATACTCTCACCGGCAGCTCCAAGCCAAACCACTTTCACCAATGCAATTTCCTTGCCTCTAAGCACTTTCACTTAATGACCCTCAATCCGTACGGGCATCGTCTCCACAGTGAGATTATCCCGCACCTCTACATCATCCATATGGATCACATGAGATGGATCCGAAACATACTTCCGAAGTTGCGACACATGAAACACGTCGTGCAAATTCGAAAGATTTGGCGGTAAAGCCACCCTATAAGCAACATTTCCGATTCTCTCAGAAATCTGATAAGGACCAACAAAACGAGGAGTGAGCTTCTTCGATTTCAACGCTCGACCAACACCGGTAATAGGAGAAACCCTCAAGAACACATGCTCACCCTCCTGAAATTCTAAATCTTTCCTCCGCTTGTCATGATAACTCTTCTGACGACTATGCAAAGCCTTCATCTTTTCACGGATCATCTTGATTTTCTCTGTAGTCTCCCGGACAATCTCTGGTCCCAACACTACACTCTCCCCCGACTCATACCAACACAGCGGCGTTCTACACTTTCGACCATACAATGCTTCAAACGGTGCCATCCCGATACTGGAATGGTAACTGTTGTTATAGGTAAACTCAATCAACGCAAGGTAGGAATCCCATGAACCCCTTTGTTCCAAGACACAAGCTCTCAACAAATCTTCTAACGACTGAATTGTCCTCTCTGACTGACCATCTGTCTGAGGATGATATGCCGAACTCATTTTCAACTTTGAACCCAATTCCTTCTGCAAACCCGTCCAAAACTCAGAAGTGAACCTCAGATCCCTATCTGACACAATACTCTTCGGAACACCGTGCAACTTCACAATTTCTTTGACATAGACCTCTGCCAACCTCGACACCGGATAAGTGACATTTATAGGAATAAAGTGAGCAGACTTCGTTAACCTATCAACGATCACCCAAATAGCGTCATGACCCCTAACTGTATTCGGCAATCCCGCCACAAAGTCCATCGCAATGCTACCCCACTTCCACTCTGGAACTTCCAACGGTTGCATCAACCCTGCAGGCTTCTGATGCTCAACCTTCGACTTCTGACAGGTCAAACAGGCATACACAAACTGTGCCACATCTCTCTTCATACCATACCACCAAAACATCTTTTTCAGATCTTGATACATTTTTGTCGCTCCAGGATGGATACTCAACTTGCTACGGTGACCCTCCTCCAAAATTGCCTTTCTCATTTCCGCATCATCCGGAACACAGATCGTACCCCGGAACCTCAACACACCACGAGAATCCAATTTGAAATCTTCATCTTCAGATTGACCAACCCCATTAATTAAATCTACCAACTTGACATCTGACTTCTGAGCCTCTCTGATGCTGCCCAGAAAGTCATTATCGATCTTTAACATTCTCAGCTAGACACTGCGAGGTGTCATTCTACAAACCAAACTCAAATCTCGGAATTCCTCAATCAACTCTAATTCTTTCACCATCATTGCCGACATATGCAAAGACTTCCGGCTTAAAGCATCAGCCACGACATTAGCCTTGCCGGGATGATAATTCAAACCGAAGTCGTAATCCTTCAAGAGCTCCAACCACCGACGCTGTCTCATATTCAACTCTTTCTGATCGAACAGATACTTCAGACTCTTATGATCACTGAACACCTCAAATCTCGAACCATAAAGATAGTGCCTCCAAATCTTAAGCACAAATACCACAGCAGCTAATTCCAAATCATGCGTAGGGTAATTTTTCTCATGAACCCGCAACTGCCTCGACGCATACGCAACGACTTTCCCATCTTGCATCAGCACACCACCAAGACCCATCTTTGAAGCATCACAATATACAACAAACGGTTCCTCCGGATTAGGCAACGTCAAAACAGGCGACGTTGTCAATCTCTTCTTCAGTTCCATGAAACTTTCCTCACACCGAGCATCCCAAACGAAAACTTTACCCTTACAAGTCAACTGAGTCAACGGAAGGGCCAACTTGGAAAAACCCTCGATGAACCTCCTGTAGTACCCAGCCAAACCCAAAAAGCTTCTGATCTCTGTTGCGAACTTCGGAGCCTCCCACTCCAACACTGCTTCCACTTTTGCCAGGATCAACTGCAATACCATTACCAGAAATCACGTGCCCAATGAAACTCACCTCTTTCAGCCAGAACTCACACTTTGATAACTTAGCATACAACTTTTTCTCTTTCAGAACTTCCAATACTGTCTTCAGGTGCTCAGCATGCTCTTCCTCCGACTTAGAATAAACTAGAATGTCATCTATGAAGATCACCACAAACCGATCTAGGTAATTATGGAAAATACGATTCATATATTCCATAAATACACCAGGTGCATTGGTCACACCGAACGGCATCACTGAATACTCATAATGCCCATACCTTGTCCTGAACGCTGTCTTCTGAACATCTTCATCCTTCACTTTAATCTGATGATATCCGGACCTCAAATCAATTTTGCTGAAAACGCGGGCTCCCACTAACTGATCCATCAAATCCTCGATCCTCGGAAGCAGATACTTGTTCTTGATAGTTACCTTATTCAACTGACGATAGTCCACACGTAACCTCATACTCCCATCTTTCTTCTTTACCAACAATACCGGAGCTCCCCACGGTGATACACTCGGTCTCACAAACTTTTTCTCAAGCAATTCTTCGAGTTCCGTCTTCAACTCAGACAATTCCGACGCCGACATCCTGTACGGTGCCATAGACACAGGCCTCGTACCAGGTACAAGATCAATCGAGAACTCAACTTCCCTCTCCGGCGGCACACCCGGAATTTCTTCAGGAAAAACCTCAGGAAACTCGCGTACCACTTGCAGTTCTTCAATAACAGCTTGACTCTCGGCAGACAACGATCCCATCAACGAAAATAGCTGAACTCCTTCTTTCCTCAACTTCTTCAACTGACTAGCGGATACCAAAACAGAATCTTCTTCCCCGAAACTAACCGACTTGCTACGACAGTTGATATGGACGTGGTTATTCCCTAACCAGTCCATGCCCAAGATTACATCCAGACCTCTCAACGGCAAGCAAACAAAATTCACAACAAAGTCCCTGCCGAAGATCGACACGGGACACTGAGAACACACCTGGGAAGTAATCACCGACCCCTTCGCAGGAGTATCGACAACCATATCCCCATACATAGCAGATAAAACAAGACCCAATCTTTTACAACAATCAACAGATATAAAGCAATGGGTAGCACCAGTATCAATAAGAGATTTCAGAGAAGTACCGTTAATGAAACACGTACCTCTAATAAGACCATCCCTTTCATCAGGCTCCTCTCCTGCCAGTGCGAACACTTTCCCACTAGACCTTTCTTTCTTCGGCTTTGTACATTTTGCACTGATATGCCCAGACTTACCACAGTTGAAACACACCACATCCTTGACCTTACACTCGGCCGCCATATGACCCTTTTTACCACAACGGTAGAAAACTCTCTCATCAGACCCGCATGTAGTACTCTTGTGGCCAGGTTTGCCACACTTAAAACAGACAATGCTAGCAGGAGCATCTCCCCCACTAGTCTTCTTACCTCCAGCAGCCCTCTGATAACTCTTACCCGCAGGAACCTCATACGGCTTGCTTCGACTCGGAAACTTACCCTTTTTCTCAAACACAGCTTTGTAATGTGCAGTACTGTCCTCCTCAAAGATCCTACAACTATCAACCAGATCAGCGAACACACGGATCTTCTGGTAACCAATGGCCTTTTTGATATCAGGCCGCAAACCATTCTCGAACTTGATGCATTTCGAAAACTCAGCTGTAGCCTCACTATAGTGCGGATAGAATTTTGCCAATTCCACAAACTTCGCCGCATATGCAGTCACAGACATACCACCCTGCTTCAGTTCCAGGAACTCTATCTCTTTCTTTCCTCGGACATCTTCAGGAAAATATTTTCTCAGAAATTCTCTGTTGAATACCTCCCAGGTAATCTCTTCCTGCACAGTCTCCAACCTCTACCTAGTAGCCAACCACCAGTCGTCGGCCTCCTCAGCCAACATGTGAGTACCAAAACGGACCTTCTGCTCAACAGTGCAGTCCATCACCCTTAAAATCCTCTCGATCTCTTTCAACCAAGCCATAGCACCATCTGGATCATATTTGCCCTTAAAAGTTGGCGGATTCTCTCTCTGGAAAGTAGTCAGACTCCGAAAACCAGCGTTCTCCCCAGCATTCGGCTGATTCTGCACAGCCTGAGCCATAGCCTGCAGCGCAGCAGCAAGAGCAGCATCGTTTCTCCCAGCCATTTCAAATTTTCACTGCAGCACAAACCAAAAATTTAGAACTAATCTAACAATTTCTTAATTGTCATAAGACACTATGACAGGACAACATTGGCCGGACAGACCGAACTGCTCTGATACCACTAATGTAACACCCCTTTTCTACCCGTTAATTTAATTGTGAAATCAGAGTTTCAAAATTTCTTTTCATCGCAAGGAATGTTACACACACTTCAAACAAAACACCGTACTTCAATAAAATAGCTCAACGTCAATAAATGTGCAATACGTAACACGCCCCCAATGGGAAAAACTCAAGCATCAGTCATCGTCACCACAACCGTGACATCAATAAAACCAACTACGCAGCGGAAAGTATAAATAAGAGAAAACCATCAAATAACATATAACAACCAAAATAGTCTTAAAACATCGAGTTCGTTTCCCCCCTGAGTGCTACGTATCAGAGCATGACGACCCGACTCATAATTAGTGAAGATACCTAAGTCTTCACTCGTGATCACCTGCACGTTACCGCATAGGGGTAACATTCAAACAGAAGGGTGAGTCCAATTCAATCCATATAATAAATCATATGATAAGCAATAAGTCAAAGTCACAGCACTAGAGTAGCCACATCACAGTCATCAATTACGTCAATACAACAACTCATCACAATGTCATGTGACTATATGAAATGCAACCCACTCGCGGGCATATGCATGAGGTACCTTTCATCATCGTCGCTTAGCCTTTATGGCCTCATCGTCGCTTAGCCTTTATGGCCTCATCGTCGCTGGGTTCATGCACATCGAATACATGAGACACTATGACATGCACCACACACAAACGCACAATCACAGTCAACTATGTGACCCGTCACTTACCAATTTGCCAAATAAGAGGCACAACACCTGTTAGTTTATAATTACATACAACACGTCGCTATATTTCATCGTCACTTATTATCATCGTCGCTTAGCCTTTTGAGCCTCATCGTCGCTTGTCCATAAACGTCATCCAACAAACAGTAGCCACTAAGGGCAAAACAGTCATTTGCACATCATCATCAATAATATTGGCCACTAAGGGCAAAAACGTCATTTAACTAGCCACTAAGGGCATCATCGTCAAAATCATCCATTTTGACACTAAAGCGTTAAAACTGTTGGTTATAGGCAAAAAAAGGATTTTTAAAGAACTCAATACGGCTTTACAACGTCACTGGGGTGACCACCGGGACAACTCCAAAATGACACGTGCAAAAATAAAACCACTCGAGCCAAAATGTTTAAAATTGAATTTGGGCACGTAAATGCAAAAGATGGCACGGTAAAATATGCCCAGAGTTGAAGTTTCCCCCAAAACACCCCATATGCGCACACAATCAACACCCACCGAGACAACTCCAAAATGACACGTGCAAAAATAAAACCACTCGAGCCAAAATGTTTAAAATTGAATTTGGACACGCAAATGTAAAAGATGGCACGGTAAAATATGCCCAGAATTCGAAGTTTCACCCAAAACACCCCATATGCGCACACAATCAACACCCACTGAGACAACTCCAAAATGACACGTGCAAAAATAAAACCACTCGAGCCAAAATGTTTAAAATTGAATTTGGGCACGCAAATGTAAAAGATGGCACGGTAAATATGCCCAGAATTCGAAGTTTCACCCAAAACACCCCATATGTGCACACAATCAACACCCACCGAGACAACTCCAAAATGACACGTGCAAAAATAAAACCACTCGAGCCAAAATGTTTAAAATTGAATTTGGGCACGCAAATGTATAAGATGGCACGGTAAAATATGCCCAGAATTCGAAGTTTCACCCAAAACACCCCATATGCGCACACAACACACACACGCACACGGCGCCCTTGGCGCCCAGCAACACGCGACACACACACACACGGCGCCCTTGGCGCCCAGCACAACACAACACCCACGCCAGACAGCGCACAGCGCCCTTGGCGCCTGGCGCCCTGCAACACTTCCAGCAACAAAAATCCAGCAACAATTTCAGCAACACAATCAAAACATATGGCGCCCTAGGCGCCCATGCCACAACCAAAAGTGGATTTTTCAGCCACCAATCATGAAGATCACATGTATATCACTAACCAAATATGAAATTACACACAAATCAAGAACATAGATAGATCTAGGCTAACCCTAACTTACAACCTATCATGAACATCTATTATATAGAAAGATAGAACTCCCCTTACCTCGGATTTGAAGAACGGAAGCCCTAGAGACAGTCACGAACAGAACCACAGCAACGGATCACGACCCTTAGCTCCTTGAACTTCGCGACCTCTCCCTTCTTTCCCTCTTCTCCACGGCGCTCTCCCTCTCTCTATTCTCCTCTCTCAATTCGCAAAATGACAACACCAAAACCCTAACCCCAATGGCTTAGCAACTTCGCATAGCCTATGGATCATGGGCTTGGGCTTTTCACTTAAGCCCAAGTTCATTCAAGTGGCGCCTCCTTTTCCTAATACCACCAACATAAAATTAATATAATTTTAATTAATTAAATTATATCCAACTAATTAAAATAAATTCCTAAATACTTAATTAAATAAATTAATTAAATATTTAGGGTGTTACAACTGCCACGGTCCCAAGCCGGAAATGATTCTGTTTGGGTAGTGGTGGATCGCCTGACCAAGTCCGCCCATTTTATTCCGGTGCGTTCGAATCACAAGGTTGCTAGGTTAGGAGAGGAATATCTCAAAAATATTGTGAAGTTGCATGGAATTCCTACAAGCATCATCTGTGATCGAGATCCCAAGTTCACATCTCGGTTTTGGAGAGCATTGAATATGGCGTTGGGGACAACGGTGTGTGCCAGCACCGCTTACCATCCACAAACAGACGGACAGACTGAGAGAACAATTCAGACATTGGAGGATATGTTGAGAGCATGTGTACTTGACAGTGGAGGCTGATGGGAGGATCATCTTCCATTGGTGGAATTTTCATACAACAACAGTTACCATTCTAGTATCGGAATGGCACCATACGAGACACTGTATGGGAGGAAATGTAGAACACCATTGTGTTGGTGGGATGTAGGTGAGCAGAGATTGTTGGGACCGGATTTGGTCCGTGAGACTACGGAGAAGATCCGTCAGATAAGAGAAAGGATGAAGGCCGCTCAGAATCGACAAAAGAGTTATGCCGATAAGAGAAGAAGACCGTTAGAATTTGAAGAAGGAGACCATGTCTTTTTGAGACTTTCTCCAATCATCGGAACCGGTATCGCATTGCGAGCGAAGAAGCTCAGTCCTCGATATGTTGGGCCTTTCCAAATTATCGAGCGAGTTGGGCCAGTAGCATATCACATTGCATTACCTCCAACATTGTCCAGATTGCATGATGTATTTCATGTATCGCAACTGAGGAAGTATATCTCCGATCCGAGTCAACCATTAAGTTATGAAACGATCGCCATCAGACCGGATTTATCTTATCAGCCTACTCCAGTCAGGATCATCGAACATGGCGAGAAAACGCTCCGGACGAGATCAATTCCTATTGTCAAGGTGCTTTGGGACGGTGCATCACACGACGAAGCGACATGGGAAGTAGAGGAGAACATGCGGGTGAAATATCCCCATCTTTTCGATTGAGGTACGTTTTGTCAATTTTGAGGGAAAAATTTTTAAAAGTTGGGGTGATTGTAACATCCCCTAATTAGCTAATTTAATTTATTTAAATTAGCGAGGTTAAGGTGAATTATTAGCTAAATGAAATATTTAGCACAATAGGTTGTCATAAATTATATGATGTTGAAATAAATAAGACTATAGTAATGCATAATTAAAATATTATGTTAAGTTAATAGGATTTGGCTAAGTTCATTAGATTAGGCCATATCATAGTATAGGAAGTAAGCAAGTTGCTGAAGGGCACAATAGTCTTTGCACATGATTAAATGAGGGACATTATTGTCAAGTCCTAGTTGAGCGAGTCAGCTGGTCACCCCAAGACCCAGCCAACACCACACACCCAGCCTCACTTCATCTTTTTCAGAAATTCTAAGAACAAGGGGAAGAGGGAGAGAATCGCGAGAGAGAAGGAGGAAGAGAGGGGAGGAAACTCAGCAAATCTTGATGCATGCTTGATCCAAGACCACCATTGTTTTCCATTTTCCTTCCTCTTTCCATTAGTATCAATTTCGAAATCAACAAACCCTCCATCATCAAAACACCATTGTAGAACCTCAAGCCCAAAATAGTCAACATGACATCTTAGAAGCTGGAAGAGGTTTGCATGTTGAACCTGGAGCAACATTAGAGTGACTTAACATCAACATTGTCGTTTCTGGTCGTTTGGGATTGTTCGAAAGGATTTGAGTTCGAGTTGTGGTGAGAAGTTCGAGTTCGGGACGAGTTCGTGACATTTGGAGCGGTTGAGTTCACGGGGTTTCGTTGTTTGTGATTTTGAACACAATACGGTGAGTTCTATACTCGCTTAGGGACGCTTTGATGTTGAGTCATTATATTTTCTGAAAAGATATCCTTAAAAAAAAATCCGCTTTGTGAAAATTAGCAACGAAACCGTTTTTATCGAAAAACCGTAAATTGTAATTGTTCGAGTTGATGGAATTGTTGATTTATGATATGATGATATGTGTTGCTTGATTTTTATCTGGACTGGACTGTTGTTAATATGTTAGGATATCGATCGGAACGAAATTGGAATCGAAACTGATTTGGAAACGATATCACGAAACTGGAAAATTGGCCACTGTCATGGATGCACGGATCGTGCCTCACAAGGACACGGGTCGTGCGCCTGGTTCGGTATCAGCCTGAAATGAATTTTTGACACAGCACGGGTCGTGCGCCCCTGGGCACGAACCGTGCGTGACCTATGGAAACCAGCTTTTTACAATTTTAAAACACGCACGGATCGTGCGCCTGGGTGGCACTGACCGTGCGCCCTGTAACAATTTCAAACTGAGTTTTATTGATATGCACGGGTCGTGCGCCTCCGGAGCACGGACCGTGCAGATCCTTCTGTTACCCTAATTCAAAATCCTTTTTAATCTGTTCCAAACGATTCTGATTCCTTTCCGATTGATTCCCCAATGTTTCCCAAGAATGGAAACACACTTATGTCATGAAATGAAAGAAGTTTGAGGTAAATCTCACAAGTTATAAATGTTAAGGAAAACCGTACATTAGTAAGACGGGAGTGTACACACGTTAATTCATACGAGTCAAGATAAGAAATGTTTAATTCAAAGACAAGATACCTTCCCTTGAGGAAGGGTAGACGGTACATGAATGAATTTTAGACGGCCCAATGCGGGTACACGTATATATATATATAAAATATATAATTGAGGTCAAGGGTGACGACCCTTAGAGGATTAGCATACTAGGGGAGGGGAAGTCATGAGCCCCAAAACCTAGACTCAACATGTTTCACCCACTAGTAATAGCGGGATGGGTTCACCGAAAGCCAAAGAAGTGCCTAAGAATAGGTAGGCTTGAGGTGTTATGCTAGAATGATAAAAGTAAAAGAAATGTAATGCGTAGTCGCTTATTAGGGCTACAAATTACAAGAGGTAAAATATGATATGCTTCATGTGTCGCTTAGTAGGGATGACGCAAATAATTAATGTAACGAGTAGTTGCTTAGTAGGGCTACACGTTACAAGATATACTTCATGCGTCGCTTAGGAGGGCCATGAGTATGAAGCAAAGGAAATAATGAACCGCTAGATTTAGTAAGGGGTCTGTAACACCCCGGTATTTCTTTAACAAAGAAATACCTAAATATACAATTTGGTATAAATCAGAGTATAAAAATTCCTGTTCAGATATACATCTTTACAAGAAACAGCGGAAACTATAAAAAGATAACATGATACAAGTTCGAGTCATAAGACCGAATACAGAGACTACATCAGAAGAATCCAAAACATAGATGGAAGATTACATCTCCAACTTCTCCTTGAGCCTGACAGCTAACTGTGCCGCCTGCTGTCCTTATAACCTGTTCTCTGTAAAAACAACAAATATGGATTGGGTGAGACAACTTGTCTCAGTGAGTCCTGCCGTGCCCCCTCACTGACACTCGGTTCAATTTATTAAACCGTTACAACAAAAGCTGACATAACAATGTCTTATTTGTTAATGGAATTACCGACCGCACAACAATTGCTAATCCCAGCAATTCGTGTTCTTAATTTATTAATCGAAATGCCGACCGCACAACAATTGCTAATCCCGGCAAGTCGTGAGTTTTATTTATTAATCGAATGCCGACCGCACAACGACTGCTAATCCCGGCAATTCGTGAATTGAACTTAACATGATCCGGCCGCACAACAATTTGCTAATCCCGGAAACCATGTGTATAACTTAGCACAAACCGGCCGCACAACAATTTGCTAATCCCGGTAACCCGTGAATTGACCACGCCAAAACACATTCAGGGCCTAGGGTGAGGGATCATGACATCCCTTCCTAGTATGACATCCCTTCCTAGTATGCTACTTGTCGGGTCGTCACCCAACGCGATACAGATGACAATACGCATCAAATTCTCGAGAGTTAGATAATTTATATCTTTTTCGATCACCAAAGGATCAGTCATAAAAGTTCATTAAATAATTTATATCTTTTCGATCACCAAAGGATCGTTCGCATAGCAATTGGATAAACAATATCCATATCGATCTATAATCCGTTTTGAGGAATTCATAAATTAGACATCCGGCATTATAATCTTGTTCAATTGACATATATAACATATATATTCAGTCAGTCCATCAGACGGTGTACCCACACGTATACTAGGGTTTCGTTTTTTTAATCAAATATGCTTTTGAAACTCTTTTTCACAATCATGAATTGAATAAGTTCAAAATACGGTTGTCAGTAAGGCAATATCCTTAAAATTGGTTGGGAAGAAGATTAGAAGTGATTCGGGATCGAAAGGAGCGACGAAATGAGAAATCGGAGTCCGGTAACAGCAGCTCACGCATGGTCCGTGCCCAACTGCCCAAGGGCGCACGACCCGTGCGTGATTTACCAAAATCACACAGCCAACCCAAAGAGGGCGCACGGTCCGTGCCCAGGGGCGCACGACCCGTGCGGCCTGTTCTGTTACCGAATTCTAGTTTCTCATTCCGCTTTCCATTTCTCGCCCAAAACGAATTCTGATCGTTCTCCAACCTGAAAACGGATTTAATAAACAACATTCCAGACCATATTCCACTGAAAGCACTTAAAATCACAAATTTCGTAAATTATTCAACAATTCAATAAAAACCGTAAAAACGCGATATTGCTCAAAAGCGGTTTTCGGTTCCAAAAATCTTTCGAAAATTGATAATTGCCTTATGACTCAACCCGATATAATTTCAAGACACGGAAAATATCCCTATCCGTGAGTAGAACTCACCCGGTTTACGATCTCGCGAGAAATCACGCCGGAGCACGGACGACCAGACCGTAACCACTCGAACAATCCTCGTAGTCACGTACCCGCTCCGAATGCCTCCGCAACTGAATTCCGCAACCAATACCCCTCTTGATACTGAATTCATTTCCGGTGGATAGAATTGACGTCTCGCGCGACTTGACAACTCGAATCCCAAATCCGACGAATCACATTTCCAGCTTCTTCTTTTCTGTTTTCCAGAACCAATGCACACTTTTGTAACAGCCATAACTATGTCAATTCGCAACCAAACTCCTTCAAATCAGTGCCCATTCTGAAGAGGATTTTGTCTACTTTCAACTGGTCAAGGATTCACACGCATGCATCCAGTGGTTTGAGACATATCACCAAGACAAGGTGACTGGTCCAGGATAGTGCTTGACTCTGAATCCGTAACTTGGGGACATGATATCTCCTTCATTTCTCCATGAAATCATACGGTTCTTGTGCCCAAAATGAATATCTTTTTGTCTAGTTTCCAGAAGGACAAGAATCACGATCATCGGAGTTGTGTACAGTGAGATACGATGAAAACAATGAAGATGGTTCATACGGGTTTTACCCAGAATTTCCAGCAACACTCTCCTTTCTTCATCCACCATCTTGTCTCCACGAATTGGAGCTCCAAACTTTCAGAACCAGTAGCCTAACACCTAACTCTAACCCTTGATGACGAATTTGGTTCAGTACACACCATGACAAGTTCCCATTTTCAGCTCTTAGCTCCAATTCAACATGCAAGCAAGGAGATTGGAGTTTGGTCAACATTGAGCTTCAAGCTCCACCCATGGCAGTTTGAGTTATAGCAGAATGTGAGGCTGAAACTTGTATCATTAGAAAGAGGAATGAAAATGGAGTGGGATGGAGGGATTAGAACTTACATGCAATGGATTTTTGAAGGACCTCACTTGGATTCCTCTTCTCCACTCTCTTGCATATTCTCCTTTCCCTCTCCCTCACTTTTCAGATTTTGGCAAGTTGCTGAATGAGAGGGAAGAGAGTGAGCTCAGAAGGTTTAATGAAAATTGAGGGTTGTTTAAGTGGGAGTGAAATGACCAAAACACCCCTTAGTTCTCTAATTCTCACATAATCCATTTTAAATACCTCGAGCACTTATCAATTCACATGACTTAGGAATTTTGATACCATTCGAATGATCCTGCTATGTCTAGGAATCAATCTACTATTTCATCAAATGAGACATCTTCGATATGAGGCGAAATGACGGTTTTACCCTTCAGCTGAATTGTTCAATTAAATTATGACTAAGCCACAATTAATTGTAGAGTAGGATTTCTTTGGACTTTTCCTGGACTATTAATCCCCGAGACACGGCCAATTATTCCCACAAATAATTACTCGGTCTTAGGCATCATAGTACGAGTATTTAAAACTTAGGGATGTTACAATCACCCCAACTTTTAAAAATTTTGTCCTCAAAATTGACAAGACGAACCTTAAGCAAAAGATATTGATATCGGGTCAACATGTCTTCTTCCAATTCCCGATTAGCCTCTTCGGCTGAGAATCCTCCCCAGACTACCTTGACAATCGGAACAGTCCTTGACCTCAATGTCTTCACGCCATGCCCTAGGATATGACTAGGATAATGTTGGAATGATAAATCCGGCCGAAGATCGATCGTTTTAACGCTCAACGGCTGAAGTGGATCGGGAATTCATTTTCTCAACTGAGACACGTGAAAGACATCATGAAGATACAGACTTTCTTCAGAAATTAACTATTCCGACCTCTTGAAAGCTGGCACTAATTGTTATGGACAATGAAATGCCTACAATCTGTTGAGGATACGAACTCATAGTTATGGTATCCACACATCCTGCACTATCGAAGTCAGGAACTCGGAAGGTTTCGGCCTGGCCGTAGCTTAAATTGGAACGAAACGATGACTTTAAGAGAATTTCTTTGGAATCAAACCATACGGTATCCAGAAGAAAAGTTTTCTTCTCTTCCCGAGTTACGCTCACATAAGCGCTTGACTCATTTTACTAAAAATCTCGATTGAAGCAAACAGAGTTATTTTATAAAACAGGTTGACTTTCATTCCAAGGAATCTAGAAACGATTTTTCCTTGCAACCGAATCCAGGAAAAACTCTAAAATAATAGTAAAATATTCTTTTATTAAATCAGTTCCAAAACTTGAAAGTACAATAGTTCCATTTGAATGAAAATTCTTTTCAATGGGGTTTCTAATGACGATAGTTTGAAAATACGACTATCCCAAAAGTTACTTCACCCCAACTTATAGATGACCTTACTCAATGCACGACGCCCCAACAAAGCGGAATCTCATTCTCTGATATTTAAAAGTTACGAGTTTGAAAGTGAGAGTAGAAGTGTTACTTTGTTGGAACCAGCCATTTGTTCGATCAAGATCTCACAAACTTCTATTATCGTGCTTGAGTTCGGCTCCGTTAAGACAAAACAATTGGGTTCGTTCGAGGAAGGAATCGGGAATGACATTGAGCCAAAAGGGAAAGCAGGTATTTGTTTTAAAATTTTCCCAAGCCGTTATTCTATTCGATTCAATTCATTTCCCTTCAATTCCTTTCTCGAATCATTTCAAGATAAAACTTCGAGGTTAGAACAAAGACTTGTATTTCGTGACAAAAATAGACACGACTCAATTGTCTGAAGAGACTACACAATGGTTGTAGGATGCACTATCAAGGAATCATGTGTTATCCACTCACTGTCCGATCATTTAGTCTCAGACCGACATACGGTTCATCCTCCGACATTCTCCCATCATACAGGTATAGTGGGTGAAAGGGAAAAGCGCTACACGTACCCAACTCATCGGATCCTTAGAAAGCCTCGTGCACTGGCTAAATCAGGCAACTCTGAATTCAGTACATACTTACATCTTGCCGATAGATTATTAGAATGGTGAAACTAGCTTCGATCCATCCGATGGATTAAAGTCATAACAACTTACTGTCAACCCTAACGGGATCCAGATTACGATTGGAGTTTTAACTCGGTAGCGGAAGCTTGAACACTATTACTGCCGAAAGATGATTGCCCTAACCTGGCTTGACACCTCTCCATCTAGCAATTATATCCACGTGTTATCCAGTCTTCCATTACTTCAGAGTAGATGTTTGAGTAACTTACATCTTCGGTTATCTTAGAACTCAAACCTACAGTTCAGTGCCCTTATACAGGTTATGGGTCTTTTAGGATTGTCTAAGTCAATGACTTATCCATTCTCAGTTGTCTTTCTAGATCAACTAGGCTTTGAATTTTGATACCTATCTTTCATAGATATTGATTACTCGGATCTTAAGGAGACGTGAATTTCGATATTAGGAATCTTACTAGAATGACATAAGGTTTTCTTTAGAAGTTACGATTTAGTTCCATCCTATTCAAATCCTTGGTTTCTCGATTAACTTTAATGTAGTAATTATTCTCGGATTAGTCACGAAATTGAAATTGCGGTGGCACCAGCGGATTTTGAAAACAAAAGTTATTTCGGGAATCACACAAGCACACCATAAGTGTCCTTGTATTGATTCGTTGAATTTATCATTTAGAATTTTCCTCGGTCCCGCTTCTTTCCGAACTTTCGCGACTATCCAGACATAATTATTACATATTACATTAATCGATATAGTTTCAGGACGGGTTCTAGGAGTCTGAACTGACTGATTGGAGATCCTTTTACCCATTCCCCGTACAACAGGGAGGTCCACATTCCACGAATCCTTAGAGTTTACGGTTCAGATTTAAAACAGAGGTACACTTCAAAATACAATTGAAGATACGGTTCACAACCCATTCATCGGTGTAGACATTTTCGATAGCTTTCCAACGCCTCTCGGAACATAAAAATCGGAGTTCTGGAGCAGGAGTTACGAACAAATGAGTCGGAAGACTAACGAGAGTTTCTCACAGACCGTGATCGGAATGCTTTCAGCAGCGGATCGAAATAGGGTTACTTCTACGGATTACACATACTGATTTGCTTTGAAGGATTTGATTCACAATTCCTGATCGGGACTTAACCTGATCGGCACATTATGACCCTGCTAGTCAATACTGGCAACGGAGTATCTTTACTCAGCTAGCTTTATCATCCGTCACATTGTGACTCGGAAGAAGAAGAATCGGGATCTGTCCTTGAAATTTTCTGGAGGGACTTCCTCAACTGATACCTAAACTGGGATTGGCTTACTCCAGAAGGTGAGAATTATGATGAAAACGATGTCTCTATAACTGATAAGCTGACAAAATAAGGTCAGGGTTTCAGGTGTTAACTAATCTGACAGATTTCAGTACACTGACGTTACGGTCGCACAATGGCTTCGCTTGACTTGTACTTCTCGATAAGATCTAAGACGTTTTATGCCGCGACTCACTAGCCGCATCAGATTTATTTACTGAACAGCCGCCCACAGTTTCCTCGAACCATCGCGGATGCCCATCCTTGGTTCCAAATGTAATATGTAGCCCTCTGCTGCCGCTGCACGTTCTGATGAACGAGAAGGCTGAGAATCCTATGGTGTAGGGTTTTGGACATTTTCGGGGCAGAGGCAACTATCTGTCATAATTTTCAGTACTTTACATGAAACATTGAGTGGATCCTGACTCAATACGTCACATAATATACTAAAAAGGTCTGACATATAATTGTCTAAGTCCCTAGCTGACTCGATCCTATGTTCTCGACCCGAAGGTCACTACGTCTGACAAGGCCGAACCGCTCTGATACCAATTGTAACACCCCGGTATTTCTTTAACAAAGAAATATCTAAATATACAATTTGGTATAAATCAGAGTATAAAAATTCCTGTTCAGATATACATCTTTACAAGAAACAGCGGAAACTACAAAAAGATAACATGATACAAGTTCGAGTCATAAGACCGAATACAGAGACTACATCAGAAGAATCCAAAACATAAATGGAAGATTACATCTCCAACTTCTCCTTGAGCCTGACAGCTAACTGTGCCGCCTACTGTCCTTATAACCTGTTCTCTGTAAAAACAACAAATATGGATTGGGTGAGACAACTTGTCTCAGTGAGTCCTACCGTTCCCCCTCACTGACACTCGGTTCAATTTATTAAACCGTTACAACAAAAGCTGACATAACAATGTCTTGTTTGTTAATCGAATTACCGACCGCACAACAATTGCTAATCCCGGCAATTTGTGTTCTTAATTTATTAATCGAAATGCCGACCGCACAACAATTGCTAATCCCGGCAAGTCGTGAGTTTTATTTATTAATCGAATGCCGACCGCACAACGACTGCTAATCCCGGCAATTCGTGAATTGAACTTAACATGATCCGGCCGCACAACAATTTGCTAATCCCGGTAACCATGTGTATAACTTAGCACAAACCGGCCGCACAACAATTTGCTAATCCCGGCAACCCGTGAATTGACCACGCCAAAACACATTCAGGGCCTAGGGTGAGGGCTCATGACTTCCCTTCCTAGTATGCTACTTGTCGGGTCGTCACCCAACGCGATACATATGACAATACGCATCAAATTCTCGAGAGTTAGATAATTTATATATTTTTCGATCACCAAAGGATCAGTCATAAAAGTTCATTAAATAATTTATATCTTTTCGATCACCAAAGGATCGTTCGCATAGCAATTGGATAAACTATATCCATATCGATCTATAATCCGTTTTGAGGAATTCATAAATTAGACCTCCGGCATTATAATCTTGTTCAATTGACATATATAACATATATATTCAGTCAGTCCATCAGACAGTGTACCCACACGTATACTAGGGTTTCGTTTTTTTTAATCAAATATGCTTTTGAAACTCTTTTTCACAATCATGAATTGAATAAGTTCAAAATACGGTTGTCAGTAAGGCAATATCCTGAAAATTTGTTGGGAAGAAGATTAGAAGTGATTCGGGATCGAAAGGAGCGACGAAATGAGAAATCGGAGTCCGGTAACAGCAGCTCACGCACGGTCCGTGCCCAACTGCCCAAGGGCGCACGACCCGTGCGTGATTTACCAATATCACACAGCCAACCCAAAGAGGGCGCACGGTCCGTGCCCAGGGGCGCACGACCCGTGCGGCCTGTTCTGTTACCGAATTCTAGTTTCTCATTCCGCTTTCCATTTCTCGCCCAAAACGAATTCCGATCGTTCTCCAACCTGAAAACAGATTTAATAAACAACATTCCAGACCATATTCCAGTGAAAGCACTTAAAATCACATATTTCGTAAATTATTCAACAATTCAATAAAAACCGTAAAAACGCGATATTGCTCAAAAACGGTTTTCGGTTCCAAAAATCTTTCGAAAATTGATAATTGCCTTATGACTCAACCCGATATAATTTCAAGACACGAAAAATATCCCTATCCGTGAGTAGAACTCACCCGGTTGACGATGTCGCGAGAAATCACGCCGGAGCACGGACGACCAGACCGTAACCACTCGAACAATCCTCGTAGTCACATACCCGCTCCGAATGCCTCCGCAACTGAATTCCGCAACCAATACCCCTCTTGATACTGACTTCATTTCCGGAGGATAGAATTGACATCTCGCGCGACTTGACAACTCGAATCCCAAATCCGACGAATCACATTTCCAACTTCTTCTTTTCTGTTTTCCAGAACCAATGCACACTTTTGTAACAGCCATAACTATGTCAATTCGCAACCAAACTCCTTCAAATCAGTGCCCATTCTGAAGAGGATTTTGTCTACTTTCAAATGGTCAAGGATTCACACGCATGCATCCAGTGGTTTGGGAGATATCACCAAGACAAGGTGACTGGTCCAGGATAGTGCTTGACTCTGAATCCGTAACTTGGGGACATGATATCTCCTTCATTTCTCCATGCAATCATACGGTTCTTGTGCCCAAAATGAAGATCTATTTGTCTAGTTTCCATAGGGACAAGAATCACGATCATCAGAGTTGTGTACAGTGAGATACGATGAAAACAATGAAGATGGTTCATACGGGTTTTACCCAGAATTTCCAGCAACACTCTCCTTTCTTCATCCACCATCTTGTCTCCACGAATTGGAGCTCCAAACTTTCAGAACCAGTAGCCTAACACCTAACTCTAACCCTTGATGACGAATTTGGTTCAGTACACACCATGACAAGTTCCCATTTTCAGCTCTTAGCTCCAATTCAACATGCAAGCAAGGAGATTGGAGTTTGGTCAACATTGAGCTTCAAGCTCCATCCATGGCAATTTGAGTTAGGAGCAGAATGTGAGGCTGAAACTTGTATCATTAGAAAGAGGAATAAAAATGGAGTGGGATGGAGGGATTAGAACTTACATGCACAAAGAAATACCGGGAATATACAATTTGGTATAAATCAGAGTATAAAAATTCCTGTTCAGATATACATCTTTACAAGAAACAGCGGAAACTACAAAAAGATAACATGATACAAGTTCGAGTCATAAGACCGAATACAGAGACTACATCAGAAGAATCCAAAACATAGATGGAAGATTACATCTCCAACTTCTCCTTGAGCCTGACAGCTAACTGTGCCGCCTGCTGTCCTTATAACCTGTTCTCTGTAAAAACAACAAATATGGATTGGGTGAGACAACTTGTCTCAGTGAGTCCTACCGTGCCCCCTCACTGACACTCGGTTCAATTTATTAAACCGTTACAACAAAAGCTGACATAACAATGTCTTATTTGTTAATCGAATTACCGACTGCACAACAATTGCTAATCCCGGAAATTCGTGTTCTTAATTTATTAATCGAAATGCCGACCGCACAACAATTGCTAATCCCGGCAAGTCGTGAGTTTTATTTATTAATCGAATGCCGACCGCACAACGACTGCTAATCCCGGCAATTCGTGAATTGAACTTAACATGATCCGGCCGCACAACAATTTGCTAATCCCGGTAACCATGTGTATAACTTAGCACAAACCGGCTGCACAACAATTTGCTAATCCCGGTAACCCGTGAATTGACCACGCCAAAACACATTCAGGGCCTAGGGTGAGGGCTCATGACTTCCCTTCCTAGTATGCTACTTGTCGGGTCGTCACCCAACACGATACGTATGACAATACGCATCAAATTCTCGAGAGTTAGATAATTTATATCTTTTTCGATCACCAAAGGATCGATCATAAAAGTTCATTAAATAATTTATATCTTTTCGATCACCAAAGGATCGTTCGCATAGCAATTGGATAAACAATATCCATATCGATCTATAATCCGTTTTGAGGAATTCATAAATTAGACCTCCGGGATTATAATCTTTTTCAATTGACATATATAACATATATATTCAGCCAGTCCATCAGACGGTGTACCCACACGTATACTGGGGTTTCGTTTTTTTAATCAAATATGCTTTTGAAACTCTTTTTCACAATCATGAATTGAATAAGTTCAAAATACGGTTGTCAGTAAGGCAATATCCTTAAAATTGGTTGGGAAGAAGATTAGAAGTGATTCGGGATCGAAAGGAGCGACGAAATGAGAAATCGGAGTCCAGTAATAGCAGCTCACGCACGGTCCGTGCCCAAGGGCGCACGAGCCGTGCGTGATTTACCAAAGTCACACAGCCAACCCGAAGAAGGCGCACGGTCCTGTGCCCAGGGGCGCACGACCCGTGCGGCCTGTTCTGTTACCGAATTCTAGTTTCTCATTCCGCTTTCCATTTCTCGCCCAAAACGAATTCCGATCGTTCTCCAACCTGAAAACGGATTTAATAAACAACATTCCAGACCATATTCCAGTGAAAGCACTTAAAATCACAAATTTCGTAAATGATTCAACAATTCAATAAAAACCGTAAAAACGCGATATTGCTCAAAAACGGTTTTCGGTTCCAAAAATCTTTCGAAAATTGATAATTGCCTTATGACTCAACCCGATATAATTTCAAGACACGAAAAATATCCCTATCCGTGAGTAGAACTCACCCGGTTGACGATCTCGCGAGAAATCACGCCGGAGCACGGACGACCGGACCGTAACCACTCGAACAATCCTCGTAGTCACGTACCCGCTCCGAATGCCTCCGCAACTGAATTCCGCAACCAATACCCCTCTTGATACTGACTTCATTTCCGGTGGATAGAATTGATGTCTCGCGCGACTTGACAACTCGAATCCCAAATCCGACGAATCACATTTCCAGCTTCTTCTTTTCTGTTTTCCAGAACCAATGCACACTTTTGTAACAGCCATAACTATGTCAATTCGCAACCAAACTCCTTCAAATCAGTGCCCATTCTGAAGAGGATTTGGTCTACTTTCAAATGGTCAAGGATTCACACGCATGCATCCAGTGGTTTGGGAGATATCACCAAGACAAGGTGACTGGTCCAGGATAGTGCTTGACTCTGAATCCGTAACTTGGGGACATGATATCTCCTTCATTGCTCCATGAAATCATACGGTTCTTGTGCCCAAAATGAAGATCTTTTTGTCTAGTTTCCGGAGGGACAAGAATCACGATCATCGGAGTTGTGTACAGTGAGATACGATGAAAACAATGAATATGGTTCATACGGGTTTTACCCAGAATTTCCAGCAACACTCTCCTTTCTTCATCCACCATCTTGTCTCCACGAATTGGAGCTCCAAACTTTCAGAACCAGTAGCCTAACACCTAACTCTAACCCTTGATGACGAATTTGGTTCAGTACACACCATGACAAGTTCCCATTTTCAGCTCTTAGCTCCAATTCAACATGCAAGCAAGGAGATTGGAGTTTGGTCAACATTGAGCTTCAAGCTCCATCCATGGCAATTTGAGTTAGGAGCAGAATGTGAGGCTGAAACTTGTATCATTAGAAAGAGGAATGAAAATGGAGTGGGATGGAGGGATTAGAACTTACATGCAATGGATTTTTGAAGGACCTCACTTGGATTCCTCTTCTCCACTCTCTTGCATATTCTCCTCTCCCTCTCCCTCACTTTTCAGATTTTGGCAAGTTGCTGAATGAGAGGGAAGAGAGTGAGCTCAGAAGGTTTAATGAAAATTGAGGGTTGTTTAAGTGGGAGTGAAATGACCAAAACGCCCCTTAGTTCTCTAATTCTCACATAATCCATTTTAAATACCTCGAGCACTTATCAATTCACATGACTTAGGAATTTTGATACCATTCGAATGATCCTACTATGTCTAGGAATCAATCTACTATTTCATCAAATGATACATCTTCGATATGAGGCGAAATGACGGTTTTACCCTTCAGCTGAATTGTTCAATTAAATTATGACTAAGCCACAATTAATTGTAGAGTAGGATTTCTTTGGACTTTTCCTCGACTATTAATCCCCGAGACACGACCAATTATTCCCACAAATAATTACTCGGTCTTAGGCATCATAGTACGAGTATTTAAAATTTAGGGATGTTACAGGGTCTCGATAGGACTCACTGAGATAATGTTTATCTCACCCTTTAATTATTGTGGTTTTTACAGAGAAACAGGGGAAAGCAAAGGCGAAGAAGCACGGTTAGCCGGTGCGACTCTTGGAGTCATTGCAGATTGAGTTTCATGTTTAGACCTTTGTCCCATTTACTGTTTCTATGTCATCGATTATATAACTATCATGTATCAGTTGTAAATCGTTTTCGCTACTTTATGTTTTGAGTATTGAACACCAGAATTGTATAAGTCTTAAGTTGTGAAACTTAAGCATTTTCAGGAAATTAATGAGGTTCATAGAACCGTTTGATATGTATTATCGAAATTTTTAGTTTGTGTTCAATATTAATTAACAGGAAGTTACTCTGATGTATGCCATTTAGTGCATTTCGGTAATTCTACATGTTAGCATTTATCGGGGTGTTACAGTAGCTAACCTTGTGTGTTGAAGGGGTAGGGCATGTTAGATCAGAGCTATAATAAAGTTATTCAACTAGTATCTTAAGCTTTTAGAAAAGTTGGCACTGTAAGCGGGTGATTTGGGGAGGTTGAGGAATTGTTGTATTGTATGTCTTTTAGTCACGTAACTGATTTAGTAGAGGTGGTGGATTAGATTACTGTGGTGTCTTGAAAGTGATTTTTCTTCCAAGAGTGGTTTGTTTATACTATGAGAGGCTTGTCAACTCCCTAAATTAAATTAAAAGATGTTAGCCCATTCTTTTTGGGTTGTTTTCTGCCCTCTTCGATTGGATTGATGTTGCGCCCTAATGGGTAGTTTGTATGTGTCATGTACACCTCTCTTGTGTATTTATATTGGGTTGAAGTATCTCTTATACTTCTTTATTATTACGGCATTGCTTGATAAATGTCTACATTAATTAAAGGGGGAAAGGAAAAGTAAAGTGGTGAAGTTAACTAAGATCAAATACAAATTTTGCATTTGCTTCATTAATTTAAACTTACGAAAACGGGCATCACAATCCAATATATATATGCCAACATTTGATTATCCCTAATGGCACTACTAGAAATCTCGCATTACCTGCGGAATATCCCGCGGAAATTTTGCGCAGGTATTTCTTGAGAAACTTTGTTGCGCATGGTTAGTTGGCTGGTAAATCCGCAGGATAGTTTTGGGTTTCCTGCGAAATTTCCTAAGAACAGAATTGCGCAGGAACTTCAAAAAATCGAAAATTTTTTTTTGGCAATAATATATTTTTTTTAAATCTTATTTTTTTAATTTTTAAAAAAAAACCTTTTTTACATTAAATAAACAAAATAGAGAAATAGCTAAATCCCTCTTTCTATCTCAAAATCTCTCACACGAGAGAAGCGCAAAGACGTCAAACTCCCTAGCTAAACCCTAGCTAGGGATCAACACTGTGAACCCTAGCTAAACCCCTCTTTCTCTCTCAAAATCTCTCAATCAACACTGTGAACCCTAGCTAAACCCCTCTTTCTCTCTCAAAATCTCTCACACTTGGAACCCTAATCGTGAGAGATTTTGCTAAATCCCTCAGAATCTCTCCCTTCCATATCGCAAATTGTGCAGTTCTCCAACAAAGTTTGGCTTCTCTCTCCAATTCAAAGCTTCAGATTAGTAAGAAGAAGAAAACGAAGTCCATTTCTTCAGTTTTAGAGAGAGAAAATCGGAGATCTGGTTGCAGATCGTAACGAATCTCTGGTTTAGGGTTCGGTTTGGATCGATCCCTATCTGTCACGCACACGTTCTATTATTGAAGAAATTCTCTTCATTTTTGATCCGCTGATTGATCATCGATGGCGGTAATCGAGGAGTTGTCGGAGCTCGCCGATTCCATGCGTCAAGCGTCAACGGTACTCGCCGATGAAGAAGTTAAGGAAACCAGTGATTCCTCCGATTCCAGAAGAACTTTCCATTTTTCTCAACGTAGTCGCACTCAGCAATGTCGTAAGTCTCCACCATTTTACGTTTTCATTTTTCATCATCATCGTTTCGCTATCATTATGTTCCGATTTCAATTTCAATTTCGTAGGGTGCCCGCAAATCCGCGGTTTTGAACATTTTAATTGGAATCTTTCTGTTTCTTTACTCTGTAATTTGAAATCTCAATAAAAAGTGGAGTGAAAGTGACATTGAATTTTGTTTTCTTCATCCTACTGGTGAGAATGGAGATTAGTTTTATTTGTGACTCTCTCATAATCATATTGGCAGTCTTGTTCCTCTGGACTCATTTAACCTCCTTCATTGACATGTGAGTGAGTTTATTTAACTCTTCAATAAGTATTCAGATGTTCAAGGATTTTGCTTTTCTTATCTTTCTAGCAATAATGTAACTTGTTACTGGTTCTTGAATGTTCACTTTCAAGAGATGTGTTTAATATCAGTGCTGCAGCCACAAATCTACATGCCAGATGTATATGAAAGGCATCAACTTATCTTTGATATTGCTGACAGTGCCAGCAGTATACGAAAGGCATCAAGATATTATAGATATCCTTTCTAAGAAGGCACTGCTTCCATGACTTCCCTCCTCACCGAAGAATGATATCGTACACTCACCGCTAATTACCTATGCTTTCATGATTTCCCTCCTCACACTATGTCCTCCAGTTGTCATTCTTCTGTGAGTTTTCGAGCATTTAGATTTGTTTTGATTTGATTTATATCATCATCACATTCATAGATCTCATGAATATAAATGAATTCACGAATTCGCAGATGGTATACAATGACGGCTGCGGATGGATCAATTTTGCAGATGGAAATTTGTTCTAGTTTGCTGCTGATCTATTGGTGAAGTAGATCTTCCATTTTGTCTTTATGAAACTTTGTTTGATCTGAGGTTATAATATAATATGATAATAGTGTTGGGGATAAACACGTGAAAGGGAGAAGAAAAGGAAGTGGCGGCGCTAAGGGACAACAGGAATGATTAGGGCAATATAAATAGAATAGTAAAAGCTGCACTGAATTTCATAAAGATAGGGTACTAATTACATGCTACTGACATCTGATTATATATACAATGAAACAGGCCCAAGCCCATAATTTCGACTGGCCCATTTCGACTAGGTTACTAACTACACCTACTATTATTACAAGCAATAGAATTAAAAGGCATATCTCAATATTCCCTCCTAATTCACATTGCTGAGTGACATCATCCCAAGCATTGTTCTCAGTTCTTCGAATCTTCCATTTTGCAATGGCTTGGTCATTGCATCAGCTACTTGAAGTTCCGAACAGCAATATTCCAGATTCAGCTTCTCGTTGTTTACTTGATCACGCAGGAAGTGATATCTGGTCTCTATGTACTTCGACCTACCATGTGCGACAGGATTCTTGGCGAGATCTATCGCAGACTTGTTGTCGACCAACAACTTCATTGCTTCGACCCTGTGCACTCCAATTTCGACCAATAGCATGCTCAGCCATGAAGCTTGACATGCTGCAAATGAAGCAGCCACATACTCTGCTTCACAAGAGGATAACGCAACTATACTTTGCTTCTTCGAGCACCAAGAGATGGGTGTCGATCCATGCATGAAGACATACCCACTTGTGCTCTTTCAATCACTCTTGTCTCCACTCCAGTCGGAGTCTGTGTAACCAAACACTTCAGCGCTATTCTTCGACTCAGACTTGCTAGGGAATAGAATACCATAACTTTGTGTTCCCTTTATATACCTTAGTACTCTTTTGGCAGCTACTAGATGGGAGCTTTTCGGCTTCTCTATGAATCTGCTGATCATTCCGACACTAAACATAATGTCAGGTCGAGTGTTGCACAGGTACCTCAGGGATCCCACAATCTGTTTGTAGAGGGTGGCATCTACTTGGATCCCTTCATCATTTTTCGACAGCTTGTTGCTTGTGTCAGTTGGTGTCGAAACCTCCTTACAGTTGATCATGTGGAATCTCTTCAGGATATCAGCTGCATACTTCGACTGATGCAGAAATATTCCCTTCTTCGACTCTGTAAATTCCATTCCTAAGAAATATGATAGATGTCCTAGATCACTCATTTCGAACTCAGACATCATCACTTTCTTAAAGGCTTCGACTTCGACTTCATTGCTGCCAGTTACTAGTAGATCATCTACATACAGGCACAACAACAACTGAGTCGAAGTTCCATTTTTCTTCACATATACTCCATGTTCATTGGTGCATCTCATGAACTTCTGAGCCAAGAGAAATCCATCAATTCTCTTGTTCCACGCTCTTGGGGCTTGCTTGAGTCCATATAGGGCTTTCTCAAGCTTAAAAACCATGTCTTCTTGACCCTTCGACTCAAAACCAGGTGGTTGATAAACATATACTTCCTCCTCCAGAGGTTCATTAAGAAATGCTGATTTTACATCTAGTTGATGTAGGGGCCAGCCTCTATGACTTGCCAATGCTACTACCAATCTTATGGTTTCGATCCTGGCTACTGGGGCAAAGACCTCATTGAAATCCAAACCAGGTTTCTGCAGGAAACCTTTGGCTACTAGCCTTGCCTTGTACTTGGCCACTTCTCCATTGGGCTTGACTTTGGTCTTGTCTTCCCATTTCACACCTATAGCTTTCTTTTGCCTTGGAAGTTCGACTAGCTTCCAAGTGCCATTCTTTTCGATTGACTTCAGCTCATCAATCATTGCTTCCTTCCATTGCTTGTGACTAAGAGCTTCTTCCAGGCTCACTGGTTCTGCTTCAGCCATTAATGCAAAGTGTGTCAGGTCTCCCTCTGCTGTAATAGCAGAATCTGGGTAAGTGTCGAATCCTTCTAGTCTTACTGATCTCTGCCTTTCCCTTTGCGACCTTCTTAAAGGTTCGACAGCAATGGGTTCTTCTGGCTCTTCAGTTTCGACCTCTTCATTCTGATCATCTCGATCAGAGACTTCGTCGAAGTCCATCATTGTAGGTTTCTCATAGCCTTCTTCCCAGTTCCAATGTTTCGACTCATCTACTACGACATCTCTGCTTTTCACCATTTTCTTCTGTACAGGATCATACAGTTTGTATACTCCTGTCGAATGATAGCCAAGAAGAATCATTTGTTGTGCTCTATCATCCAGCTTGCTTCTTAGTTGCTCAGGGACATGTCTATAGCATAATGAGCCAATTATTCTGAGATGCTTGACACTTGGCTTTCTTCCTAACTAAGCTTCTTCAGGTGTCTTCCCAATTAATCTCTTTGTGGGGCATTTGTTCAGAATGTATACTGCTGTGGCTACAAGTTCTCCCCATAAACTATGAGGTAGTTTCTTCTCCTTCAACATGCTTCTTACCATGTTGAGGATGGTCCTGTTTTTCCTCTCAGCAGTACCATTATGCTGAGGCGTGTAAGGTGCAGTGACTTCATGCACAATTCCTTCTTTCTCACAGAATTCGACAAATCCATGAGAATTGTACTCACCACCTCCATCGCTTCTAAGGGTTTTGATTACACATTCACTCTGCTTTTCAATCATTACCTTAAACTTCTTGAATATTTCTAGTACTTCACTCTTCCTTTTGATCAAATACACCCAGGACATTCTAGTGTATTCGTCAATGAAGGTGACAAAGTACTTATTCCCTCCTAAGGAACATACTTCGAAAGGACCACAGACATCAGAAAATATCACCTCTAGCTTCTTCTCTGCTCTGCTAGGTACTTCTGATTTAAACGAGTTTTTTGGTTGCTTCGACTTGCAACAACTCTCGCAAACTTCGACAGGTACTTTTACTGCAGGCAACCCATGAACCATCTTCTTTTCATGTAGTTGACTCAAGCTCTTGAAGTTGAGGTGGCCTAATCTCCTGTGCCATCTCCAGTGCTCGTCTTCGACAGTGGTCTGGAGACAATGTTCTTCGACTACTTGCAGCTTGATCTTGAAGGTTCTGTTACTCTGCATCGACACCTTCAAAATCATCTTCTTGGTCGAATCGAACAAGCTGAGACTGTTATCACCCATTTCGACGGTGAAGTTTTTCTCAATCATCTGCCCAATACTTAGCAGATTGCTCCTGATATCTGGTACATAAAATACCCCTTGGATGTAGCACCACTTACCATCTTTCGACAGGAACTTTATGGTACCTACTCCTTCAGCAGTAACTCTACTGTTATCTGCAAACCTTATCCTTTTGCTTATCTTCTCCAGTTCGACAAACCACTCCTTGTGACAACACATGTGATTTGAACATCCTGTGTCGAGATACCATTCGACAGACTTCTCTTCAGTCGAATTTGTATCAGCCTTTAACAACCGTAATTCTAGGTCAGTAGCTGTCATGAATGACAATTCTTCATCATTATTGCTGGCAATGTTGGAGGCATCACCAGTGTTTCCACTGCCCTGCCACACACACATTGCACAAGTATTTTGAGCATCGCAAGTGAATCCACTTTTACAAGTGTTCCCACTATTTTGCTCGCTACTTTCAGCAATTCCTTCATCGAGTCGAATCTCATCTTCGACAGCCATCAGCATTAACTCCTCTGAGTCAGAGTCTGAGTCACCATCATTAGCAAACTTGGCTTCTGCATCTTTATCCCTAGGAACTTTCTTGTTTTGACACTTGTTCCTATAATGCCCAGATTGCTGACAGTTATAACACTGAACTTTCGACAGGCCTCCCTTCTTCTTGTCGAAAGATCCTTGTTCTTTCTTCTTACTGCTTGATCCCTTTTCTCTACCCTTCTCCTTGTTGCCTGCCTTCCAATTTCTTTTAGAGGAGTATGAAAGCAAGGCTTGTTCAGTTTCTTTCTCTGAACTTCTCTGCCTTATTCTCAATTCATGCGCCTCTAAGGAACCCTGAAGTTCATCTAACTTCAACGTATCTAGGTCCTTGGATTCTTCGATAGCAGTGACAACATAGTCGAATTCCAGGGTTAAGGATCTGAGAACCTTTTCGACTTTGTTTACTTCAGTCACAGTTTCACCATTACCTTTCATTTGATTAGTTAATGCTACTAACCTCGTAATGAATTCTCCAATCGATTCTCCATCTGTCATCTTCAAGGCCTCGTACTGTTTCCTGAGCGACTTAAGGCGTATCTTCTTCAGTCTATCTGCTCCTCCATACGAGTTCTTGAGGATGTCCCAAGCTGCCTTTGCTGACTCACTGTCGATGATCAGGTTCAGGACATTGGAATCAACGCATTGGTGAATCAAGAACAGCCCTTTTCCATCTTTCTTCCTGAGCGAATGGTGGTTGTTCCTCACCGCTTCAGTGGCGTTTGCTGCCAAGGGTGGAACACCATCATTCACGACATCAAGGACATCTTGATATCGAAACAGCACCTTCATCTGCGCACACTGTAACGCCCTGAAATAATTTAATTAATTATTCAATTAAGTTATTTGAGGGATTACAAAATTATTTAAGTGGAATAATTAAATTAGAATTTGTTTTATTTCAGGAGGTGAGATGAATTAATAAGGGTGGTGTAAAAATGGGCCCAAGTCAATTAGTGACCCAAGCCCATTCCAAAGACTCCAAAACCTAATAATTTTGTATCATTCCCACCCAAAAAGAAAGAAGCAGCGAACAGAGGGAGTGAGAGGAGAAGGCAGCGCGACAGCCAGCAAGGAGGAAAAGAAGGGATTTGGTTCATCTTGGCTTTGAGTAAGTTTCTTGATCCTTTCCTTTCCATGTTTTCTTCCTCTTTCAAGTGGTAGTTCCAATCCCTCATTTTTCCATTGTTGTTGTTTTCTCCATGGCTTTGGGAAGCCCACGGTTTGCTCAAAGAGAGGAGGAGGAGCTGCTGCGTTTTTGGTGGCTAGGCGTGGCTGAGTTCTTCGAATTATCAAGGTTAGGGGGCTCTACTTTATACCTATAATAATGTTAAGATAGGCGATATATGTAGGTTAGGGTGTAGGAGTTGGATTGTTGAATATTGTGCTAATGTTTTGTTGATGAAATGAGTTGGTTGAAGTGTGGATAATTGTTACTGTGTTGTGTGTAATTGTGGATAATTGTTGAATTAAGTTAGTTTGAAAAGTGGATAATTGTTGAATTGTAGGTTAGGTTGTAGGAGTTTAGATTGTTGAATTAAGTTAGTTTGAATGGGGATAATCGCTACTGTGTTGGTGGTTGTAGTTAGATGGGTTGAGTTGTGGAATGGGGTGTTAATGCATTGTTGTTGTATTGAGTTAATGTGGTAAATTAAGTTGAGTGAGGTGAGAGTGAACATAGTAGGAATTGTGCCTTTAAGTTAATTGATTAATTACCTCAATGAAAAGAATGTAGTTATATGTCGGTTGCGTTGTAATTAGTAATTAATCGATCGAATTGGCGTTGAAGCGGTGTGAACTAATTGTTAAAATGTTAGATAAAATTGTTGCTAAAGTGTTAAAGTTGTGGTGTGTGCTGGTGGTGTTGCGCAGGGGCGCCAAATTGGGCAACCCCGTGCGGGTGTGTTGTGTGTACTGCGTAGGTGTGCGTAGTTGCGGGGAAGTTCAACTGTATAATTAGATTACTAGCCTAAGGATAAAAAGCGGTGTGTACGGAGTTATAATTATTTGGAGATGTGAAAGCGGTGAGGGACCCCGGTCCAAAGCGGTGTGATATCCTTAAGGCCTATATGTTGATGATATTAAATTGAGAAATAAAAAGCGGTGAGTTTAATAATTATTATGGTTTATGTGTGGTGTTGTGGTGCATAGTCATAGTGTCACATGACTCATGTTGCATAAAGCGGTGTGTAGGCTTCGGCCAAAGCGGTGAGTGCCCTCCAGGCTAATAGCGGTGATGATGGATCCACATGCATGTTGCATTACATGCATTAGTCAAGCATTTGATGAGTTTCTGGATGAATTACGAATATGATGATTGTTGTTGATGATGTGGAGAGTTGTTATGAATTAGTGTTGCTTGCTGCCTTCCTTAATATAGTGTTTATCTTAATTATTATTATTTGTGTAAAGAGACTCACCCTACTGCCTTTGTTGCTTCTTATGTCGGCAACTTGCAAGTAACCGAGAGTGAGGGCATCCTTATGCCTCTTTTCTAGTAGTGTGTCAGCTCTGATATGTAGCACCAGGGGGAGGGCGTAGTAGTACTGTTATTGTCATTTTGATGTATTGGATTGTTATAATGATGTGTTGATACCATTCCGCTGTGTTGATGATATTTCATTATGTACTGTAAATTAAAACAGGTGTTTGTGGGCCCGTCCCTAAACCGTCGTGCTATATATCGTGCCATTGTTCGTTGACTTATGTCACTCGATTATAAGTTGGTGGTTTTAATAAGCGTTGAAAATGTGACACCTTCTTCAATGATTTATATTCTTTTCGAAAAACTCTGATATATATATATATATATATATATATATATATATATATATATATATATATATATTAAATAATAGTTAACTTAGAAGGGGGTGTTACACACACCATCGTTCATAATCCTTTCCGTCGAAGATTGGGAGGTTCCCCGGAATACCTCCACCAGAGTTGTCTCGCGCTGCCATGAATCTTGATAGATTTTGTAAGGATCTAACAAGCTCTTGATACCAGTTTGTTGGGGATAAACACGTGAAAGGGAGAAGAAAAGGAAGTGGCGGCGCTAAGGGACAAGAGGAATGATTAGGGCAATATAAATAGAATAGTAAAAGCTGCACTAAATTTCATAAAGATAGGGTACTAATTACATGCTACTGACGTCTGAATATATATGCAATGAAACAGGCCCAGGCCCATAATTTCGACTGGCCCATTCGACTGGCCCATTTCGACTAGGTTACTAACTACACCTACTATTATTACAAGCAATAGAATTACAAGGCATATCTCAATAAATAGAATTACAAGGCATATCTCAATAAATAGAATTGATGAAACCAGCTTCTGAATTCATTCAATGTTAGTTAGTGAGAGGTTTATACACAGCAGAGATAACTAACATCACTGTGTTACTAGCCCTTACTAACTAACTATAACAGATTTTTGTACTATATAATAAATACATAATACATCATGTATAGTATATATGTGCTAATATTATAAATGTCTGATGGATATATTGGGTAAAAGAAAAAGAATAATTGCAGGTCTCCCCAATTGATTATCCTTTTGAATTTAATCTCATGGCTCAAAGGCTAAAAAATACTCTAAGAAAGCATGTTCAAGTTACTCTGTATTTTTCTGTAACAAAATTGTGTTACAAGCTTTTCCTTACAAAGCAAGATGGTTTGCCTCTGCAGCAGATGACTTGTAACTTTTTGTGAATATTTTTCAGGTTTGGGATATTCAACCCTACAATTGTTTATGATCATTTGGGGGAGATATATTCAACACTCATCTTTGGGAGCTGTATCTTTTGTATTTTCTTATACATAAAGGTGAGACATTGAAATAGCAGCCAGTAGAAGTTACTGATGTTTCCTATGCAGTTTACATTGAAATTTCTAACTCGAGTGTTATATTTGCTAGGGTCATGTAGCACCATCTCCCCTAGTCAGGTTCTGTGTCACTTGCTGGTGTCATGCCTTTAGAGGATCTTGATGCAACCAACCATTCTTTGAAGTTGCTGTCTTTCTAATTCTAACCCAAGAAAGCGTAGAGAATTCATATAATTTTTTTTTAGAATTTACCAATCCTTTAGTGAGATCTCTAGATTGAAATTCTTGTTGTAGAAATGTTTCATTCCTTTTTCACCTTTGTTGGGGATAAACACGTGAAAGGAAGAAGAAAAGGAAGTGGCGGCGCTAAGGGACAGGAGGAATGAATAGGGCAATATCAATAGAGTAGTAAAAGCTGCACTGAATTTCATAAAAAGTAGGCTACAGATTACATGCTACTGACGTCTGTATATATACACAATGAAACAGGCCCAGACCCTTAATTTCGACTGGCCCATTCGACTGGCCCATTTCGACTAGGTTACTAACTACACCTACTATTATTACAAGCAATAGAATTACAAGGCATATCTCAATATTCCCTCCTAATTCACATTGCTAAGTGACATCATCCCAAGCATCGTTCTCAGTTCTTCGAATCTTCCCTTTTGCAATGGCTTGGTCATTGCATCAGCTACTTGAAGTTCCGAACAGCAATATTCCAGATTTAGCTTCTCATTGTTTACTTGATCGCGCAGGAAGTGATATCTGGTCTCTATGTGCTTCGACCTACCATGTGCGACAGGATTCTTGGCGAGATCTATCGCAGACTTGTTGTCGATTAACAACTCCATTGCTTCGACCCTGTGCACTCCAATTTCGACCAATAGCATGCTCAGCCATGATGCTTGACATGCTGCAAAGGAAGCAGCCACATACTCTGCTTCACAAGAGGATAACACAACTATACTTTGCTTCTTCGAGCACCAAGAGATGGGTGTCGATCCATGCATGAAGACATACCCACTTGTGCTCTTTCGATCACTCTTGTCTCCACTCCAGTCGGAGTCTGTGTAACCAAACACTTCAGCATCATTCTTCGACTCTAACTTGCTAGGGAATAGAATACCATAACTTTGTGCTCCCTTTATATACCTTAGTACTCTTTTCGCAGCTACTAGATGAGAGCTTTTCGGCTTCTCCATGAATCTGCTGATCATTCCGACACTAAACATAATGTCAGGTCGAGTGTTACACAAGTACCTCAGGGAGCCCACAATCTGTTTGAAGAGGGTGGCATCTACTTCAATCCCTTCATCATCTTTCGACAGCTTGCAGGTTGTGTCTGCTGGTGTCGAAACCTCCTTACAGTTAATCATGTCGAATCTCTTCAGGATATCAGCTGCATACTTCGACTGATGTAGAAATATTCCCTTCTTCGACTCTGTGAATTCCATTCCTAGGAAATATGATAGATGTCCTAGATCACTCATTACAAACTCAGACATCATCACTTTCTTAAAGGCCTCGACTTCGACTTCATTGTTGTCAGTTACTAGTAGATCATCTACATACAGGCATAACAACAACTGAGTCGAAGTTCCATTCTTCTTCACATATACTCCATGTTCATTGGTGCATCTCATAAACTTCTGAGCCAAGAGAAATCCATCAATTGTTCCACGCTCTTGGAGCTTGCTTGAGTCCATATAGGGCTTTTTCAAGCTTAAAAACCATGTCTTCTTGACCCTTCGACTCAAAACCAGGTGGTTGACAAACATAGACTTCCTCCTCCAGAGGTCCATTCAGAAATGCTGACTTTACATCAAGTTGATGTATGGGCCAGCCTCTATGACTTGCCAATGCCACTACCAATCTTATGGTTTCGATCCTGGCTACTGGGGCAAAGACCTCATTGAAATCCAAACCAGGTTTCTGCAGGAAACCTTTGGCTACTAGCCTTGCCTTGTACTTGGCCACTTCTCCATTGGGCTTGACTTTGGTCTTGTAGACCCATTTCACGCCTATAGCTTTCTTTTGCCTTGGAAGTTCGACTAGCTTCCAAGTGCCATTCTTTTCGATTGACTTCAGCTCATCAATCATTGCTTCCTTCCATTGCTTCTGACTAAGAGCTTCTTCCAAGATCACTGGTTCTGCTTCAGCCATTAATGCAAAGTGTGTCAGGTCTCCCTCTGCTGTAATAGCAGAATCTGGGTAAGTGTCGAATCCTTCTAGTCTTACTGATCTCTGCCTTTCCCTTTGCGACCTTCTTAAAGGTTCGACAGCAATGGGTTCTTCTGGCTCTTCAGTTTCGACCTCTTCATTCTGATCATCTCGATCAGAGACTTCGTCGAAGTCCATCATTGTAGGTTTCTCACAGCCTTCTTCCCAGTTCCAATGTTTCGACTCATCTACTACGACATCTCTGCTTTTCACCATTTTCTTCTGCACAGGATCATACAGTTTGTATGCTCCTGTCGAATGATAGCCAACAAGAATCATTTGTTGTGCTCTATCATCCAGCTTGCTTATTAGTTGCTCAGGGACATGTCTATAGCATAATGAGCCAATTATTCTGAGATGCTTGACACTTGGCTTTCTTCCTAACCAAGCTTCTTCAGGTGTCTTCCCAATCAATCTCTTTGTGGGGCATTTGTTCAGAATGTATACTGCTGTGGCTACAAGTTCTCCCCATAAACTATGAGGTAGTTTCTTCTCCTTCAACATGCTTCTTACCATGTTGAGGATGGCCCTGTTTTTCCTCTCAGCAGTACCATTATGCTGAGGCGTGTAAGGTGCAGTGACTTCATGCACAATTCCTTCTTTCTCACAGAATTCGACAAATCCATGAGAATTGTACTCACCACCTCCATCGCTTCTAAGGGTTTTGATTGCACATTCACTCTGCTTTTCAATCATTACCTTAAACTTCTTGAATATTTCTAGTACTTCACTCTTCCTTTTGATCAAATACACCCAGGACATTCTAGTGTATTCGTCAATGAAGGTGACAAAGTACTTATTCCCTCCTAAGGAACATACTTCGAAAGGACCACAGACATCAGAAAATATCACCTCTAGCTTCTTCTCTGCTCTGCTAGGTACTTCTGATTTAAACGAGTTTCTTGGTTGCTTCGACTTGCAACAACTCTCGCAAACTTCGACAGGTACTTTTACTGCAGGCAACCCATGAACCATCTTCTTTTCATGTAGTTGACTCAAGGTCTTGAAGTTGAGATGGCCTAATCTCCCGTGCCATCTCCAGTGCTCCTCTTCGACAGTGGTCTGGAGACAATGTTCTTCGACTACTTGCAGCTTGATCTTGAAGGTTCTGTTACTCTGCATCGACACCTTCAAAATCATCTTCTTGGTCGAATCGAACAAGCTGAGACTGTTATCACCCATTTCGACGGTGAAGTTTTTCTCAATCATCTGCTCAATACTTAGCAGATTGCTCCTGATATCTGGTACATAAAATACCCCTTGGATGTAGCACCACTTACCATCTTTCGACAGGAACTTTATGGTACCTACTCCTTCAGCAGTAACTCTACTATTATCTGCAAAACTTATCCTTTTGCATATCTGCTCTAGTTCGACAAACCACTCCTTGTGACAACACATGTGATTTGAACATCCTGTGTCGAGATACCATTCGACAGACTTCTCTTCAGTCGAATTTGTATCAGCCTTCAACAACAGTAATTCTAGGTCAGTAGCTGTCATGAATGACAATTCTTCATCATCATTGCTGGCAATGTTGGAGGCATCACCAGTGTTTCCACTGCCCTGCCACACACACATTGCACAAGTATTTTGAGCATCGCAAGTGAATCCACTTTTACAAGTGTTCCCACTATTTTGCTCGCTACTTTCAGCAATTCCTTCATCGAGTCGAATCTCATCTTCGACAGCCATCAGCATTAACTCCTCTGAGTCAGAGTCTGAGTCACCATCATTAGCAAACTTGGCTTCTGCATCTTTATCCCTAGGAACTTTCTTGTTTTGACACTTGTTCCTATAATGCCCAGATTGCTGACAGTTATAACACTGAACTTTCGACAGGCCTCCCTTCTTCTTGTCGAAAGATCCTTGTTCTTTCTTCTTATTGCTTGATCCCTTTTCTCTACCCTTCTCCTTGTTGCCTGCCTTCCAATTTCTCTTAGAGGAGTATGAAAGCAAGGCTTGTTCAGTTTCTTTCTCTGAACTTCTCTGCCTTATTCTCAATTCATGCGCCTCTAAGGAACCCTGAAGTTCATCTAACTTCAACGTATCTAGGTCCTTGGATTCTTCGATAGCAGTGACAACATAGTCGAATTCCAGGGTTAAGGATCTGAGAACCTTTTCGACTTTTTTTACTTCAGTCACAGTTTCACCATTACCTTTCATTTGATTAGTTAATGCTACTAACCTCGTAATGAATTCTCCAATCGATTCTCCATCTGTCATCTTCAAGGCCTCGTACTGTTTCCTGAGCGAATGAAGGCGTATCTTCTTCAGTCTATCTGCTCCATCTTTCTTCCTGAGCGAATGGTGGTTGTTCGTCACCGCTTCAGTGGCGTTTGCTGCCAAGGGTGGAACACCATCATTCACGACATCAAGGACATCTTGATATCGAAACAGCACCTTCATCTGCGCACACCATCGTTCATAATCCTTTCCGTCGAAGATTGGGAGGTTCCCCGGAATACCTCCACCAGAGTTGTCTCGCGCTGCCATGAATCTTGATAGATTTTGTAAGGATCTAACAAGCTCTTGGTATACCAGTTTGTTGGGGATAAACACGTGAAAGGGAGAAGAAAATGAAGTGGCGGCGCTAAGGGACAAGAGGAATGATTAGGGCAATATAAATAGAATAGTAAAAGCTGCACTGAATTTCATAAAGATAGGGTACTAATTACATGCTACTGACGTCTGAATATATATACAATGAAACAGGCCCAGGCCCATAATTTCGACTGGCCCATTTGACTGGCCCATTTCGACTAGGTTACTAACTACACCTACTATTATTACAAGCAATAGAATTACAAGGCATATCTCAATAACCTTAACAGAAGAAATTGCTTGAGAGATTACACTTGTCTCTTGGGACATGTTTTTAAGAATTATTTAATAAAGCATTGGATCAACAATTTAATTGATGAAGAAGGCATTGTATATCAAGTATTAGGTATACCAATTTTGATACCAGCTTATAAGCTTATCTTGATATTCAAATGAATATATGTAGACTTGCACTAAGTTGTAGTTTTGGTAAGAAGTAAGAACCATTCTACTTAACGTTGTTGATTTTCATTATCTTATTTGTTTCCTCTTTTCTCTGGTTATTGGCCTTAAAACAGACATTTATTTTGCAGAATGAGTATCATCCCCTTTAAAGGATTTGTTCTATGCCTTAAAGGTCAATGGCGTATTAAGATGCAAGCTTTGTAGGGGATGTTTTCTAGGCAACTTTATGCTATTGTATTATATAACAATTTGGTTGGAGTTTGAATGTCATTGCACGACTCATTTTATCCTAAGTTCCTAGATCAATGTATATCCGACGAAGCACTTGAAGAGTTATATTGTTGACATTGAATATGACTGGCTATTGTGTATCTCTCGATATAAATATTGTTATAGTTGGATCTATTTTTAATCTTCCATAGATTTGTATTTTATAGTGCATATAACAGTAATACGACAAGATCTCTTTTGATGAAATGTAAAATATAATGTTAAGTAAGATCTCATTTGTATATATTGTTATGTTTTTTTTGGGGACACGGTCATTTCATATATAATAATAATTGTAATCACTAAAATTCACTCCGGATATGAAATGAAAATATTTCTGCAGTTTCCTGCGGAATTTTTGACGGAAAGTTCCTGCGGACTTCCTGCCAAATTTCCTGATCAATTTCCTGCGAAAGTTTTCTGCGGATATGAAAATTTGCAGGAAACAGTTATCCACAAACGAAATAACTGGGAACCTTAATCCACTGAAAATTCCGCAGGAAATGACGAAAATTCTAGTAGTGCTGAGTTATAAAGCTCGACAGCACTCGAGATGTTGCCACCTTGGATCACTACCATCTGCACAGGTTTTTGTGTTCGTGAATACATATCGTATATATAATACATATTTTTGTTGTTCAAAAAATTAAAAAAAAATTACTACCTGCTATTATCCCAATTTCCCCAATGCTGGCATAACCAAATTAACAAGCTTCTGGGAGTGTTCATTCCTTCGCCTACTGACCATGCATTTGTGAGAAGGCTATATTTGTAAATTGCAAGAGCCTCTATTTCCCTTCCAAAAACAAGATCTTCTGCGTCAACTGCCAATGACTCCTTATCTGAAGACCTAAAACATTCTCTACAAATTATGTTAGGCAATTGCATCCAACGACCATGGTTTGGATCAAATGCCTTGCATTCAATGGTAGTACAAGAGAGGAAAATCCAATGTTCAACTATTCCCATTTTCTTCCTTAACTGATATAATTCTCCGGTTCGAACCAGTGATCGAAAATTTCGGTTCAACGTGCCAAATAAGCCATAGCCAAATCTTGACAATCGAAGGAGACAATGGATTGAGATGTCTCGACCAAGCTCGTGAATTAACAAGCTTGAGATGTCATTCATCTCCTTCTCCTCTTCTTTGAGATCATCTGAAAGAAGAGGAGAAGGGTTTTCTTCTACTTCTAGTTCCAGTTGCCTTTTCATGCAGTTGGAGTGCTCCTCAAGACCTAGAAAAAAATGGATGTTTTTTGAAATCAAATACTCACATAAAGGAAGAAAATTGAGGAATTTTGGAGTTCTAATAAGGACGGCTCTTTTTAAGTAACTTGAATGTTGGTATTATTTTGAGGTTGTATCGAGATGTTATTTACAATTTACATAAAGTAGTTTAAAATTTTTGGTGATTTAGTTGAATATTTTTAATTAGGGGCCCAATTTTTATGATTTGCACGGGTCCCCCAAATTGCTTGAGACGACCCTGCTTGCCACATCAGTTAATTGAGCGCTACATCAGATTCAATTTTGACTAAATTAGTGAGGGATTTTAATTTTAAAAATTGGGAAAATAGGAGGAATAAAATCGTAAAAAAAAAAGTTGGGGGACTAAAATCGTGAGTTGGTCATAGTAGCAGGACTAAAACTGTAATTAAGCAATAAAATAATTAATCCTAAAAGATTCCTCTTCAGACAATTCAATCGGTGGAGTATCCAAATTCTCATCACACTGTCTTTTTCTTCGAATTATACACCTTTGAGAAAATATTGGATCTATATTCAATTCAATAGTAATTTCTTTAGTAGTATCCCAGGCCTTGGAAAAACCAGTATCTCTATATCCCTCAAAAGATAAAATCAACGCCTTTATTTTTTCCATAGCAACATCAATAATCATATCCTTTGATTGTAAAAGCTTGCTAACCAAGTTAATTGTGGATAATATTTCAAACCAAATAATTATAGCTATGAAAAACTCAAAATCACCAAGCTCATTTGTTGCTAAAGATTTAGCTTCACTACTTATTTTAGAATCAAAATCTTTTTCATATACTTCAAGTAAAGCATCTCTAAAATCTGGCATTTGAACCCTTATTATAGCTTTGACACTATCTATACGACTCTCCCAACGAGTGGATGAACTTGGAGTCAACCCTTTTACATTATCTTCCAAAATTTGCCATCACTTAGTAGAATTGGCAAAAATTGTATAAATACATTGAACAACTACAAAATATTTCACATAATTTTCAAATCAGTTGACAGTTTGCTTTCTTTCTAGTTGATCAAAATATAAGTATTACATGGTCCCAAAACTACATCCAATAAGTCAGTATCGAGATTCTTTATTTCAGCAGCCATTTCAACATGTCGCTGAAGTAATCCTTCCATTTCAACATCGGAGACTGTTCAAGAACAAAAGTATTGAATACAAGTAAAAACAAAAAACTGATTGAACTTCCTCAGCCCTCACATGTTCCAATTCCTAATTCCCAATTCCTAATTCCTAAAAACCAAGGTAATCAAAACCGGACCGGACATTGAACTGGAAGAGGTAGCGGTTCAGGGGTTCTTGGGTTCAACCGGAATTAATTAAATATATTATTTAATATTTTTATTACAATATATAAAGGATAAAAAACCATAATACCCAAAATTTCACACCACAAACAATTAAACTATGCTTAACTTAAGCTCAACAATATAATATCCAAGTCATTAGTTAAAGTTACACATAAAATTGGTAGGTATAAAAAAACTCAAAGTTTGACATGTTTAAAATATATATATTTTAATGCATTATTTAGAAAGAAAAAAATAAGTCCCACATCGAATGGCAAATAAGAAAATTGCAAACAGTGAAGCTAATGTTGTTGAAAGGTGAATATCTAATCCCACATCGGATGGCAATTAAGAAAATTGCAAACAGTGACGCTAATGTTGTTGAAAGGTGAATATCTAGTCCCACATCGGATGGCAAATAAGAAGAATGAGCTGTGTTTCTCTATAAATATAGAGCTAGAGTGTGCACAGCAAAATATAAGTGAGATTCTTGGCTTTTATAATATATAAAATATATAAATAAAGCCCCGAAACTCATTTTGTTTTACAAAAAATAGTTTAAATTTTTTTATTTCAGTTAAAAAAAATCATTTCTCAGAACCGCTTGTAACCGCCTAACCGCTGGTTTTGCCGGTTCTTGAGCGGTTTCCCGGTTTTTCACCCGGTTCTTTGGTCATCCGGTTCTGGGGTCTAACTGGACCGGACAGGGGTCCGGTTCCCGGTTCAACCGGTCGAACCGGCCGGTCCGGTCCGGTTTTGATTACCTTGCTAAAAACTGATTGAACTTCATCAACAAGACATAATTTTTACTCCCAAATTCCCAATTCCTAATTCCTAATTCCCAAATCACACAAAACCTAAAAATAGAAATCAAGAAAAAGTAAATTGAAAACAAAATCAAAGAGGCAATGAAAACGAAATGAAGAAGTAAAACGGATTGAAGAAGATGGAAAACAAAAATGAAAAAAATAAGAAGAAGAAGAAGAAGAAGAAGAAGAAGAAGAAGAAGAAGAAGAAGAAGAAGAAGAAGAAGAAGAAGAAGAAGAAGAAGAAGAAGAAGAAGAAGAAGAAGGAAAACGAAATGTGGAAATCTAACCTTGAAAGCAGCGAATGACTGGCGGAGAAGAAGCAAGGGACGACGACGGAGCAAGTGGAGACGGCTGCGACGGCAGCGGAGCACGACAGAGGGTGGTGGTGGTGATTGACTGGCGCTGTGGTATTGTTTTTGCGTACTGCGTATTTTTGTTATCACTTCTGTGTCTAGTGCGTGTTACGGTTACTGAGTGATGAGTGAGGGTGAGGTTTTTTGTTTGTGAGGTGGGGTTATGGGTTGGTTCCTATTTTGGGGGCCCTAAATTTTTTTTTAAAGTTGGGCTCTGTGCAAGAGCACACCTTGCACAAGCTGTTAGACGGCCCTGGTGGCAAGCTACATTGGAATGTCATGTGGGAATGATGATTTCAGAAGTTATTTTAAAATGTAAAATAATATTAAAAACAAATTGTTATAAAAAAAATTAAAATCCCACGTGGCAATCCAGCATGGCTTGCCACATCAGTTAAGTGAGGTCCACATCAACAAATTGTTTGACCAAATTAGAAGAGAACCTTGATTTTAGAAATTGGGAAAATAGGGAGACTAAATTGGTGAAAAAAAAAGTTGGGGGACTAAAATCGTGAGTTGGTCATAATAGAGGGACCAAAACTGTAATTAAGCCTTATTTTATTTGCCTTGTTGATCAAGCCATTGTTCCTCTGAAAAAGAGATTTGAGCAGTACCAAGAGTATGAAAGTATTTTTGGTTTCTTGTTTACTTCTCACAAGTTACAATCATTGCACGATGCAACTTTGAAGTCTTGTTGTAGTCATTTTGAAGAGGCATTGAAACATAATGAGCAATCTGATATTGATGGGAAGGAATTATTTGTGGAGTTAAAGTTACTAAGAGAAATCTTGCATAGAGAAAAAATAGGAGCTATTGATATATTAAGATTTTTGAAAGGCCTAGATTATTTTCCTAATACAATTGTTGGGTATAAAATTGTATTGACTATTCTTGTGACAGTAGCATCTGCAGAAAGAAGTTTTTCAAAGTTGAAGTTGTTGAAGTCTTATTTGCGGTCTACCATGTTACAAGAAAGACTTAACGGATTAGCATTGATAGTGGTTGAAAATAATATTTTGGGGACAATTCAATATGAAGACTTGGTTGATGAATTTGCTTCAAAAAATGCTAGAAGGACGGCTCTTTTTAAGTAACTTGAAGGTTGGTATTATTGTGAGGTTTGTATCGAGATGTTATTTACAATTTACATAAAGTAGTTTAAAGTTTTTGGTGATTTAGTTGAATATTTTTAATTAGGGGCCCAATTTTTATGATTTGCACGGGTCCCCCAAATTGCTTGAGACGGCCCTGCTTGCCACATCAGTTAATTGAGCGCTACATCAGATTCAATTTTGACTAAATTAGTGAGAGATTTTAATTTTAGAAATTGGGAAAATAGGAGGACTAAAATCGTGAGAAAAAAAAGTTGGGGGACTAAAATCGTGAGTTGGTCATAGTAGGAGGACGAAAACTGTAATTAAGCCTAAAAATACTTTATATTTTAAAAATTCATTAATAAGATGCACTGATTAAAGATTGAAGTGGGCGATGACAAGGAGCCTTTAAAATTAGACTATGTTTCTTTTCTAGAAAAAAATTTGGCTAAAGTGCTCCCGGGGTCCCCTTATCTTTATTTAAAGTAACGATTTGGTCCTTTATCTTTTTTTTGTCCCAAATCAGTCCTTTATGTTTTAAATTTTTTACACATAAATCCTTTTCTGTCCCAAATCAGTCCTTTATGTTTCAAATTTTTAACACATAAATCCTTTTTTTGACACATAAATCAGCACTGTTAACAGAAAAGGATTTATGTGTCAAAAATTTGAAAGATAAAAGACTTATTTGGGACAAAAAAAACATAAAGGACTAGTTCGTTACTTTAAATAAAGATAAGGGACTCCGGGAGCACTTTAGCCAAAAAATTACTATTGTTGAGGGACTTGGTAATATATGAATGAAGGTTGTCAATTTGCATACGCAAGAAGAAACAAGAAATACAGTAAAAAAAAGGCAGAAACAAGCAGAGCTGCACTGCTCAGTCAAAAAAAAATAGCAAAGCTCCACTGCCTGCACAAATAGATATACATGAGCAGAAACGCACAATTTCACAAATGCAAGCGGAAATCACAAACAAGCGTAAATAACAAACACAAAATCAGCCACGAGACAACAAAGAAACACAGAAACACAGAAACAATGTACAGACGAATAGACCCAAAGAGGCATGTACAAAGACGTCAATGTGTTCCAAGGAAGAAGTGATGTAGAGAGACAAGGTACTTAAAGAGTTGCTGAAAATGGTGAAGAGCGTGCTATAATTGGGATAAGGGAGATTTGTGAGCGATATACCTGAAACTTGAAACCAAAATTATAAAACCCACATTTATGGTTTTGAGATTTCGGTCAAAACTGTTTTAAAATCAAGTAAAAACCAAGTTTAACCCCATTTTATCGGAACACGTTTTGTTTCGAAATTTAGCTTTCAAAACTAAAAACTCAGAACCACCCGGAGAGTATCGAAAGATACTTGATAAAGTGGACAATTGTTCTAATGTGTTGATGTAACATCCCCTAATTTTGAATTATATATATATATATATAGATTTATACCAATACTTCACATATGATTTTACCTAATTAGACATTTCTATACTTGACACCTCAAATTATTAAGGGCAATTTAGTCTATTGATTACTCACTTTAATTTTCCTCTCTTTCTACCCCTTTTACTCATTCCACATTTCAATTTATACCAAATTATTTCCCTCTCGAATTTCAATTTCAAGTCAACAACTTTTTTCCTCTGCCAAAATACTGTTCCTGACATGTCTAATTACTTTCTCTGGGTCGGTTCTCTCTCTCTCTCGCAGTTCATCACTCATGGCTAATTTCTCAGTCTCTACTCTCTTCTCTCTCACCCACGCTGGCTCTCTTCTCTCTCACAATCTCTTAGTTGCTCACTCAGGCTCTCTTCTCTCTCACAATCTCTCAGTGTCGATCTCGCTTATCTCTTCTCGCTTCTCTTCTCGCTTCGCTTCTCTTCTCTTTTCTCAATGTCGCTCTCTTCACTCTCACAATCTCTCAGGCTCTCTTCTCGCTAAAAAACAGGTATTAAGGTTTATTCTTCTCTCTTAGAATCTCTGAGTCTCGATCTCCGTTTTCTCTTCTCGCTTCTCTTTTGTCAGCAAAAACCTAAAACCCATGTTCTTCCTCTCTTCTTCATTTCTGAAACCCAAAACCAAGAGCTGAGCATTTTCAAACCCATATTCAAATTTTCGAAACCTAGGTACCGTGCATATTTCCTTCCTCTATTCTTTTTCATCTTCTTATTTTCATTTTGGTTTTGATTCGAAAATAGAGAATCACGGGCTGAAACAGCAGCAAGCTCTAATGCAACAACCCTAAACCCAACACTTGAAAAATTGCATCACAACAAGTATTTTGCTTCCTCCCTCTCGCGACTCTGTTCTTCTCCACTTCTTCTCTAACTTCTCACAAGTTTGGTTTGCAACTCTTCCTCTGATTTTGGATTTTGTTTTGCTGTTATTAGGTTTCTGCTGAAGACACAACTTTGAGGAGAGATTCAAGCAAAACCCCAACTATTCTTTATACTATTTAGCATATTTCCTTCCTCTACATCCTTATTTTTTTTTTCAAGTTTGTACTATTTAGCATTTTGGTTCTTTATGGTTTTTGATGGAGACTATATGACCTTCTCATTGGTCTGTTTATAAAATAATAATTAGCATTATGATTCTTAAATTCTTAATGATTTTGAATAATTTGTTTGAAAAAAGGTTTCAGTAAATTTGATCATACTGGGACGAGAATTTTAAGCGTATTATCATTTATGAGATGAGAGTTAGTGTTCATGTTAGGATGAAAGTTGTTTTCCTAAATTATGCATCAACTTGGTATTAATCGTTTGAGTATAATCATACATATTCTGTCCTTTATATCTGAATCTGTTACACATATTGGTGGGACCTTTTGTTTATGCATATTGATTAGTGGGGACTTCAAGTTGATCATACATATTGGTGGGGACTTTTGTTTATGCATTACATGATCAATGATTTTTGTATAAAATGGTGTTTACAGTAGCTAACTTTTTGAGTTAAAATGTTGTTTAGTTTCAGTTAATTCCTCTTCTTTTCACATGTCAAATTACATTTATCGGTTTTGCGCTTTTGTTTATGTTTTCTCCATGGTGATAAACATTTGTGTAACTTGATAAAAACCAGTGGCTTTCATCCTGTTAACATGGCAAAACCAGCTGTCAACATTGTTGATGTAGACCCTGAGAGAGAGACATGGAAACTTGCTGTAAAGATCATTGATCTTTGGACTTCTTTCAATGGAAACTTGCTGTAAAGATAATCGGTTCATGATAATTACTTCCACTCTAATTACTATGTTTTTTTTAGTTTTTTAGTAACAGATGATGAGGTGTGCAAATGTAGAGATTTTGAGTGTTGCTCCATGCTAAAGGTGAAGTCGCAACTTACTTTTTAATGTTATCTTTCACTCTTCAAATCATTTAGCTTCTCCATGATGAATCAGTTAAGCTATAAACATAGATTTAGTTAAAGAAAGAGTTACAAGCAACTAGGTTTGTTTTTAATATTAGGCATTAACACATAGGTTTGTTTTTAATATTTTGGAGACAGCACATCACATGAGTTTTAGTCATTAGGCTTATCTAAAGATGTATGCTATTACTTCTAGGAAAACCCTTCTACCATCAGGAAGCCCATATATGTCATTTGAGCAATTTAGACTCTATTTCCATGGGAGAGTGAGATTGAGATCGTGGTGGTGAGGCTTACTCCGGCCGTGCTTATGGCTTCCTCTCTTTCATTTTGCTAATAATATTCTTCATTTTCTTAGGTGTTGTTGTGGGTCAGCTACAAAGTCAAAGGGATATCACTTATATTAGTTCATTGGTTTGGTGTGGGAAGTATAAATCTTTATACTTTATTTTGCTAAATTTTTATCTTTGCTGTAGTTACTGCTTTGAGATATTTATAGAAGCAAATGATGCCACACAAATTTTGGATGTTATCTGTTGATGGTGAGGCTGCAAACAAAAGAACTCCGGTGAAGAATGAGCAGATTTATACATATGCAAAGTTTGATTTGATAGGCCAATTGACATTGAGGAGTTCATTCATATGCTAAATTTGCCAATCATAAAAATGTGGGTGATTATTGTTTTGTGGTTCTGCTACAGGTTTTGCCTATTATTCTTCTAATTTCCATTTACCATTCTTTTGTTTATTGAGATGGTGGATAAATTCATTAGGGATTTTAAGTCACAAGATCTTTGCTTATTTTTACTATAATAATTAAATATTAGTTAGCTAAAATCCATATAACCAGTTATTTTTGATCTTGCATGTGCTCAATCAACTTCTTCATCTTTTCTCCTTAATCTTTACTATTTCTTAGACAGTAATCTTTGATGTTTTGCAATTTTGCATGAGTTTTGTTATGAAAGAAGAGGGAGTAGTTCTATTTTCCTCATTAAGTTTAACACATCTTCAGTTGTTTTGCAAAGCATTTAGTTTTTGAACCAAACTACTTTTGGTAACTATACTTTTTATGGATTATTCTACTAATGTTGTACTTTGACAAGTATATAATACATTGGACAATTAAACAAACACAAATTATTCCAGTTTAGTTTGTATGCAAGTTTATTCAGTCTTCTTCCAAAAACCGTAAGTCTGTTTTATTTACTAATTGAGATTTGAATTCTACTGTGGGTTAGTTAGTGCAGTTCTTAATTGAATCACTTGGATTTCATATTGATATAAACATTATGGTTCACTGCTACTATAAACAAGAGAAAAAGGGTTGAATACTTCATATAAACAAAATGAAAGAGAATGGAGCATAAAAGATAAACCCGTGAACTTGCACCATGGACTGTATTGGATCTAAAATAACTTTAGGGTGTATTATAGATTATGCTTCTCATAACAGCAACCAAGATAGTGTTATGTTATGCAACAAACAAGCAAATCGAGTTTACGATTTAACAGAGATATTTTATATTTACCAAGACATGTTAAATTGCAATGCTTGATGATACCATGAAAAAATTCAGACCCCTTTCTTAAATTGTAGTGTTCTCTTTAGATTGATGAAGTTGTGAGAATCCATGAATTGATCATCATAATTACTAAATGTGAAGTAATAGATGTTTTATTATGGAGGGACAATAATGTATCTGCTGCTGTTTTGGTTGGAATCATATTATGTAATGTACCATTTTTTGTGACATTTCCATCACAATTCTAGGCATCTACCTATAATCCACTGTTGCAGATATCTGTTTTTGACTAATAGATGTTGACTTATTTTCTGCCGTAACACAATTTCCACTTCAAACAGATTACTTATGCTGTAAAATATCTATGTTGTTGTGCAAAATTGCCATTCTTTCTAATGGCCTAATGTGTAATATTTTGGAATCTCTTATTTAACTGTGTACATGTGGAACAGTGTCTTAGAAATGTAAAATACTAGGAACTATGCCTTATGAATTTAAATTCTTAGTTAGACTTACTATGCAGAGGTATTCAAAGGAAATTACACATTATGGGAATCTTATGGGAACCTTATTACTTGCAAACTAAAGAAGCATTATGCATTCTTATGGGAAGAATTTACATTTCAAAAGTCTTATATAGTCTCTTTTGCAAACTCCATTTGGATTAAAAAGTAACTACTGCTATGACAATTTGGATTACAAAACAGTTCTAACCTGCCTCTAATGTCTTATACATTGTTTCAGATATCAATATGGACATAGAGATGCTCTTGGAAAGGTAAGATGGAGTTCTTTAGATCGGTATTGAGACTTTATTTGTGAACAAAGGGGTATTCTTTTAGCTGGCTGAGACTTTATTTTGTTCTCATTTATTTTGTTCTTGAATTTTGTAATGGAACTTTGTGTTGTGTAATGTTCTGCCCTTCTTCTCATATCTCTAATTGCAATATAGATAGTCAAGGAAAATATGATTTTCTTCCTTGGAGATAAACATCAGTGAAGAAGCTGGTATGAAATTGGAAAGTTTTTTAATATGTTTACTTTCATTTTTTCAATTATAATCTTCCTTAGGATCATATAATTAGTAATCACTAATTAGATTGTTGGAACTAAAAAAGGCTATCAATGAGTTGTTAGTTATTAGATATTGGAGATAATTTGTCATAAGAGTGTTGGTTTTCAAAAGATCAATGGATTCCTTACCAATTTCACATCTAAAAAATAAAGACTAATAACATAATATTGGTCTTTTCTTCAGCTGTTGTATTTATGGGTCATGTATGTCTAGATTTATATAAAGCATAATAAATCAAATGATTTTTCCATGATTGATAACACATCTTTTGAGTTGAGTGTTGAGGTGATAGTCTTGAACCAATAAACTTCATCGGTCTCTATTTTTACTGCCACTTCGATAGACTTCTTGCTACAATTTGTTTGTGCCCTGCTTGATTACTGTTGAATTGATTGAATCTTCCATTTGTTATTATAAATATAGGTCCAACTAATTTTTTATTTGAATTGTTCTAAACTAATCTTAAAATTTGTACCATTTTGCATGGTGTAAAGAGTCTACCTCTCAAACAACAAAACCTGTTGTTCTCTAGATGTGGGTTGAACAGAGGGCGGGCATTTGTTGAAACGACTTTTAGTTGTTATTACTAAGGTGAATCCTATAAAATGTGTAATTTGGTTTTGTCTTTTGAATCAAAATCTGACATGTTATTGCTTTGTTGGGCATCATCTTGGATGGCTTTTCATAGGAACATTATCTTTGATGTTAGAATGACTATTATCATTTATTTTTTAAAAGTTTATGTTTATTGAAGTATTAGACAACTGTTAAAAGTTTTGTACCTCTTCTAATCTTATCTTGCTCTCAATACATGGTTATAAGACAAAACATGTTATCTTCATGCAAATTTGATTGGAGCTAATTTTACATGGCAACTAATGCAGGCCCAAAGAAGATTGTTCTCACAATGAAAGATTTGAGGCAATACTTTGAAAGATTGATTATTGAAATTAGAAGATTCGTGCTGAATTGAGAAAATTAAGTTGCACATTAACTTGGTTTTTAATTCATGCTTTATCTAAATTTGTATTTTTGTGGTTCACGTTTTGTAAAATATTGGGCTGTGACTTTGGATTTAGCTAAATTATCTTGGTCATTGCCTTCCAATTTTAAGACAAATTTAGAATGATCAAACTTTACGTTCATGAATACATTTTAACTGATACTTAGCATTACACTTTCTCTCTTTTTTTGCATTCCTTTACTTTACATACAGGCGGAAGATTTTGGTCTCATACCAAAAAATTTGCCAAGTGTTATAATGGCACCATGATTCAATCATGGAATAAAATTTGATCAATGTAATATCAATTTAATATTATTTGTTTAGATGATGTCCAAAATTGGCACAAATCTGAGGAAATCATTGAATTTTAGTTATGTGATATGCAGTTTGGATCAACTAAATAATGTATATAATAACTTTTGGGTTTTTTTTTCATCAAATGCCAATACTACAATAACATAATAACTGAGTATAATGATGCCACGTAGCGCGTTAAGGCAGAAACAAGTAGAGCTGCACTGCTCAGCCAAAAAAAAATAGCAAAGCTCCACTGCCTGCACAAATAGATATACATGAGCAGAAACGCACAATTTCACAAATGCAAGCGGAAATCACAAACAAGCGTAAATAACAAACACAAAATCAGCCACGAGACAACAAAGAAACACAGAAACAATGTACAGACGAATAGACCCAAAGAGGCATGTACAAAGACGTCAATGTGTTCCAAGGAAGAAGTGATGTAGAGAGACAAGGTACTTAAAGAGTTGCTGAAAATGGTGAAGAGCGTGCTATAATTGGGATAAGGGAGATTTGTGAGCGATATACCTGAAACTTGAAACCAAAATTATAAAACCCACATTTATGGTTTTGAGATTTCGGTCAAAACTGTTTTAAAATCAAGTAAAAACCAAGTTTAACCCCATTTTATCGGAACACGTTTTGTTTCGAAATTTAGCTTTCAAAACTAAAAACTCAGAACCACCCGGAGAGTATCGAAAGATACTTGATAAAGTGGACAATTGTTCTAATGTGTTGATGTAACATCCCCTAATTTTGAATTATATATATATATATATATATATATATATATATATATATATAAAGCCATGAAATTATTATTTAGTGATTTATCGAACTAGTTGAAAATAAAATGATATGAAAATAAATTTGTTGCTTGATTGACTTATTATGAAGGTTGTGTTTAATTAAATTTAATTGTATCAAGTGGGGTTAATTAGGGCTGGTGGAGTCATGGGGAATAGAATGTGTAAGTGAGGGGCATTTTCGTCTTTGTACCTTACCCTATATAAGCCATTTTTCCAGCTGAACCAAAGAAGACAACACAGCCCAATTTGAGAAAGAAAAATCAGAAGGAAGAAGAGGGAAGAGAAGAGAGAGTTGCGAGAGGGAGAAGGTAAAAGAGAGGAGAGGATATTCCCAAATCTTAATGCATGTTAAATCCATGGGTACCAAAATGATCAGTTCACTTCCTCCATTCTATTGATACCATTTTTCCAACTCAGAAACTCCCCCCTTCTCAAATCACCATTGAAGCCCAACCAAGCTCCACTTAGCCAAATTGCCAAATCTGACCTTGCATGTCTTCTTTGTGAGCCTTAGCACCAATTTCAGCAACCACATTTCATATTAGAGAAGCTTAGGAGTCATCTCAGTAGCTCGGTTTCGGTGGGGAGTGTTTTGGAGCGAATCCGGGAAAGTTCGAAGTCCGTTCGTTCGTGTTAGAAGGAGTCCCGGTGTCGGGTGCTATTGTCATCGTCAACAAAGTGAGTTCTATACTCACTAGGGAATTATTGTCATTGTCAGGTATTCTGAATCTAAATCGTGTTTTGTGAAAACCGGCATTGAACCGCTTGGTGAAAATCTCGAGTTTGAATTGTCGAGTCATGATATCGTTTGATTGGTAATTATAAATTGCATGTTATGATTGTTGATTGCTGTATGATGATTGATTGGACTGTGTTTGACCGTAATTGTATGCATGTGACGTGGAAGTGTCGATCAGAAAGTATATCGAAATCGGAACGGATTAGCGTTGTGTAAGAAAAACTGAAATCTGGGCTACTGCTGAACACGCACGGATCGTGCCTTATGGAAGCACAGACAGTGCTGGCTGTTCGCGGGAACCTGGGTGGATTTTAGACAACGCACGGATCGTGCGCCTCAGGAGCACGGATCGTGCGTTCCCTTCGGATTGAAAAATTGTTAAGTCTTTCAGACACGCACGGGTCGTGCGTCCCCTGGGCACGGACCGTGCGTGGCCTTCAGGTAGCCCTTTTTAAAAAGTGTTTTAAATCGTTCTGAACGATTCCAATTACGTTCTAATCCCTTTCCCAACCTCAACCATTGATGTTATAGTACCATTGCCATGAAATTGACTGTGATTGATGTTAGTTAATGTTCCGAATCATGTTGACGTTATGAGGTTGGATATGACTAAGCTAGGTTATCATAATGTTGAGTATGGGCGATACATTATGATGTGGACTAGCTAATGGATAGTTATAGGTTAAGTTAATAACGTTAGTAGTACCGTGTGAGATCACCTAATGATAAGATCATGTTAAGAATAATGCCATTGTTTTGTATAAGTTCATCGTTAAGTTCAAGGATCATTGTTATGTTCATGTTCAGGTATATTAAAATATATACGTTATGTCAGGGTGACGACCCTATTTCAGTTTAGTGTGCTAGGGGAGGGGAAGTCATGAGCCCTATGAACCTAGGCCCCATGAGGGATCCACTAGTGATTAGTGGAATGGGTTCACCGGGAGTTTATTTTGCCAAATGACCGGTGACATGCTAAAAATCATTGTTCATGTGTTGCCTCTTGTAACTGCTTATGTGGGTTATGAGGACAACGTTTATGTTAGCCACATAGTCAAATATTAAGACTATGAATTATGAATCAAGAATAACGAATCAAGCATAATTGAACCGAGAGAGTTAGTAAGGGGTCTCGATAGAACTCACTGAGACAAGTTGTCTCACCCAATCCATGCACTAGTGCAAAAATGACATTGGAATTAGACATTTAAAGTCAGGCGCCCAGATGCCTGACTACATAGGTAGATACGGTGGCAAACTTGTAAATAAGTGACAAAACTCGCGAGTATTAAGGTCAAGCAGATACACGCCTGACGTCTAAAGTGAAGAAATAGGGAAAAAAATAAGACTTTAGAAGTCAGGCGTGTAAGCGCCTGACTACATAAGTGACACGGTGGCAAACTTGTAATTAGGGGTGAATTTTTTTTCTTCTGTTCTAATACTTTAGACGTCATGCTTCTATTCGCGCACGACCTCTAAAGTCCAAAAATAGAAAAAAAATCACTCTCAGAGCCTCTCACTCTCATTCTCAAACATTCACTCTCACAATTTCACTCTCCTCGAAGCCTCTCACTCTCACTCTCAGAGAAGACGAATTCCACGAACCCTAGCATTCTCACTCTCAGAATCTCATTCTCAGAACACGAATTTCACTCTCCTCGAAGCCTCTCCTCTAGCGTTCTCACGCCGTTCTCCGCCACGCCTCACCGTGCATTTCGTTCGCGAACTCGTCGCCACCACTCCACCCTCCGGCGCGCGTCTCTTCTTCGGTCGTGGCTCATAGTTTCGTCGTTGTTTGTCTTCTCTACCAGGTAAATCACCTTCCCTATTCTCTCAGACCTATAAATCTTCTAGTTTCTGCATTTTAGGGATTCAAGTCAAGATTTTAGGGTTTTTTCTCTCTTTCTCGCCCTTTGTTGATTTTGGTGTAAAAATAAGTCGTGTTTGTTTGTGTTCAATGCTATTATTACTGGTTTTGTGATTTTGTCTAATGTCTCCAAGTGGTTGTATTGTGTTCAATGCTAAAAATAAGGCGTGTTTGTTCTGTGTTCAATGCTAGGAATACTGTTTCTACCTTCAAGATCGGGGAAGGTCAACCACTTGGGATTGCTGTCACACTCAGAGGAAAAGTGAGTCTTTAGTATTCAATTTATGCAATGGTGGATTTTGTCTCCAAAGCCATAGAGAATGAGTGTAGATCAATTTATGCAATGGTGGATTTTGTCTCTCTAATTTCAGGTGCCTAAAGTTAAGAAGATAGTGGTTAACTGTGGTATTGGAGATGCTGCACAAAATTCAGAAGGTTTGGATGAAGCAATAAATGATCTAGCACAAAATTCAGAAGGTTTGGATGCTGCACAAAATTCAGAAGGTTTGGATCTAGCAATAAAAGTGAGTATTTAGTATTCAATTGATATTGCTCAATCAATATATTTATCAACATGTTGTTGATCATTTACTGATATTGCTTGTTATTTTCCCACTGTTGGTAATATTTAGAAACAATGTTGTTGGGTTCCGATAATTAGCTCCTAAAGGGTAATATTTTGGTTGATTTGTTGATATAGTTAGAAACAATGTTGTGACAAGGGGCTACTATTTGTTAACTTGTCTAGTCTCATGCATCTTTGAATCTTGCTTGTGTAAGGTTTTAAATTTTTTATGTATGTTCAGGAACATAACTCTTATTTACACTATCTTTCCACTCATAGGATCTGGTTAATACACAGAGACTTTGTGCAGAATTACATTTAACTTTGTGCAGAATTACATTTTCCTATTTACTTTCACTTATACTGCAGTGACTGTTTTTACAGTGCATATAATTAACTTTGTGCAGAATTACATTTTCCTATTTACAAGCTATTTACAAGCTATTCTGCACAAATTTAATTGTATGCACTGTAAAAACAGTCTCTGCAGTATAAGTTCTCTGCAGTGACTGTATCTCATAGCTGTAAGCCAAGTGGCAATCTTATAAATAGTCTCTCTGTGTGTATCTCAGTCAACAAGAAATAATAATAAAGAATATTCAGTTACATTGAAACTGATTCAGTTTCAAGATTTACTCTCTTCTCAACACTGTGATAGGAATGGTGGTGGAAACTGGAAAGTATGTTAAGTCAGCCTTACCCTAACACATAATCAACACATAATCAGTACATAATCAGTTTACCCTAACACATAGTCAGTTTACCCTTATAATTCAGCACATAATCAGTATTTAACACAGTTTACCCTAACTGACTTAAAGTCAGTTTTCCCTAACATAGATTACCCTAACACAGTTTACACTAACTGACTTAAAGTCAGTTTTCCCTAACACAGTTTACCGTAACACAGTTTACACTAACTGACTTAAAGTCAGTTTTCCCTAACACAGTTTACCCTAACTGTTAATCAGTATTTAACACAGTTTACCCTAACTGACTTAAAGTCAGTTTTCCCTAACAGAGTTTACACTAACTGACTTAAAGTCAGTTTTCCCTAACTGTTAATCAGCATTTAACACTTTTAATGAATGCAACTACACCAGTTGTACAATTAATGTATAGGAAACTATTGTACACTTACACATATATATTTATCCATTACTTGATAGGTGAAATCTAAAATTATTATCTATTTTTTTTCGAGCGTAGCTACATGGATCGTAGTTGGATGCAAACTAGTAAGTTGAGTGATGAGTATGCGAAAGGGGTGGAAGAATTTCTAGAGTTTGCTCAAACAAAGCTTGAAGGTTGTGGTGGAATTTTTGACTGTCCTTGTGTTAATTGTGTGAACCGGATACCACAACCAGTTGCCACAATAAGAGATCATCTTCTAGTTGATGGGATTTGTCGTAGTTATACAACTTGGATATGGCACGGTGAAAAGTTAGATATCCCAAGTGTGTCCGGAAGAGATAATTTCGCAGATTCAAATATGGATGATCGAATGGAAGACATGATACGTGATATTGGGCCGGAGTCTTTTAAGCAAGCACATGCCTTCGATACTTTGTGCGAAGATAAAGAAGAGCCCTTGTATTTGGGATGTACAACATTCACACGGTTGACTGCGGTGATAAAATTGTTCAATCTGAAGGCGACGAATGGGTGGACTGATAAGAGTTTCACTGAGTTGCTTGAGTTGTTGAAAGACATGCTTCCAAAAGGTAACACATTTCCATGTCGTACGTATGAAGCGAAGAAGATTTTGTGTCCGATGGGTGTGGAGTATAAAAAAATACATGCTTGCCCCAATGATTGCATATTGTATCGGAATGAGTTTGAGGAGCTGCATAAGTGTCCTACGTGTAATAGGTCACGTTACAAAGTAAAGACTGGTGAATCTAGTTGCGATGATGATAACTCAAAGATTTCTCCAGCAAAGGTTTTATGGTACCTTCCAATAATTCCTAGGTTCACGCGCTTGTTTGCTAATGCAAAGGATGCAAAGAACATTAGATGGCATGCAGATGAGAGGAAATGTGACGGACAGCTTCGCCATCCGGCTGACTCTCTACAATGGAAGAAGGTTGATAGTTTGTTTTCGGATTTTGGCGCCGAGTTAAGAAATCTTAGGCTTGCGCTTGCTTCGGATGGGATGAACCCATATGGTAACTTAAGTACAAATCATAGCTCCTGGCCTGTTCTCCTTATAATTTACAACTTATCTCCTTGGTTGTGCATGAAGCGTAAGTATGTTATGTTATCCATGATGATTTCTGGCCCACGACAGCCAGGAAATGACATAGATGTTTACCTTAGCCCATTGGTTGAAGACTTGAGAAAAATGTGGGATGAAGGCGTGGATGTGTTTGACGGGTATTCCAATGAAACTTTCAAGCTGCGTGCGATGTTATTTTGCACAATCAATGACTTCCCAGCATACGGGAACTTGTCTGGGTATAGTGTTAAGGGACATAAAGGTTGTCCTATTTGTACAGAAAACACGTGCTACCATCAACTAAAACATGGTAAGAAGACTGTATACCTTAGGCATCGGAGATATCTCAAACGTAATCACCCATACCGTAGGATGAAAAAAGCTTTTAATGGGTGCCAAGAGAATGAAACTCTCCAGAATGTCTTGACTGGAGAAGAAGTCTACCAAGTGGTTAAGGACATCAAAGTTGTATTTGGCAAAAAGCAAAAGCAGCTCAATGTGAAAAGCAAGTGGAAGAAGAGGTCAATGTTCTCTGATCTTCTGTATTGGTCTAGGTAAATTGGCTGCCAGATTTAAGAGTTATGTGTCTATGCTAGCACGACACAAGGCAAGCATATTATCAGAAACTTGGGACAAAGTGGATGGCGCGGTCAAGGACTTGATTTGGCTGGATATCTTGGTATTAACTTTTCATTGCATATTGAGTGCTATACACCCAAGTGAATGATATCGGAGTGATATTAACACTGCCTTTTTTGTATATATACTTTAGGAAACATTTGACATTTCCAATGACGAGAGGTTGAAGAACAAATGGATTGCTTATGCCGGTGAGCGTTGGATGCAATTTAAGTCATCACACACTAGAAAATTTATCTTTAGCCCCAAAGAGGATCAGAATGACAAAACTCCATGTGAGATATACAGTTTCATATCAACTGAAACATGGGAGTTGTTCGTAAAGAGTCGCATGGAAGAACAGTTTCAGGTAATTATTTGGTCTTTTTTAGTTTTTATTTTTGTCTTAATTTAATATGTCATGACTAATAACATTTGGTTTGGTATTTATGACAGACTAAAAGAGAAAGCCAAAAAAGTTCAATCCCACAATAACTTCTACGACACATCCGCTCGTGGTGGCTATAAGAGGATTAAGGGAAAGTGGAAAGAGAGCTACGTGGAAGCAAAGCGTGAGGAGTCCGGTGATCCACAGTTAGTAATAGAACCTCCATCTCCTCCACGTCATGAGTTATTTAAGTTGGCCCATCAGAGGAAAACAGGATCTTTTACAACGGATGAGTCGGCTTATGTTGCTTCGAAAATTGTAAGTTAAATTTTTTATTCAAGCACCAACGCCTTAAGAAATACATTTTACAATGTTGCCTAAAGTGCACATCGTTTTTGTTATAGGATGAGTTAGTTGATCAGGCCAAACAGGGAACACTTGTTCCACATGGACGTCAAGATATCTTGACTATAGCCATTGGAAAACCTGATCCTCGTGGTTGTGTACGAGCAGTTGGTAGAGGGGTGGGTCTATCAGAATACTTTGGACCTACTTCACGTACTAGAGGCACCTCAGATAGTGGGAAACTAGCTGTCATTAAGCAAGAGTTGAAGGAGGAGTTAACACAAGAGTTTGAAAAGAAACAGGAGGAGTTAACAGAGAAGTTTGCAAAGAAACAGGATGAGTTAACACAGGAGTTTGAAAAGAAACACAAATAATCGAAGCATTGACAGAGGTATATATATGAACATTAACATAGTTTATGAATTGATTTTAGTAACTACATTGTCTGATTGTTTGATAGTTATAGTTTGGATTTTAGTAACATAGTTAATGTAGTTTGCTGCCAGTTATAGTTTGCTGGCAGTGCTGGTGGTCACTAGTTACTTGATTGTTGGGGGGGGGGGGGGTGTAAATAACTGAATATTAGCTTATTCTGAATATTGATTGTTGGGGGTGTAAAAACAATCACTGCAGTTATAGTTTGGATTTTAGTAACATAGTTAATGTAGTTAACTGAATATTGATTGTTGGGGGTGTAAAAACAGTCACTGCAGTATAAGTTCTCTGCAGTGACTGTATCTCATAGCTGTGAGCCAAGTGGAAAGTATGTTAGCTTATTCTGATCCTCTTGGTACTCTCCTGTGTGCGCCCTGGTACTCTCCTGTGTGCGCCACTTGGTTCTGATCCTCTGAGAAGTAACTGGCGCCCTTGGCGCCTCTGAGCAGTAATTGGCGCCCTTGGCGCCCAGCCCTGTTCCTTCTAACGTAAACATTTTTGATTCAGACTTAAGTCACTGCAGAGTACATTAAGTCAGCCTTAAGTCACTACAGAGTACATTTCCGATTCAGCCTTAAGTCACTGCAGAGTACATTAAGTCACTGCAGAGTACATTTCTAATTCACTAACACATAGTACTTCTCTTACCTGGGTCAGCCTTAAGTCAGCCTTAAACATTAACTCAGCCTTAAGTCAGCCTTACATAGTACATTAATCCTGAAAATGCTTATAACATTAAGTCAGCCTTATCCTGGACAGTTGGACACACTTGGGGCTAACATAGTACTTCTCTTACCTGCAGAAGTGGGGATCGTTGCATAGCTGTTCACCATCTCAAAAAAATACAATTGGATCTAAAGCTAGCTGTTCACCATCTCATTTGGAGGAACCGCCCAAGAATGACTGGTTGAAAGAGTTGCATTTTATAGCTTATGAGATTTCAACAAGTGTCAAGTTGGACTTGGACCATGAACACCAGGAACATTTCTACATTGGATATAAAGATATTGTAGAAATGGTTCAAGGTGGCGAGGAACTTGAGATGAGCCATTTAATTTGGCAATATGGTGCACGTAAGTATATATTAGTTATTTGTAAAACTTATTCCAAATACTTCAATTATAAATAGTTATAAATACTGAACAATTTGTTTTCAATATCTTAGGTATTTGCATCGCGAATGTATAGCAAGGGAAATTAGTGATATGTATGGATTTTTAGATCCATACAAAATTTGTGGTAGTTATGGCTACAAACAAGAGACCGTCCAATCATATATCCAGAATAAGCTAATTGAGCAGAACAAAACATGCTTTCTAGCGCCATATTTGTTCAGGTACGGTAAAGTATAATTTGTCCAAATTGATATGTCAGAGTTATTAAAAATGAGCTAGCTGACATTGACCATATTGTTGTTCAATTCTGCAGTAAACATTGGCAATTGTTTGTCGTCTGTCCTTCTGTTAATACAGTTGTTTGGATGTGTTCGCTTCACCTCCCTCCAAACGAGACCCTGGTTGAAATAGTTGACAAGTAGGTTTTCTTTAATAATTTGTTGTCACAACTTTATGATTTAACATGCTTTAGACTTGTAACTTACTATTTGATGATTTAACATGCTTTAGACTTGTAACTTACTATTTGATGTTACGTACCCTACAGAGCTATGGATGGATATAATAGGATGAAGGGTTTAACAAAAACAAAACCTCACTGGGTGACACTTAAAGTAAGTATTTAATACATTAATTTTTATTTTCATTTTATACTAGTTACCGTAAATTATATTCAATTTTGATATTTGATATTCATTTATAGGGACCGAAACAAATTGATAGTTATTCTTGTGGCCACTATGTGATGATAAATATGATGACCATTGTCTCCGCAACTATCACTAATAATTGGAATAAGGTAATATAAATTTTCAACTTTTATAGGGTGATTATGTTAGAAGCTGTTAAGTAAACGTAATCAGTATATTAGAAGCTGTATAGGGTGATTATGTTAGAAGCTGTTTGGTTAAGTATTGAGATCAGTTATATTAGAAGCTGTATAGGGTAATTTAAATTGTTTTTGTAGATGTTTGATTGTGAGTTTTGCAGATGTTTGATTAGAAGCTGTATAGGGTAAGTATAGAGATCAGTTATATTAGAAGCTGTATATTAGAAGCTGTTTGATCAGTTATATTAGAAGCTGTATATTAGAAGCTGTATATTAGAGATTAGTTATCCTGCATTTATTATCCAATCTGCTTTATTATCCAATCTGCTTTATTATCTAATTTAAATTGTTTTTGTAGATGTTTAATTCGAGTTCGCCGTTCACCCATGAAGACTTGACACACGTCAGAGAAGTTTGGGCAGAGTTTTTTATAAAGCTGTATGCAGAGCGTAAACCCACTTCAAAGGAAAAACGAAGAAAACAACTTAAGTGATTTTATGTAGAATGTAAGTGACTGTGAGACTAGAATGTATTTTTTTGTACTTAAACTGATGAATGTAAGTGACTGATGAATGTACCTAAACTGATGAATGTAAGTGACTGATGACTGTGAGACTAGATGATGAATGTAAGTGGCTGTAAATGCTTGATTACAGATGATGAATGTAAGTGGCTGTAAATGTTTGTTTTGTTTTTGTTTTGTTGGCCATATACCAATTTCGTCTAACCAGGGTGTAACCAAAATTAAAAAAAAAAAAACTTTTAAGGTCAGGCGCAATAATGCTTGACCTTAAATCATACATACGAAGTCAAGCAATAATAAAAGCTTGACCTTAAATCATACATACGAAGTCAAGCAAGAATAAAAGCTTGACTTTAAATCATACTTACGAAGTCAGGCAAGAATTAATGCTTGACTTCGTAAGTATGATTTAAAGTCAAGCATTTATTCTTGCTTGACTTTGTAAGTATGATTTAAAGTCAAGCAATAATAAAAGCTTGACCTTAAATCATACATACGAAGTCAGGCAAAAATAAATGCTTGACTTTAAATCATACTTACGAAGTCAGGCAAGAATCAATGTTTGACTTTAAAACATACTTACGAAGTCAGGCGCAATAAATGCTTGACTTTAAATCATACTTACGAAGTCAGGCTATTGCTTGACTTTAAAACTCCAGACATACAAAGTCGACTTAATAAAAGTCAAGCGCCTGCCTGACTTTAAATCCCCTTTTCGCCTGACTTTAAATCCCTTTTTGCACTAGTGATGTTGTTGTTTTTCAGAATTGCAGGCTAAGTTGAAGACGATGAGACATGGTCATGGAGACGCTTGAGGAGTACTGACGCTGTTTATTTTGTAATGTTATGTATCTCTGTATTTCCATTCAATATCATAGATGTACGATGGTACGACTTATGTTTATAAGTTGTAAATCGCTTCCGCAGACCTTCTATTTTGGTACTGAACACTAGTTTGAGTGGTGTAAAAACCGAAGTTATGTATTTTACGTTAAGTTATGTAAGCGCACTTGATGGATTTTAGCATCGAGTATTAGTATGTGTTCAGTATTTAAAACATGAGGTACTCTGATGTATGCCAGTAGTGCATTTGGGTAACTTCTACAAGTTAGAAATTATCGGGGTGTTACAGTTGACATGGCTTGAAATGAAATGAAAAGGTTTACTAACTTTTTATTTCCACAGTCTACATTACAAAAACTATATACTATAAACAGACAAATGCAGTCTAAAACCTGTTATTTCATGCAAATATAGGAGAGACTCAAAGATAGTATACAAGCTAGAATCATTTACATGCAACTAATTAAACTAAACTGATAGTCGTATTATGTGTTGTTATTTTTAGTATTACTAGTGGATATTGTTGGAAATTATTGCTGTTTTCATGTTTATCCATTAACTGGATAATGAAAAGCTTATTTTGGATAAAATTTACTATCTTTACACACTACAAAATTAAATGAAGATTTTATCCTTAATCGGGATGCTATTTTGGGGTCATTTTCCTACTATATATTTGAATGGTTTGGGGTCATATTTCCAGAAATCTATCATCAAATAGAATAACGATGGCAAAGATTTCCCTGTGCTTTTGTTTTCTCTTGGGGCTCTTAGTCCTCTGTCAGGCACGTGGAAATAACAAGATTGGATTTTATGAACTCGAGAAAGGAAACTTTAAGCTTAATCTTACAAACTATGGTGCTACAATTGTCTCTCTTTTAGTACCTGATAAACACGGTACGTTTTTTATTTTATCTCCCCATTCTGAAATTCCTTTCTCCCTCTCTCCCACAATGACATACAACATTTTGTTTTAACTTTTACAGGGAAGTTGGCTGACGTTGTTCTTGGCTACGACTCCATTAAATCGTACAAGGTAATTAAGATCCATTAATCCTTTTTATTTTGTTTTATTTGACAAATTGAAAATAAAATACCTAGATTTTTAAATTGTTGAAATGTGTTGCAGAATGATACATGTTACTTTGGTTCCCTTGTTGGGCGTGTGGCAAATAGGATTGGAGGAGCTAAGTTCACTTTAGATGGCAAAACCTATAAATTGCCAGCTAATGATCACGGCAACACACTCCACGGTATATATTATTAATACATACTTTATGTTCATTTTCTTATTAACTATTGATGAAATGGTATTAATTACCTCTAAACAATTTGCACATGCATGTGATGTATATCAGGTGGCACTAAGGGGTTCACTGATGTTGTATGGAAAGTAAAATCTCACAAAAAAGACAGTCATATAACATTTGAGTATAACAGTTTTGATAATGAACAAGGTACGTAGTTGGAATTTAACAACTCGATCTCTCTTATTTAAGTCAACACATATTTTGTATATTTTCTTATGGAAATGAAATGTTTTAGGTTTCCCTGGAAAACTTGAGGTCAGTGTGACGTACAGGTTCATTGGACCAAACAAATTGGGTGTGAAAATGATTGCCAAGCCAATAGACAAAGCCACACCAGTGAATCTAGCACAACATACATACTGGAACCTAGGGGGCCACAACAGTGGTGACATTTTGTCCCACACTGTTCAGATATTTGGCTCAAAGATCACACCAGTGGATGACAAACTCATTCCCACAGGCAAATTCCAATCTGTGAAGGGCACCCCATTTGATTTCCTTCAACCAAAGAAAGTTGGAACTCATATTGATAAGCTTCCTGGTCTTTATGACATTAACTATGTGTTGGACAAAGGTAACCAAAAGCACTTGACTAAGGTTGCTGTTGTGAGAGATCCTGTCTCAGGGAGGATAATGGAGCTATGGTCAAATCAAGTTGGTGTGCAATACTATACTAGTGGAATGTTGGGTGATACCAAGGGTAAGAATGGAGCCATGTACCATAAATATGGTGGCATTGCTTTGGAGACACAAGGTTTTCCTGATTCTGTCAATCACCCTAACTTCCCATCTCAGATTGTGCGTCCTGGGCAGATATACAACCACTACATGGTTTATAAATTCACAGCTAGTTAAATGGCCTTCTAAATCAATTTCTTCACCTGTAATGCAATATAAGGCATTTGGCACATAATGGCTTTTTAACTTTCTTTTTGGCTTTAGTTCTGTTTTCTGTTTTTGCCTTATAATTGAATTGTTCTAATTTTTTGTGGACTTAAATTGTCACGCACATAGGAATATTAAGCAATTCATAACAACTTTTAAGCCACTCATACTTGATCTTGCATATTTATATGTTTTTATCTGTACTTAAATTTGTTTCAAATTAAAATAGGAAATCAATACGCATAAAAATATTAAATATTATATTATAAACTATAGAAACATAATTTTATGTTTTATTAAAACAATTATGATATTTGGTACAAAAGTTTGTTGTATGAATTCTAAGAAATACAAAGGGAAATAATCTAACAGCCCCACAAGTTGGAAATGTGGATTAACAGTTCCAACTTGGAATGAGCAATACAATTCAAGATAAAGAAAATACAAAGAAATTAAGTAATAAAAATTGCAAGAAAATACAAGTCAAACTGCATTGGGTAAACACAAAAAATTAATGAAGAAAATGGTGGCAACTGGGCTGCATAACTTCTAAAAGTCTTTGACCAAATCTTTGGCCCTTTTGGTTTTCTTCTAGCATATCGACGCCGCTCACTCCAATTAATTCAAGAACTCCAATCTTTGCAAGACTATCAAATGCCAAATAAGGCTAACAAAGCTTAACCACCCATAGGGTAAAAGAAAGGGAATACATATGTAAAAGACGAATTTTACGCATCAATAAATCAAAAGAATAAAAGAATGGGAAAAAGAAAAAAAATGTAATTAGGATCATCTCTTCAAGTTGGATGCCATGATTTTGATACCATGCTGATGAGTATCGTTGAGCCCAACAAAAAGATAAGAGAAAGATTGAATATTGTAATTAATTGAATGAAAAGAGATATGACTACAACGAATGTAGAGTACACACTTTATATATTGATCCTAACTAAGCTAACTAACTTGTAGCTAATCTAACTGCAACTATTTTCAACTAACTTGTAAAAAAATATGTTTATACATGAAATATATTAATGCTAAGGGGATGACTTAGTGGCACATGACAAAAAGTTCAAGTCCTCATATTAGTAATAATCTAAGTGTAATGAGATAAAAGTGATAGATGTTAGTAATATACAATTTGTAATAAAAACTATAATTAGTAAAAGAAAAACTAAAAAGATTTTAATCCTTAATTGATTTTTAGTGTATAGATAAGATATAAAGTGATAATAGGTAAATATTTTGTGAATATTGCATTTCAACATCATCATAGTAATATTTAAACTAAAAGATATAATCGTAAAAAGAAACTAATTAAAAATTTAAAACTATTAAATAAAATTTTATTTTTAAATGTTATTTGAATTCTAAGTTGAAAAAGTCTAAAGTTATAAAATATTGGTCAAAATCTACGATCTTCATAAGTAACACTGAGTCCCAGCCTCACAAGTCCTCATCCGTATGGTGTTTCCTTTTAGTCGTTTTATCTTTTTCTTTGTTGATGTATCATTATATGCAATATACAAAGTTTAAATTCTATCCTAAGCAATGTTTTAAAACTCGGACCGGTGACCGACTCGGTGAAGGTATCGGGTCACTGGGTCAATGGTCGGACCGAGGGGTCGACAGTTGAACCGCATGACAAAAACCGGGACCGGATGACTCGGACCCGGTCTCTATTTCTAAAATTTTCAATACCTATATAGTATATAATATAAATTTTGTCCCTGTAAAATTAATAACTATGTTTATTTTATATCTACTAAAATATAAAAAATTTCCAAATTTTCAGGACCTATATATTTCATACTTGTAAAACTTAATTTGCTAAAATTACACACCATGCCTATTTTATTTTTATTTGCTTGGTATATATTAAATAAATTTTAAAAGTTCATATCATGCTTCAATAAATATTTAGAACAAATTTCATAAGTTAACAACTTAATATTAAATAAATCTTTAAAAAAATACTTAATATTAAATAAGTTTGTTGAAACATAATATTAATATTACAAGTTAATGCCATGAGGATGAGCGTACTTGACTTTTTGGAAAAGAGGTACCAATTATATATATTTGAAATGAATAATATCCTCAATAAGATTGGTAGCCTCATGGTAGCGGCCAGTATTTGCTTTCAACAGGTCAGGGGTTCAAACCCCACTAATGGCATTTTGTGCATTTTGTTGAGGTTTTTTTTTTAGTCTCTTTTGTTTTAAGTAGTTTACAAATAGTCCCACATCAGATAGAATGAACGGAACAGGGAGGAGTTTACAAATAGTCTCTTTTGTTTTAAGTAGTTTACAAATAGTCTCTTTTGTTTTAAGTAGTTTTCAAACCCCACTAAGATTGTTTTGTTTTAAGTAGTTTACAAATAGTCTCTTTTTAGTCTCTTTTAGACACTACAAAGATTTGATAAAAAAAAAAACAAAATGCACAACCCGGTCCGGTTCGAGCCGGGTCACCGGGTCACCGGTTTTTCCAAAAATCGGCCGAGTCTCACCGGTTCCCACCGGTTTGCTGCATGACCGATCCAAAACCGTGCCCGGCTCGGTTACCCCCCGGTTCCCGGTCCGACCGGCCGGGCCGAGCTGATTTTTAAAACACTGATCCTAAGTAGATAGCTCAGATGGTGAGCTAAAGGATACCAAAAGAGTGCAAAAATGAGGTTTCGGGTTCAAATCTCGCAAAATACCATTGCCTATAAAAAAAGTTTAAATTCTTTTGGGGTAGCCACCACTACCCCATCTTTGAACTACGATCCGCCTCTGTCTGTAACAGTGCTTTGAATGGGGTAGGGTAGTAGGGATGGTAAAACAGGTTTGACCCGCCGGCCCGGCCCGCCAACCCGCCAAAAAAAGGCAGGTTGGGTTCGGATATTGTGACCGCTAACTCGCTGAGCCCTGCCCCGCCAAAAGGAGAAAACCGTAGGCTTAAGACAAGAACAGGGCGGGTCGGCCCGCATGCCCATTTTTTTTTTGAAAAAAAAACAACAGAGTCACACAGACTAGTCCATTTTATAAAAAAAATAGGTATCAAAACTAGAATCCAACGCACTGCGCACCCCAAGCCCAACCCGTTTTGTTCATTTTAGGTTTCACTTTTCACATCTCAAACAATTGATATATAGTTAATCCTAGTAATTCCAATGCTATCATTGTTTTATATTATTATTTCTATTATAAAAGGCTTTATAAAAAAACTGTTTTAAAAAGGAGGTGAAAAATCTAATTGAAATTGAAATGTTAAAAATAGGTGAAAATTTTGTTCAAAAAAATTGCAAAAAAAAACTAGGCGGGCCAGCCCGCCACTTGGCGGGGCTGGCCAATATGTTGAGCTCGCGGTTAGTTGGAGGGCCAACCCGCCCCTCCCCTATTTTAGCGGGCTTTAGGCAAAGCGGGGCGGGCCGGGGGCGGACCGGCCCGTTTTGCCATCCTTATAGGGTAGCATTGCTTATAATATAACTCGTGTCCTAATTGGAACGACCGCACCACTTCTTTGATGGTAATTTAGCCTAAATGAATTAAGAAAACTCGTGCAAGTAAGATCAACTTGCAAGAATTAAGAAAACTCGTGCGGTTGGCATGAAACTGAAATTGCTTCACTCACTGACAAAACAACTCGCCGCTTGCAAAAACTGGGATTCTTAGTGTGTTATTCAGTTGTTGATGGCCCAATTTTACGTGGGAATTAAAATAGACAAAAATGAAGCTCAATTGTAGGTTTTATTCTCAATTAATATATGCATCTATCCCCAGTTTAGAATGAGCTTTATAAGTTAATAGTCACTTAATCTATTAAAATATATACTTTCCTTTTCATAGTTCTTACTTCGGCTAACATCCTCCATTTCAAGGAAACTTGCATATTCTTTATGTAATACAAAGTAATTAAAGTATGCATGTCTGCAGTCTGCCCACACACAAGTAAGTAAAGCGTTGCAGGGACCCGAGTTAAGGTACCAAAAAGTGGAGAAGGTCGCTCTGGCTGTCGTGATCGCAGCCAGGTGCCTTAGGCCATATTTTGTGGCGCATCAAGTAGTGGTTCGAACCAATCAGCCAATCAGACAAATATTGCACCGTCCCGACCTAGCTGGAAGGATGATCAAGTGGGCAGTCGAGCTCTCAGAATTTGGGATCAAGTACGAAATAAGACCGGCCATGAAGGCTCAAATTTCGGCAGACTTCGTAGCAGAAATGACAACGAAGCCACATGAAGACAGAGCAAAAATGGCGTGGACCCTCCACGTGGATTGTCCTCAAACAACAAAGGGAGTGGACCATCCCGACCTGGCTGGAAGGATGATCAAGTGGGCAGTCGAGCTCTCAGAATTTGGGATCAAGTACGAAATAAGACCGGCCATGAAGGCTCAAATTTCGGCAGACTTCGTAGCAGAAATGACAACGACGCCACATGAAGACAGAGCAAAAACGGCGTGGACCCTCCACGTGGATGGGTCCTCAAACAACAAAGGGAGTGGAGCCGGGCTGATACTTGAAAACTCTGAAGGACTCATGGTTGAGGTGTCCCTGACCTTTTCGTTCTCCACATCCAACAATCAAGCGGAGTACGAGGCTTGCATAGCCGGCCTACAGCTGGCTAAAGACTTCGGCGCCACACAACTTGAGCTCCGCACAGACTCACTGTTGGTCGTATCGCAGATCAACGCAGCATTTGGAGCCTATGACCCGGTGCTGCAGAAATATCTTGCCAAGGTACGTGAACTCCTTGGATGGTTCAATAAGGCGGAGGTAAAAGATGTACCCAGTGGAGAGAATACCAGGGCTGATATACTCTCCAAGCTGGCCAGCACCAGAACACCAGGGAACCTTCGGAGCGTCATTCAAGAAACTCTGTCTAGTCCCAGCATCCTCCTAAGCAATGGATTGCCTACCTCCGTTCTCACTGTCGAAGCGAGCCAGAACTGGATAACCCCAATCCGTCAGTATATTCTGGAGTGGCAAGAACCCGCTGACGCCAAAGAAGCGGCTTCCGTGAGGAGGCGCGCAGCATCATACTCGGTCATCAAAGGACGACTTTTCCGTAGAGGCTTCTCTATTCCTCTATTAAAGTGCGTAGAAGGACCAGAAGCAGATTACGTGCTCACAGAAATCCACGAGGGAATCTGTGGACAGCACCTGGGAGGACGAGCCCTGGCAGCAAAAGCGCTCAGGGTAGGTTATTACTGTACTACCATGAATGAAGATTCACATAATCATGTAAAGAAATGTGATAAGTGCCAAAGGTACGCCGACGTGCATGTCGCCCCTCGTCGGAACTGACATACCTAAACTCCCTCTGGCCTTTTGCTTGGTGGGGAATCGACCTTTTAGGTCCCTTTCCGCCCGGCCCAGGGCAGGTAAAGTACTTAATCGTCGTGGTCGATTACTTTACCAAATGGATCGAAGCTGAGCCCTTGACCACTATCACGGCAAAGAATTGTATGAAATTCTTTAAGAAGAATATCATGGCTAGATTTGGCATACCGGAGGTGGTCATCACCGACAACGGCACGCAATTTGCGGACAAAGGTTTCAGACAACTGATGGCCGACCTGGGCATCAAACACCGCCTCACGTCGGTGGAACACCCCCAGACCAACAGACAAGCCGAAGCAGCCAGTAGAGTAATTTTAAGAGGTTTAAAGAGGAGGCTTGACGAAGCAAAAGGTTGCTGGCCGGAAGAGCTACCTTATGTCCTATGGGCCTACAGAACCACCCCTCACTCGTGAACAGGCGAATCGCCCTTCCGGATGGCATGCGAGACAGAAGCACTCATGCCCGTCGAGATCGGAGAGTTGAACTGGAGAACCAAGAACCCAAACCCCCCGGAGGCCAATGATCAAAGACTCCGAGAGGAGCTGGACTTCGTCGAGGAAGTCAGAAACCAAGCAGCATTAAAGTATTTGGTGATCAAACAATGGATGACTGCAAGATTTAATACCAAGGTGGTTCCCAGAACCGTAGAGGTGGGCGACCTAGTCCTACGAAGGGCAGACATAGGTTCGAAGTATGCATTCCAAGGGAAGTTAGCCCCTAACTGGGAAGGTCCATACAGGATAGCTGTAGAGACCGGAAACGGAGCTTTCAAGTTGGAAACTCTGAGCAAGGAACCAATACCTAGAACTTGGAACGTGGATAAGCTAAGGAAGTTTGTTGTATGAACAAGACAAAAATGTTATACCGATGTAATAACATAGGTTGTTAATGCGCATGAATAAAGGGAATTTTACTCTTGTGATTCAAAATATCGTTTTGCAATTACAGTTTTTGCTCTAGCTCACTAGCATTAACACTTGTTTCCAACGAAAATTCATTAAGATCAAGAAAGAAAAAGGGTCCAACTCCATGGTCAGGAGTGGAGTGAGACAAGTCTGAGACCCAACATCCCATGCAGGGAGGGACTGCCTGGATCGCAGGGGCAACCTCAATATTAGCTCAAAGCCAAGATCATCTCCCCAAGCATGGGAGTCCCACGAGCTCATCTTCCTAAAGCAAAGCAAGCTTAGCGACTATCTACTTAAATCCAAAATCCAAGGCTGAGATCCCCTTAGCAAGGTAAAATCAGCACAAAGATCGCGAAAGGGTTAAAAGGATAGTGACACAAAGCAACCAAGGTCACGACACCCACCCAACATGGATCCAAGACTTGATACCATAGAAGGCGTCCCAGCACGGATCCAAGGCTTGATACCATAGTAGGCGCCCGGCACCAAGGCACAAAAAGAAAGCAAGGCTTGGAACCAAAGAAGGCGCTCAGCACCCAGGCGCCTATAAGGGTGCCATCAACAACAAGGCACCCAGGAGGGCGCAATCAACAGAAGATGGAAAACTATGGCCACGGACCCCGCAACCTCTGATGGGCGAGTTATATTCAGACCATGTTCTGACAAACTACCCCCAGAGTCAACTTTGCCACGAGGCGCGAAGCGACTTTAAACCTGTCGCAACCTCTGATGGGCGAGTTATATTCAGACCATGTTCTGATAAACTGCCCCCAGAGTCCGACGAGGCGCGAAGCGACTTTAAACGTGTCGCAACCTCTGATGGACGAGTTAAATTCAGACCGAGTTCTGATAAACTGCCCCCAGAGTTAGCTTTTCCATGAGGCAATATGAGAATGTACATTCAGATGCGCAAGGCGATGACTTGTGCCCGAGGCCACCCAACGCGTGCCAGTTACAATCATAAGGAACAAGCTAGATACAGAGGAGGGTTGGATGTTTCAAAATGTGACATAAAATATCAGGGGGCAATGACATCGAAGTCAACCCCGTTGGGGTGGTGTTTGACAATCCGCCCGTCTGGAACCTCATGGTCAAATTGAAAGATCGTGGGAATATCAAACAGATAATGGTAAGGACAGAAGAAGCAATTCCCCTCGGCACCAAGTGAACCCTGAAATTTCATCAAGAAGAAAAATAGGCTAAGAGACAGGATGAGCAACAAAAATAAAGCAGAGTGCCAAGCACACGTCCACACAAGCCGGCACCCAGGAGGGCGCCTGGAACCATGTCAATATCCACCAGAGGCACCACCGGGGGTCGCCATCGAGGAAATCCCCCGACCGACGCAGGTCAATATCGAACTTTGCCACGAGGCGCGAAGCGGCTTCAAAAATGGTCGCAACCTCTGATGGGCGAGTTATTATCGATTCTGATAAACTGCCCCCAGAGTTAACATTGCCATGAGGCGATATGAGATTATACATTCAGATGCGCAAGGCGATGACCAGCGCCCATGAGGGCGCCTGGCAAGGAAGCAACCAGCGCCCAGGAGGGCGCCTGGCAAGGAGGGCGCCTGGCAGGAGGGCGCCTGGCAAGGAGGGCGCCTGGCAAGGAGGGCGCCTAGCAGGAGGGCACCTGGCAGGAGGGCGCCTGGCAGGAGGGCGCCTAGCAGGAGGGCGCCTGGCAAGGAGGGCGCCTGGCAGGAGGGCGCCTGGCAAGGAGGGCGCCTGACAAGGAGGGCGCCTGACAAGGAGGGCGCCTGACAGGAGGGCGCCTGGCATGAGGGCGCCTGGCAGGAGGGCGCCTGGCAAGGAGGGCGCTTGGCAAGGAGGGCGCCTGACAAGGAGGGCGTCTGGCAGGAGGGCGCCTGACAGGAGGGCGCCTGGCATGAGGGCGCCTGGCAGGAGGGCGCCTGGCAAGAAGGGCGCCTGAAAGGAGGGCGCCTGGCAAGGAGGGCGCCTGGAAGGAGGGCGCCTGGAAGGAGGGCGCCTGGCAGGAGGGCGCCTGGCATGAAGGCGCCTGGCAGGAGGTGGTCTGGAAGAAAATCCTTCGCAAGGGGGCAGCCAGCACTATGCAACGAGGCGTCCAAGGCACCCATGAGGGCACCCAACCTTGTCTCGCAAAATCTGCTCCTCGAGGATGGATAAGCACGTAAGACACTACAACATTTAGACCCTATGGCAACGGTCGAAAACCGTCTCCGAAAGCCAAAAAACCGTTGCCATAACTTTTGGCAACGGTTTTGAAACCGTTGTTGTTGCGGGAGTTGCCTAAACTAAAGGCAACGGTTTTTGTGACCAAAGACAACGAAAACCTAAAACCGTTGCCATTGGTAACTTAAACGCAACGGTTTTTATTTTCACACAATGGCAACGGGCAAAAACCGTTGCCAGTTATGGAAACACCTAAAAACCGTTGCAAGATATGACAACACTAAAAAACCGTTCTCGTTTATAAAATAAAACCGTTGCTCGATATAAAACCGTTGCTATTCTCTAGTAAATACAACAGTTTAAAACCGTTGCCATAGATTGTAAAAAAAGAAAAAAAATTACAGAAAAAATATCACTCAAATTCATTCCTTCCCAACAACCTTCCCAACAAAATAGTTGTGTGATATCACACAAATTTAATGAATCAATTAATTATACAATTCAATAAAAACATGATCTATATATGGTTTTTCCTACACTAAATTCTTGGTTTCTGAAAACATCCAAGATGATGATATTTAAGGATGTATTCAAGGAAGAGGCTGCTGCTATATCTGAAGGTGGTGATGCTATGCATAATCTAGAAGAATGGCCATTAGATGATTCTGAAGATGAGGCATAAAACTTCTCCAGATGTTGTAACTGTACAGAAGGAAGGAAGCATAATCAAATAGGCATAAAACTTCTCCAGATGTTGTAACTGTACATAAGAAAACAATCACATAATTAACAGAAGGATTGTATTTTCTCAGTCTATGTATTCAAAGAAACAAAAAAATAATTACATTTCCCACATACCTATGTGATTGGTGGCAAATTGTAGTTCAATGTTGTCTTTGGAGAGCTTGAAAGGGCATGCCATAATAGCAGTTTTTCAGTCTCTGTGCTTCATACCTTAGACATTGTAGCAGCTTTTCTTCTTTGTTTGCAATCATTGATACTGATAATGAAGTTGGATTTGTTGTCTTTAGTTTTTTGGACTGCCCCAGTTTGTGTTCTTGTAGCAAATTCAGTAACAAGTTGGACTTGCTCAGAATTCAGATGATAATATCCTTTTCTTTGGTTCTTTGTAGGTGCTTTTGTGGTTGAGAATGGTGGAACCATATCATTACTTCAGCAAAGCAAGAGGGTATCCAGATATCTAGAAGCAAAGAATTGCTGCATTATTACATGCAGAATTGCATGCAAAAGAAGATTTTGCATGGAAAGAGATGAAAAGGGAAGAGAAGGAAATCTGGTCATTCATGAAAAGAAGAAGAATTGCTGCATTATTACATGCAGAATTGCATACAAATTTGAAACTATGACAATGTGTGTGGCCACAAGTAGATAAAGGAAAAATTATAACTTTGATTGTTTAGTGTCTCACCTCTACGTCCACTACAAACCCAGAGTATGTGTGTGCCCTCTCATCACAAACCCAACAATGAACACCTCTACGTCCACTATAAACCCAGAGTATGTGTTTGTAACTAAAGTCATCTGAAACAGAAGACTCAAAGCAGAAATCAACACAAGTTAGAGAGAAGGGAGGTTTAATACCCCCCCAAATAACACCCATCTGATTCCGTGTGCATTGACAACGATGTACTGCATATAGTAAATACGACCACCAAATAGGTATAATGTGACCTCTTAAAAAGTTAGTAAATATACTTGGCAAGTAGGATGTTCTATATCCTTCCAAAAGTATTTGACTATCTTAATATAAGATAAGCATCTGAGCTGAAGATCAAAAAGAATGAAAAGGAAATAGAAGTTTCAATTCCTCCCCAACAACACCATCAATGATCAAACCCTCTCTCTGGAGGTGCCAGATACTACAGCTCACCATATTATCAGCGGAACAATCAATTTTACTTAATTAACTAACTCAACCAAGCTTATTTGCTATTGGCAACCGAAAAAAGGATTACAACAGAATTGACTAACACAACTAACTACTAACTAACTTAGCCAACTACTGATTTGGAGCTTACTTTGAGGCTTTAGTAGGTATACTCAATACACCACCAACTTATCGAACTGGCACTATCTTATTATTTAAAAAACTAAGTTTTCTGTTCAATGCACAACATAAATGACAAGCAATTGCATCATCTATCCAATATCATATAAGATACAAATCATTACCTCTTAAGGCAGTATCAATCACTTTGATGGCTATAGTCATCAATGGCCAGCATTCCAGGCAAACATCAGCACCGGTGCAGCAGTATCTGACATCATCATAATCTGATATATCCTACAGAATCCCAAAAAGAAAAAAAGTAATGTAACAAATGTAAAGAAAATCACAGTAGCTAAAGGTTTAACTTAGATACCCAACTGGAGCGAAGACATTATTATCACTTTGTGCATAGGCATGTCTTTTTGCAGGCGGAACCACATAAAAGGATTACATTAGAGGAAAATAAGTAGATAAAAGAGGAAAACAAACACATGATATTAGCAAAATTCACAACACTGCATCATTGCTTCTAGTCACAACAACATTATAACAAAATTTAAGCATAGTAACAAAGAATTATGGGCAGAAAGAGGAGAATTTACATCAACGGTGTAGACAGGTCCAATGTCTATCTTAAAAGGGCATTTTTCTTTGATGGAGTTTTCAAGCCCAAGACAATGTGCTCAAAAACAAACATGTGCTCATAGTCTTCATCCCTTTAGGACATTCTCTAAGGAAGAAATCAAGTTGTCCTATATAAGTAAATGCTTCACTGACCCCACAAAGAAGAATTGTGGGACCAACCAAAAGACACTCATTGGAAGCACTGCATTAGGATTGTCTTCTAAATTATGCAAATGAGCCACTTTGAGTCTCTTTATTTCAATGAGTGCTGCAAATACCATTGCTAAGATTGAAAAAACTAACCCAACACCAATTCGTTGTAAAGGGGTAAGTCCTTGTGGGTTCTTGAGAAGTTTCCTTGTGATGGGAACGATGATTCGATCGTAAATCGGGACTGTTAAGAGGATGCTTCCGATGAAGAAGGCGGTTAGTGATGCAGCTGGGATTTGAAATGATTTTCCTATGTGACGGTTTAAGGTTGTTGCTTGTGCTACTGAGAATGTTGTCATTTCAGCATATACTGTCCAAAACATTATGGTTGTGGCCCATATGGGTAACATTCTTTGTACTAATTTAACTTCTTCAACATCTGTTAAGGTTGATAGATACCATTTTCTTGCAGATTTAATTTCAGTTCCATCTGTTTTTGGGTCCTTGGTTGCTGCCTTGTCCAAGAAGCTGTGTCAACAAATTCCAATTAGTTAATTATTTTGAAACAAATATCCACTAGCTAAACTAAAATTTCTTGAAGTAATAACTAGAAGAATATAGATAGATATAGAAAGATGGAATCAACCATCATATCAAAATTACTCTTCCTTACTATATACATTGTATAAATGCTACTGATTAATATTATAAGGTAAGCATAGCAGAAAGAACAAAGGCATATCCGTGACAAAGAGATTAGACAAAGGTGAGTGAGAGATGAATCAATAATAATAATAATAATAATAATAATAATAATAATAATAATAATAGTAGTAGTAGAAAGTGTTTGATGCAGAGAGAGGACAAATGAGGCGTGAACATGCATGCATTGGATACAGCCTTGCCATCTGATCATGTAATTATAGAACCAAAGATAGTACTTTTTTTTCTCTCACCTTTCTCACTCAACCAAAATATATATGAAATCTGTTTTTTGTCATCTAGTAACAAGTGTCAAGGAAATAGATATTTGGCAAGAAGCAACCATATATAGAAGTAAATAAAGCAAACATAACAGTATGTATATATGCACTGCAAAGCCAAACAATTAATAAATCATTTTAGTTCTATATATGTTAAACTTAATTGATGTCAAAATTAAACCAGCTATCATGAATTCTTATGGTCCAATGTCCATAAGAATCATGGTTTGATAAACATTACCGTGACCATAAGACACCCATTTGACAAAGTGGCCTGAAGTTGTTGACAAGGTGTCTTCAAACTTAATCCATCCTTCCTTTCAAAACCCTTTCCTTTACTTCGGTTGGCGTGCTGTAGCAGACAAATTAAAAGACCAATAAGCCACTACAATAATATATTATGAATAGGCATAGTATAATCAAACTTCAATAAAGCTCGGACATTGAAAAAGGGAAATGACCTAAGTTCAAGGACGAAAACAATGCATAGAGTAAAACAAGGGGAATGACCATATGTTCTTGCCTTCATTTCTACTCTCTCCTTAACTGATGCCTCCACTGTTTCATATGTCAACAACTCCAGCAACCTTTGTCTGTCCTGTGAATTCCAGATTTATGCATTGTCACAACATGAAGTAACATGGCCATATAAAGATTAATATGTTATAATAAGGCATGTAAGTGTCCTACTTGTGCTCTGATGGTGGCCTCGTATACAGAAGGGCATTCTTCAAACTTTGCCTCAGCAACAAATTTTCCATAGAATACAGAAGGGCATTTGTAAAACAAAATACAATTTCTAGAAGAACGGTAGAAAATGTGATAGTCCATTTTGGCATGCAATACAAGGTTGCTTCACAAATTTCTATCGAGAATGGTTTAGTTTCTAAAACCAGTGATTAGCAAATTTATTTATATTGAAACAAGGTTCATATTCGAATCTGTTTGTGAAGCGAAGGAGAGAAGCAAGAAAACCCTAACTCAAAAAAAGAGCAAAGATGTAGAGAGAGATCGAATACCATTCTGAAACCGCAACTACCGTGTCGTTGTTCTCCGTGCGCCAAATCTGAAACTGCAACCACCATGTCGTTCCATCCCCTCTACCAAAGACTGTCGCAGCACCACCATAAGACGACGCCGAGTCCTTCTCTGGCGACCGTCGCGTGCATCTCGCGCAGCCCCGTGCCTCCTCCTCCCTGGTGACCATCATGTCGCCGCTCTCATCGCATCCTCTCTCCCTCTCTCATCTCGGACACAAACTCTTCTCTCACTCTGAGTTTCTTTCACCATCTCTTGTGTACATGCGCTCTCCACAAGCGGTGGTGTGATTGGTGAGTGAAACAGTGGAGCGAGAAAGAGAGCATAGAGAGCGGAGAGGAGCTGTTAGGGTTTCTCAAGTAGTGAAGGAAGCTGCGTGAGTGAAACGGCGGAGTGAAGGGTGGAAGTAGAGAAGGAAGCTGCGTGAATGAAAGGTTTAGGGTTCTCTGCATGCGTTCGAGGGTTCTCTGCGTGCGTGAATGAGAAAGGGTACCTCTGCGTGCGTTTAGTGGAAACATGGATTTTTTATTTTTTAATAATTTTCTTTACGACAACGTTTTCGAACCGTTGCCTCAAGCTTAAACAAAAAACCGTTGCCGTGGACCTTATGGGAACGGTTTTCAGCCGTTGCCATTAAAAAAATTAAAAAAAGGAATCAGCAACGGGTTCAAAAAACCGTTGCTATTGTTGGCTAAGGCAACGGTTTTTTTGATGTTGCAATTTTAGGCGTTGCTATAGGGTCTAAATGTTGTAGTGAGAAAATAAAAGAGTGCATGAGCACGTAAGAAAATAAAGTAGTGCACGAGCACGTGAGCAAATAACATAGTGCGCGAGCACATGAGAAAATCAAATGATGCATGAGCATGAGAGGAAATAAAGTAATGCGTGAAGAGATGGTGTCATTCTGCTCGCCCTCACACTCTCCTATGCTCGCCCCCTAGGTGCAATGTAATCGGCCAAGAGGAAAAGAAAATGTGGTGTTGCTCGCCCATACTCACCATCAATCACCTCGATTAAGGCAAGTCGGCAAAAAATATCAATACACGAGCAGGATAATTGCTGTGATCCTCTGACAAATTTGTAGACCCGATGACGGCACAAGCCGTAAGGGCAACCTAACCTACGAGGGCATCCTAAACGACAACGTCAAGTCAAGACCATCCCCCAGGATAATCTCGACTTGGGGGCAACGGTGGAACCTGGTCAATATCCACCAGAGGCACCACCGGGGATCGCCATCGAGGAAATCCCCCGACCAACGCAGGTCAATATCGAACTTTGCCACGAGGCGCGAAGCGGCTTTGAAAATGGTCGCAACCTCTGATGGGAGAGTTATTGTCGATTCTGATAAACTGCCCCCAGAGTTAACATTGCCATGAGGCGATATGAGATTATACATTCAGATGCGCAAGGTGATGACCAGCGCCCATGAGGGCGCCTGACAAGGAAGCAACCAGCGCCCATGAGGGCGCCTGGCAGGGCGCACAAGCACCAAGGTAGCGCCCATGAGGATTGTGGTTATTCACATACACCATGAGTAGCATTATTCATATTAATACTAATGCAAATTACAAACATGAAAAGCATGGGATTGTGGTTGAGTGCACTCAAACTGATAACAACTATTTCATGCACGTGTTTCGAGTTCGTTGCACTACATAGCAACTAAACTCTCTATTTTTTACTGTTTGTTTTGTTTTTTCTCTCTTTCCTCAATTAATTTTCCTTCTTACTCACCTCAGCAGCAATGTTGTCTTATTTTAAAATTCTTTTTGTTTATCTTCACTTATTTACAATTTTGTTTACAAAACATTTCATTACTACTACTCACTGCATTTCTAATGTTTGGTACTTTTGGCCTATTATTTTTGTTTCAAAACGATGGTACTTTTAAAAACCTAATGTACAATTCAACAATTTTTTTTCAAATATACCATTTATATTAGTTGAGTTTTGTAGATTCCCAAAATATAAATTAATTGTCTCAAGACTTTTTTCTCCAAATTTCAACCATTAATAAATATGAGTAACTGTGGAGTTTCAAAAACTCATGTTTTCAATATTAACTGAGCAAACATATTTACTAATAGAAGCAAAGTTTACCCCATTTCACATTAAATTCAATTTTGCTTTTAAATCAATATTTAATGACTGAACTCATATCTTATGCTTCCCATGAATAAAGCAAAAAGGGGACAGGAAGCTCTCACGTGCTGGTGGTTTGGGGAAAGATTCTACCCAACACCCTCATGGTGAGTCACGTGGTACTACTGAAGCAACGGTTACTGATCCTCAACCAACAGTTACTGATCCTTTTTTATTGGCAGGACCTGGCAGTCGGGCCTGCCAGGGATTATGAGTTTCATCAGTTGGAATTGCCAGGGCCTAGGTCACCCTCGGGCAGTTCCTGCGTTACGTGACCTCATCCGGACGTACCAATCGGATGTGCTTTTCCTTTGTGAGACATTGGTACATGTTAACAAAATTGATGAGCTCCGCTCTAGACTTGGGTTTGATGCTTCTTTTGCAGTGGTGGAGGGCTTGCCCTTTTCTGGAAACATCTGTTTGACTGTCGTGTGACTCAGTATTCTTCTAATTTTATTGATGTTGAGGTTGCGAAGGATGGAGATCCTACTTGGAGACTGACTGGGTTTTATGGCTATCCCCAGAGTGGTAGGCGCAGGGACTCTTGGGAACTTCTTCGTACTCTTGCTCGTGATAATACACTGCCGTGGTGTATTTTTGGTGACTATAATGTTTTGCTATCTAATGATGACAAGAGGGGTAGTGCTGATAGAGCCCTTGGTTGTTACGAGGTTTTCAAGAAGTTATTATGGATTGTCAGTTGCAAGATTTGTCGTTGGAGGGTTATAGGTTCACTTGGGAAAGCGGGTGTGGGACGACTGATTTTAAGGAGGAAAGACTTGACCGAGCTTTTGCCAATCAAGCATGGGTTGATGCTTTTCCTAGAAATAGATTGAAGAATTGCCTTGCCAATAAATCCGATCACTCGCCCATATTGCTACAACTCTATGATCGGGAGAATACTTGGTTGAATGAACCTGATTTTCCTTCTATTGTTAGTGATGGCTGGCAGCGTGATGAAGGGCTTGATTTTGTTACAAAGATCCGTCGTTGTACTGAAAGTATTGATGTTTGGGGCAAACAACTCCGTACGAAGTATAAGGAGGAGATTAAAGTGTGTAAGAAGGTGATGGAGTCTTTGAGGGAGGCCCGTGAAGTTCACTTACAGCAACGTTATAAGGAGGCAAGTGACTGTATGAATTTATTGTTAGCACAAGAGGATACCTTTTGGCGACAACGAGTGAAGGTACATTGGCTTCGTGACAGAGATACCAATTCAAAGTTCTTTCATGCTATGGCAAGTGCTCGGCGTCGGCGTAATTTGTTAACGAAGTTGGTTAATAGTAGTGGGGAGGAGGTGGAGGGGCAGGTAGCTCTCGGTTTAGTGGCAAATGATTATTTCCACGAGTTATTTCAACGGAAAGATAGTGCATATGACCCGGTAGTGCGACATATGAGGCAGCGTATTGGGGATGTTGAGAATGAGGCATTGACGACACCTTTAAGGGTGGAGGAGTTTTAAGAAGCTCTTTTTCAAATGCATTCATACAAGGCTCCGGGCCCAGATGGTCTTAATCCGGCTTTCTTTAAGAGCTTTTGGGATCTTTGTGGTTGAGTTATTCCATACCAGGAGAATGTGGCTTGAGAATGGTGAATTTCCCCCAGTGCTCAACGATGCTAACATTGTTCTTATTCCGAAGGTTGACAGTCCAGTTTCTATGAGTGATCTTCGGCCTATTTCTCTTTGCAACGTCATCTACAAAATAATTTCCAAGGTATTAGCGAACCGTTTAAAGTTTGTACTCCCTATTTGTATCTCACATGAGCAATCGGCCTTTGTAGCTTCTAGATCTATTCTTGATAATGTAATGGTAGCTATAGAGACTATTCATCACATGAAATGTAAGGTCAATAGTAACGTTGGTGAAGTGGCTCTTAAAATTGATATAAGTAAAGCTTATGACCGTGTTGATTGGGGATACTTGAAGTGTGTCTTGCGCAAGTTGGGCTTTAATGATACTTGGATTGGGTGGATTTCTATGTGTGTGGAAACTGTTAATTACTCTGTGATGATGAATGGAGAGAAGGTGGGCTCAGTTTCGCCTGGTAGGGGTCTTAGACAAGGAGATCCTCTTTCTCCCTATTTATTTATTTATTTATTTATTATTTGTGCAGAGGGGCTTACTTCACTATTGAAGAGAGCTGAGGTCAACGGTGATATCCATGGTATTAAGGTGTGTAGGGGAGCTCCGGTTCTTACACACCCTTTATTTCCTGATGATTGTTTTCTTTTCTTGCAGAGCCACTAGTAGGGAGTGTACAGTTCTTAAGGAACTACTTGCGACTTATGAACACGCGTCTGGGTAGGCTATTAATTTTCAAAAGTCTGAGATCTTCTTTAGCAGAAATACAACTCCTGAGATGAAGATGACGATTACTGATATCCTGGGTGTTGCAGAGTGCATGGGGACAGGCAAGTATCTAGGCCTTCCATCAATGATTGGTAGAAGTAAGAAGCGGTTATTTGGGTATCTGAGGGACATAACTTGGAAGAAGATTCAAAATTGCACGGGTAGGAATCTCTCTAAGGCTGGTAGAGAGGTTTTGGTTAAGTCGGTTGCACAATCTATTCCGGCTTATTGTATGAGCACTTTTCTCCAGCCTAAGTCCCTGGGCGAAGAATTGGAGAGAATGATCAATTCCTTTTGGTGGGGTGCGAATGGGCGCTCAAGTGGTGGTATTAAGTGGATGGGTTGGGATAAGTTGTCGGTGCGGAAGGAACATGGTGGTATGGGATTCCGGCACTTTCATGGCTTTAATCTTGCCATGCTAGGGAAGCAGGGTTGGCGGCTTGCAACCAATCATGATACTATAGTTTCGTGTGTTTTCAAAGCTAAATACTCCCCGTTGGGGGACTTTATGGGGGATCGCTTGGGCCATAATCCCAGTTTTATTTGGCGTAGTAACCACTCTTCTCAGGTAGCGGTGACGATGGGAGCTAGATGGAAGGTTGGGAATGGTAGGAATATCAAAGTTTGGTCTGATCCGTGGATTCGTGGGAGGGATGATCCGTATGTGCAAACTTCTATGGTTGCTGGTCATGAGGAGCTTCGGGTTGGGTATTTGTTAGATGCTCACAGGGGTCGTTGGAATGTTGATCTTGTGAACCAACTCTTCAACAATGATGAAGCTCAATGTATTACTCGCATGCCATTGTTGTGCGCACAGGAGGATGATGCCTTGATATGGAATAAGAGTAGGGATGGGTCTTATTCGGTTCGATCGGCTTATTATATGATCATGGAAGATATTATTAAAAACACGCACTTGAGGAAACAGGGTGACTGGATGTGTATATGGCGTCTTCGTATTCCTCAAAAGGTGAAGCTTCTTCTTTGGCGAGTGGCTCGTGGTTGTTTACCGACTCGGTTCAATCTCCAATCGCACCGTGTTCAATGCCCCCGGGAGTGTCCACAATGCGAGGAACATGATAAGGATGACTTTCATGTATTTTTTGGCTGCCGGCGGGTGGAGGAAGTATGGAGACATGCTGGTCTTTTGCAGGTGGTGCGTGAGAGGGTGCAGGGAGGGGGGAGTTTTAGGGATGTCTTCTTCTCTCTTCTTAATTGTGGTAGTGTCCCTCAAGCGAAAGCTGTTAGACAATAGTATAACCTTAGAGGGGGGGGTGAATAAGGTTATGTGAAAATCTTGGATTCTTTTCAATTTTAAGATAATGCTAGTTTTAAATCAAATGCGGAAACTTAGATTTAAACTTTTTATATGATGCAAGCAGGCAGATTTAGGCACAATGAGATGTTATACTATTTTCAATATATACACTAAGATTAGTTATAAGAAGAGTAGTGATATTGAATATAGTAGAAAGTAGATCAATTTGCAGAGATATGGAAGATGATAGATAAGCACAAGATCAGAATAGTATAGTTGTAAACAGATCTTTAGATAATATGAAAAGTATGATTATAAACAGATCTAAAGGATATTCAATATAGCAATAAGCAAGGGTATAGATAATAAAGCAAAGTAAAGAGATAGGGATAGAGATACACCAGGAATTTAGCGAGGTTCGGGATAAAAACCCTACGTCCTCGGCCTCCGGCTTTGCAACCATTGGACTTGATAACAACCACTATATTGAAGAATTGTTTACAAACAGGCAACTTCAAAATAGCAAATCTCAATTCCCCCGAACTGAGAACCCGAGCACCTAGCTAAGGATTTCAACCCGCTTCAATCTCCTGATTGAACGACCCAAGAGCACCTCCCAGGATTTCAAACCAACTCAATCTCCTGATTGAGAGACCCAAGAACGCTTCCCAGGATTTCAAAATGACCCCACAAAAGTAGATTACAATATAGAAGCTAAGATCCAATCACCTCAGATAATATGACAATATAATAGCTGCGAGAGATGAGTAGATCTATAAAAATGATATGAAAGTGATAGCTCTATTTTTCTCTTTCTCAGATCTAGAAATTCGTATGACAAGAATAGAGAATTTTTTGTGAAAATGTGGTGTGCTGAAATGTGACTTGAGGTTGCCTATTTATAGGCTTAGGAGTGCGTAGAATTTTGAAAAAAACATTTATTGCAAAGATGAATCGATTGTTTGATAAAGTGAAAATGTTGATGAATCGATTCTTTGCCTTTACAAAATGCTCACAATCGATTTCATGCTTAGTTAAAAATAGGAGAAGAATCGATTTCAAGATAAGGCTAAAAATTAGGAGCAATCGATTCTTTGCTTCTCAATTGATTAGATAATCGATTGTGTGCTTTAGGAAACATGTGAATGTGATAAGAATCGATTTCATGGCCTTTACAAAATAGTAGGAATCCATTCTTGTCCTGAAAATCGATTTTGTGGTTTAACATTGGAATAAGAAATCGATTTCATGGCCTTTACAAAATAGTGGGAATCGATTCTTGTCTTTTAGGAGATCCTGAAAATCGATTTTATGGCTTAACATTGGAATAAGAAATCGATTTCATGGCCTTTACAAAATAGTATAAATCGATTCTTGGCCATTGGAACAAAATAGAAATCAATTCTTGCTTTCCACAAAAATGCTTTTAGGTCTTTGCCATGCATGCATAAAGTATTTTCCAAAGCTTGCCATGCATGCATAACATATTTTTAAAACCCTAATTTTGATGCATGATGCATGTTTTCAAAAATCATCTCTCAGCTATTTAAACAGTCATAGACCTTAAGTGATAGGACCTTACACTGTGTCCTAAAGAAAGCGGAAAAACAGTTAGGTCTTCATCTTCAAAGGTGGCTTCTTCTCCAAGCTGCTCCACTTTAATGCTTCTTGCTTTTTGATTCCCGTCCTGTTCTTTATTCAGCTTGAACCTGTACTTTCATATAGCTGCAAACATTAGTAGACAAGATGTAATTTGTTATCATTCAAAACAAAGAGTGTTTGTCCTTGGTTCAACAAACTCCCCCTTTTTGATGATAACAAATTACATTGTGCATAGGGGGTGATAATAATGAGAATTTTTTGAAAAAACTCCCCCTAAGCATAAGCATATTATTTTCTCCCCATATAGTAGTAACCTGCATATTTTCTCCCCCTTTGTTTTCATCAAAAAGGAGGGGGGGTGAAAAAACAAATAGAAAACATTTTATAAACTAGCATAATCAAGCATCCCTAGCTCTCTACGGATTTTACAAAATTGAGCTTCGGCTAGGGGTTTAGTGAAGATATCCGCTAGTTGGTCATCAGTGCCTACAAATTTCAATGCAATGCTCCCCCTAGACACATGATCTCTAATAAAATGATTTCTTATGTCTATATGCTTAGTTCTAGAGTGTTGTATAGGGTTCTTAGCAATATTAATAGCACTTGTATTATCACATAAAACAGGAACATTTTCGAAAATTAGACCAAAGTCTTCCAAAATTTGTTTCATCCACAGAACTTGTGCAACGCAGTTTCCAACCGCCACATATTCAGCTTCAGCGGTGGACAAAGCAACACTGTTCTGTTTCTTACTAGACCAGGAGGTCAAACAAGAACCAAGAAAATGACAAGTTCCACTAGTACTTTTTCTATCAAGAGTGCAACCTGCAAAATCAGCATCAGAAAAGCCAACTAAATCAAACGTACTCGATTTCGGGTGCCACAAACCAAAGTCTATGGTCCCTTTAACATACCTAAGAATCCGTTTTACAGCTTTTAAATGTGATTCTTTTGGGCATGCTTGAAATCGAGCACACAGGCATACAGCAAACATAATATCAGGACGAGACGCAGTTAAGTATAAGAGACTACCTATCATACCTCGATACATAGTTTCATTTACCGGTTTACCTTGCTCATCCTTATCTAGTTTCGTTGCTGTTGCCATAGGAGTGCTGATTTCTTTTGCGTCATTCATGTTATATTTCTTCAGCAATTCCTTTGAGAACTTTGTTTGGGATATGAAGATTCCTTCATTTAATTGTTTCACTTGAAGTCCCAAGAAAAAGTTAAGTTCTCCCATCATACTCATTTCAAATTCACTAGTCATCATCTCAGAAAATTCCTTGCACAAATCATCATTAGTAGATCCAAAGATAATATCATCAACATAGATTTGAACTACTATGATATGTTTGCCCTTGGTTTTAAGGAATAAGGTAGAATCAATCTTACCCTTTTTGAAACCATTGGCAGTTAAATGTTTGCTTAGTCTCTCATACCAAGCTCTAGGGGCTTGCTTTAATCCATAAAGAGCTTTGTCAAGTTTGAAAACATGATCAGGATTTTTAAAATCTTCAAAACCAGGGGGTTGTTTTACATATACTTCTTCTTCTAAAAAACCATTTAGGAAGGCACTTTTGACATCCATTTGGTGTAGTTTGAAATCCATGTAAGAGGCAAATGCCAATATTATCCGAATGAACTCCAACCTAGCCACAGGAGCAAAAGTTTCTTCAAAATCCACCCCTTCGATTTGGTTAAAACCTTGAACAACTAAACGACTTTTGTTTAATAAAATTGTACCATTTTCGTCAAGTTTGTTGCGAAAAACCCATTTAGTACCTATGATGGTCCGGTCGACCGGTTTTTCGACTAAATGCCAAACTTTGTTCCGTTCAAATTGTTCAAGTTCTTTTTGCATTGACAAAACTCATTCTGGATCATTTAAAGCTTCCTTGATATTATTTGGAACTATTTGAGAGACAAAAGCACTATGAAAGCATAAAAGATTAAGAGAAGAACGAGTTTTTACTCCCTTTGATGGACTACCAATAATTTGCTCCAGGGGATGATCTCGAACTGTTTTCCATGTCTTGGGCAGATCATCGTGTGTTCTTCCATGGATATGGTCGTCGATGTCTTGGGGCTCTCGTTCCATTTCAACTTCATTTTGAGGTTCAAATTCCACCTCTGCTTCTTCCACACTTTCATTGTTAGTTTCAGGTGATCTATTTTCGATCACTTCTATCACTTCATCCTCATCATTAGCTTTCTTGACAAAAGGGTTAGTTTCATCAAAAGAAACATGAATAGATTCTTGCATAGTTTTATCAATTTTATTGTAAACGATATAAGCTCTACTATGATTTGAATAACCCATAAAAATACCTTCAGTTGATTTAGCATCAAACTTACCCAACTTGTCCTTTGTGTTGAGAATGAAGCACTTACTTCCAAACACTTTGAAATATGAAATATTAGGAGCTCTACCGTTCCACAGCTCGTATGGCGTTTTGTTGAGAGATGGCCTTAAGTATACTCGATTTAGCACGTGACAAGCTGTATCTACTGCATGACCCCAGAAGTATTTGGGAAGGTTGTGCTCATTCAGCATTGTCCTGCTCATCTCCTGTATAGTTCTGTTCTTTCTTTCTACCACACCATTTTGTTGAGGAGTTCTTGGAGCTGAAAAGTTATGATGAATGCCATACTTTTCACACCAAGTCTTGAATGATGAATTTTCGTACTCTCCTCCATGATCGCTTCTAATTTCTTTGATGGCTAAGTTTTTCTCATTTTGTAGCTTTCTGCACAACTTAGCAAACTCGTTAAAAGCATCACTTTTATTTGCAAGTAGGATAACCCAGGTATATCTAGAATAATCATCAACAATAACAAAGACATACTTAGACCCTCCTAGACTTACGACATCAATTTCACCAAACAAATCAAGATGTAGCAGTTCAAGCACATTTTTGGTGGAAATAACCGGTTTTGATTTAAAAGAGGTTTTGTGCATTTTACCAAGTTGACATGCATCACATAATTGGCCTTTTTCATATTTCAATTTAGGTAGACCTCTAACATGCTCATTCTTACTTAACTTAGACAGATGTTCTATACTAGCATGTCCTAAGCGTCTATGCCACAAATCCACATCATCAATCAAGGTAGGCATACATACTATATCATCACTTACATTATCAAAATCAACATAGTATACATTGTTTTCTCGAAAGCCAGTAATGTAGAGTTTAGAAGTCATATGGGTGATAACACATTTATCAACAGAAAAGTGCACATCAAAATCATTATCGCATAATTGGCTAACACTTAGTAAGTTAAATTTAACACCATCAACTAATAAAGCATCTTTAATTTTAATTGTGTTTTCCTTACCCACACAACCTTTACCTATTACTTGAGCAGATTCATTGTTGGCAAACTTTACAGATCCACTAGCTTTGTTGCTCAATTTCAGAAATAGTGAGGCATCACCAGTCATATGCCTTGAGCATCCACTATCAACCATCCACACGTTTTTCTTTTTAGATGAAGGACCAACCTACAAGAGGAATATTTAACAACTAGTACGAGGTACCCAAATTTTGTTGGGTCCTTGGGGGTTAGTCATCAAGGGGTTTGCTTTCACAATCCACCTTGGTTTCTTACAGGCGGGTATAAGGGTACCTAGCTCACATAATTTACGAATAGGACATCTAAGAGAGCTATGGTTCCCTTTTTGACAATAGGTGCATGAGAAAACAGTAGGTGTAAAACTTGAAGTAGCAGCTACAAAAGTCATCTTCTTTTTCAAAACAGAGGAGGTGGAACTACCTTCATACCCAATACCTCTCCTATCAACATATTCATGTTGGGAGTGCAGTATCTTGGTTAAGGTATTTTCACCAACCTCAAACCTTTTTAAAGTTTCTTTCAAAATTTCATTTTCAACCTTGGCTTTTTCAAAATTTTGTTTAAGCTCAAGAAACTCAAGGTTGAAAGGTTTTATTTCATGTAGCTCATTCTTCAACTTAGCTACCTCATTTTCTAGAGTCTCAATTTGAGTGAGCATGCTTTTGTTACTCTTTGCCAATTTTTTAGATTTTAACAAAAGAGTTTCATGTTCAAAATAAAGAGCTTCAAAAGCCTCACTCAAATCTTGACTACTATACATATCATCAAGTAAATCATCATGCACATTTGAATTAGAAAGATTATGGTTATTAAGGATTATCTCAGATGTGTCATTTGCCATAAAACAGATAGCATTTCCAAGTACTCCCAAATCTCTTTTGCTGTCTGACAACCTTTTACTTTTCCATATTCTTCTTCACATAGAGATACGTGAAGAACGTTCATTGCTTTGGCGTTTTGAGAAATTTTTTCTAACTCGGACTTTCTCAGCACACTCAGGTCAATGGTGTAGATATCTTCAACAGGAACTTCCTCTGCTTTTCCAGTTGCTTGAGTTTTGATTTTCATTGGAATCAGTGGCCCATCAATAATAATCCTCCATAAGGTGAAATCTATAGCCTGCACATGACATTTCATTCGACTACTCCAATAGTCATAGTTAGTCCCATCAAACAGGGGTGGCCTATTGAAGGACATCCCCTCTTTCATAAAAGAACCCATAATCACAGATAGATAAAGGATAAAATAGAATTGCGAGATGTAAAGCTCTATATGCAATTCCTAGCTTTGATACCACTTGTTAGACAATAGTATAACCTTAGAGGGGGGGTGAATAAGGTTATGTGAAAATCTTGGATTCTTTTCAATTTTAAGATAATGCTAGTTTTAAATCAAATGCGGAAACTTAGATTTAAACTTTTTATATGATGCAAGCAGGCAGATTTAGGCACAATGAGATGTTATACTATTTTCAATATACACACTAAGATTAGTTATAAGAAGAGTAGTGATATTGAATATAGTAGAAAGTAGATCAATTTGCAGAGATATGGAAGATGATAGATAAGCACAAGATCAGAATAGTATAGTTGTAAACAGATCTTTAGATAATATGAAAAGTATGATTATAAACAGATCTAAAGGATATTCAATATAGCAATAAGCAAGGGTATAGATAATAAAGCAAAGTAAAGAGATAGGGATAGAGATACACCAGGAATTTAGCGAGGTTCGGGATAAAAGCCCTACGTCCTCGGCCTCCGGCTTTGCAACCTTTGGACTTGATAACAACCACTATATTGAAGAATTGTTTACAAACAGGCAACTTCAAAATAGCAAATCTCAATTCCCCCGAACTGAGAACCCGAGCACCTAGCTAAGGATTTCAACCCGCTTCAATCTCCTGATTGAACGACCCAAGAGCACCTCCTAGGATTTCAAACCAACTCAATCTCCTGATTGAGAGACCCAAGAACGCTTCCCAGGATTTCAAAATGACCCCACAAAAGTAGATTACAATATAGAAGCTATGATCCAATCACCTCAGATAATATGACAATATAATAGCTGCGAGAGATGAGTAGATCTATAAAAATGATATGAAAGTGATAGCTCTATTTTTCTCTTTCTCAGATCTAGAAATTCGTATGACAAGAATAGAGAATTTTTTGTGAAAATGTGGTGTGCTGAAATGTGACTTGAGGTTGCCTATTTATAGGCTTAGGAGTGCGTATAATTTTGAAAAAAACATTTATTGCAAAGATGAATCGATTGTTTGATAAAGTGAAAATGTTGATGAATCGATTCTTTGCCTTTACAAAATGCTCACAATCGATTTCATGCTTAGTTAAAAATAGGAGAAGAATCGATTTCAAGATAAGGCTAAAAATTAGGAGCAATCGATTCTTTGCTTCTCAATTGATTAGATAATCGATTGTGTGCTTTAGGAAACATGTGAATGTGATAAGAATCGATTTCATGGCCTTTACAAAATAGTAGGAATCCATTCTTGTCCTGAAAATCGATTTTGTGGTTTAACATTGGAATAAGAAATCGATTTCATGGCCTTTACAAAATAGTGGGAATCGATTCTTGTCTTTTAGGAGATCCTGAAAATCGATTTTATGGCTTAACATTGGAATAAGAAATCGATTTCATGGCCTTTACAAAATAGTATAAATCGATTCTTGGCCATTGGAACAAAATAGAAATCAATTCTTGCTTTCCACAAAAATGCTTTTAGGTCTTTGCCATGCATGCATAAAGTATTTTCCAAAGCTTGCCATGCATGCATAACATATTTTTAAAACCCTAATTTTGATGCATGATGCATGTTTTCAAAAATCATCTCTCAGCTATTTAAACAGTCATAGACCTTAAGTGATAGGACCTTACACTGTGTCCTAAAGAAAGCGGAAAAACAATTAGGTCTTCATCTTCAAAGGTGGCTTCTTCTCCAAGCTGCTCCACTTTAATGCTTCTTGCTTTTTGATTCCCGTCCTGTTCTTTATTCAGCTTGAACCTGTACTTTCATATAGCTGCAAACATTAGTAGACAAGATGTAATTTGTTATCATTCAAAACAAAGAGTGTTTGTCCTTGGTTCAACAAAAGCTACAGCCATGATGGTGTATTTGGAAGCAGCGTAACGAGCGTGTTTGGGAACGGGTTGATCGTCCAGTGAGTATCTCGGTTCGAATTGCCATGGATGTTTTGCACGATTGGGAGTCAGTCCGTTTCCTTGGGGGCGCAAGAACCCATGGGAATAGCGCTCCTCATCAGGTTGCGTGGATGAAGCCGGCGCCGGGGGAATTGAAGTGTAATGTTGATGCAGGTATTTTTGAGCCCCAAGGCGTTTTTGGTGTGGGTATGTGTGTGCGGGATGAGAAAGGAGAGTTTGTTGCGGCAAAGACTATGACTTTTGCTGGTGTTCCAACCCCTCAAGAAGCAGAGGCAACCGGAGCGGTGGAAGCTATTAGGTGGCTCAATGAGCGCGGAGTCCGGCGAGTTACCATTGAACTGGATTGCTTGGCAGTTGTTAACGGTATCAACGGGAACCATCTCATGACTACTGAAGTAGGCTCTATTATTAAGAGTTGCAGATCTTTGCTTTCTACTTTTCAAAACTATAGGTTTAGTTTTGCCAGGAGGCAAGCCAATGTTGTTGCTCATACACTTGCTAGAGCGTCAACACTCTATGCTTGTTCCACGATTTTTGATTATGTCCCAACCTGTATCCGTGACATTATTTATATTGAAATGAAGTAGTTTGGTTTCCGTAAAAAAATAGTATAATACCAAAAAAAAGCAATAATAATAGTAATTCTTTCTAAGCAATCTCTCACACAAAATTTTTATTAACTACCAACATGTGTAGTACAAAATGGTAGATATTTAGGCTACTTAATCATGTGGTTAAAGGTTTAATCCATGGCCAGTGCGTTTAGAAAAACACCTAGTGGGAGTGGTCAACCATTTAAATGAATCTCAATACCTTGAAGGATTAATTTATGCAGTTGCACATAGGGATAACTAGGTTTACCCAAAAACATTCATTAACTATTTACAAGAAAAACTATTAAATAGATGAGAGAATTCATTCAATATTGTAACCAACGCCGTTAGCCCAGTGACATAAGCTATCGCGTGGGATACGGGGGTCGACGTAGTGCTCTCAGGTTCGAAATTTGCTCCTATACACGAGGGCAGACTAGTCTTTCGTTGAAAGCATTGAGACACTTCGTAAATAGCCAGTAGTTATCCGAAACAAAGAAAGAAGTCATTCCATGTATTAGAAATTAATAATAGCTTTACTACTCTCTTTGTTCTAAAACTTTGATACTTTTGATATTTTATTTTTGTTCCAAAATGATGGTACTTTTAAAAACTCAATGTATAATTTTCCAAATTTTTTCAAATATATCATTTTATATTTAATGTGTCATTCAAAGTCCCAAGATATGCGGTATATATAGAAACTTAAAATTAATAAGTGTTACAAAAGGAAAGTATTTTGGTACTAAGCTTATACAAATTAAAGGTACCTTAATTTGTGTGTAACAAGATAAAAGTATCATATATATATATGATCAAAGTCAATTTAGATTGTCTTTTAAGTATAAACTAGTGACATATTATGTTTATATCAAAAGGTGCAATATTCAAAGTATTTTTGAAATCTTAAGCTTATTTGATTTTGATATATTAAGAATTCAGGTAATACTTTCCCTGTCTAACTCTTTTATGATTAATTACAGGGCTACAATCACTATGGCTTCCAGGGCCTCCTCCTCTAGAGGAAGAGGTAGGGGTAAGGGTAAGGTTAATCCTGATACCTTACCAGTTACCACAGGAACCCCCAATTTACCAGTTACTACAGGATCCCCCTTACCAATCACCACAGGATCCTCCACCAAAAAACAAACAGGGTCTTCCTCCCAGAAAACCCATCCAATCTTACCCCAAAACCAATCTAAACAAACTAAGCAGGATTATGCCTTTCCTGTTCAAACTCTCCTAGCTCTTCAGGAACATGGAGCAATCAATCTCCCCAGGAAAACTTGGGCCAGCATTGCCGAGGACGGCAGTGACCAAGATATTCCCTCTCTGGACCTGGCTATCCAAGCCCAGAAAAATCTGGTAACCCAGAACAAGCCTGGATCATCCTAGATTACCACAATCAGAACTCAAACAACCCAGGTTCAGTACATACGGAAAGAAAATTACTTCTTCCTGACTCATCTTGAACCTGAGTTCATGGATAAAAATCCAAACAAAATTTTCTTCTAAAAGGATAAGAATAATTAAGAATAATAGATCTCAAATAGTGGTATGTGACTGCCCTATTCCACTTCAGGGGCTTACGTACTCGTCTACCATTCGTTCATTAGTGAGATGTCAAGATATTCTTCAGAAAATTCTTAGATCCTTCAGAGTTATAATGAAAATATTTGATGAAAATCATAGAAAGGTACTTTGATCATAAACACTTAAATCTTTACAAGATATAACATAAAAGTACAATGTATCTTAGTAAAATATATAGCAAAGTACTTCAAATAATTGAATTAAGAACTTAGGTAAGTACTGCAAGGTATAAACATAGATGAATAATTGACTTATGCAAATTTACCATATTCGTTTATTAGTTATAAAATAGTAGACTAGTTGACTATAGGATTTCTCAAAACCCATGGTCATACCCACATTGGGGCCCCCCAAGAGGTGTAAATTGAGAAAATACAGCAGTAAACACTGCCCTTGCCTGACGCCTGTATTGACGTACACATTTGGCTGTTTAGCTATAGTCAATGAGTACACTAATAGTATAACACTTTAGAATTAATTAACATTAGAATTAATATCCATAAATGGCACGTATATGATTAAGAACAAATTATGATTAAGTGCAAAACATAACTCAGATAAGTAACCATAGTTCAGAGTTAATAACTACATTCCTACTTCCACCATCTGGCTCGGATACCAAGATAAGTGATTGAAGAGTTATATATATATATATATATATATATATATATATATATATATATATATATATATATATATATTGTAAAACTGATAGAATTATAAGATTTTTTAATTCAACAAATATACAAGTGTGATAGCAATAACACTATTTACGGATGAAAATTAAAAGGGTCCATAATGCACATAAAAATACCGATAAATTAAAAAAACAATGAATTTATTATAAATTTTTTCAAATTTTCTTTTGAAAAGTTTCCTGTTTATTGGCGGTAGAGTTACTCTCATTAACTCTGTCCTCAATTGTATTCCGCTCTATATATTCTCTTTCTTCAACACCCCCAAGATTGTTATTCAAGAGCTTCTTAAGATTTAGAGAGATTTCCTAGGGGGGGGGGGGTAATAGAGAGGGTCGCTGATAACTCTATTTTATATAGAGTTATTTATGCATCTAAACATAACTAATTGCTTTAAATCAAGTGTAATGTGTGTTAAATATAGTAGTATGATTAAGATAACAACATTCTAAGTTTCAAAGAGGGTTATGCAATGATTTAAGCGTTTTTGTATGTATATTGGTATGTTTGATATGTTTGTTCAGTGCACCTGCAGTTGATGCAACTGCACCCGAAAACAACAGTGCATCTGCACTAAATACATTTACAATAGGGCAACTGCACCTGGGTGCATCTGCACCATCCTGCACAAAAGACAGATAACCCCACATTGGAAGCACTTCAATTCATACCAATGCATAAATATCTCTATGACATCATGCTCAGTCACAAGTCACATGGAGGCACATGTCAACATTCAAGAGGAGGCGCCCACAATAGAAGACCATCATGAAGGATCACTCCGAGAGAACACATGGCCTTCCACGATTTGACCTCTCTTTAAGGTTGAGTGTTGGACTCAATTGCCTTTATCCAGGTTCTGAAAAGTAATCATGGTTAAGCTTCCTTTGGTTATCTTGATCTCCAAGCAAACCCTCGCTTGAAGGAAACCTCCAAGGCTATATAAAGGCTTCCACTTCTCACTTGAAAACAATCCAATTCGCAATCCATTTCACATACAATAAGATAATTTACTTTCTTGTATTTTATTTCTTTTTATTGTTTTAAGTTAGTAGTTAGTTTGCAAGAAGGTAAGGAAGGAATTGACGACTTCTCCCTTCACTTCTTCATCTTAGTTAGGTGCAGGAAATCAGTGCATTTGCACTGTTGGGCAAACTTATGCAAGAGTACTTCAATCAGTGTAATCTCTACCCTATTGATATCTCTTGTACTTTCCTTTATATCAACATGTTTTATTCCAATTATCTTTTCCTTGCAATGCATATTATGAGCTAAACCTCTTTGGTTGAGATGTTCTAACTTTATAATGAGCTTTTAAGTAAGTTATTGTGCTTTTAAGTGTTGTATGCATTTTGGTTCTTGTGTTATACTACATCCATCTTATTTTAAGGTTGATCGCTTAGAATAAGTAGAGTTATATTCACAGACATGGTTTATAACTAGAAATCAAGACTAATAAGGGTGAGTGTTTTGATGAAGACTTTCTTCGCTTGTGTAATAAAGAAAATTTTGTTAAAACCATGTTAAGTCCTAGACATAGGATAACATAGTCCTTAGGGTGATACAGTGGGTACTTCAAAGGCAGGAGTGAACTTATTTAGCAAGCCTAGACATAGGAAGCTTGTAACGAAACTCTAAAGAAAGTAGCTGAAAGGCACATACTGATGCAGCTGCACTCAATGCATCTGCACCACATAAACACACAAACTCTCAAAAGTGAATTATTTAGTGAAGACATCTCAACTATCATTCTCAACTGATTTCCTTCATATTTTAGTGCATATTTACATTCTGTTTACTTATCACCATCATCCCAATTTGTGAGTAGTATAGTTCACACTAATTTATACACTTTTAAACTACAAGAGTTAATCCAATCCCTGTGGGTTCGATCTTTTATACTACTTGTTTGTGACTGTGTATACTTGCATATCTTTTTCACACACCAGTCGCCCTATTTATTGGGTGTCTTGGGATAAGGTGTGTAGCCCAAGAAGGATGGCGGTTTGTGGGTGAAGAATTTAGAAGCTTTCAATTTGGCTCTTCTGAGCAAGTGGAGATGCATTAATGATGGTAGTGCTAGTTGGTGGCATCTTCTTTCACACTGGTATGGAGATTTGAGGCTTTTTATTCACGAGGGCCCTTTTGCCTAGAGATGACACTAAGGATTCTTTATGGTGGATAGACTTATTACTTTTGGAAGATGGTAAACCTTCGTGACAGGGAGCCTTTGAATCAACGCTTAGGACTATGTTGGGGAAGGGGAATTTGATTTCCTTTTGGTGGCACAAGTGGGCCAGCAATGTGACTTTTAAGGACTTGTTTCCTAGTCTAGTGGCAAAGTTTAAACATGGCAGCATTATGGAGCATGGGTATTGGCGTGATAACATTTGGTGTTGGAATCTTGAGTGGGACCGTGACTTGTCTGCCGAGGAGAGGATTGATCAGGATTTGCTTTTGGCCACTTTACCTCCGTTTCATCCTGACGATTCAGAGCAAGATCGTTGGTAGTGGAGACTTGAAAATCTTCATTCTTTTTCTGTTAAATCTTGTTATGTGTTTTATGTTGAATTTGATGCAGCGGGATAGGTTGGATAGCGATATCCAGAGTGCTCTTGTTGATATGTGAACTATCAATTCCCACTAAAGTGGGTGGGGGGGGTTGGATGAAGATTGTTGTTAGGGAAGCTTCCAACTCGCGATACTCTTATTTCTAAGGGCATTATCAAGGATCCTCATGGGTCATGCCGCCCCTTTTGTTTTGAGCAGGATGAGTCTATTTTTCATTTATTTTTTGTGTGCAGGTGTTCCGGGTTTGTTTGGCTTACTATTCAGAATTGGTTGGACATTGCGGTTTCAGATAATTTGGTAGGTGTCGAGCATTTTCGAGCTCATGGCCTGCAGTTGGAATCCAAGAAGGCTTATAGATTGAAGTTCTTATTCTGGATAGCTGTCACGTGGTGTATTTGGTTTCATCGGAACCATGCGCTTTTCAGAGGTCAAGTATTTAATCCACAAGTGGTTGTTAACCATGTTAAGTCTATAACATGGAGTTGGTTCATAAGTATAGAAAGTCGCAATTCCACTCTTAAGTTTTTTGATTGGTGAGGAAATCCTCTTGTATGTCTGAACTCGGTGTAACTGCCTTTTTGCCTTATTCTTTCTGGGGTACTCTTTTTCTTCCTTGGGTCTTTTTCCCATGGGTGTTTGGCCTAGGGAGGTTTTAATGAGGCCCTTGTATATGTACAAGTTGGGGTACCCCTTGCATTCCCTTTTATATGATATTTTGCTTATAAAAAAAGAGACCAATCTAAAACTTTAAATAAGTTAAAAGACCAAGGAGTATTTTGCCTTATATGTATTACCAAATTTAGTAATAGGATTGGTCTCTAATCCGTATTGCAAGACACCTTACTACTAAACAAAACTAAACTTATAATCAAACCATTGAATTTATCATTATACCGAAACATTTAGGTTTAAATAAATGTTTGGTCCATGTGAATATGATATTTTTCAAGCTTAATCTCTATAAAAATAAAAATTCATTTTTCGTCCTTATAAATATACCACATTTTTTTTTGTCCTTGCTATTTTGTTTTAGTCACTATAAAATTTGATTATACTGAAATTGGTCCCTGTAATGTTTGATTTTAGTCCCTCCAATATGAGCTACTTAAAAGACTCAAGTAAATATTATACACCTATTATAGGGACTAACTTCAATATAAACAAATTTTTGCAGGAACTAAAACAAAATATCAAGGATTAAAAGCAAACCGTAGTATATTTTCACGAGTGAAAAAGGGAAAAAAAATTACAAAGTCTAAACTTGAAAAACGTCATATTTATATAGGGAAGAAACATATATTTACACCAAACATCAAATTTTTTTGACAAAATATTGAAATTAATGCGTTTTTAAGTGTGGAATTAATGTGATATTATGGGTGAAGAATCATTTAAAAACACAATCTTAGACACTCACCAGAGTACCGAAAGATACTTGATGAAGTGGACAATTGTTCTAATGTGTTGACATGGCTTGAAATGAAATGAAAAGGTTCACTGACATTTCATTTCTACAGTCCACATTTCAAAAATTATATATTATAAACAGACTAATGCTGTATTAAACCTGTTATTTCATGCAAAAATAGGAGGGACTCAAACATGGTATACAAGAACCATTTACATGCAACTAAATTAAACAAAACTGAAATTCATGTCATTGAACATTTACCCCCGCAACTTGTTGCCAGAATGTTGTTATGATGATGGCAGAAATTAAATAATTCCTCGTGTTAGAAAATGTACAAGGTAATGCATTTTAATGCTGCCAATATCTTTGTTTGACCAAAGTTTTGTATCTATAGGTAAAATAAAAGTCCACAAAACTCTGCCACAGGGAGTTATACTGTCCTCTTTAGGATTTCACAACCCTAGAATTTTGTTGAGGATGCCAAAGGGGAAACCTCTCATAGTTGTCACTGATGTCCCCTAAGCCATATAATGATATGATTGTCTCGAAGGGATTTAGAGCTCAGACCCTATCTCTCAAGGGACTTGATGAGGTGGACTTATTCTCTACTCTAGATGGGCTAGCTGAATGTCTAGTGATTGGTAATTTTTCCAACGTAGCCAAAACCTCAGACATTTGTGGTCTAAACTTGGCTTCACTAATACATTGTAATGCAAGAACTGCAGCTGAACAAGCTGCTCTCTGAGGGTATTGCCCTTCTAACCTTGTATCCATTATCCGAAACAACCTCCTTCTATTACCCAAATAAGGCTTTGCCCAATCAACCAAATTATGTTCCACTCCAGATTTTGTTTTATCAACTGCATGGCGCCCTGATAGTAGTTCCAATAGTACCACTCCGAAGCTATAGACATCGCACCGTGTAGTCAACCGGCCTGATCAACAATCACATTGAAAGACAAAATTACATAACTAAAAGTATTGAAAATGAGGATGCTGATCGTGACGCGTTTTTTATGAACCACAAATGAAAATTGAAGTAAAAATCAAACCTGTAGCAATATATTCAGGAGCAGCATACCCTTGAGTGCCTAGGACCTGAGTGGAAACATGAGAACGATCGCCAGTTGGACCTGCTTTCGCCAATCCAAAGTCTGAGAGTCTTGCATTAAAGTCCTGCATTAGAAGACGATCAGCAAATTCAATGTGAATTGATCCATTAAACTCAGGAATGCATTTTATTTCCAATGTCTAGAATTGATCTAACACATACATTGTTTCCAAGCATTTCCCCCAAATTCCAAAAGTAATATGGCAATACAATAATAATGTTTAATAAACATACCGGATCTAATAAAATATTAGAAGCCTTGAAATCGCGGTATATGATTTGTTGCTTAGAATCATGCAGAAATGTGAGACCTCGAGCAGCACCAATGGCAACTTTCATTCTTGTTGCCCAAGGAAGTATTGTGCCCTCTGCAATTAGTACAGTTCCATTTTTAATCAATGCACAATTCAGTTGCAGAGCATAAAAAAATTATGCCATACCATTCATATTTGATTCCTTGATTTGCAAAATAGTAATGCCTGTTTGTACTAGATTATTCTCAATGTAACTGCCCAAATTTGGCTTGTCAATATACATTTTTTAAAGGGACTACAAAAAAAAGAATTAATTTTGAACATTGAAAATTTAATGCAAACATGCTATAAATTATAGTGCACCCAAGTTTCGAATGTATCGATGAAACAAATTAGGTTTGTGTGCAATCGGAACTGCATGCAGTCAACAAACTAGGGGCCGTCTGATCAACACCGAACGATCCAGATTTCAAATTCAGAATTTTATATTTTATACTAAACAAAGATTCAAAACTGTTCTTAAATTATGAACTGTCTGATCTTAATCGGACGACTCCGAACTTGCCGACAACACGAGTGCACACAAATTCCAACTGTACCTAATCCAAATTCCTATGAAACATATAAAAGGTAGTAACATACTGCGAAATAGATGATTCTCCAAGCTTCCATTGGGCATGTACTCATACACTAGAAGCCTGTTATCCCCATCCAGACAGTATCCAATAAGTTTGACAAGATTTGGGTGATGAAGTTGGCCAAGATAATTGAGCTCAGACTGTAAATAAAGAAAACAATTAATTAATAGAGTTTAATCCCATTAGTAAAAAGAAATAATACAAACGTAACAGCAACCTACCAGCCACTCCTTATGTCCTTGAAAACCTTCAGGCTTAAGCTTTTTGACAGCTACAACCATTTCATCAATCCGTCCTTTATAAACGTAACCAAATCCCCCTTGTCCTATTAGGCTATCAGGACAGAATTTTTTAGTGGCACTCTTAAGATCATTAAATGTGAAGGGTTTTAAATGTGGGGAGGAAAGTATATCCCCTTCAGATCTTGGAGTTGGGAGAATCTCAGGTTTACCTCCATCACTATATGCATGCCCTGTTTGACTCGAATGAGCTAACAAATTGGTTGTTCTTCTAGGAATTTTTGTAACATCTGTTAATTTCATTTTGTTATTTCTTCAAACACCTTATAGGATATGAGGAATTAAATAAAATTGAAAAAAATGCATGCGTATGATCACATGGGTTGAGAAATATACATAAATAATTATAACAACAATAAGGAGGGGGTGACGATTGAATAAAACGTACCAGGACTGGGTTGATAGCTGGGAGGGTCATCAACCTTGGAACGACTTCCAAAGCAATTTCCCATCAAAGGAAATGATCAACCCCTTTTGTTGATAAACCAACAAGGAAATATAGTTATCAATCTTGCTTAATTTTCGACATGCAACATGTCGAATTTCAAAGGTATTGTGATTTGTGTTTTGTGGTTTTCTTGCAACATGTTCTTCTCCCGCGTTTCCAGAGAAGAACACCTTGATATTATCTTTACGCATGTAAATCATTATTTTGGAAATACAGACAAGGGCGTACTTTTTTATCATGTGTGGAGAGGGAAGTTTGATGGTCTCAAATGTCACATGCCAATTCACCAAAAAAGAAAAACATGCGTTATGCCAAGTGTATAATAAATATTAATAAATATTTGGCTAAATTGCACTTTTGTCGTTTATTTTTGACTTTGGGTTTACTTGGTCTTTTGTTTTTTTTTTTGTTTTGGTCCCTCATAACAACAAATAAATTAATTACAAAGATCCCATGGTTTGTCTCCGATAATTAACCCCCAACTTGTCAAATCAAAAGTCTTTAGATGAATTGGGGGAGGTCTCGGTGGATGAGAGGTTAGAGATTAAGTTTGAGAAATTTGGGGTTTTGAGTGTGAGGGAGAGAGATAAATATTACATCATATTGTCGAGATTAACATATAAAATTTTATAAATTTTTTATCATTGAGATTAATTGTGTACATTTGAGTATCTTTATATATAAATCCTAAGAGTCTATTAACGGTGTTTCTGCCAATTGTGTAACATCCCTAATTTTTAAAATACGATTTATGAGGAATGCGAGCGATTTAGCCATTTGGTAAGAGTAATTAGTCGCAACTCGAATATAGAGTAGTCGAGAAAATTACGCCGAATAAGAATCCATAAGAATTTAGAGGATTTTACATCAAGCCATGACGTAAATGGGCCAAGGGCAGTTTGGTCTTTTCACCATCACTTAACCCTCAGCCCATCTGAACCACACATCTCATCTCCACTTTAGCTGCTCACTCCCTCACTTAACCACTTCAGAAACACCAAAACTCAGAACTGAAAATCAAAAAGAAAACAGAAGGGGAAAAGAATGAAGAGAGGGCGAAGGGGAGAGAGGAAGAAGGAGGCGCCATTTTCATCCAGCTGAATGCATGTAAGAAATTCTACCACATTCCTATCCCATTTTCAATCCTCTTTCATCTGATATAACTTGTTGGAACTGAATCACTCTCCTCCTCTTTTTACCATTTTCGGATTTGAATCCAAAGTTGTGTTCTTCCACCCTTTGAAGCCTTGCATGTACATTCTGAAACCTTGAGAGTGACCCAAGCTGTGTAGTGGAGCCACATTTCGAATATTGAAGCTTAAAGGGAGAGTGTGAATGTACCGGTTCAGTTTGGTCAGAGAGCGTTGCTGTTTGAGAAGCGGTTCGAGCTCTAGCGGGGATTGTTAGAGAGTTCTTTTGGTTCGGTTGTTGCGTACTCCGTCGGGACTCCTCGTGCGATCGTCGAATCGGTGAGTTTTACTCACGATTAGGGATATATTGATTGTTTTGGAAAATAAAGTCTTTAGCCTCTCGGCGAAATTCGGAGTCCGAGACATTTTATCGAGTCCAGAAACTGTTTTTGTTAAAAATGTCATTTTACGGCTTTTATGAAATTCTATCCCTATAATGCTGTTTGTATACTGGAATATAGTCTGAATCATGTTGCTAAACATCTATTTTTAAGTCTCGGAGGTCACGGAATGTCTCGGTATCAGTTAGGGAGCGAAACGGGAAAAATTGGGTTTTCAGAACAACAGGTTTCAGCCTATCAGTCAAGGGTCGCGACCATAGTGTGTTTTGTGATGCAAATGTTTCTGTAACTCTTCGCGTCGTGACATAACCTGTTCGCGTCGCGACGCTTTGCATTTTTCAGCAAAATACCCTGAATTTGTTTTCGAGATAACTTTTGATCTGGGAACCCGATCGAGGTGTTCTCAAATGCGGTGGAAAGCTTATTCAAAGACCTAGCTATATATATAATTTGAATTGGAAAATACACTGTTTTTGAAAGTCAAAGCCGTTTTCAAAACCGAATTGTAGACCGCGTGTGAGCATATGTTTTTGAATAACAAAACGGATAAACCGTCCAATTTGGTACTGTATTATAATGCCGGATGTCTAATTTTGTATTCATAAAAATGGGTTATAGATACAATGATAGATATAGATTATGCCGAATTTAGGAGTCGGCCCAACGCGGGTGTGATATATAAATTATATCGAGTTGGGTGACGACCCGACGAATTGGCATACTAGGAAGGGAAGTCATGAGCCCTCACCCTAGGCCCTGAAACGTTATGGTATGGTCTAACGAGGGTTATCGGGATTGTGGGCTTTGCACAGTCGATTTATGCTAAGTTCTCGACTCATCGGGATTGTGGGCTTTGCACAGTCGATGTTTCGTTTGAAAAGCTTGTAATTATATATTAATTGACAATGCCTAAAAATATATAATAGCACTTCATTTACCAGGATTGTGGGCTTTGCACAGTCGGTAATGGGCTAGGTATATATTGACGCAAATAGCTTATAAATATAACTATGTTGCAACGGTTTTATAAATTAAACCGAGTGATAGTGAGGGGGCACGGTAGAACTCACTGAGACAAGTTGTCTCACCCAATCATCATTGTTGTTTTTTTTACAGAGAAGCAGGGAAAGTAAAAGAGTAAGCGACACGAGTAGGTGACGTGCTTGCGGATGGTGCCATAGAAGTGTAGCCTTGGAGTTATCTGTTATCTTTCCTGTTTATCTGTTAGGGTTATATGACTTGTATTGTTTATGAGTTGTATAAACCGCTTTAAATTTCTGTTTATGATATTGAACACCTAAGTTGTATTCCTACAGATGTTGTAACATTTTGGAACTAAGATGGATGAATCCGAAGTATTTTGTGATATCTTCGGAAAAAGTTTGTACGTTCAATATCTAAGCAGGGTTTGTGTTCTCTGATTATTATTATAGTTGTGCATTACGATATATCTATATGTTAGAAATATCAGGGTGTTACAAATTGAGATAGAAGAAGCGACACTACTCAAACCCTAGCTATCTTGCTTAAAGACATAAGGGAAGCAAGTGGGAATATCATTTTTCAATTCGAGCCCATTTTGGTATAAATGGATTTGTAATTCATTGAACTTGATGTGAGAGGATGCCTTTTTCTTGTTCAACAAAACCCATGTTATGGAAATCTGATACAAGAATATGTGCTCATCTCTTTTGTGTTTGGGTGCGGACTGCAGATATGCATATTTTAATTACTTTGTATTTATATCATTTATATTTGTTCCATCTCTCTCTCTCTCTCTCTCTCTCTCTCTCTCTCTCTCTCTCTATATATATATATATATATATATATATATACCAAAACCAGGACATTAGGGTTACCCTAACTCATATACAAGCCGCCAGAGAGAGAATTAATTCCAAAGAATACAAGCTGACGGGGCGACATGCCACTAGTTACATCGAGATCCCCTTGACCTTGCAAGAAACTAATGCCAAGAGAGGGATTTAATCTCAATCAGGAATTTTGGAGTGAAAATGCATCCATTTCTCATATCCTATAGTGACCAGATGAAAGAATGCCAAATCAGACTCGAACCCCTAATCAGAATGCAGACTGAAAACAGACTCATTCTAAATCGGGCCAGTGGATTCAGTTACATTGAATAATTCTCCCATCTATTTAATATTTTCTTGTGAATAGTACTTTTTTTGGGCAAACCAAGTTATCCTCTGCATGTCGTTGTAGAGACTAATCCCTCGAGGTAATGAGATCCATTTAAGGGGCTGACCTTTTCCACCAGGTAATTTTCTAGACGCACTGGCTAGAGATTGAACCCTCAATCAGATGATTAAGGAACCCAAATATCTACCACTTGTGCTACATGTTAACTGGTAGTTAATAAAAAATTTAATGTGATAGATTTCTTAGAAAGAATTACTATTAACGAACAACGTTGGCCCACTGGCATAATCTATCTTGGGACATGGGGGGTCCACCCAATGCTTCTAGGTTCGATTCCCACAGTGGACAAACTTGATGTTGGTCGGTGCGAAGTTCGATCCTAAGCACGAGCGGAGGTTAACATTCCAATGAGGTATTGGGAGATTTCATTGGTAGCTAACAATGGTTCGAACAAAAAAAGAAAGAATTACTATTATTATAGCTTTATTCATGGGAAGCTAAAATACGAGTTCAGTCATTAAATATTGATTTAAAAAAAATGGTTGAAACCTGGAGAAAAGATAACAGTAATAAAGTCTTTTTTAAAACAAAATTGTAAATAAGTGAAGACAAAGACAAAGAATGTTAAATAATACAAAATTGCTGTTGAGGTGGGTATGGAGAAAAATTAATTAAGGAAAGAGAGAAAAAACAAAAGATCGAAATAGTAAAAAATAGAGAGAAAAAACAGGTATGCAATGCAACAAGCTCGAAAAATGTGCATGAAACTGTTGTTATCAGTTTGAGTGCATACAGAGCCGCAATCCCATATATCCTTTTCATGTTTGAACTTTGCATTGGACCCCACTGTTGTTTTTGAGATTTTTTACACTATTATAGCAAGGACCCCGCTGTTAGTTGTTTTGTAAATTTCAGCATATGAGGACGTCGGCTCCTAGATTTGAATTTGAATGTTAGCTGTAATAGTGTGTATATTCATTGTGTATATTTTCATTGCGTCTATGTTAACAAAAAAGAAAACACTACTAATCAGTAAAAGACATGTCATAGATATAATTGACTTATATGTGCTATAAATGAACGTTATTACTGACACATACACCATTAGCATCTCTCTCACACACAGCACAACTCAGAGAATCCATAGTTGAGTGTGGTGAAGTTGTAACTCTTTGGTAGGTAGAGTTCAGCTTCCAAGTTTCTCTAGAAAAAAGATAAATACTTACATCAAAAGTTACAAAATTTATTAGTCTCATTGGTATGTGTGAATAACTTTAAAATGACATGTATTTTGAAAAAGAGGGAGTATAGTTTTTGAAACTCCATAGTTACTCATATATATTAATGGTTGAAACTTGGAGAAAAGAGTCTTGGGACAATTAGTTTATTCTTTGGGACTCTAAAAGACTCAATTAATATATATGGTATATTTGAAAAAAATTGGTGAACTTTACATTGAAATTTTAAAAGTACCATTGTTTTGAAACAAAAATAACAGAACAAAAGTACCAAATATTAGGAACGGAGGGAGTAGTAGTAATGAAATATTTTTAAAACAAAATTTTAAATAAGTGATGACAAAGAATATTAAATAAGACAACATTGCTGCTGAGGTGGCTATGAAGGAAAATTAATTGAGGAAAGAGAGAAAAAACAAAACAAATAATAAAAAATAGAGAGAAAACTGCTATGCAGTGTAACAAGCTCGAAACACGTGCATGAAATGGTGTTTATCAGTTTGAGTGCACTCAGAGCCGCAACCTCATGCTTTTCATGTTTGTACTTTGCATTGGTATATATGAATATGAACAAAAAAACGTATCAAGATTTTTTACACTAGTAGTTAGCAAGTACCCCACTGTTAGCTGTCTTGTAAATTTCAGCAGCATGAGGACGTCGTCTCCTAGATTTGAATTTGAATGTTAGCCGTAATAGTGTGTATATTCATTGTGTATATTTGTCATTTCGTCTATGTTAACCAAAAAGAAAACACTACTAATCAGTAACGGACATGTCATAAATAAAATTATCTTTTTTACTATAAATGAACTTTATTACTGACACATACACCATGAGCAGTTCTCTCACTCACAAAACAACTCAGAGAGAATCTATAATTGAATGTGGTGAAGTTGTAACTCTTTGGTAGATAGAGTTCAGCTTCCAAGTTTCTCTTTTCCAAATTTGTAAGTTATTTTGCCCAATCTCTTATCTTTGCCTTATTTGGTTTTGTTTTTGCTTCTTTGAATTTTTGTTTTCAACACAGTCATCATTTGTCTGGTTTTGCAGTTTCAAGCAGAAAAGTTGGCGTAGAAAAAGGGTAACTTAATTGGGACTCATATGCCAATGCAAATTATAAGTGTTTTTACTTTTTTAGATATATATATATATATATATATATATATATATATATATATATATATATATATATATATATATATATATATGCATGTTGTCATTTTGATTGAATTTTGTTTATCAGAAATCCAAAACTCCTCAGTTTTCTTCCTACATGTAAGTATTTTATTTCGAAAAACATCCATTTCTTTTCTAGGTCTTGATGGAGTACTCCAATTGCATGAAGAGACAACTGGAACTAGAAGTAGAAGAAAACCCCTCTCCTCTTCTTTCAAATGATCTCAAAGAAGAGGAGAAGGAGGTGAATGACATATCAAACTTGTTACCTCACGAGCTCGGTCGAGAGATCTCAATCCATTAATTGTCTCCTTCGATTATCAAGGTCTGATTATGGTTTAATTGCCACATTGAACCGAAATTTTTGATCACTGGTTCAAACTGGAGAACTGTAACACCCCGGAATTTCTAACGAGTAGAAATACCCAAGTGCACCATCCCTAAAACCTCAGAGCTATATTTCCTATTTAAATACTGAACACCACTCTAAATTTTTCACTGAATAATAACAAGACCGTCTTAAACATAAGTAAGACCATGTCGGTTCTCTGACCATAAACCATAAGTGAACTACAGTGTTCAATATCATGCAAGAAAGCGGAAACAAAATACATAACGTATACATCAGGTATCGACATAATGTAATGATACAAAGATAACAAGGGAAAAACATAAGCTTAAACATAAAAGCTAAGTGATCAGCAACCTCCCGAGTAATCATCTTCTCGTCCCTCTTCGATCTCCACTTTCCCTGTTTCTCTGTAAAACATCAACATATAAACAATGAGATACAATCTCAGTGAGTTCTACCGAGACCCCTATCTACACTCTCGGTTCAATTAAGAATCCTATTTAACCTAACACGGCACCGCATGCGCGGACGCTAAAACCCGGTAAATCGTACTATAGGACTTTCTATCATTCGTGGCTGTTGCGTTAAAAACACACTTAGAGCAAGTGTACTCTTTCGCAGAAGTAGTATAAAAGATTATCGTCTCCATAGGGATTAATTAACAAGTACCAAACTAATGAAGATTGTCTGTTGTTTAGATGAACTAATAATTGAGTTGTAATGAAAACAAATAAAAAGAAATAAATAAAAATAATTAAAATACTAGATTTAATAAATGGAGAGAGGTCTAGGGTCACGGTTTCACTTGCAAGATTTGATTCCCCCTATGTCTAATCCTACCTGAATTCCCTTATTTTACTTAATTACCAATCCCTTTACTAAAACTATTAATCCGTTTGGTCATTCGCGATTAATATTCTTTTTCCTAAATTAACCCTCGTTTGGTCATGCAAGAATTTAAATTCAGGAAAAGCATAAAGAGCAAAAAGGTTGAATGATTGGAAGACTAAATTATGGTTTGGTCATGCCCTAATTATAGCCCCAATTATCCTATAGGTCCACCAACTAATTGCAGTACGGTCGCTGATCAACTAATTGATTATGAACATGAATAGGGTAGCTAATCCTAATTATGTGATAAAAACAATAGGATAATGTTAATTGAAATAAAAATAGGAATTCAAACCAGAAATTAGAACATAAAAAGGTCTCTAAACATGCAAGATCCACCTAAGACCCTAGAAGAGAATTTAGCTATCCATACTAGTCAAGAACATTGGAATAAAATTAGGAGTCATAAATTACAGAGATAAAAATAACCCGGATAGAGAAATTTCTGATCTTGAGAATTTAGTCTCCTTTTTCTGCTCCAGAGCTCTCTCACGGTATCAAGAACGGGTACCCAAAACTCCCTCCTCTCCTTGCCGTGTGTGCTGTCACAACCGCTTCTCTCTGTTCACGTCTGCGGCTCTCTCGTCTTCGTTAGTTCCTGGCGTGTCTACCTTCCCCCTTTTTCAATTGAATACTTCCTTTTTATATTGCCCTTAATGTTTATCTTCAATTCCATTATGGGCTTCACTTTCAATTCCAACAATTGGGCCATTGGACCTTTCTTTCCATATTGTTTGTTTTTTGCTTTGCATGCCTTTGATTTCTTTTGCCATATATATATATATATATATATATATATATATATATATATATATATATATATATATAAACCCGAAGGGAAATAAAGGAAAAGACAAAAATTAATTAATTAATTAATTGGTGTCAGCAATAATGTTTCCATGTGTCGACAAACATCTTTTTCCACAATTGGAGATAGTGGAGAGAAATTCTTCCACTAAGTAATAATGCTTCTACTATGTATTTTTGTTTTTAGCGTTGCTGTCATTTTTAGTGCGACGATGGGGCCCCAAGTGTACCCGGCATTAATTATGATGTTTTGTAATTTTCTACTTTTACTGTTTTCTTTTTCTTTTACCGGTTACCGGTTGTAATAGTTAGCTTTTACTGGCTTAAATAGTAAGCCTTAAGTTTCCTATATAAGGCAATTGAGCCTCAGTTGTAAACCACTCAACCACTACTTGTAATAAATTTTCCTTTCTTTCTCTCTCACTCTTCCACGCCCCTTCACTCCAATTTCTTTCAATCAATCTACTATTCTTTTATTAATTAATATTTGTATCTATTTGCATGTACTACTCAAATGAGTAGCTAGATTATTGTTGTGGTAGACGAGGTGAATGGTACCAGAGCCATTCCCAGGGTGAAGTAATTATTCATATGAAACAATTATGCTAGAAATATATTATTTGTGTATTTTTTGGTGTTTCACTCATTGTTGAAATAAATGGATTAAATGTTCTTAATAAAGAACATGAAGAAGCTCTAAAAATTTTGGAGTCTATTACAGACAATAGTCTGAGAAAAAAGATGATGGAATTTCTAATCAAGAAAAATTCCAAAAAAGAGACGCCTCTAATCATAGATACACCCTACCAGGTAAGTGAGGTTTTGTCTAGACAATCAAATATTAGAGAAACTCCTGTTTCTATTAATGATTTGAAAAGAGAAATAAATCTCTTAAAATCTGAAATGGTTCAGGTCAAGAAAGATAATATCAGCATATCTTCCTTAGAGATTCCTGGTAATTTGGAAAAAACCCCTTTTATTTCTACTATTCCTTTTAGCAGTAATATTGCTAGTGAAAAATATTTATTACACAAAGTAACTTCACAAAAATGGTTTGTGAAAGTAACTTTGGTAATTAATAAGAATTTTATTTTAAAAAATGAAGCACCACTTGTAGATAGTGGTGCTGATCTCAATTGCATTCAGGAAGGTATTATTCCTACAAAATATTTTGAGAAAACCACTCAAGCTCTTACGCAAGCTGGTGGAAGTCGTTTGAAAGTCAATTATAAACTTTCTAACACTTATATTTGTAATCAAAATATTTGTTTGCCAACTCATTTTATATTAGTTAAAAATTTAACTAGTAGAATTATCTTAGGTACTCCTTTCTTGCATAGTATTATGCCTATTAGAAATATTGATCTAGATGGTATCACTACCGTTATTGATAATAAAGAAATTATTTTTAATTTTATTACTGATCCTTATACTAAGGTTCTTAATGAAATTAGAGATATTCTTTCTATTAAAGAAAAACAAATATGTTTTCTTAAAGAAGAAATAAATATTTTCAATATTAAGGATCATCTTAAAAAAGATGAAACTAAGAAACAAATTAAGTTGATTGAACAACAATTTGTTTCTGAGGTATGCAATGACTTACCAAATGCTTTTTGGAGTAGAAAACAACATATTGTTTCCCTACCCTATATTGATGATTTTAACGAAAATCAAATTCCTACAAAGGCTAGACCAGCCCAAATGAATCAAGAATATCTTGATCTTTGTAAAAAAGAAATTAATTCTCTTTTGGAAAAAAGGTTAATTAGGAAATCCAAGTCTTCTTGGAGTTGCACAGCATTTTATGTAAATAAAAATGCTGAAAGGGAAAGAGGTGTTCCAAGATTAGTTATTAATTATAAACCTCTCAATAAGGTTTTGAAATGGATCAGATATCCAATTCCCAATAAAAAAGATTTATTGGATAGGCTTAATGATGCCTTGATTTTTTCAAAATTTGATATGAAATCAGGCTATTGGCAAATTCAGATTAATGAATCTGATAAATATAAAACAGCTTTTACTGTCCCGTTTGGACATTATGAATGGAATGTCCTTCCCTTTGGTTTGAAGAATATGCTCCATCAGAATTTCAAAATATTATGAATGATATTTTTAATCCTTATTCGGATTTTATGATTGTTTATATTGATGATGTTTTAGTATTCTCTAAAACTTTTGATCAACATATCAAACATTTGAAAACGTTTAAAAATTTAGTTAAACATAATGGTTTAGTTATTTCAGCTCCGAAAATTTAACTTTTTCAAACAAAAGTTAGATTTTTAGGACATGAAATTGACCAGGGGACAATTATCCCTATCAGCAGAAGTATTGAATTTGCTTCAAAATTTCCTGATATCATTTCAGAGAAAAAACAATTACAAAGGTTTTTAGGAAGTTTGAATTATATTTCAGACTATTATGAGAATTTAGCTCATGACACATCTATTTTATATAATAGATTAAGGAAAAACCCAGGTCCTTGGACTGAGAAACATTCTCAGGCTGTTCAAAGGATAAAGAGCAAAGTAAAATGTTTACCTTGCTTATCTTTAGCCAATCCTAAATATTTTAAGATGGTAGAAACAGATGCTTCTAATTTAGGATACGGAGGTATCCTAAAGCAGGTTATACCAGATACAAATAAAGAAGTATTAGTCAGATTCACTTCTGGAAAGTGGAATCCAACTCAGTCTAAATACTCGACTGTTAAGAAAGAAATGCTTTCCATTATTAAATGTGTTTCAAAATTTCAAGATGATTTATTAAATCAAAAATTTTTGTTAAGAATTGATTGCAGCTCTGCTAAGTCAATCATTGAAAAAGATGTCAAAAACCTTGTTGCAAAACAAATCTTTGCTAATTGGCAAGCTCAGTTATCAGTTTTTGAATTTGATATCCAATATATTAAAGGAGAAAATAATTCTCTTGCTGATTATTTAACCCGTGAATTTTTGCAGGGAAATGACATCCCCCAATAGGGGTAGGGGCCGTGGCCGTGGTGGCCGTGGTGGCGGAAGAAATAGGAGCAACAATATGCTGCCCTATCAAGAATCAAACATTCCTCTAATAGGGGATTGGACTATTGTTCATAGAAACAGAAACCTGTTACAATTAACAGGGTCACAAAAGAAAGAAGATATACCTTCTTCAAGTAAAAATTCTTACAAAGACACAGTGATTAATGATAATCCTGTTAATGAAGTCACAGAATATTGTGAAAATCCAATCACTGAGGACATAATGTATGTCGAAGAAGATGATATGGAATTGACTCCTAATGATGGATGGTCAATTAAAACAAGATACCTCGAATCTAGAGGATATCCTGGACTTAATGGTAAGTCTAGACCTCATTTAGAAGTTTTACTTCGAGTTACTGAATCAGTAACTATAACTCATTATTATCAGAATAATAATCCTGATAATTTCATTAATTACAGTAAATGTCATATCAATAAGATATTGACACCAAGAGAATGGGGTTTAAATCCAAATGGAGACAAGGCAATTAAAATTGCTGAAGAAAAAATTGTTCACTTCAATTATTGGGATTATATCCAAGCATTTACTTTGGCATTTTATTACCAAAATCCAAAGAATAAGCACTCATGTTTTTCAGTGCTAACCCAGAAATTCTGGCCAAACCAATACCACAATGGTTTTTTAATTGGTGGAGGAAAATTGGTCCTTCAATAGAAATTTTACCAGAAAATTTATTGAATTTATATAATTCATGGTATGATCATAATCCTTTATTTTTGAAAAATGCTTCAAAAATGATCACAGGACAAGGTCCTTGCTTTTTCTTTATTAAATTCCAAATTCCTTGGATTTGGAGATGGTCAATTACCATCACAAGAAACAATTACAATGATCCAATCCTTAGAAGACACTTCTTCTCAAAATGGTGGAACAAAATTGACAACGAAGACCTCTATAAAATGGAAGTAAAAGTCAAAGAAGCTATTGATGAAGACCAAAAAATTTCAAAAGAAAAATTTGGTCAAGGTCTTGATATAACCCATTTAAAAAATTATTATCAAAAGATTCATCCTAATGAATCTGAGGAAAAAATTATGGCTAGGACTCTGGACCATATAAAAAATCAATTCTTCAAAACTTTTGAAGTTAATGAAGAAATTGTTTCTATGAAGACCAGTTCATCGCATGGATCCATGGATTCAAACATTTTTGAATCTTTAGCTGGAGAATCTCAGCCCGAGCCCTCCCCAGAAGATTATTGGGACTCTTTGATTGAAGCCATGATTCAACAGAAGAATAAAGGAAAACACAAAAATTAATTAATTAATTAATTGGTGTCAACAATAATGTTTCCATGTGTCGACAAACATCTTTTTCCACAATTGGAGATAGTGGAGAGAAATTCTTCCACTAAGTAATAATGCTTTTACTATGTATTTTTGTTTTTAGCGTTGCTGTCATTTTTAGTGCGTCGATGGGGCCCCAAGTGTACCCGGCATTAATTATGATGTTTTGTAATTTTCTACTTTTACTGTTTTCTTTTTCTTTTACCGATTACCGGTTGTAATAGTTAGCTTTTACTAGCTTAAATAGTAAGCCTTAAGTTTTCTATATAAGGCAATCGAGCCTCCGTTGTAAACAACTCAACTATCACTTGTAAGATATCATTGGAAATAAATTTTCCTTCTCTCTCACTCTTCCACGCCCTTCACTTCAATTTCTTCCTCTAGAGTTTTATAAGTCTTCCGTGCAAAACACCTCTGAACTTTTCTACGAAGGTACTACTATTCTTTTATTAATTAATATTTGTATCTATTTGCATCTACTACTCAAATGAGTAGCTAGATTATTGTTGTGGTAGACGAGGTGAATGGTATCAGAGCCATTCCCAGAGTGAAGTAATTATTCATATGAAACAATTATGCTAGAAATATCTTATTTGTGTATTTTTTGGTGTTTCACTCAGTTGAAACATTGATACACAAAATGTTTTTAGTGTGTGTTCTTAAATAAAGAAATTAGAAAGATTGATTGAAAGAAATTGGAGTGAAGGGGCGTGGAAGAGTGAGAGAGAAAGAAAGGAAAATTTATTACCAGTAGTGGTTGAGTGGTTTTTTTACAAGTGAGGCTCAATTGCCTTATATAGAAAACTTAAGGCTTACTATTTAAGCCGGTAAAGACTAACTATTACAACCGGTAACCGGTAAAAGAAAAGAAAACAGTAAAAGTATAAAATTACAAAACATCATAATTAATGCCGGGTACGCTTGGGGCCCCATCGACACACTAAAAATGACAGCAACTCTAGAAACAAAACTACATAGTAGAAGCATTATTACTTAGTGGAAGAATTTCTCTCCACTATCTCCAATTGTGGAAAATGATGTTTGCCGACACCTGGAAGCATTATTGCCGACACCAATTAATTAATTAATTAATTAATTTTTGTCTTTTCCTTTATTCTTCTGTTGAATCATGGCTTCAATCAGAGAGTCCGAATAATCTTCTGGGGAGGGCTCTGGCTGAGATTCTCCAGCTAAAGATTCAAAAAGGTTTGAATCCATGGATCCATGCGATGAACTTATTTTCATAGAAGAACTGGTTTTCATAGAAACAATTTCTTCATTAACTTCAAAAGTTTTGAAGAATTGGTTTTTTATATGGTCCAGAGTTCTAGCCATAATTTTTTCCTAAGATTCATTAGGATGAATCTTTTGATAATAATTTTTTAAATGGGCCATATCAAGACCCTGACCAAATTTTTCTTTTGGAATCTTTTGGTCTTCATCAATAGCTTCTTTGATTTTTACTTCCATTTTATGGAGGTCTTCGTCGTCAATTTTGTTCCACCATTTTGAGAAGAAATGTCTTCTAAGGATTGGATCACTGTAATTGTTTCTTGTGATGGTAATTGCCCATCTCCAAATCCAAGGAATTTGAAATTTAATAAAGAAAAAGCAAGGACCTTGTCCTGTGATCATTTTTGAAGCATTTTTCAAAAATAAAGGATTATGATCACACCATGAATTATATAAATTCAATAAATTTTCTGGTAAAATTTCTATTGAAGGACCAATTTTCCTCCACCAATTAAAAAACCATTGTGGTATTGGTTTGGCCAGAATTTCTGGGTTAGCACTGAAAAACCATGAGTGCTTATTCTTTGGATTTTGATAATAAAATACCAAAGTAAATGCTTGGATATAATCCCAATAATTGAAGTAAACATTTTTTACTTCAGCAATTTTAATTGCCTTATCCCCATTTGGATTTAAACCTCATTCTCTGGGTGTCAATATCTTATTGATATGACATTTACTGTAATTAATAAAATTATCAGGATTATTATTGTGATAATAATGAGTTATAGTTACTGATTCAGTAACTCGAAGTAAAACTTCTAAATGAGGTCTAGACTTACCATTAAGTCCAGGATATCCTCTAGATTCGAGGTATCTTGTTTTAATTGACCATCCATCATTAGGAGTCAATTCCATATCATCTTCTTCGACATACATTATGTCCTCAGTGATTGGATTTTCACAATATTCTGTGACTTCATTAACAGGATTATCATTAATCACTGTATCTTTGTAAGAATTTGTCTTACTTGAAGAAGGTATATCTTCTTTCTTTTGTGACCTTGTTAATTGTAACAGGTTTCTGTTTCTATGAACAGTAGTCCAATCCCCTATTAGAGGAATGTTTGATTCTTGATAGGGCAGCATATTGTTGCTCCTATTTCTTCCACCACCACGGCCACCACGGCCACGGCCTCTACCCCTATTGGGGGATGTCATTTCCCTGCAAAAATTCACGGGTTAAAATTTTAGTGAAAGAATTATTTTCTTTAATAAAACATATTTGTTTTTTTTTAGAAAGAATACTTTTCATTTCATTAAGAATCCTAGTATGAGGATCAGTAACAAAATTAAAAGTTATTGCTTCATTTTTAATAATAGTAGTGATACCATTTTGGTCAATATTAATAGGCATTAAACTTTGCAAAAAAGGAGTACCTAAAATAATCCTGTGAGTTAAATTTTTAACTAGAATAAATTGAGTTGGTAAACAAATATTTTGATTGCAAATATAAGTATTAGAAAGTTTATAATTAACTTTCAATCTACTTCCACCAGCTTGAGTGAGGGCTTGAGTAGTCTTTTCAAAATATTTTGCAGGAATAATATTTTCCTGGATACAATTAAGATCAGCACCACTATCAACTAGGGCTATCTCATTTTCTAAAATAAAATTTTTATTAATAACCAAAGTCACTTTCACAAACCATTTTTGTGAAGTTACTCTGTCTAATATAGATAAATAACTCTCACTAGTATCATTGATGCTAGTAAGAATTATGGAAGAAATATTAGAAGGAATTTCCTTCATTTTTTCAGGAATTTTTAAAGAAGAAACTCTAAGAGATAAATTGGCATTATCTTTATTGATCTGAGCAATTTCAGATTTTAAGAAATTTATTTCTCTTTTCAAATCATTAGTAGAAACAGGAGTTTCTTTAACATTTGATTGTCTAAATCTAGACAAAACCTCACTTATCTGGTAAGGTGCATCTATGATTTGAGGCGTTTCTTTTTTGGAATTTTCCTTGATTAGGAATTCCATCATCTTTTTTCTCAGACTATTGTCTGTAATAGACTCCAAAATTTTTAGAGCTTCTTCTTGTTCTTCATTAAGAACATTTAATCCATTCATTTCAACAATGGATTTCCAGTAATTCAAATTATTGCATTGACAGCTATTGTTGTCAATATCAGAATCTGAAGAAGTATCATTATTGATACATTCTATGTCATCACTAGAAGAGTCCTCCTGTTCTGATTCACAACCGATCAATAGAACTTTTTCTAATTGGGTCCTTAATTGTTCATCCTCCAAGGCGTTCAAGGCTTTTTTAGTCCAGCATTGGTTGGCATAATGTCCAGCCTTGCCACATTTGTGACAAGTAATATTCATTTTCTGGGCTTTCCTCTTTCCTTTATTTTGGAAAGGTTCATCCTGCTTGGGCCTGTTTTTATGAGAATTTTTGGGATTTTTCTTATTAGGAGAATTATATATATCCTTTTTATAAGCTTTATTATTAAAACTTTTTTTTTGTTTATTTAAACCAGGTGGTTTATCTATGTCAAAAGCAAATTGTTCACAAAATTCACCTAATTGATGTTTTTCAGAAAGCTTTTGTTTCTTTAATTGATTCTTTAATTTTATGTCATTACATAAGGATAATCCTTCATTAACACATGTGCTAATGATTTGACCATAGGTTAAATTAGCATAGTCAATATTTATGCCATCACAATTAACCCTTAAAGATTGTCTTACCTTCTCAGCAAAAAGATGGGGTAAACCCAAATTTAGACTTCCAATGAATAGAGTCGGGATTGGATAATTGAAAAACTCTAGACAAGAAAGTATCCTTATACCATCTAAAATGGGTCAAAGAAGGACACCTTAAATTTTGTAAAAGAGTTTGTAGTTTTTCCGCTATGGGAACAGTCGCTCCTACAAAATTTTGTAAGATAGATAAACACAGTGTATAAACTGCATCTTCTTCATTAGTAGTAATAGTAATACCACTACTTGATTCTGTTTTCACAACTACTTTTTTGTGACTTAGAATCTCTTGTTTTTGAGATATGGTGACATAATTATCCCACCAACCTCTTAATTGGCCGACAAATCCTGTGGCTATAAATTGAGCAATAGAACCATCGCTATTACCATGCTGTTTACAAACAGTAGAATACATAATCATTCTATGTATCATATCTATGATTTGTTTATCATTTAAACCATCAATATTCCATTCATAAATGGATTTACCAGAAACCCTATTGGGGGATGTCATCTCCCTGCAAAAATTCACGGGTTAAATAATCAGCAAGAGAATTATTTTCTCCTTTAATATATTGGATATCAAATTCAAAAACTGATAACTGAGCTTGCCAATTAGCAAAGATTTGTTTTGCAACAAGGTTTTTGACATTTTTTCAATGATTGATTTAGCAGAGGTGCAATCAATTCTTAACAAAAATTTTTGATTTAATAAATCATCTTGAAATTTTGAAACACATTTAATAATGGAAAGCATTTCTTTCTTAACAGTCGAGTATTTAGACTGAGTTGGATTCCACTTTCCAGAAGTGAATCTGACTAATACTTCTTTATTTGTATCTGGTATAACCTGCTTTAGGATACCTCCGTATCCTAAATTAGAAGCATCTGTTTCTACCATCTTAAAATATTTAGGATTGGCTAAAGATAAGCAAGGTAAACATTTTACTTTGCTCTTTATCCTTTGAACAGCCTGAGAATGTTTCACAGTCCAAGGACTTGGGTTTTTCCTTAATCTATTATATAAAATAGATGTGTCATGAGCTAAATTCTCATAATAGTCTGAAATATAATTCAAACTTCCGAAAAACCTTTGTAGTTGTTTTTTCTCTGAAATGATATCAGGAAATTTTGAAGCAAATTCAATACTTCTGCTGATAGGTACTCCTTTTTTGCAAAGTTTAATGCCTATTAATATTGACCAAAATGGTATCACTACTATTATTAAAAATGAAGCAATAACTTTTAATTTTGTTACCGATCCTCATACTAGGATTCTTAATGAAATGAAAAGTATTCTTTCTAAAAAAGAAAAACAAATATGTTTTATTAAAGAAAATAATTCTTTCACTAAAATTTTAACCCGTGAATTTTTGCAGGGAAATGACATCCCCCAATAGGGGTAGAGGCCGTGGCCGTGGTGGCCGTGGTGGTGGAAGAAATGGGAGCAACAATATGCTGCCCTATCAAGAATCAAACATTCCTCTAATAGGGGATTGGACTACTGTTCATAGAAACAAAAACCTGTTACAATTAACAAGGTCACAAAAGAAAGAAGATATACCTTCTTCAAGTAAGACAAATTCTTACAAAGATACAGTGATTAATGATAATCCTGTTAATGAAGTCACAGAATATTGTGAAAATCCAATCACTGAGGACATAATGTATGTCGAAGAAGATGATATGGAATTGACTCCTAATGATGGATGGTCAATTAAAACAAGATACCTCGATTCTAGAGGATATCCTGGACTTAATGGTAAGTCTAGACCTCATTTAGAAGTTTTACTTCGAGTTACTGAATCAGTAACTATAACTCATTATTATCAGAATAATAATCCTGATAATTTTATTAATTACAGTAAATGTCATATCAATAAGATATTGACACCCAGAGAATGGGGTTTAAATCCAAATGGGGATAAGGCAATTAAAATTGCTGAAGGAAAAAATGTTTACTTCAATTATTGGGATTATATCCAAGCATTTACTTTGGTATTTTATTATCAAAATCCAAAGAATAAGCACTCATGGTTTTTCAGTGCTAACCCAGAAATTCTGGCCAAACCAATACCACAATGGTTTTTTAATTGGTGGAGGAAAATTGGTCCTTCAATAGAAATTTTACCAGAAAATTTATTGAATTTATATAATTCATGGTGTGATCATAATCCTTTATTTTTGAAAAATGCTTCAAAAATAATCACAGGACAAGGTCCTTACTTTTTCTTTATTTAATTTCAAATTCCTTGGATTTGGAGATGGGCAATTACCATCACAAGAAACAATTACAGTGATCCAATCCTTAGAAGACATTTCTTCTCAAAATGGTGGAACAAAATTGACGACGAAGACCTCCATAAAATGGAAGTAAAAATCAAAGAAGCTATTGATGAAGACCAAAAGATTCCAAAAGAAAAATTTGGTCAGGGTCTTGATATGGCCCATTTAAAAAATTATTATCAAAAGATTCATCCTAATGAATCTGAGGAAAAAATTATGGCTAGAACTCTGGACCATATAAAAAACCAATTCTTCAAAACTTTTGAAGTTAATGAAGAAATTGTTTCTATGAAAACCAGTTCTTCTATGAAAACAAGTTCATCGCATGGATCCATGGATTCAAACATTTTTGAATCTTTAGCTGGAGAATCTCAGCCAGAGCCCTCCCCAGAAGATTATTGGGACTCTCTGATTGAAGCCATGATTCAACAGAAGAATAAAGGAAAAGACAAAAATTAATTAATTAATTAATTAATTGGTGTCGGCAATAATGCTTCCATGTGTCGGCAAACATCCTTTTCCACAATTGGAGATAGTGGAGAGAAATTCTTCCACTAAGTAATAATGCTTCTACTATGTAGTTTTGTTTCTAGCGTTGCTGTCATTTTTAGTGCGTCGATGGGGCCCCAAGCGTACCCGGCATTAATTATGATGTTTTGTAATTTTCTACTTTTACTGTTTTCTTTTCTTTTACCGGTTACCGGTTGTAATAGTTAGTCTTTACCGGCTTAAATAGCAAGCCTTAAGTTTTCTATATAAGGCAATTGAGCCTCACTTGTAAAAAAACCACTCAACCACTACTGGTAATAAATTTTCCTTTCTTTCTCTCTCACTCTTCCACGCCCCTTCACTCCAATTTCTTTCAATCAATCTTTCTAATTTCTTTATTTTTGAAGAAGCCTTCCGCACAACTCTGAAGCTCTTTAAGGTATTCTTCTTTTTTCTTTTATCAATTGTTTTGCATCTACTACTCAAATGAGTAGCTAGATTATTGTTGTGGTAGACGAGGTGAATGGTATCAGAGCCATTCCCAGGGTGAAGTAATTATTCATATGAAACAATTATGCTAGAAATATCTTACTTGTGTATTTTTTGGTGTTTCACTCAGTTGAAACATTGATACACAAAATGTTTTTAGTGTGTGTTCTTAACATCATCGTTTTTGCCCAAAAGAGGCGTTTTGAACAAGATGATTTCCCGAAGAACGCGTTTTTTCTAAAAACCTCTGTGGCATCTTTGATTTAGGAGAAATCCTCATTTCCCTTCGGGTTGAAATTTAAACAGAAATGTTTGCAAAGATGACAAATAAGATATTTAGAGTATAGTATTTCCATAAGTTCAATTATTTTACCCAGAAAGGGTCTGGTCCTGTATCTCGTTTATCCACAACAATTTCATCTTGTCATGAGTATTGATGATAATAGTCATCCCGTGTCTAGGGAAGAAGTTAGGCATCGAATGCTTAACAAAGAAATTTTTAAAATTGAATTGCGTCTCTCTAAGTACGCAGCTAAGCGAGACAATTGGCCTCGTGATTCTGAACGATACGATTACTATAACAATGTTTATAATGTGACTTGGCAAAATATTCTGCCATGATAGGAACTAGAATTTGTTCCCAACCTATTAATTCAGCCATTAGAAATGAGTTAGATGAGCTTCGTAATAATAACGAAACTCGTTTGTTTTTATCACAAAACCATACTAATAATGAGTTTTATATAGCTCCTAGTAATTCGGATAGGGCCTCTACATCTCAGCAAATAGATGAGGCAGAGACCATAGAATATATTACCACTAGTGAAAAAATGAAATTTATCAGAAGAAGAGAGATTAAGGTAGGGAATCGCCTACATAACCAGAAATAAGTTTCCTTATAGGATGAACTCTAAAATAGATTTCTCCCCAGGGAGTAAGATGAGAGAGCTCATCAGTGGAGAATTTCAATTAGAAAAATATGCCGAATTTAGGCAATGGTATTTTCAGAAATTTTCGTCTTACGAACTAAATAAGTTCAAAGATGATTATTATGAAAAGTTGACCATAACTCAGGATTATGTTCCTTTTGTTAAATGGTTTGCAAATTATTTTGTTAATAAAGTCAAAAATGAAGTTGTAATCCTTCAACCAGATAGTGGGGAAACTACCTTAGAACAAAAGGATATAGAAGCCAGATCTCTTATTTTTCTCAAAGGGATAGAAAGTAAACATGTTACTATTAAAGAATTAAGTTCTTTAATAAAAACCCAGAACTACACCAAGGTGTTTTTGGATAATTTAGAAGAGCAAATAATTTCTTTTAAAAAAGATTTATTATCTTTAAAAGAAATGTTTGAAAAACAAATTTTTCGACAGAAATTAATTCTGGATAATATGGACAAGTCTAAAGCACCAATGGTTGCTGAGGTCCAACCTTCCTCACCTGTAAAGGGTTTTAAGTTAAGGGAGGATACGAATAGTTATTATAATCAATTTGTTTTTAATATGGATAGACCACCTGGCTTAAAAAATAAAAAGCAAAAAAGCTTTAATAATAGAACTTATAAAAAGTTTAATAGAAATAAGGATATTTATAAATCTCCTAATAAGAAAAAATTCAAGGCAAATTAATTTTTATAAAAATAAGCCCAAGCAAGACACTTTCCAAAATAAAGGAAAGAGGAGAGCCCATAAGTTGGACATTACTTGCCACAATTATGACAAGACAAAACATTATGGCAACCAATACTGGACTAAGAAAGCCCTGAACGCCTTGGAGGATGGACAATCAAGGACTCAATTAAAAAAGGTTCTATCAATCGATTCTGAATCAGAACAGGACTCTTCAAAGGACATAGAATGTATCAATGGTGATACTATATTCTCTAGGTTCTGGTATTGACAACAATAGCTGTCAATACAATAATTTGAATTATTGGAAATCCATTGTTGAAGTAAATGGATTAAATGTTCTTAATAAAGAACATGAAGAAGCTCTAAAAATTTTGGAGGCTATTACAGACAATAGTCTGAGAAAAAAGATGATGGAATTTCTAATCAAGAAAAATTCCAAAAAAGAGACGCCTCTAATCATAGATACACCCTACCAGGTAAGTGAGGTTTTGTCTAGACAATCAAATATTAGAGAAACTCCTGTTTCTATTAATGATTTGAAAAGAGAAATAAATCTCTTAAAATCTGAAATGGTTCAGGTCAAGAAAGATAATATCAGCATATCTTCCTTAGGAATTCCTGGTAATTTGGAAAAAACCCCTTTTATTTCTACTATTCCTTTTAGCAGTAATGTTGCTAGTGAAAAATATTTATTACACAAAGTAACTTCACAAAAATGGTTTCTGAAAGTAACTTTGGTAATTAATAAGAATTTTATTTTAAAAAATGAAGCAGCACTTGTAAATAGTGGTGCTGATCTCAATTGCATTCAGGAAGGTATTATTCCTACAAAATATTTTGAGAAAACCACTCAAGCTCTTACGCAAGCTGGTGGAAGTCGTTTGAAAGTCAATTATAAACTTTCTAACACTTATATTTGTAATCAAAATATTTGTTTGCCAACTCATTTTATATTAGTTAAAAATTTAACTAGTAGAATTATCTTAGGTACTCCTTTCTTGCATAGTATTATGCCTATTAAAAATATTGATCTAGATGGTATCACTACCGTTATTGATAATAAAGAAATTATTTTTAATTTTATTACTGATCCTTATACTAAGGTTCTTAGTGAAATTAGAGATATTCTTTCTATTAAAGAAAAACAAATATGTTTTCTTAAAGAAGAAATAAATATTTTCAATATTAAGGATCATCTTAAAAAAGATGAAACTAAGAAACAAATTAAGTTGATTGAACAACAATTTGTTTCTGAGGTATGCAATGACTTACCAAATGCTTTTTGGAGTAGAAAACAACATATTGTTTCCCTACCCTATATTGATGATTTTAACGAAAATCAAATTCCTACAAAGGCTAGACCATCCCAAATGAATCAAGAATATCTTGATCTTTGTAAAAAAGAAATTAATTCTCTTTTGGAAAAAAGGTTAATTAGGAAATCCAAGTCTTCTTGGAGTTGCACAGCATTTTATGTAAATAAAAATGCTGAAAGGGAAAGAGGTGTTCCAAGATTAGTTATTAATTATAAACCTCTCAATAAGGTTTTGAAATGGATCAGATATCCAATTCCCAATAAAAAAGATTTATTGGATAGGCTTAATGATGCCTTGATTTTTTCAAAATTTGATATGAAATCAGGCTATTGGCAAATTCAGATTAATGAATCTGATAAATATAAAACAGCTTTTACTGTCCCGTTTGGACATTATGAATGGAATGTCCTTCCCTTTGGTTTGAAGAATATGCTCCATCAGAATTTCAAAATATTATGAATGATATTTTTAATCCTTATTCGGATTTTATGATTGTTTATATTGATGATGTTTTAGTATTCTCTAAAACTTTTGATCAACATATCAAACATTTGAAAACGTTTAAAAATTTAGTTAAACATAATGGTTTAGTTATTTCAGCTCCGAAAATGAAACTTTTTCAAACAAAAGTTAGATTTTTAGGACATGAAATTGACCAGGGGACAATTATCCCTATCAGCAGAAGTATTGAATTTGCTTCAAAGTTTCCTGATATCATTTCAGAGAAAAAACAATTACAAAGGTTTTTAGGAAGTTTGAATTATATTTCAGACTATTATGAGAATTTAGCTCATGACACATCTATTTTATATAATAGATTAAGGAAAAACCCAGGTCCTTGGACTGAGAAACATTCTCAGGCTGTTCAAAGGATAAAGAGCAAAGTAAAATGTTTACCTTGCTTATCTTTAGCCAATCCTAAATATTTTAAGATGGTAGAAACAGATGCTTCTAATTTAGGATACGGAGGTATCCTAAAGCAGGTTATACCAGATACAAATAAAGAAGTATTAGTCAGATTCACTTCTGGAAAGTGGAATCCAACTCAGTCTAAATACTCGACTGTTAAGAAAGAAATGCTTTCCATTATTAAATGTGTTTCAAAATTTCAAGATGATTTATTAAATCAAAAATTTTTGTTAAGAATTGATTGCAGCTCTGCTAAGTCAATCATTGAAAAAGATGTCAAAAACCTTGTTGCAAAACAAATCTTTGCTAATTGGCAAGCTCAGTTATCAGTTTTTGAATTTGATATCCAATATATTAAAGGAGAAAATAATTCTCTTGCTGATTATTTAACCCGTGAATTTTTGCAGGGAAATGACATCCCCCAATAGGGGTAGGGGCCGTGGCCGTGGTGGCGGAAGAAATAGGAGCAACAATATGCTGCCCTATCAAGAATCAAACATTCCTCTAATAGGGGATTGGACTATTGTTCATAGAAACAGAAACCTGTTACAATTAACAGGGTCACAAAAGAAAGAAGATATACCTTCTTCAAGTAAAAATTCTTACAAAGACACAGTGATTAATGATAATCCTATTAATGAAGTCACAGAATATTGTGAAAATCCAATCACTGAAGACATAATGTATGTCGAAGAAGATGATATGGAATTGACTCCTAATGATGGATGGTCAATTAAAACAAGATACCTCGAATCTAGAATATATCCTGGACTTAATGGTAAGTCTAGACCTCATTTAGAAGTTTTACTTCGAGTTACTGAATCAGTAACTATAACTCATTATTATCAGAATAATAATCCTGATAATTTCATTAATTATAGTAAATGTCATATCAATAAGATATTGACACCCAGAGAATGGGGTTTAAATCCAAATGGAGACAAAGCAATTAAAATTGCTGAAGAAAAAATTGTTCACTTCAATTATTGGGATTATATCCAAGCATTTACTTTGGCATTTTATTACCAAAATCCAAAGAATAAGCACTCATGGTTTTTCAGTGCTAACCCCGAAATTCTGGCCAAACCAATACCACAATGGTTTTTTAATTGGTGGAGGAAAATTGGTCCTTCAATAGAAATTTTACCAGAAAATTTATTGAATTTATATAATTCATGGTGTGATCATAATCCTTTATTTTTGAAAAATGCTTCAAAAATGATCACAGGACAAGGTCCTTGCTTTTTCTTTATTAAATTCCAAATTCCTTGGATTTGGAGATGGTCAATTACCATCACAAGAAACAATTACAATGATCCAATCCTTAGAAGACATTTCTTCTCAAAATGGTGGAACAAAATTGACAACGAAGACCTCCATAAAATGGAAGTAAAAATCAAAAAAGCTATTGATGAAGACCAAAAAATTTCAAAAGAAAAATTTGGTCAAGGTCTTGATATGACCCATTTAAAAAATTATTATCAAAAGATTCATCCTAATGAATCTGAGGAAAAAATTATGGCTAGGACTCTGGACCATATAAAAAATCAATTCTTCAAAACCTTTGAAGTTAATGAAGAAATTGTTTCTATGAAGACAAGTTCATCGCATGGATCCATGGATTCAAACATTTTTGAATCTTTAGCTGGAGAATCTCAGCCAGAGCCCTCCCCAGAAGATTATTGGGACTCTCTGATTGAAGCCATGATTCAACAGAAGAATAAAGGAAAAGACAAAAATTAATTAATTAATTAATTAATTGGTGTCGGCAATAATATTTCCATGTGTCGACAAACATCTTTTTCCACAATTGGAGATAATGGAGAGAAATTCTTCCACTAAGTAATAATGCTTTTACTATGTATTTTTGTTTTTAGCGTTGCTGCCATTTTTAGTGCGTCGATGGGGCCCCAAGTGTACCCGGCATTAATTACGATGTTTTGTAATTTTCTACTTTTACTGTTTTCTTTTTCTTTTACCGGTTACCGGTTGTAATAGTTAGCTTTTACTGGCTTAAATAGTAAGCCTTAAGTTTTCTATATAAGGCAATTGAGCCTCAGTTGTAAACCACTCAACTATCACTTGTAAGATATCATTGGAAATAAATTTTCCTTCTCTCTCACTTTTCCACGCCCTTCACTTTAATTCCTTCCTCTAAAGTTTTATAAGTCTTCCGTGCAAAACACCTCTGAACTTTTCTACTAAGGTACTACTATTCTTTTATTAATTAATATTTGTATCTATTTGCATCTACTACTCAAATGAGTAGCTAGATTATTGTTGTGGTAGACGAGGTGAATGGTATCAGAGCCATTCCCAGGGTGAAGTAATTATTCATATGAAACAATTATGCTATATATATATATATATATATATATATATATATATATATATTATTTAGGACTTTATATTTTCTGCAAAAATAAAGAGTAAAGTAAGTCACTTATTTATTTAATTCGTAATAACTACTCTAAAAATGGCTCAAAAATATCTCTAAAAAATGCACTTATTTGGAGTTTATCAGTGGCTTAGTTCATAACCACGTGCATTATCTTTCAACACGATACCGATTGCGCGAACGCTAAACCCCGGTGAATGTGTTATAACTCAGTACGACACCGACTGCGCGAACGCTAAACCCCGGTGAACCGTACAACAAACATTCAACACGACACTGACTGCATTACTGCTAAACCCCGGCGAACGTGTTATAACTCAGTGCGACACAAACTGCGCGAACGCTAAAATCCCGGTGAACCCCCTTACCAATAGTACTTTCCCTAATGGTATAGGGCCTAGGGTAAGGGATCATGACTGCCCCGCCTAGTATGTTAACAGGGGTCGTTACCCAACTCGATATATATTAAATATATCTACACTCGATGACCTGTTAGTTCACCTATACTCAATGAACATTTAGTCCATCTACTTTTGACCGTTAATCGAACACAATACCCGCATTGAGCTGTTTCCTATAGTCGATATTATATATATATATATATATATATATATATATATATATATATATATATATATCGTGAATCGTAGACCGGTTTAGACGATTAAATAATAATCATCCCGCGTCAGTTATACTATACCACGTAGGACTCATAGTCCGCTTTATTATTAATAAAACGTATCCGCACTCGTGTACTATTATTCGGTTTTTTGAAACGATTTATAACTTCAAAAACAATTCATTATACAATTTAAATCATTTATTTGATTAGGCCTTTCAATAAGCTTTCAAATGCACCTGAGAACACCTCAATCGGGTTCCCGGATCAAAAGTTATCGCGAAAAACTACAAAGCGTCGTGACGCGAACTGCTTCCGTCGCGACGCGAAAAGTATAAGAAATATTTCGTTGCAAAATTTTATGAAGGGTCGCGACGCGACGGTCTGCTGAGAAATGCAGATTTTGCGTTTTCTCGCGAAATCCGCTATTCCGCTCAATTCCGATTCTTGTTCCGATTGAAAACAGTTCAAACAACCATAAAAACAGATTCAATCAATATCATACAATCAATCAAATCAATCAAAAACTCAACATAAACTAATTTTATCAAAATACGATATATTTCGAAATAATGGTTTTCGACTCAAAATCTTTTGAAATCAATCAACGTAAAATTCATTGTCAAACGAAATAATCCTAAGCGTGAGTAAAACTCACCGATTGTGTTGAAAATCACAATTAGCTGAGACTTTCCGCGAAATCGCTTTTCCGACATAACCACACGAACGTTCCCCGCATAAACTTTACGCTTCGACGACAATCGAATCCGCTTCCCAATCTTCCCATTCAACCATGAGTCACCCAAGGACACTATTCATCAACTTCAAGCTTCGATCACTATTCATCCATAAAACCTCAAATTTGATTATAAACCCTAACTCACCAAACCTTTGATTCATTCATTCCAAGCTAGCAACCAACCTCACATTCGAACTTCTCAAGCTTTCAAACTACCTAAAAGAAGAAGAAAGCTCTCATAACCTCACCTTAGAGTTCCAAACCGAAAATGGTGGATTGAAGGAGAGTGAATGGTTGTTGATGATCTTAGGATCAAAATGAAGAGGAAGAGATGGTGATCATTTTTTGTTTAGAAGGTATGATATTTTGATGAACTTTGGTATCCCCTTTTTCTCTTCTTCAATCCAAACCCACTTCTTTTCTCTTCTCCTTTTCCTCTTCTTTTCCTCCTCTGTTTCACGCTTCCTTTCTTTCTTTCTTTCTTTCTTTCTTTCTTAATTCCTTTCTTTTCTTTTCTTTTCTTTTCTTTTCCTTTCCTTTCCTAAATATTAAGTGGTAATGTGGTCAAATGACCACATTGCCCTTAATCTCTTATTTCATTTCTAAATCGTCATTGCCCCGAATTAACCTGTTAACGATCCTAAGACAACCAATAATTATCTTTAGCACTCAATAATTTTACCAATTAAGTACTAAATTAATTTAATTGGGTTAACACCCAAATAATTCGACTAATTATTTTGAGGATGTTACATTCTCCCCAACTTGAAAGAATTTTGTCCTCAAAATTTCTTCAAGTCCTTTATTTGACTAACCAAGAATCGACATTCTCAAAAAGGTCTAAATTTGCAAGAAAACAATCTTGAATTAACGAAATGAGTGTAGAAAATATTCCCAAGTTGGCACGTCAATCTTTAAGTATGTTCTACTACTACCCTAGAACGCTCTAAGGTTATAGTCCGAACTCTCTTGTTACGAATCGACACGAGAAACTCATCATTCGCCTACATAGGCTTGGTACCGCGTTTGAAAACACTTCCGTAACTTATTCCAATTATCCTCGTTTGCACCCCAGCTTTGATTAATCTAAATCAAAGGGTTTAATATTAGGTACTTGATAGAAATACAAGTTGGGAATGAGGTCCACGTATTGGTACTACTCCGTAGAGGTAAGAACAAACATGATTTTTTTTTAAGGGAGTAAACACGTTCTCATCAAATTCCTAAAAATCCTCATCAGTTCTTGTACACATTGAAAAATGTGACCAAAATGTCACTGAAATTCCTTGACTCGCTTCCAAGTTTTCGAGGTAAAACATTTTCAAAAAGATGGAATGAGGGTTTTACTAAAAACTTTGGCCTTACATATCTAGATAAGCCGTGCGGACATCAAATGACTTTGATAACAATCAAATAATCTCAAAGTTGTTCCTAAACAACTATCAAACTGAACTCAGAGTTCCTTTTCCTCTATTGCAACTTTCCTCACGATATTTTTACAAACGACGTGCCCAATTCCCTTCCGAATTACCCCTCAACCTAAGTAATCCTCCTAGGATTTTTCCTCAATCAGATTTTATTAGCCTCTTGATTCGTTCCCAAAATTAACTTTAGCATGCGGGTTTCCACAAAATGATTTTTCAAAACTACCACACCACACGCCAAGCTTCACTTCGGAACTTTCAGTCACTTGCAAGTAGATCCATCAGTTAATCCTTTGATGGTTATTCGCAAGGTGAAAAACAGTCAGCAGTCACCTCACTTTCATATTCGCATTCATGTTTGACTTGTCAAACGGAATCACATCACATAATACTATCTGATTGTTAACCTTCGCAAGCGAAAGGTTAACACCAAAACCTTGCCACTATAGTGGAAACTTATGCATGTACGCCGTCTTGGAGCTAAAATATTCTAACAATTCCATTTCATGAATCATCAATTCTGCCGTGTGAATAGATTTCTTACTCAAAGCATCAGCTACTACATTAGCCTTCCTTGGATGGTACTTCAACTCGAAGTCATAATCCTTCAGAAATTCTACCCATAAACTTTACCTCTGGCATCCAGAAACTCATTCACAACTTGAACAGATGTCAAATCTAAACGCGTTTCAGTGGATGCAGATAACATAATAACATAAGCTTCCGCACCCTGGAATGATGACTGGCTCGCTGAGGTGAAAGAGATAAGTGCTTCAGAATTTGCCTTCGTCAATTTCACAGATTCAGAGGAGAAACTGATAGTTCGATTGGCACAGTCGATAGTAACATGATTTGCAGTCATCCAATTCATACCCAGAACGATGTCCATGCTTCTCATAGGCAAACAAATAAACTCTACTACAAAAATTTCTGTCTCCTATGAAACAATGGGTTGCACCCAAATCATATAATATACTGATAGAGTTATTGAAAAGTGATCTCATACCCCTCAGTAAATTGTCTGTAGTTGTAACTGTCTAAGCATCCAAAGTGTTGACTCATCCTTGCCTTGGAGCTGCTTGTGACTCCTTGGAACTCTTCCTTGCAGGGCATTCTTTACCATAGTGACCCCCTTCATTACAATAGTAGCACCTACTTTTCCTTTGATGAAATTATCTTAGGACTTTGCATTCGGAGTTGATAATTCAACTACCTTCTTTCCTTTCCAGTACTCTCTTTGAGATCATCCTCGGCGACATAGGCTGGTTGCACTAATGCAGCATAATTAGTGAGAGTATAAGAACTGAGACCATGAGTCATATAAGTACAAAGGCCTATCTTATACATCTGCATCCTCCATTCCTCATTCGGAGCATACTTTACCACTTGGTAAAACTGAGACAACTTCTCAAACTTAGCGATGGTGACCAAACAGATAAATCCAGAGTGGTCGTCATTAATGGCTTATTCGGAAAAGAAGGTATTTATAGCGTTCAAACAAGCCAGGCCCAGATTGACCGCTATAGACAACCTATTTTTTTGCGCGAATTCGATTTTTCGAAAGAAAGAAAAAAAACGGTTCGGAAGCATCACGTTGTGAATAAAAGCGGAGTAGGTGATAAAAGGGGGGTGCGAATTAATAAAGGAGTTGTATTAAAAAAGGGAGGTGTGAATAGCGTTTTGACGCTAGAAAGAAAAGTGTCACCGGGGCGCAAATAATAAAGGAGTTGTATTAAAAAGGGAGGTGTGAATAGCGTTTTGACGCTAGAAAGAAAAGTGTCACCGGGGGTGCAAATAGCGTTTTGACGCTAAAAGAAAATGGTTGCCGGGGGTGTAAATAGCGTTTTGACGCTAAAAAAAAACGATTGACGGGTCTATTACCTTTTTGACTATTCTACCCTAGAGCACGTGGTTCTTGAAACGCTTTTCCTTAAAAAAAAACCTAGACTAAACAAGTGGTATTTTGAAAGCGGATTATGGAGAAAAATTCTTTTGTTGTTTTTTTTTTTGTTGTCATAGTTATTATTTAATAAAAGGGGGGGCCTTTTTACTTTTTTTTGAAAAAAGATTTTTGTCATTATATTATTTTTTAGAAAAGAGTAATGACACTAGTAACCATTTATTTTTTAAAAAATATTTTTTAGTATTTGAAAAAAGGCTTTATTTAAATCCGAAAATAAAAAAAGGAACACATTTTTTTATCACTTTTTTTAATCGAAAAATAGTAATTGTTTTAAAAAAAAACAACATATCTTTTTTTTATCACTTTTTAATCCGAAAATTAGTAATTTATTTTAAAAAAAAGCACAACATTTTTTTTTACTTTCTTTTTTAGTCCGAAAATATTAGTACCTACATAAAAAGGAACACATTTTTTTTTTACACTCTTTTTTTTAGGTTTATTTTAAATCCGAAAAATAGTACCTAATATGTAAAAAAAAACCAAATAGTATTTATATAACATAAACAGTAGCTAAAATTTATATAAAGTCAATAACTAATATTTATAAAAAAAAACAGCAACATTTAAAAAAAAAAACAGTAACTATATCTACATAAAAAAACAGCAACTAAAAATACAAAAAAAATAGTAACAATAGAATCTAAGTTACATTACAGCAACTACAAAACTAAAAAAAGCAACAAATAAAATAGAAAGAGACAACAACAAATATATACAACAAAATTATAGCAACTTAAAAAAAAACAGCAATAATCAATTAAAATATTACATTGCAATACCTTAAACAAAATCCGGAAATGTTGAAGAAATTTCCTTCTTCGAATTTCTTCAATACAAGTGAACTCTTAAACTAAAAAATAAATTTAGGGAGGAGGAAGTGAAGAGAAAACCCTAATTTTTAGAAGATCTTTCCCTCTTTTTTCTTAAAACCGAAAAAAAAATTCCCCTCTTCTTCGAATTTCTTCACCCTATTTATACAAAAAAGTTGCCCTTGCTTCCTTCATTGTATTCTGACTTGCTCCATGCTTGTACAGTATTTTTTTTTCTGACTTGAGAAGGATTTGATATGATGGAGGGGTGAAGGTTTGGAGGTAGTTGGTGAAGGGGAATGATGGTTTGTGTGTGAGAAGAGGAATGGGGCGTGAGAGGAGGAGAGCCATGTGAGGGAGATGAGTGTGTGAGTGTGGGTGTGTAGGAGAGGGATTGGAGAAGTGATGAGTGAATGTGAGAGAGAGAAAAAAAAGGTTGAGTGTGGGAGAGGGAGAGTGAGGGTCGTAGGTTTGAGAGAGAGAAAGAGAGGTTTGTGTGTGAGAGTGTGATGTTGTTTTGTGATGGAGAAAGAGAAGTGATGTGTGAGAGAGGAGGGTGAGAGAGAGCCGTTGGGAGAGGGAAGAGAGGGGAGGAGGCGTGGAGATTGGAGAGAAGAGAGAGGTTGAGTGTGTTGGGAAGGGGAAAATGGGGAAGTGGGAAGTGTGGGGAAGTGAAATTGCAAGTTCCAAGAAAGGGAGAGAGAGAGGTAGGTCGAATAGGGGGGGGGGGAAAGAGGAGTGTATGTGGATGATTTTTTGAGTTAAGGGGGAGAGTGAATGTGGCCACATTTTAGGGTAAAGGGGGGAGTTGGGATTTTTAGGGTTTTGGGTGAGTGGGGGGCGAATTAGGGTTAGGAGAGGAGGGGGTGAGGAGTGTGTGAGTTGGGTTATGGGTTGTGGGTTGTGGGTTAGTGGATTTTTTTTTTGTTGGGTTGGGCCATGCGAATTTGGGCTAGCCATTTTTGCTGGGTTGGGTTTCCATGACAGCACCTTATTTTTAATAGACCCCCCCACTTCCTTTTTGCTTATTTTTGCCTCTTCACTTCTAAAAAATATTTTCTTGTGTTAAAAAAAACTTGTGACAAATAAAATAATGACTAAAATAAAATAATTATTTTCATCAAAAGTAAATAAAAATTTCTCATTTTGGTTAGGACAAAATTAGGGTATTACAGCTGCCCCTCTTTATTTATATTTTGCTAGGAAATCGGAGGGATTCCGAATTTCTCGAGAAAAATAGAAATAAAGATAGAAAGACGCTAATTTTGGCCAGACTGAGGTATTTTGTTTTTTTTTGAAAAATTTATGAAAACTGGGCTGATTTAGACAGAAAGTAAATGGGGATTGCTGGGGATCTGAAGGATCGCTGGGGATCTGAAGGATCGCTGGGGATCTGAAGGAGCACTGGGGCTCTGAAGGTCTAGTTCAAAAACAATGCTTGGAGCATCGTCTTGCGTTCGACTGAGGGACCGTCGGGGTCTGAGGGGCATGCCTAAGCCTGAAGGACCAATGGGTCTGAAGGAGCGCTTCTAGCTATGGTACTAGAGATACGGTCTGGGGGTGGCCTTTTTCGAGCGGCCATTAGGGTTAATCAGGTCCGGAACTGATATAACCACGAAGGACGTGCACTGTGTTTTTTAGGCGGACACAGCTAGTCTGAAGGGCCTGGGGCCGGATGATCCGTCGGTTGCTCGATTAACGCGACGTGCGATCTGGATTGAAGGACCATTGCTGGTCTGAAGGAGCGTCTGGGCTCAGAAGGACCGCTGGGGGTCTGAAGAATTGGTGCTAACGACACAAAATAAAATTATCTTAACAGACACTTGCAATGAATGATGCATGCGTGCATGTAGCTAAGTAATTGATGACATGATGGATGAAATGTGGAATGATTTTGTTTTTTTTTTTTTTTTTTGTTTTTGTTCTTGGCTTCTTTTTTCTTTTTTTTTTTTCATTTTCTTTTCTTGCTCTTTTGCTCTTTATTGACTTTGCTGGCATCATCAAACTCACATGACTCTTGACGTGGGATACGAGGGTTGCCTCAAGCAGTGGTGCCAAAGTGCGGGTTATTAAGTTTTGCTGAAGTGATTATGCATTTGTCCTTTTATGGGAGACCATCTCTTTTTGTGATTTTTAGAAATTTCGCAATGAATATAATGCTTTCGATTATGCACATGTTTCGCAAACCAATATCATCTACCAAAAAACATCTTTCCAAAGTAAATAGGGAGGTGAGGGAATGAAGAAAGAGTTTAATATTCAAATGGAAACCGAGCGTGCCGAAGGTCACACTGGCTGAAAATTACATTGAGAGTTTAAACTAAAAAGAAAGAAGAAAAAGAAAAAGCAAATCTTTTGATTGTTTGCATCTTGGAGGTAACAATGCCAACCGTCCATACACATGCCCTTGAGCATCCGTCACCCAACTTTCGGAGGACTGCCTTTGCATTTGTTCCAAGTCCAACTCATTGACCCTAATTTTTGCCTGGACTGCTCTTTAGAGTTTTCAATCCACCAGGTCGCTCTAATTTTTGCCTAGGCCGCCCTTTCGGGTTTTCAACCTAGCGAGCTCATTTTTGCTTGGCTCATCTTTCTCTTTTTTTCGTATATTTCTTTAGGCACAGTACTTCTTAACTGCATCTGAGTTCACTGGGAGTCGGAGGTCTTCACCGTCCATTTTTGTGAGAATTAAGGCTCCTCCAGAGAATGCTTTCTTTACCACATAAGGCCCTTCGTAATTTGGGGTCCATTTTCCACGGGAATCCTTTTGGATAGGCAAAATTTTCTTGAGCACTAGATCTCCTTCCTGAAACTGCCGGGGTCGAACTTTCTTGTCATAAGCTTTCTTCATTCTTTGCTGATACAACTGCCCGTGACACAAAGCTTCCACTCGTTTTTCCTCTATGAGGTTCAATTGATCAAATCGAGATTGAACCCATTCTGCTTCCTCTAATTTGGCTTCCATTAACACTCGCAGAGAGGGTATTTCGACTTCTACGGGAAGAACTGCTTCCATCCCGTATACTAGTGAGAATGGTGTTGCCCCTGTTGACGTGCGAACAGAAGTCCGGTACCCATGCAGAGCGAAAGGTAACATTTCATGCCAGTCCTTGAAGGTCACTACCATCTTTTGCACGATCTTCTTTATGTTCTTATTTGCAGCTTCGACTGCCCCATTCATCTTTGGACGGTACGGGGAGGAATTATGATGTTGGATTTTGAAGTCGTCACACAACTCTTTCATCATCTTGTTGTTCAGATTGGTCCCATTGTCTGTGATGATTTTATTTGGCAGACCGTATCGGCAGATCAAATCTCTTTTTATGAACTTGACAACTACCGATTTGGTTACACTGGCATAAGAAGCGGCCTCGACCCATTTGGTGAAATAATCGATAGCGACAAGAATGAAGCGATGCCCGTTTGATGCCTTAGGTTCGATGGGACCAATGACATCCATTCCCCACATTGAGAATGGCCATGGTGCTGTCAGGACGTTCAAAGAAGCAGGCGGCACATGGATATTATCAGCGTAGATTTGACACTTGTGGCATTTTCTCACGTAGTTAAAGCAGTCGGTCTCCATTGACAACCAGTAGTAGCCGGCCCTTAGGATTTTTCTTGCCATGGTGTGCCCGCTAGAATGGGTTCCGAACGAGCCTTCATGGACGTCTTTCATAATTCTTTCTGCTTCTTCTTTTGCAACACATCTGAGGAGGATCATGTCGTGATTCCTTTTGTAAAGCACCTCCCCGTTTAGGAAGAAACCCATTGATAACCTCCTAAGTGTTCTCTTATCATTCTCAGTGGCACCGGAAGGGTATTCTCTATTTGTGATATAGTGTTTGATATCATAATACCAAGGCTTACTATCAGGCTCTTCCTCGATTGCCACACAATGATGCGCCGGTAGATCTCGATGCTGGATTCGGATGAATGTCAGACTTTTGTTGTTATTGATATTGAACATTGATGACAAAGTCGCCAAAGCGTCAGCCAACTGGTTTTCTTCGCGAGGGAGATGGTGGAAAGTGATCTCCTCGAACCGTTCAATCATCTTTTGGATGTGATCATGATAAGGAATCAATTTGGGATCCCTGGTTTCCCAGTCACCTTTTATCTGATGGATGACTAGCGCTGAGTCCCCATATACATCGAGTCTTTTGACTTTCCATTCAAGGGCTGCTTTGATGCCTAGGACACACGCTTCATATTCTGCAATGTTATTGGTGCAATAGAAGCTCAGTCTAGCAGTAAATGGTATGAAGCGGTTATCAGGAGAAATCAACACAGCTCCAATCCCGTGCCCATACAAATTAGAAGCGCCATCGAATGACATCCTCCACCTTTCATCGTCTGGGGATTTTCCTTCTCCGAACAAGGCCATTATATCCTCGTCCGGAAAATCATACTGCATTGATTGGTAATCCTCAATGGGCTGATGCGCCAAGTATTCCGCTAAGGCACTACCTTTGATTGCTTTCTGAGTGACGTACAAAAGGTCGTATTCGGATAGTAGCATTTGCCAGCGGGCGATTCTTCCTGTGAGTGCAGGTTTTTCAAAAATGTACTTGATGGGATCCATTTTAGATACCAACCAAGTCATGTGGCTCAACATATACTGCCTCAGGCGACGTGCAGCCCAGGCCAAAGCGCAACATGTTTTTTCCAACAATGAATATCTTGTCTCGCACTCGGTGAACTTCTTGCTGAGGTAATAGATGGCATGTTCTCTCCTTCCAGACTCATCATGTTGCCCCAGTACGCAACCCATTGAGTTGTCTAGCACTGTTAAGTATAGAATGAGGGGTCTGCCCTGCACCGGTGGCATCAGAATCGGTGGATTTTGGAGGTACCTCTTAATCTTTTCAAAGGCCTCCTGGCACTTATCGTTCCACTTCGTTTCTTGGTTCTTGCACAGCAATTTGAAGATTGGCTCGCAGGTCGATGTCAATTGGGATATGAATCTGGAGATGTAGTTCAACCTTCCTAGGAACCCACGAACTTCCCTTTCGGTTTTAGGCGCTGGCATTTCAAGAATTGCTTGTACCTTGTCTGGATCTACCTCTATACCCTTCTGACTGACTATGAACCCCAACAACTTTCCTGATCTCACACCGAAAGTGCATTTGGCGGGGTTTAATCTGAGTTTGAACTTCCTTAGGCGTTCAAATAGCTTTCGCAGATTGACGATATGTTCCTCTTCAGTCTTGGATTTTGCGATCATGTCATCCACATAGACCTCTATTTCTTTGTGCATCATGTCGTGGAACAACGCTACCATCGCCCTCTGGTACGTTGCCCCAGCATTCTTCAAACCGAATGGCATTACTTTGTAACAGAAGGTTCCCCAGAGAGTGATGAAGGTGGTTTTTTCCATATCCTCGGGGGCCATCTTAATCTGGTTATATCCGGAATATCCATCCATGAAGGAGAAAAGGGAATGCTGAGCTGTGCTATCCACCAGGACATCAATGTGAGGCAAAGGGAAGTCGTCTTTTGGGCTGGCTCTGTTCAAATCTCGATAGTCGACGCACATCCGAACCTTCCCATCTTTCTTTGGGACCGGTACAATATTGGCTACCCATTGAGGGTACTTTGCTACCGCCAAAAATCCTGCATCGAACTGTTTCTTGACCTCATCTCGGATTTTTAGTGACATTTCTGGTTTCATTCTTCTTAACTTCTGCTTTATCGGCGAGCATTCAGGTTTTACCGGTAACTTATGCTCGACTATGTTGGGGTCCAGTCCCGGCATGTCTTGGTATGTCCATGCAAAGATGTCAACATAGTCGATCAAAAGTCTAATCAATTTCTCTCGCTCACTGTCTTTTAAGGTGGTGCCGATCTTGACTTCCTTTTCATCCTCTTCCGTGCCCAAGTTGATTGTTTCGGTTGATTCCTCGTGGGGTTCGATTATTTTTTCTTCCTGTTCCATCATTCTCATTAACTCGGGAGGTGTTTCCCAGTTATCTTCAATATCTTCCTCAGTTTGATTAATGGGGTGCTCAAAGTCACAGTATGAATTATTGGCGTTGTTATTTTCAACAGTGTTTTTTTCAAATCTGCATTAGTATAAATTGATGGAATGAAAAACGAGCCAAAAGAAATTAAAACGCAAGTGCAAAAGAGAACTGAAATTTATTTGGAGAATCTGAAATAACATTTTATTGATATTGATATTGAAAGGAAACATGTGTGCCCGAATGAAATGTCCTAAGGCCTTGGGCAGAGCCATAGGATTGCATTACAGAAACATTACTTTGAACTAAAAACTACAGGAAAATCGACGATCTCCCAATTCTTGAGCTTTTTGCTTGCTGGACAACGGCGCACAAGACTGACACTGCCATTTTCAGCGCTTGAATCATCTTCAATAGCTGCAACCTGGTTAGGATCTAGCATTCCTGCGCTCTGAAAGCTTTGCTTTATGTTGCAGATGACAATCTTCTTCATATTTGGCTCCCGACCCTCAAGTTTGGCCAACCTCCGCTCCTTCTTTTCTGCGGCGATCATTCCTTTGTCAGTACGACTGGGCCGGTACCCTATCCCACATCTGTCCTTGTTTTCACGCGGCTGTATGGGTGTTAGGATCCCTTGTTCAGTCCTCCCTAAACCACTTCCAGCCTGATAACCCTTGCTTGTCATGACTTTAGCAATCATCAATGCAGCTTTGGACAGCTTTGGTTTTAATGATGGGGCCCCTTCCCCCACAAAGGTAGCATTTGCAATTTCTAGTGCTTGGAAGGCGGTCTCGAAAGATTCTTCTGCAGCCTCAACATAACGTATAGGAAACGGCTTATTGACTAGCAACTCTTCTTCTCCTGAAACGACCACCAACTTGTTGTTGACTATGAACTTGAGCTTTTGGTGTAGAGAAGAGGGCACAGCCCCTGCCGTATGGATCCATGGTCTTCCCAGAAGACAACTGTAAGACGGATTGATGTCCATCACTTGGAAACTCACTATGAAGACTTCTGGACCTACCTGTACAGGTAACTCCATCTCTCCGATAACCTCTCTTTTAGACCCATCGAATGCCCTGACCAGTGTAGAACTGGGTTTCATGTATGAACAGTCTACGTCTAGCTTGTTCATGGTTGATTTGGGTAGTACATTCAGGGACGATCCGTTATCGATGAGTACTCGAGCTAGAGAGTATTCTCCACATTTCACGGAGATATGCAAAGCCTTGTTGTGCCCTCTTCCCTCGACGGGGATCTCATCATCTGTGAAGGTGAGGTAATTGTTTGCAACGATATTTCCGACGATCCCGTCAAACTGACCAACTGTGATGTCGGGAGTGACATGGGCTTCATTCAGCACCTTCATTAGTGTTGCTCGGTGGGTTTCAGAATTGAGTAATAGCGATAGCAGGGATATCTTAGCGGGAGTCTGATTCAGCTGATCCACTACCTTGTACTCGCTCTGCCTCATAATCTTTAGAAACTCATTGGCTTCTTGCTCAGATAGTGCCTTCTTGCCCGTATTTTTGTCAGATGGCTCCACTTCTTTGTCTTTGCCTTTATCGATCTTTCCTCTTTCATTTGATTCTCCTCCTCTGGGTCTTTCAGGGGCATAGATGCGCCCGCTCCGAGTTATTCCGCTGCTTCCCGAGACATTTGTGACATCAGGATTGCTCTGAGGACTTTCCACTTGGACTTTCGCATTGTAGTTCCAGGGGACTGCTTTGGTGTCGTTGTAGGGGAAGGGAGCTGGCACTTGGATAGTGATTGGTTTAGGCATACCCAGGGACGACTTGGAGTCCTTAGTATAGTGGATCTCTAACGGCTTCCGAGTATCCTTGTTCTGGCCATTGCTCGATAGGATAGTTGACGCCTGGTCCTCCCTCTTTTGAAAGCCTACTTGTATTACATGTCGGTCCAACAGGTCCTGAAGCACTTGTTTAAACGCCTCACAATTTCCAATGCAGTGATGGTCATTGCATGGATTCTTTCCAGTGCATTCTCTCTCAATAATCCCAAAGGAACACAGATTAGCATGAATCACTTCCAGGGGTGTCTGGATGCATTCTACCCTCCTGATTAGGGACGGTTCTGCAGAATCTTCAATTGCATTAGTTGAGGGCATCCCATGTCCTGGTAATGGGTTGGTAGCCACATTAGGACCATTTTCCTTGAAGTTCAACCAGCCCGAGGCGATTAGATCTTGGACGATATACTTCAATGCTTTGCAATTTTCTATGGAATGGCCGACCGTTCCTGAATGAAATTCGCATGTGGTGTTTGGGTCGAAGCCTCTAGGAAAAGGGGGTTGGATCTGTCTCATTGGGCGGGTGGTGATTAAATTATGGCTGAGCAGGTGGCGGAATAGGTCGGAGTATGACATTGGGATTGGATCAAAGTGGACGAACTTTCCGACTGAGTAGTTTTGTGTTTTATGGCCTTGGTTATTTTGGGTAGGTGGGGTAGGTAGTGTTTGTGCTGAGAACGGATTGGTGTGAGAGGGATTGGAGTAGGAAGTTTTTCCGGTTCCTGTGATGGCATTGGCTTCTCCTTCTTTCTTTTTAGGAAATCCGGAGAAGGGCTTTCTCTGGTTAGTGTTTCCGGGGGGGTATAAGCGATTTTTCCATTCCTCATTCCGTTCTCTAGCCTTTCTCCAATAACGACCATGTCCGAGAAACTTGACGATACACTCCCGATCAGTTTTTCATAGAAGGGTGAAGGAAGAGTTTCCATGAACATAGATACCATTTCCCTTTCAAAAAGAGGCGGTGCTACCTGTGCTGCTAGTCCTCTCCAACGCTGAGCATATTCCTTGATGGACTCATTATCCCTTTTAGTCATGTTTTGTAGCTGAGTCCTATCAGGAGCCATATCAGTGTTGTACTTATACTGCTTAAGGAAAGCATCAGCGAGATCCTTCCAACACCGGATATGAGTGGGTGTCAACTGCATATACCAATTTGAAGCTGCCCCAGCTAAGCTGTCTTGGAAGTAGTGGATAAGTAGCTTATCGTCATTTGCGAATGCAGCCATCTTCCTGCAATACATAGTTAGGTGGCTTGCCGGACATGTTGCTCCTCTGTATTTATCAAAATCTGGCACCTTAAACTTAGGGGGAATGACCACGTTTGGGACGAGACATAAATCTTGTGCATTTCTCGCACCAACACTGAATCCTTCAACTGCTCTCAACCTTTCTTCCAGCATTTGCAGCTTTCCTTGGGCTTGAGGGTTCTCCATAGAGTAGTCGTGAGGAAGCCCACTCATACCATAGTAAGGATGCATCATCGGAACTATGGCTGGGTTCACATTTGGGGTATGTGAATGAGTGGGATTCCTGAGGTTGGAACCCTGAGCTTGAGCGTTAACTATCGGCGGTGGAGGGCAGCCAAGTGGGAGTCCTTGTGGTATGACGACGGGGGTCGGGTTTTGAGCTTGTGGTGCCCCCGGATTACCATCGTGACCCGTTGATGTAAGCTGCTGTTGGCCCGCGACTCCTGAGGGACTGGCATCGACTGTCGGAGGTGTGTAACCTTGTGGAAGTCCGTAAGGAGGCCATATGTAACCTTGGCCATTAGGCCCAGTATGGTGCACTGTATGCGGGATCCCGAGTCCATTGGGAGGAGGAGGGTTGGTAACTTGATTTTCTGTGTTCCCAGCGGAGGCATCTTCACTTGTGTCTTGGCCCTTCAAAGCTTGTAGAACCTTCAAGATTTCAGCCATCTGTTCTTTCATCCCATCTATTTCTGCCCTAAGCTCTTGATTGCCTAGGTTCTGAGGTGGATTGCCTTGATCCGGGATATCTTGAGGCGGATTGTCCTGATTTTCTTCCATGTTTCTGGCCTGAGAACGAGTCCAATAGCGATGTTGACGCACCAGCTTGTCTTTTACTCTGTTGGTGGGACACATGTTATGAGTATATGTATGAGTATATGAATGGATGAAAATGCGAATGATGCATGTGTGCATGAGTCTTATTGTTTTAGGTCGGGAATTGCAAGCACATCCTGATTTGTCATAAGTACACAGATTAAAGTTCCACAATATTTTCAAGATAAAGGATCAGCATGTGAGACAAACAAACTTCATTGATGGAGGAAAGTACAATATTTTGGAAATAAAACTTCGAAAAGAAAAGTACAATGTTCTTTAAATTTCACTCAAATACATATGGCTTTCATTTTTCCACTCCTCCCTCTTTTTCTACTAGTAGTGCTGCCAGCCTTCTCCCGGAGTTCGGCAATCAGAATCTCGCAAAACTCCATGAATTCGGAAACTTGGACCGGGGTGTTAAACGGGTGCATTGCCGCGTTAGCCTCCTTTAGATGCTTGGGGATTCCTACGATAGCTTGATCGGCCAGCCATGCCAACTTTGAGAATCTGTCTTTCCAGTATAAGCTTTCGTTCTTCAACTCTATGAAGACTTCATGGTTTTCTATCTTGCTGACCAACTCCACAAAGCGGTTCTCCCAATAGATGCTTTCCGTCTTCAGCTGGTGGTAGACCTCCTCTTGATATCTGATATGGTCGTTCAGCTCATCAGATTTTTCATGTTCCCTTCTTAAGGCTTGCTGGTATTCTCGGAGTATCTCTTCAATGGTATCTTTATCCTGCTTGATACTTTTCACTTGCTCTTCAAACTCGGCTGCCATCATCCGGGACTCTCTCTTTGATACCATTAGTAGGCTCTGTGCGGTCTTTTCAGCCATCATTGATTCTTCCCATAACTTCCTCCACTTGCATGTATCATCGATGGCTTTGTCCATTTTCAGGTTGCAACGTTTGATTTCCTCTTTCGCCCCTCTTAGGTACTTTTGAACCTCTAGTTTGCTCTTTTGTTCGATCTTGAGCTGCTTGCGACTGTCTTCAATGGCCACTGACTTACTTGCATTCTCTTCCTCCAACTTCTGGTTCTTTAGGAGCACTATCTCTAACTCTGCCTGTAAGCCCTTCTTTTCTTCCTCGGCCTTTGACAATGCCATTTTAAGCTTATCTAAATCTTCGACAGTGGGAAGGGTAGGTTCAGGTATTTCTTCCTCAACCCATAGTGCACTTTGGTAAGGCAATCGGGTGTCTTGGATCCTCTTTTGGAGCCATTGACGAAAGGTGGTTTCCTTATCGCCGCTCTTCTTAGTAAGCTCTTGTCCCTTGCGGACGACCAAATTCCATGCTTGTGAAATCTTCCGGAGCATGTCAACCTCTTTTGGGCTTCCTTCATGGAGGTAGAAAGGGATTAACATGTCTTCGGTGGGCGGATTTCGCATGGGGTACCCCAGCTGTCTTAGAGTTAGAGAAGGATTGTAATTTATGCATCCTCTTGTCCCCATGAGCGGGACGTTTTGAAAGCTCCCACATTGAAAGACTACTGTGGGCCTCTCTTTCCACCATGATGGGTGCCAACGAACCTTATATTCATGAAGGCCCCCCAGCACTTGCAACCATTCACCAGTGTTCATTGTCTTCACGTCACACCCTCTGGCGTCTTCAATTGGGCCTTCTACCCTGACTTTGTTAACGAAAGCATGGGTGAGAAGCCAAACATACAAGGCATGTAGGCAGCAAGATATCCTTTTTCCCCTTAGCTCACTATAATGAGTGAAAGTACAGTAAGTGTCTGCAAGCATGGCTGGAATCGGATCTTTGAAGGATAAGAAGACGCCAATAGCTGTTGTGTCCACATATCTTTCAAGGCGTGGAAATAGGACAATGCCAAAGATAGTCAAAGCTAACACCTGTTTAAAAGGACCCCAATTTCTAGCGTCGGCGAAGAATTTCATTTGGCCTTCCAGATACTCTTGTGGGAATCCTGCAATGCCATTTCGATTTTTCTTCCGGAGCTTCAAGTTCTCTTTGCTGGTTTGTAACATTGAGGCGAGTTTCTCATCTGTGTAATATTGTCCCTGATACTGGTAGGGTCCATTGTCTTGCTGGGGAAAGCCGAAGATCTGTGTATATTCTTCCAGGGTAGGTGCCATCTGGAAATTTTTGAAGGTGAAGCATCTTAATGAAGAGTCGTAGAACTGGCTCAAAGCGGCAATGGCTTCTGTTTGCACGTCCAATTGTAGTAACATAATAATCTTCCCATACACTCTATCAAAAGACCTGCGCTCGATGGGCGGCAATCGACCAGCACATTCCCTTAGACTTGTCAGATTAGGCTGCTTCACTATAGGGTAGTTCAGAGTTTGGATTGCTTCACAGTTTGATCCCATATTGCTTATGACAAAACTTTCGAACCTCTTACAATTCCCGACAAACCTAAATGAGATGAAGAGCATGCAATGTGAGGATTTTTTTGTATTTTTATTTTTTTGTGAAATAATGATGATGTATGATGAATTAAAAAAGACGTTACATGCGTTAATAAAAGCATATTTGGTGATTCAAATTTTGAGGAACATTAACCATGTCACATAAAATATATGTAAAGGAAAAAAGAATAAATGGTTTTCATTATTTGATTTTTTTTTGAAAGATAAAAAGTTTTTGCGATGATGCAACAGGTAGGTGAATTGCTTTTGTGTCCTAAACAGGTTATTTCTTACGTATAGGTCACGGTCTAGGGTCACTTATGTGATCAACCTCTCAGGTAGTTCTATTCACTTCCTCACAAAGGTTTCCAGAGCTAAAATCCCTTTCACGATATGACCCACAACGATAGCGAGCTACCTGGTGTGGGATGCCGCGAAAGAGCATACTCTGGTTGAGATTTTCATGAGAGTCAGACAGATAAATCCAGAATGACTGTCACTAATCATCTCCACTCGTCCTAAGTTATTTTTCAGACCCGGGTATAGGGCCCCACTCAGAAGTATGTGAATAAATAGGTGTAGGTGATGTGTGTGATATAAGCAACCTAAAACTACCTAAACTGCAAAAGAGCAAACAGATAGCAATATAAAAGTCTTCTACCCTAAGGTTTGCAAGAAAACAAATAGCAGTATAAAAGTCTTCTAACCTAAGGTTCAATATGCGAATATAAAGACTAAGGGTAAATAAAGTACTAAACTAATAATTTACACATTTAATTAAATTAGGCTTGACCCTCTAAAAAAAAGTCCCCAGTGGAGTCGCCAGCTGTAGCGACCGAAGAATCCGAGGAGGGATTCCTCGTTGTTTTTGAACAATGGAGCCGCCATCAATATTTATTTTTAGGAAAACATTGAAAAAAACCTTTGTTTTTGGGTTCGGGGGTCGATTAAGTGCGGGGAAGGTGCTAGCACCCCGCAACATCCTAAAAAGGTTACCTTTTAATTAAATGTGTAGAAAAAAATTAGTTTAAAGAAAACATTTTAATTTACCCTTTTTTGTTATTTGCAAAAAAAAACGGAAAAGAAGACTTAATAAAAATTTTAGTTTTTTGCGCTCGACGGGAGTGGGCCCCCGCTCCTACGTATCTCCGGGTGCGATGGAGAAATCAAAGCTACGTAGTTCTTGGGTAGAAAATATTTGTGTGTTGGTATTTTTTATCTTTTTTTTGAAAAGTTTGGGAAAACTAGAGACCGTTCATGGTGACCAAACAGATAAATCCAGAGTGGTCGTCATTAATGGCTTATTCGGAAAAGAAGGTATTTATAGCGTTCAAACAAGCCAGGCCCAGAGTGACCGCTATAGACAACCTATTTTTTTGCGCGAATTCGATTTTTCGAAAGAAAGAAAAAAACGGTTCGGAAGCATCACGTTGTGAATAAAAGCGGAGTAGGTGATAAAAGGGGGGTGCGAATTAATAAATGAGTTGTATTAAAAAAGGGAGGTGTGAATAGCGTTTTGACGCTAGAAAGAAAAGTGTCACCGGGGCGCAAATAATAAAGGAGTTGTATTAAAAAGGGAGGTGTGAATAGCGTTTTGACGCTAGAAAGAAAAGTGTCACCGGGGGTGCAAATAGCGTTTTGACGCTAAAAGAAAATGGTTGCCGGGGGTGTAAATAGCGTTTTGACGCTAAAAAAAAACGATTGACGGGTCTATTACCTTTTTGACTATTCTACCCTAGAGCACGTGGTTCTTGAAACGCTTTTCCTTAAAAAAAAACCTAGACTAAACAAGTGGTATTTTGAAAGCGGATTATGGAGAAAAATTCTTTTGTTGTTTTTTTTTTGTTGTCATAGTTATTATTTAATAAAAGGGGGGGCCTTTTTACTTTTTTTTGAAAAAAGATTTTTGTTATTATATTATTTTTTAGAAAAGAGTAATGACACTAGTAACCATTTATTTTTTAAAAAATATTTTTTAGTATTTGAAAAAAGGCTTTATTTAAATCCGAAAATAAAAAAAGGAACACATTTTTTTATCACTTTTTTTAATCGAAAAATAGTAATTGTTTTAAAAAAAACAACATATCTTTTTTTTATCACTTTTTAATCCGAAAATTAGTAATTTATTTTAAAAAAAAGCACAACATTTTTTTTTTACTTTCTTTTTTAGTCCGAAAATATTAGTACCTACATAAAAAGGAACACATTTTTTTTTACACTCTTTTTTTTTAGGTTTATTTTAAATCCGAAAAATAGTACCTAATATGTAAAAAAAAACCAAATAGTATTTATATAACATAAACAGTAGCTAAAATTTATATAAAGTCAATAACTAATATTTATAAAAAAAAACAGCAACATTTAAAAAAAAAAAACAGTAACTATATCTACATAAAAAAACAGCAACTAAAAATACAAAAAAAATAGTAACAATAGAATCTAAGTTACATTACAGCAACTACAAAACTAAAAAAAGCAACAAATAAAATAGAAAGAGACAACAACAAATATATACAACAAAATTATAGCAACTTAAAAAAAAACAGCAATAATCAATTAAAATATTACATTGCAATACCTTAAACAAAATCCGGAAATGTTGAAGAAATTTCCTTCTTCGAATTTCTTCAATACAAGTGAACTCTTAAACTAAAAAATAAATTTAGGGAGGAGGAAGTGAAGAGAAAACCCTAATTTTTAGAAGATCTTTCCCTCTTTTTTCTTAAAACCGAAAAAAAAACTCCCCTCTTCTTCGAATTTCTTCACCCTATTTATACAAAAAAGTTGCCCTTGCTTCCTTCATTGTATTCTGACTTGCTCCATGCTTGTACAGTATTTTTTTTTCTGACTTGAGAAGGATTTGATATGATGGAGGGGTGAAGGTTTGGAGGTAGTTGGTGAAGGGGAATGATGGTTTGTGTGTGAGAAGAGGAATGGGGCGTGAGAGGAGGAGAGCCATGTGAGGGAGATGAGTGTGTGAGTGTGGGTGTGTAGGAGAGGGATTGGAGAAGTGATGAGTGAATGTGAGAGAGAGAAAAAAAAGGTTGAGTGTGGGAGAGGGAGAGTGAGGGTCGTAGGTTTGAGAGAGAGAAAGAGAGGTTTGTGTGTGAGGGTGTGATGTTGTTTTGTGATGGAGAAAGAGAAGTGATGTGTGAGAGAGGAGGGTGAGAGAGAGCCGTTGGGAGAGGGAAGAGAGGGGAGGAGGCGTGGAGATTGGAGAGAAGAGAGAGGTTGAGTGTGTTGGGAAGGGGAAAATGGGGAAGTGGGAAGTGTGGGGAAGTGAAATTGCAAGTTCCAAGAAAGGGAGAGAGAGAGGTAGGTCGAATAGGGGGGGAAAAGAGGAGTGTATGTGGATGATTTTTTGAGTTAAGGGGGAGAGTGAATGTGGCCACATTTTAGGGTAAAGGGGGGAGTTGGGATTTTTAGGGTTTTGGGTGAGTGGGGGGCGAATTAGGGTTAGGAGAGGAGGGGGTGAGGAGTGTGTGAGTTGGGTTATGGGTTGTGGGTTGTGGGTTAGTGGATTTTTTTTTGTTGGGTTGGGCCATGCGAATTTGGGCTAGCCATTTTTGCTGGGTTGGGTTTCCATGACAGCACCTTATTTTTAATAGACCCCCCCACTTCCTTTTTGCTTATTTTTGCCTCTTCACTTCTAAAAAATATTTTCTTGTGTTAAAAAAAACTTGTGACAAATAAAATAATGACTAAAATAAAATAATTATTTTCATCAAAAGTAAATAAAAATTTCTCATTTTGGTTAGGACAAAATTAGGGTATTACAACATCAACATATAAACAATGAGATACAATCTCAGTGAGTTCTACCGAGACCCCTATCTACACTCTCGGTTCAATTAAGAATCCTATTTAACCTAACACGGCACCGCATGCGCGAACGCTAAAACCCGGTAAACCGTATTATAGGACTTTCTATCATCCGTGGCTTAGTTCATAACCACGTGCATTATCTTTCAACACGATACCGACTGCGCGAACGCTAAAGCTCGATGAACGTGTTATAACTCAGTACGACACCGACTGCGCGAACGCTAAACCCCGGTGAACCGTACAACAAACATTCAACAAGACACCAACTACATTACTGCTAAACCCCGGTGATCGTGTTATAACTCAGTGCGACACAAACTGCGCGAACGCTAAAATCCCGGTGAACCCCCTTACCAATAGTACTTTCCCTAATGGTATAGGGCCTAGGGTAAGGGATCATGACTGCCCCGCCTAGTATGTTAACATGGGTCGTCACCCAACTCGATATATATTAAATATATCTACACTCGATGACCTGTTAGTTCACCTATACTCAATGAACATTTAGTCCATCTACTTTTGACCGTTAATCGAACACAATACCCGCATTGAGCCGTTTCCTATAGTCGATATAATATATATTTCGTGAATCGTAGACCGGTTTAGACGATTAAATAATAATCATCCCGCGTCAGTTATACTATACCACGTAGGACTCATAGTCCGCTTTATTATTAATAAAACGTATCCGCACACGTGTACTATTATTCGGTTTTTCGAAATGATTTATAACATCAAAAACAATTCATTATACAATTTAAATCATTTTTTTGATTAGGCCTTTCAATAAGCTTTCAAACGCACCTGAGAACACCTCAATCGGGTTCCCGGATCAAAAGTTATCGCGAAAACAAAATCAGTGATTTTTGCTGAAAAACTGCAAAGCGTCGCGACGCGATATGCTTCAATCGCGACGCGAAAAGTATCAGAAATATTTCGTTGCAAAATTTTATGAAGGGTCGCGACGCGACGGTCTGCTGAGAAAGGCAGATTTTGCGTTTTCTCGTGAAATCCGCTATTCCGCTCAATTCCGATTCTTGTTCCGCTATTCTCTTATTTCGTTTCTAAATCGTCTGTGTCCCGAATTAACCAGTTAACGATCCTAAGACAACCAATAATTATCTTTAGCACTCAATAATTTTATCAATTAAGTACTAAATTAATTTAATTGGGTTAACACCCAAATAATTCGACTAATTATTTTGACAATATTACAACAACTATATAAATTAAGGAGGAAAATGGGAATAGTTCAACATTGGATTTACCTTTCTTGCAGTACCATTGAATGGAAGGCATTTGATCCAAATCGTCGTCGATGGAGGCAATTGCCTAACATAATTTGTGGAGAATGTGTTAGGTTTTCAAATAAGGAGTCATTGGCACTTGGTACAGAAGTTCTTGGTTTTGGAAGGGAAATAGGGGCACCTGCAATTTACAAATATAGCCTTTTCACAAATGCATGGTCAGTAGGTGACGGATTGAACACTCCTAGATCCTTGTTTGGTTCTGCCAGCATTGGAGAAATTGGGATATTAGCGGGTAATAATTTTTTATTTATTTTTTGAACACACCAAGGAAAATGTGTTCTAGTGTGTTTATGGATGGGAAATTCTATGTCATTGGTGGTATTGGAGTTGACAGGAAAAAAAAGCTATCATGTTGTGAGGAGTTTGATTTAAAGACAAGAAAGTTGCGTCAAATACCAGACATGTTTCATGTACGAAATGAAGGGATGTATGCTGCTGATCATGCAATGCAGGAATTAAAGAGGTATGTTAAAGAGAGTAACACATGGGTCACTATTAGAAGACTTCCAGATCAAACAAACTCAATGTATGGTTGGGGAATGGCGTTTCGGGCATGTGGAGATAAGTTGATTGTCATTACTGGTTGTAATTTTAATTTTAATTTTAATGGGTTTATTGAAGTTTATGCTTGGGTAGTAGATCATATGATGCTGCACCACAGTGGAAGTTGCTTGGGAGATGGTATTTTGGAAAATTGGTGCACAATTGCACTGTGATGGGATGCTGAGTTGTTTGTTTTCGATTTCAATTGGGCGGAATCAAAGAGATTGGTTTTGGCTTATGAGGGTAAATTAACCATCTTTTTTGGGTGGCATTTCACAGTATATCTATATAAAACCATAGATAGATATAGTCTTAGAAGTTTCATTTATCATTTATGTTCTTTTGTTTTCTTTTCCTTTTTTAGGAGTGTATATATATATATATATATATATATATATATATATATATATATATATATATATATCTATTTAAAACCATATATAGATAGATATAGTCTTGGGCATATACATTAGATTGTGATGCCCGTTTTCGTAAGTTTAAATTAATGAAGCAAATGCAAAATTGTATTTGATGTTAGTTAATTTCACCACTTTACTTTCCCTTTCCCTTTCCCCCTTTTGTTAATGTAGAAATTTATCATAAGCGCCCCTTCTCAAACTATCTCGCTTAAAGACATAAGAGAAGCTAGTGGGAATAGCATTTTTCAATTCGAGCCCAAAATTTTGGTATACATGGATTTGTAACTCAATGGATTTGTAATTCAATGAACTTGATGTGAGAGGATGCAGACACACATATTTTAATTACTTTGTATTTATATTATTTATATTTAATCCATATCTATCTATCTATCTATCTATCTATCTATCTATCTATCTATCTATTTATCTATCTATCTATCTATATATATATGAACCGTATTTCTCTGTCCCGGGAGATGAGTTGATCTGGTATCTAGTCATGCTAGGTTGTGTGCAAGTCGGAGCAGAACTCGGCCCGGGTTGTACCTACAATGACACTCTGACGCCTAAGTCAGTCGGGTAATAGTCAAGCCAGGAGCAATTAATGGGTGAATAGTATACCTGTCAGTGGGGTTTGACCCCTATTTATACTATCTGACAACGTCTTTCTAGCTGTATCCCAGCCATTGATCTTGCTTGTCGTGAGTATGGATCATGGTTCGCTGATGGATTGGACCAGTCCAGAACAATATATATAGGGAGCATAACAAGTGAGAACTAGTTCTTACCGTGAAAAATAAGAACTCTTAATTATAACAGTCAAATCAAAATTAACTGTTATTATGTCATTAATTATAAGATCTTGTGTGATTGTTTCCTTATTAATTGAAATCACACAAAATTTTGTAATTAATGACATAATATGAATCACTAATTTTAATCTGATGATTAAAATTAATAGTTCTCATTTTTCACGGTAAGAACTAGTTCTTACTATATATATATGTATATATATATTGTTCTGGACTGGACCAAGAGGTCCATTTAGCAATTCCAGGGGGTGCATTTAGCAATGGATATGGATTGGCCCAATCACTTTGGCCCATATCCACAACATACAAGCCCAATCACGCTTGGACGGCTAAGATCAATTCCGCTGATCCGACGGTCCACAACCGGGCACGATTTCCTATAAATACCGGCTCGCATAGCCATTTACAAGGTACACACTCTTCCCTTGCAAATTCACTAGCTTATTCTCATACTGACTTGAGCGTCGGAGTGGCTTTGCAGTTACCCCCCAGGGCGCTCACTGACCTCCTGCCAGGGTAGCAAGAGACCTAGATCTCCTCCCCGCACCCCAGGGCGCTCACTGACCTCCTCCAAAGCGTTGCCATACCCGCACCCCGACTAGAGGGTACTCTTGAGGGCAACGTCGCCAGCCTACCTAACGAGGGCACCAGTCAGCCTGCCCAACCCTCGAATGTGAGTCAGCTTCTAGATCTCCTGGCCGATCGCACTCAAGCTATGCTGCAGCAGGAAGCTCGCCTGAGATAGATTGAAAGGCGTGTGGCTTCCCTACTTGTGCAGCCTTCATCCATCGTTCTCCCCCAAGGCGGAGGCACGTACATCGCTCTCCCCCTCAGCGGCGCGGGCATGGAGGATCAGGCTCACCTCCGAGGACCCCTCCATCCCCTACAGATGATACCTATCAGCCTCACGACTCCCATTCCAGGACCTCCTCACGAGCATCTCCTAATTCTCGTGAGAGGCCAAGGGACAGGGTCAATACCCGCCAGAGGCATCACCGAGGATCACCGTCGAGGAGATCCCCCGACCAGTGTAGGTATCGAGAAACTGACTCTGAGGATACCTCCCCTCGTAACTCGATGAGGTTTTCCGATGAAGGGCCCTTCACTCGAAGGGTGGATGAATGCCAAATCCCAAGGGCCTTGGAGAAGCTGCCAGCCCTCAAGATGTATGATGGAACCGGAGATCTAGACCGCCATCTGGCACACTTCTCCTTGATGATGCGCTATAGAGGCGCCAGGGAGCCTGTTCACTGCAAAATTTTCCCCCTCACTCTCGAAAATTCCGTCCAAATGGATGTAGGTATCAACAAACCTAGGAACTTGGGTGAGTTCCTTCAAAGGTCTCAGAAGTACATGGATTACGAGGAGGACAATATGGCTTACCGCGAGGCAGCCAAGGTCGGGGGCAACAGGGAAGACTCCCAGGAAGTCCGCCAGCGAAAGGTAACAGGAGGTGAGCATCGCGAGGCGCGCCCCCACAAATTCACGGAGCTTACCCCCCTCATCACGTCTCGGGCCAAGATCCTGGCCGAATGCGCTAACACTGAGTTCAAAAACATCAAGAGACCATAGCCTTTGGTACTGAAAGATGGCCAGAACCCCTCGAAGAAATGGTGCCGCTATCATCGAAGCGGATGCCACGATACCAATGGTTGCCGTGCTCTCAAGGACGATATTGAGGAAATGATTCAGAAAGGGAAACTACTGCAGTACGTGAAAAAGGAGGAAGAACCAAATAGCTCGCGCAAAAGAGTCCGATCCCCCAAGAGAAAATCTAGATCCCCTAGGAAGGGGAAGGCCCCAGTCGGTGAAGGGGTCAAAGACAATGACAGCGAATCTTCCGAGAAAGAAGACACCCGTAAATCCAAGGGAAGGCTAGTGGCCATGGTGATTCACGGAAGCAACCCCCTTGATGATTGGGGATCAAACAAGTCGATGAAAAGGAAGTGGAAGGAAATCTTGAGCGTGACATCAACCTCAGCCCCTATGAAGGGATCAACAATACCGCCCTTATCCTTTGACGATAAGGATTTTCTTGATGGAAAACCGAATAAACACGTCCCATTGCTCATCCTTGCCATCATGGCCAACATTGAGGTAAGAAGAATCCTGGTTGATCAGGGAAGCGCAGTGGACATCATTTTCGAAGACTTGCTGCAAGTGTTGAACATATCCCCGATGGTGAACCACCTTTGTTCAGAACTGTCAAGACAGCCTTCCTAGTCCTCCCATGCAAGTCGGTCTACCAATGCATCATTGGGAGACCCACATTGGGCAAGCTGGAGGCAGTATCATCAACGGTTCACCTTAAAATGAAGTTCTACAGCCTGGAAAATAAGCTGGTAACCCTCCAGGCGGACCTGGGTGCGGCACGCAGGTGTTTTTATATGAGCATGAAGGATGAAAGAGAGACTGTTGGAGTGAGAGTCCCAGACAGTGGATTCGGGATAAAAGCTGAGGTAAATTTGGCAGATTGGGTAGCCAGAGGTGATTCAGATAGTGAGGAGGAGGAAGAAGATTCCACCCTCACTAAGGAGCCAAAAAAGCGTTTAAAGAGGTTCAAGCCAGATGAAGAGTGTTCTGACCTCCTTGAGGAGGTTAAAAAGAAACTCACCATCCACCCAAGGGAGAATGGGGACCTGTTTCCCTGATCTGCAGCGGATGGGCCAGGGCCCGAGGTAGCCTGCCACCATCTGACTGTCGATCCTAATACCTAGAACGCTGTTAAACTAAAGAAGTTGGTTGTATGAGCTTTGCTTTTGTGTCAAAACAATGTAGTAGCGTGGACTGATAACACGCATGAAAGAATGAATGAAATTTTACTGTTTATGACTCAAAAATATCATTTGAGCAATATTTACTATTACTTGCAGAATAGAAAGCCAGGTCCTAACACTAGCGGCGAGGGACCAGGTAACTAAGCAAAAGCCTGACGGTAAAAAGGGGGGCATGAGATCGACGCTGCGATCGTTTGCACTTCCCTACGAACCGAGGCACGAAGCGACTTTAAACGTGTCGCAACCTCTGATGGGTGAGTTAAATTCAGATCGATTCTGATAAACTTCCCCCAGAATCCCACGAGGTGCGAAGCGACTTTAAACGTGTCGTAACCTCTGATGGGCGAGTTAAATTCAAATCGATTCTGATAAACTGCCCCCAGAGTCCCACGAGGTGCGAAGCGACTTTAAACGTGCCGCAACCTCTGATGGGCGAGTTAAATTCAGACCGAGTTCTGATAAACTGCCCCCGGAGTTAACTTTGCCACGGGGCACGAAGCGACATATCGCAACCTTTGATGGGCAAGTTAGACTCAGACCCCTCTGACAAACTGCCTCCAGAATAAACCTGCCGCGAGGAGGTATGAAATCATACATACAGATGTGCAAGGCAACGACTTGCGCCTCAGTCCAGGAAGGCGCCTAAGAGGGCGCCAACATCAGAACTTTGCACCTTGACACAAGACGCCCAGGAGGGCGCCAACATCAGGAGGCATGGCACAAGGCGCCCACGAGGGCGCCAACTTCAAAAACACAGCCGCTTGCCACGAAGCGATATGAAATTGTATATTTAGGTGCGCAAGGCAAGAACGTGTGCCCGAGACCATCCAACACGTGCCAATTATAAACATAAGAAACAAGCTAGGCAAAGAAGAAACATAGACATTTCAAAAGGTAACATAAATATCAGCGGACAATGACATCGAGGTCAACCCTGTTGGGGTGAAATGTAATACAAAAATCGCCCCGGAGACAGCAAGGCTCCATTAAGCAAGACACATAACGAAATTCGACAAGTCAAAGAAAATTACACAATCAAAGCAACTGGACTGAAAGAAATAATCAGGGGGCAACGACATCGAAGTCAACCCCGTTGGAGTGGTATTTGACGATCCTCCCGTCCCGAACATCATGATCAAATTGAAAGACGCCCGACTCTAGATTGGCTTCCGGATACAAACACTGAACTTGGCTAATCGCCTTATCATAGGCGGCATAGGAGAAGTCTACAGCCTGCCCGGCCACCATCTGCACCTTTGTCTCAGCCTCATCCTTCAGTTTCTTCACACTATCCAATTTAGATTGGAGCTCCTCCACCCTCTTCTTGTACTCATCCCTCTCAGCATAGGCCTCCTCCCGGTCCTTTTGATAGTGGCGAGCAGTCTCTTTGGCCCGGCGGGCAGATTTCAGCGCTCCATGTAGATCCACCTGAAGCCGATTTTTATCTGAGATAAGCCGATCCCTCTCCTCAGTCAGCCCTACATAAAGAGAAAAACAACACAACAGGGTTAAAGATTCCAACCTACAAGGTATCTCAAAGGCCTAAAATAAAGCAAAGTGCCAAGCACACGTCCACACAAGCCGGCACCCAAGAGGGCGCTTGGCAAGGAGGGCGCCCATGAGGGTGCCTGGCAGGGAGCCAATGTTGAAGCACAAAGCGCCCATGAGGGAGCCTGGCAGGGCGCCAATGTTAAAGCACAAAGCGCGCATGAGGGCGCCTGGCAGGGCGCCAAGGCCAAAGCAGGCAGCGCCCATGAGGGTGCCAATGTTGAAGCACAAAGCGCCCATGAGGGCGCCCACGAGGCCAAGGCCCATGTGGTAACTCTAAAGCATTATCTGAATGAGATCCGCACCCCTTCTCAGCTCCCCACTTCGCATACAGACTCTCCCCAGCCTTGACCATGGGCATGGCAAGCTCGAAAGGGTGCTCCAGGAGGTGATCACGCTCAACAGTAGTGAAGCTAATTTCACCCTCGTCTGTGCTCTCAAGAGAGGGACGCCTAACAGAAGAAGGGCAGTCAGCAGGAGGAGAACTCTGGGCACTGCCCTTCCTGCGCTTGGACTTACTTTGAACCCCCGGACTAGCAGAGTCAATCGGAACCATCGGCCCCCCAGAGAAATCTTTAACAGCCTGACTTGGCGCTCCCAGGCTTAGGCGAGGTCCCATAGAGGGACGGGCAGGAGCCGATACTGTGGGAACGGAACTGTTTGCCTCACTAGGTTCGACACCTAAAGGCTTCTTCCTCCCGGTCAAAGAAGCCAATTCGTTGAAGGAAAGCGGAGCGACCATCTTGTCTGCAAAACAACAATGAAACAAATCAGCAACATAAGCGAAGAGTTAAACGAAGGAAAAGATAAAGGCACGCTAAAACCAAACAAGCAACCTAAGAGCTCAACAGCTTCAGGAATCATTGAAGCCTTTGATAGCTCACTGCACAAAATCTTTTGTGGTGTAGTGGGCAAATGAGTGACGATTCTCTTAAGCATACTTAAAGTCCTCAGCTCAGACTCTAAAAACTCAGACAGGAGGACGCGATAAGACCGAGAAACACGATCAACATCAACATTACACCACCCAAGGTGAAACTTATCCCGAACCAAACACCCTTGTTCATCAAAGAAACCCAAGCTGTCCACAGCCTTCTGACTAGAGGGGACGAGGTAAAAATACTTAAACCTCCAATCATGCTGATTATCCGAATACACTTGAAAGAAAGCACAGCTTGACCGACATTTCAAGCATACAAACTCATAACGAGTGATGCCACTCAAAGAATCTCGACGACGCTGCACCTCGAAAATAGCCTTGAAGACCCTCAAGTTGCATTTCCTCTGTAAAACTCTCATCACCAACTCGAAGAACTTCACAAAGCACCATGAATTTGGGTGGAGCTGAGAAGGAGCTATCTGAAGATGGTTCAAAACTTCCAGCTGAAAGGGTGTAAAGAAAGGGGAAACCCGCACTTTGTAAATCACACTATGGAACATCATGAATTTCCTACCATCAGGAATTTTGCACACCCTATCATGGGGTCAACCACCTCAACCTGCCAGTCGCCTCCCAGTGCATCTTGCAGGTAGCGAGGGGGCTCTTTCCCTGGAAGGTAGACACTCCTGGTGGAACGAACAGCACGAGCAACCCAGTCATAATTTAAACCACCGATCTCCACCACTTCATGCTCAAATGCCAGATCATCATCAGAAGAGGTAACGATAAAGCCAGGGACGCCCGCTTCCTCCGAAGGCACGATATCATCATCTACCGCAGACGACCCTCCCTCTACAGAATAATCAGCCTGCCTCATGGTAGAGGTGGGACCAGGGTACACCCCATTCGCCTGGGCTGTCTCCTTCGTCCTCGCCATCTCTCAACCTGCAGGACAAGGGGCAGAACAAGCAGTTACGAGACAGACAGGAAAACTTGTAGACAACCCCCTCCCCTGAGGATGGAGACTTCAACAAAACAAGAAAGATAGAAATATAAGCTAAAGGTTAGCCCAAATTACCTTAGAAAATTAGAAGCAGCAAAGCTCGTGGAAATGTCAAACTGATAATGATGAGAACAAAAGAAGCAATTCCCCTCGGCACCAAGCAAAGCCCTGAAAGGTCATCAAAAAGAAAAACAGGCTAAGAGACAAGATGAGCAACAAAAAAGCAGAGTGCCAAGCACACGTCCACACAAGTCGGCACCCAAGAGGGCGCCTGGCGAAAAAGCAACCAGCGCCCATGAGGGCGCCTAGCACCAAGGCTGCGCCCATGAGGGCCCTTGGCAGGGCGCCAACACAAAAGCAACCAGCGCCTATGAGGGCGCCAAGCACCAAGGCAGCGCCCATGAGGGCACCTGGCAGGGCGCCAACACAAAAGCAATCAGCGCCCATGAGGGCGCCTTGCAGAGCGCCAAGCACCAAGGCAGCGCCCATGAGGGCGCCTGGCAGGGCGCCAACACAAAAGCAACCAGCGCCCATGAGGGCGCCAAGCACCAAGGCAGCGCCCATGAGGGCGCCTGGCAGGGCGGCAACACAAAAGTAACCAGCCCCCATGAGGGCGCTTGGCAGGGCGCCAAGCACCAAGGCAGCGCCCATGAGGTCGCCTGGCAGGGCGCCAACACAAAAGCAAGTAGCGCCTATGAGGGCGTCTTGCAGGGCGCCAAGGCCAAAGCAAGCAGCGCCCATGAGGGCGCTTGGCAGGGCGCCAAGGCCAAAGCAAGCAGCGCCCATGAGGGCGCCACCAATAGAAGAAGAGAAACAACAAACACTTACCAAGGAGGAAAAACGTTGAAGCAAGTGATCCCTAGTCCTCCTCTTCTTCAAGTAGGCGCTCCGAAGGTAGCTTGATCCTTACTCCTCCGCAAAATTTCAAAGTGTGGACCACAAGACGAAGACTCACCCATTTATAGAAGGTAATTAGGTGAGGATAAAACTTATTATTTTTGCTCTAGAGAGTAGAAACCTAAAAACACAGTCGTTACAAAGGCAGTGTCCCACGCGACTTCACAAATCCGGCAAATCAACGAAAGTCCTTCAAGCCAAGACCATCCTCCGGAATAATCTCGGCTTGGGGGGCAACTGTTCTGGACTGGACCAAGAGGTCCATTTAGCAATTCCAGGGGGTGCATTTAGCAATGGATATGGATTGGCCCAATCACTTTGGTCCATATCCACAATATACAAGCCCAATCACGCTTGGACGGTTAAGATCAATTCCGCTGATCCGACGGTCCACAAACGGGCACGATTTCCTATAAATACCGGCTCGCATAGCCATTTACGAGGTACACACTCTTTGCTTGCAAATTCACTAGCTTATTCTCATACTGACTTGAGCGTCGGAGTGGCTTTGCAGGTACCCCCCGGGCGCTCACTGACCTCCTGCCAGGGCAGCAAGAGACCTACCAACAGCAGCCGACCAAAATACTGCTAGGTACAGAACATATATATATATATATATATATATATATATATATATATATATATATATATATATATTGTTAAATAGAGACGAAGAATAGAGAGACGATATTGGTCACGCAGTTCGGCCAATGTTTGCCTACGTCTGCGACTACAGAGTAGCTGTAGTTCTGTCTTATTAACTGTATATGTTGTTGTGTAAAGAGTACAAGCACAAATGAGTTTAAATAGGTTATACTATATGAAAACCTAACGGGCCTGGGCCGAATACACATATAAATAAATCTACTATTTACACTACATCTCAACACTCCCCCTCAAGCTGGACCGTATATATTGTAGGCATCCAACTTGTCACATATGTAAGTTATCCTTGGTCCTCGAAGAGCTTTTGTGAAGATGTCTACCAATTGATCATTAGAACCAACAAATGAAGTAGCAATGTTGCCGGACACAATCTTCTCACGAACAAAGTGACAATCAACTTAAATTCTGTTGGTTCGCTCATGAAAGACTGGATTGGACGCAATATGTAGGGCTGCTTGATTATCACAGATGAGACTCATAGTGCCTATTTTACAAAAACGCAACTCTTGGAGAAGATGTTTCAGTCACGTGAGCTCCTGAGTGGTAAGCGCCATAGCTCGATATTCAGCCTCAGCACTGGATCTGGCAACATCATTTTGCTTTTTACTTTTCCATGAAATTAGATTTCCACCAATAAGAACACAATACCCAGATGTGGACCTTCTATCAAAGGGGCAACCAGCCCAAACAGAATCTGTGTAAGCGACAATATTTGAATCACCTCTATCCGTGTAAACAAGACCTTTTCCAGGAGCTCCCTTGATATACCTCAGGATTCTAACAACGGCACCCCAATGACTGTCACAAGGAGAATTTAGGAATTGACTCACCACACTAACAGCATATGAAATATCTGGCCTCATCATGGTCAAGTAATTTAACTTTCCAACTAGCCTCCTATACCTTCCTAGATCTGAAAATGGCTGCCCCTGATCTGGTAGGATCTTGACATTAGGATCCATAGGAGAGTCAATTGGCTTGCAATCCAGCATTTTGGTTTCTTCTAAAATATCCAAAGCATACTTTCTCTGGGAAATAGCAATCCCTGCCTTAGAATGAGCTACCTCAATGCCAAGAAAGTAACGTAACTTTCCAAGGTATTTGACCTGAAAGTGGTGGACTAGATGTTGTTTAAGTCCTGCAATCCCATCATGATCATTACCTGTAATGACAATATCATTGACATAGACAACCAGATAAATACATTTGTCAAAGGAGAACTTATAAAAGACAGAGTGGTCATCTTCACTCCGAATCATGCCATACTCTTGAACAACACTACTGAATCTCCCAAACCATGCTCGAGGGGATTGTTTAAGACCATACAAGGCTTTGTGAAGTCGACAGACATACCCACGACACTCCCCCTGAGCAACAAAACCAGGTGGTTGCTCCAGATAAGCTTCTTCTTCTAGATCTCCATGGAGAAACACATTCTTGATGTAGTTGATACAATGGCCAATGTCGCATTGCAGCCATAGAAAGGAATAGACGAACAGAAGCCATTTTAGCCACCGGTGAGAAAGTATCACTGTAATCAAGGCCAAAAATCTGAGTATAGCCCTTAGCAACGAGGCGTGTTTTCAGACGATCAATACTCCTGTCTGGACCAACTTTGACAGTATATACCCAACGACACCCAACAATAGATTTACCAGGAGGAGGCGGCACAAGAGTCCATGTCTGGTTAGATTCTAAGGCTGTCATCTCATCAATCATAGCTTGTCTCCAACCTGAATGAGAAAGAGCTTCCTGCGTGGACTTAGGAATGGCGATGGAAGAAATAGCAGAGACAAATGTATAATGCGAAGGTGATAAGCGTTGATAGCTGAGGAAATTATAAATAGGATGAGGGTTACGGGTGGAACGTGTACCTTTACGCACTGCAATAGGAGGGTCTTCTAACTCGGGAGGCGGATCCGGAGTAGAAGAGGGAACCAGAGCAGGAGATGAGTCACTAGGATCTTCGGTAGGAGGTGGGTCGACAGGAGGGAGACGAGCACGGCGTTGATAAGTTTGCAAGGGGGGAGGACTAGAAGGACTAGGAATTTCCGTAGGAGAGGGGTGATCTATCTGGTCAATGATGGGTGGGAGAGGAACTACCGGGACAAGGTTAGGAATATGTAATACTTGAGAGACAGACTCAGACTCAATGGGAGATGCAAAGAAGGGAGCATCCTCAAAGAAGGTGACATCAGCAGACATGTAGAAGCAATGTGTGGGGGGGCAGTAGCATCGATATCCTTTTTGAACTCTTGAATAGCCAAGGAAGACACACTTAACTGCACGAGCAGACAATTTATCAAGTCCCGGAGTAAGATCATGAATAAAACAAGTGGATCCGAAGACTAGAGGAGAGATACGGAACAAGGGCTCATCGAGAAACAATATGGAATGAGGAACCCTATTTTGGATAGCAGAGGATGGAATTCTATTAATCAAGTGCCCTGCAGTGAGGACAGCACCCCCCAAAACTTCAAAGGAACATTAGCATGAATAAGTAAGGTGCGTGCTGTTTCAATTATATGACGGTTCTTACGTTCAGCAATCCCATTTTGTTGTGGGGTATAGGGACAAGATGATTGATGTATGACGCCATTTTCAATCATAAAAGAATTAAATGATGTAGAAAAATATTCTTTTGCATTAACACTGCGTAAAGTGCAAATAGAACAACCAAATTGATTTTTGATTTCCTTAAAGAAATTTTGAAAAACACCAAGAAGCTTAGATCTATCCTTAAGTAGGTAGATCCACGTACATCTAGAAAATTCATCAATAAAAGTGACAAAATATCTATGTCCAACAACTGAAGTGACTCGACTCGGTCCCCATACATCTGAGTGAAGAACATCAAAAGGAGAACGAGCTTGAGACTGAGTACTGCTAGGGAAGGAAGAGCGAACATGTTTCCCAAGCTGACAAGACTCACAATCTAATGACTGCAGATGAGACAAATGAGGAACCATAACTTTGAACTTCTTGAGACTTGGATGACCTAACCGACGATGAAGAAGACTGGGAGACTCTGTAGTAGAAGTGGAGGCAATTGTAGATGAAGGATGGATGGGCTGGAAGTAGTAAAGTCCATGTGACTCATATCCTGTACCAATCGTCCGCTTCGTACTCCGGTCCTGTATAACAAAATAATCATCATCAAAAGTTACAGAACATTTTAGGCTTCGAGTCAGACGACTAACTGAAATTAAATTAAATGGGCAGTTGGGAACAAGAAGAACATTGTCAAGGGGTAAGGATGGAAGAGGAGTGGCTTTACCAATGCCACTAGCTTTAACTTTTGATCCGTCGGCAACGGTAATATAATGTCGGGTGTTAGGTTGGGATATTTTGGATAAAAGAGATGGATTACCAGCCACGCAAACGGAAGCTCCAGTGTCCATAATCCAGGAGTCAACAGGTGATGATTGAGAGAAACAGACTGTAGAATTACCAAAATGAGCAACTGTTGCTGATGATGAAGCCTGGGAAGTCTTATACTGCAGGAATGCCTTATACTCCTCATCAGAAAGAACATTTTGTTTAGTGCTTCTCTGTTCAGAATCATTAACCTGAGTCACATTTACTGGTTTCTCTGGAAAGCCATGACGGGAATAACACTTGTCTTCAGTATGACCAAATTTCTTACAATAAGTGCACTGAGGACATCCTCCGACACGACCTCCTCGACCACCCCCAAGATCGCGACCGCGTCCCCCACGACCTGCAAAATTAGAAACAAGAGCAGATGATTCTATGTTAGTCTGAGATCCATTCCCTCCAGTTCCTTCCAATCCAGGAAGACGTATGAGACGCCTGATAAGATCCTCTGTTGAGGGAATGTCTGATGCAGAAAGAATGTTGCTCCGTACTGACTCATACTTTTGATGGAGACCATGAAGAACATAAATCATACACACATTATCTAGTATTTCAAGCATCTTTTTCGGGTCATTGTCGGTCACAAGGAGCTTGAACTCATTTGCTGCTGACTGAGCTTTATTAGCATATGTCATGATGTTATCTTGTCATATGAAGGGTGGCTAAATTATGAATAACACCATAGAGACGCTGGATATCATTAGAATAAACATTCTTCGCCTTCTGCCAAATGTCATAACAAGTGGTGTATGAACGATATTGGACCAGCAAGGAGGGTTCAATGGATTGCCACAAAAGAGAGACCAATTGACAATCTGCTTGTTCCCAATCTTCACGCAAATCGTTACCAATATCTGTAGAATTCTTAGTGAGGTGATCTAAAAGCTTTTGTCCCATAAACCACATTTTGACAGAGGCAGACCAATTCAAATAATTATCACCATTGAGTTTCTCCGTTATTATAGAGGGATTGCCGGAGAAAGCATAAGACACGAGACTCTTACCTGTCGATTCAGATTTTTTTTTTGTCCTTTTCTGAAGTTGAACTCATCTTTGACAATAATGGAAAGGCTAACCACAATCAGAGAGGAGCTGTAGAAAGGCGTGGTACGGAATGAACAGTAACGCCGTACGGATAGCAACTGGCGCGCGAATGAACAGTAACGTCGTGCTGATAAACAGGACCGCCGTACGGATGAACAGTAGCGCTGTACGGATGCGCGGGGCTTTTGTACGGATGAACAGTGTTTTCGGTACGGATGAACAGTTCCCACCGTACGGAATGAACAGTGACCTGGGGCCGTTGAGGATGAACAATCAATGGGACAGCTAGGGTTCAATAGCGTGACGGCGCGACGGCTAGGTTTTCAGGCCCAGTGATCATAGGCTTTTGATACCATGTTAAATAGAGACGAAGAATAGAGAGACGATATTGGTCACGAAGTTCGGCCAATGTTTGCCTACGTCTGCGACTACAGAGCAGCTGTAGTTCCGTCTTATTAACTGTATATGTTGTTGTGTAAAGAGTACAAGCACTAATGAGTTTAAATAGGTTATACTATATGAAAACCTAACGGGCCTGGGCCGAATACACATATAAATAAATCTACTATTTACACTACATCTCAACATATATATATATATATATATATATATATATATATATATATATATATATATATATCAAGAAGATGCAAGTTTCCTTGAAATGGAAGATGTTAGCCTAAGTAAGAAACTATGAAGCAAAGAAAGTAGATATTTTTTTAATTATTATGTTCACATATAATGCTAATTTCTAATTGTCTTTTTAAAGCAAAAGATTGTATGTATATATATAAACCAGAAACAAGACTTAGGGTGTTCCCTAACCCATATACAGGGTGTCACAGAGAGGATTAAATCCTACTAATACAAGCTAAAGAGGCGACATGGTGCTCATAGTAGAGACATCGAGGTCGCCTTGACCTGTCAAGATATGGATTTTACCCTCAGAACCAAAGAGTCCCAATCAGGAACTTTGGAGAGAAAATGTATCCATTTTCTCATTTCTTAGAGTGACCAGATAATAGAATGCCAAATCAGACTCAAACCCCTAATTATAATGCATTATGAAATCAGACTGATTCTAAATTTGGGATGGATGCATATATTAATTGAGAATAAAACCTACAATTGAGCTTCATTAATTTTTGTCTATGTTGAGCTTCATTTTGTAAGCAACATGTTGTTTTGTCAGTGACTGAAGTAGTTTCAATTTCATGCCAACTGCACAAATTTTCCTAGTTCTTGCAAAGTGGTCTTACTTGTGGTGAGCAGTGGCAGATCTACTTGTTAGTTAGGGAATTCCCTTGAACCCCCTAAAAAATCCATTTATCCCTTATATAAAATTTTTGTATCTACTTATCCCTTATATAAAAATATTTTGAACCGCCTGAAATTATAATTTTGTATTAGGACCCCTAATTTTGCACCTAATTGCACCCAAATACCTCACACAAATACATCACTAGGCCAATTATGAGTTGTATAATTTATTTATTTAAATATATTAAAGTAATTTTTAATTATACTTTTAGTGATTCATACTTTTAAAAATTTTGAACTCCTTGACTCCGGGTTCTGGATCTGCCACTAGTAGTGAGTATCGTGTTAGACTTAGGGTTAGAACTTAGAATGCAAACATTAACTAATTCATTTAAGCAAAATTAACATTAAAGAGGTGACGCGGTTCAAATTGAGACATAAGTTTTTTTTGATAAGCAAGATATGTATTAATGAGAGCACAAGGGGTGCACAAACCCATTAAAATGACAACATAAGGAAGAAAATTGGGCCTCGTTAAAAACTCCCGGAGCCAAAAAAAAAGAGTGCCCCGCCACCAACTATTCCATTACAAGCTGAAGTCATAAACTGCTAACACTACAATCAGTTCAGGTACATTCTATTATCAGCAATAAAACTACTGTCAGCATACTCCAGGGCGGCTTATAGCAATACTCCAAGCAAAATTAGGTGCTTTGTGCCACATTGCTCATTATTCCTTGAATTCTTCACTCCACGTTTAGAAGCATCTAACATTTCTCCCTCTAATCTTCATAACCAGCTCGCCACAACGACACACATCAGAAGTTCAAGCGCCTCGTTCTTTCGTGGAAAGCATAGCCATCACGGATATCTTTGTTGGTGAAAACATGGAAATACATCCAAAGTATACAAAACACGAGTTAAAGAAATAAATAGAGTCGGATATATATGTAGCCCATCTTCATGTCATGCATGCATGTGTATGCATTGGAAAACTGTTAAGAGTGGTGATCACAATTCACATCGGTGGTTCATCATATGTCGTGCAGTTTCTCTATACCAGAATGAAACTTTCCTCTCATACTTGTAAAAAAGTTTTAAACACACACATCGCTAAAAATATAATAAAAATAAATGAGTGTGTGAGTGTCGTGCATTAGACTAATGCAAAATTAGTAACTCGAGAGCAAAATTAGGGCCTTGGGTGCACAAAAATATTTTTAGGGTGTGCAAAGAAATTTTTTAACAATGGTATTGGTGCTAAAAAAATTCAGTGTGTGCAATTGACAAAGGACCCCACTATACCAGAATGAAACTTTCCTCTCATACTTGTGTTTGTAGTTTTCCCTACTTGTACTTCTTTCAGGTGTACCTAGTGGCGGATCTAGGACCCTAGACTAGGGGGTGTAAAAAAGTTTTAAACACACACATCGCTAAAAATATAATAAAAATAAATGAGTGTGTGAGTGTCGTGCATTAGACTAATGCAAAATTAGTAACTCGAGAGCAAAATTAGGGCCTTGGGTGCACAAAAATATTTTTAGGGTGTGCAAAGAAATTTTTTAACAATGGTATTGGTGCTAAAAAAATTCAGTGTGTGCAATTGACAAAGGACCCCACTATTAGCTGTCTTGAAAATTTCAGCAACATAAGGACGTCGGTCGGTTCTTGGATTCAAACTTGGATGTTAGCATTGATAGTGTATATGTGTGGGGTATATTTGTCTCTTCGTCTAAGTTAACAAAAAAGAAAACACTACTAATCAGTAACAGACATGTCATAAAAATAATACTATTAATGAACGTCATTACTGACACATACACCATGAGCAGCTCTCTCACACACAACACAACTCAGAGAATCTATAGTTGAGTGTGGTGAAGTTGTAACTCTTTGGTAGATAGAGTTCAGAGACTAAACCCTCGAGGTACTAAGATCCATTTAAGGAGCTGACCTCTTCCACCAGGTGCTTTTCTAGATGCACTAGCCCGAGATTAACCCTCGATCAGATGATTAAGGAACCCAAATATCTACCACTTGTGCAACACCATGTTAAATGGTAGTTAATAAAAAGATAATGTGACAGATTTCTAAGAAAGAATTCCTATTAATGAACAAGGAAGGTAGGGTTGCAGCGACTATTAACAAAGTGTCCCTGTCTACAGTGGGACACGAGGGGTTGACCTGTTGCTTCTGGGTTTGATTTTCGTAGTGGACAAACTCGGTGTTGGTCACTGCAAAATTCGATCTTAAGTACTAGCAGAGATTAACCTTTCATTGGAAGTATTTGGACACGTTGTGGGTAGCCAACAATGATCCGAACAAAAAAAAGAAAGATTTACTATTATTATTGCTTTATTCATGGGAAGCTAAGATACAAGTTCAGTCATTAAATATTGATTCAAAAGCAAAATTGAATTTCATGTGAAATGGGGTAAAATTTACTCCTATTAGTAAATGTCCCAGGAAGGTAGCTTAGTTTACGAGCTAAGGGACACAAAGAAGTTATAAGAAGGAGGTCCAGGGTTCAAACCCCGAAAAGTCGGAAACTAACATTCCCCCACCCCCACTAACATTTGCTTATAAAAAAGAAACTCCAATTAGTAACTGTTTTCTCAATTAATATTAAAAACACCAAATTTGAAACTCCATAGTTACGCATATTTAATAACGGTTGAAACCTGGAGAAAAGATAACAGTAATAAAATATTTTTTAAAACAAAAATTGTAAATAAGTGAAGACAAAGACAACCAATGTTAAATAAGACAACATTGGTGGGTAAGAAGAAAAATTAATTGAGGAAAGAGAGAAAAAAATAAAAGAAATAGCAAAAAATAGAGAGAAAAATGACTATGCGGTGCATGAAACGATTGTTATCAGTTTGAGTGACTCAGAGCCGCAATCCCATGCTTTTCATGTTTGTACTTTGCATTGGTACACTAATGGAAAAAAGGCATTTCATATCGGTTAAAATTGACATTTCATATCGGTTCCTGAACCGATGCCGAAAAAGGAGATAAAAATAATAGGGACATTTCATATCGGTTCCTGAACCGTGATGAAAAGTTGTTTTTATATCGGTTGCCCCTAGAACCGTTATGAAAAGTCGGTTTTTTTTATCAAATATAAGCGTACATTTGACATCGGTTTTATATGGGAACCGATATGAATACTGATTTTTAACATCGGTTTTCTATGGGAACCGATATGAAAAGTCTTTTTTTTTAAAAAAAAAAGTGTGGTTTCCAAGATCACTGTCCATGATTCTTTTAATGAGGTTCAAATTATTCTATCAATCAGCTCATGAGCATGTGATTCCTTCATTAAATTCACAACCAGATCGAAACAAGTAAATCTGTAACAATAACAACAATCCAAAAGTTATATCAAATCATGCACCACTCCTCACATCAAGAAACAACTTATAAAAAATAATCATCCATACAAATAAGCTACTAACAGTAGAACTACATGTGCTGACCAACAAAAATGATATGCATGTTGTCATTTTGATTGAATTTTGTCTATCAGAACTCCAAAATTCCTCAATTGTCTTCCTACATGTGAGTATTTGATTTCGAAAAACATCTATTTTTTTCTAGGTCTTGATGGAGTACTCCAACTGCATGAAGAGGCAACTAGAACTAGAAGTAGAAGAAAATCTCTCTCCTCTTCTTTCAGATGATCTAAAAGAAGAGGAGAAGGAGATTAATGACATCTCGAGCTCGTTATTTAACGAGCTCGGTCGAGACATCTCAATCTGCTGTCTCCTTCGATTGTCAAGGTCTGACTATGGCTTAATTGCCACATTGAACCGAAATTTTCAATCACTGGTTCGAACCGGAGAACTGTATCAATTAAGGAGAAAAATGGGAATAGTTGAACATTGGATTTACCTCTTATGTGGTATGTAACATACCCAAAATAATTAATATAATTATTTGGATGTTAACCCAATTGAATTATTTTCGTACTTGACTGGTAAATTTATTGAGTGCTAAAATTATTTATTGGTTGTCATAGGATCGTTAACCGGTTAATTCGGGGCAAGGACGATTTGGAAACAAAATTAGAGATTAAGGGCAATGTGGTCATTTGACCACATTACCACTTAATATATAAGAAAAGAAAAGAAAAGAATTAAAAAGAAAGAAAGAAAGGAAGCGAGGGACAGAGAGAAAGAAAGGAGAAGAAGAAAGAAAATGGAGAATGGGTATGGAAGGAAGAAGAGGAGCAAGGGAGAGATAGGTTCATCGAAACTTCTTCCTTCCAACACGAAAAATGATCAGCGTCCCTTCCTCTTCAATTTGGTACCAGTTTCACCACAAACAACTCACTCTACACCAACCCACCATTTTCGAATATTGTGAAGAAAATGAGGGATGTTGAGTTTCTTGGTTCATTCTTGTCTTGAAAGCTTAGGGATATGCCATTGAGAGGTTGATTGTTAACTTGGAGAGAAGGAATCAAAGATTGGAGAGTTAGGGTTTGATTGTCAAAAATTGGGTTTATGTGAAGGAGATGACTTGAGGTTAGGGATGATGAATAGTGTTCATGGAGGTTGAAGGTTGATGTTGAGGTTCATGTTGAAAGATGAAAGCTTAGGAATCAAATTGGGGCTTTTGTGAGGAGCTTGAAGCCTAGGAGCTTATGTTGGTGTCTAGGTGAAAAGCGGATTTCTCGAGTCTCGCAAGTCGGATGTTCGAGTTGCGGAAATTTGCGGTGTTTCGTGATTTTCATCACGATAGGTGAGTTTTACTCACGTTTAGGTTTTGATTGAGGATTTCGAATTGTCAACATTGAGTTTTGAAAATCGTTATTTTGAAATTTAACGTATTTTGACATAAACGATATATTGTTGAAGTTGGTGTTTTTTATGGATGTTTGATTGATTGATTGGCATGATTTGATGTGAATTGATTGCCAAGACATGTTGACAGGTTGATAGCGTTAATGTTTCGGTTTGACAAGTTATTTTAAAGGCGTTTGGTCAAAAACCGTTAAGCCGAACTATTAACGAATTTTGATAAAAACTAGCCCAAACTTGTTTGATTGAAGTGATTGATTGTTTTGTTATTGATTGGACGTGTTTTGGGGCTGTTTTAGTGTTGTGGTTAAGTTAGGAATCGAGCAGAACGAGTATCGAAATCGATCGGAAAGCAAATTTTCATGAAAAAGGCCATTTTTGCAATGTTATCAAAAGAGCACGATCCGTGCGCTTTTAAGCACGGATCGTGCGTCTCGTTCTGTCTCTGTTTTTCAAAAATGTTTTACAGGGCGCACGACCCGTGCGTATGGGAGCACGGACCGTGCGCAGTGTTCTGTCAAAATTTTACAAAGTGCCCGAAATGATTCCGTTTCGATTCCAATCCTCTTCTAATCCTTTCCTAACCCTTTTCCAGTGATATTAGGCTTATAATGCCCTGAATTTGAACATGTTTCAAAAGGATTTTACTAACGGTTAGCGTTATGTATTTGTTTCCGTTTTCTTGTATGATACTGAACACTGTAGTTCACTGATGGTTTGTGGTTTGAGAACCGACATGGTCTTATTTATGTTTAAGACTGTCCTCTTGTTATTCAGCGAAAAATTTATAGTGGTGTTCAGTATCTAAACAGGAAATAATATCTCTGATGTATTAGGGATGGTGCACTTAGGTATTTCTACCTGTTAGAAATACCGGAGTGTTACATGATACAATTGAATGAAAGGCATTTGATCCAAATCGTCGTCGTTGGATGCAATTGCCTAACATAAATTGTAGAGAATGTTTTAGCATTTTAGATAAGGAGTCATTGTTAGTTGGTACAGAAGTTCTTGTTTTTTGGAAGGGAAATTGGGGCTCTTGCAATTTACAAATATAGCCTTCTCACAAGTGCATGGTCAGTAGGTGAAGGAATGAACACTCCTAGATTCCTGTTTGGTTTGGCCAGCATTGGAGAAATTGGGATTTTAGCAGGTAGTAATTTTTTTTAATTTTTTGAACAACAAAAATGTGTATTATATATACGAGTTGTATTTAGTAACACAGAAACTTGTGCAGGTGGTAGTGATTTGATCAGTGGCAATATCTCAAGTGCTGTCGAATTTTATAACTCAAATACAGGAAAATGGGAGACTCTTCCGAATTTGAACACACCAAGAAAAATGTGTTCTAGTGTGCTTATGCATGGTTGGGAAATTCTATGTCATTGGTGGTATTGGAGTTGACAAGAAAAAAATGCTATCATGTTGTGAGGAGTTTGATTTAAAGACAAGAAAGTGGCGTCAAATACCAGACATGTTTCCTGTACGAAATGAAGGGATGTTTGAGTCACCACCTTTGATTGCTGTTGTGAATAATGTGTTGTATGCTGCTGATCATGCAACGAAGGAATTAAAGAGGGATGTTGTTACGGATTGCGCCTCTATCGCCAATCCACCAAAAAGCCCAATAACAAAGGGCCAAATTCAGTCAAAGGTGGAGATTTCAGACCTAGATCCAATGGTCTTCCTTCACTCCAAATACCTATAAATAAGCATTCAATACTAGCATTAATGGTACTCACTTTTTCAATACTCTTACTTGTAATTGACTCACTCACTGACTTGAGCGTCGGAGTGTCATTGCAGGTACCACCCCACCTCGGATCGGAGCACCAACTCAGACTGACCAAGAACATAAATACCAATTATCTCGGACCGGACTTCGTATCCAAGATCGGACACCTAGTCAGAGATACGGTACTGAACATTGGCGACCACAGTGGGAGCGTCTTATACTCTAGTCATTCACCCAACCTCCTTGGTCAGCAATGGCTCCAGAACTACGACGGAGGAACGTCTCCAGCGTCGTGGTTAGACCCGACCAACAGCAAGAAACCCCCGAGGGGGTAGCAGTTACTATTCCTCGCAGCTCGGCCCACGGCCACAACTCGTCCAGAGCAATGGTTCCCATAAGCTCCGCCGGGAACTAGTTTCCACCTCCTGTCCAGACAGTCCCGGTACCGGTCGACGCTGTTCAATAGCTCGTCTAATTGCTGACAAGGCAAGCCGAGGCTGAACAACAAAGGAGCCAGCGTTACTCCCAACTGGAGGCTGAGATTGCCGAAATCCGGGCCCGAGACATCCCGGATCGGTCTTCTCCTCAAACTTACTCTCCCAGCAGAAGAACCTCCAGTAAAAGGCGTCACCGGTCTCCTGCTTGGAGCAGACACCACCATCGCTCGCCACCCCGCCGAAAAGGGAGACGAGAATCTGGAACTCCCCCAAGCGAGACTCGGGACGACACTTATCACCCCGAGGACTCTCCTCACCAGAACTCATCATTAGCATCTTCTTCCCCGAGGTGACGTTCTATAAGCCGGGGAAGTCCCCCGAGGCATGAACGTCGGCGTCCTCGGTCTCCCGGATCCCCTGTTCGATGCCCTATCGAGAGGCCTCCTTCGAGGGAAAGATCGACGGTGCGAAAGGGACCCTTTACAGCGAAAATCGACTACTTTCCGGTGCCCAGGCACTTAGAAAAGCCCCCGGAGGGTTTGAAGATGCATGACGGGACTGGCGATCCAGATCGTCACCTTGATTACTTCGACACGATGATGCAATACCGGAATGTCCCGGAGGAGATCAAGTGCCGAATCTTCCCTCTTACCCTGGAAAAATTGCCACTGGACTGGTTCAGAGCCCTCAAGCCAAACTCGATATCCTCATGGGATCAGCTTGCGAAGCTCTTTTCGGCCCAGTTCGCCCACTCCAAAATGAAACCAAAGTCTCGGAAAGTCCTACAAGCCATCCGGCAAGGGGAGAACGAGTCTCTCCGAGACTATATCGAAAGATTCAATAAGGAAGCGGCTCAGGTCCAGAACTTGGACGATTCATTCCGACTGTTCTTCATGGAAGCCGGTGTTCGAGAAGGAAGTCTATTTCAGATTGATGTCGGTGTAAACCAAACTGAGTCGCTTGCCGAGTTCCTCCAGCGATCTCAGAAGTACGTTGATAATGAACGCTGAATTCAAGGAAGTCAAGTTCCCCGATCCACTCCCACACAGGCCGGGACAGAGATCCAACAAGTACTGCCGGTATCACCGGAGCAAAGGGCACGACACCAATCGATGCAATGCTTTGAAGGATGACATTGAGGACCTGATCAAGAAAGGAAAATTGAGCCAGTACGTGGCTAAAACACCCCGGCATGAGGCCGAGGTTAAGGAAGAGAAGGTCGACCCTAAGAAGAAGGGTAAAGCCCCCCAAGAAAGAGAAGAAAGCTCGGAGGATGAGCGCGATTTTCGAAAATCAAAGGGCCGACCTGTAATGATGGTTATCTCTGGGGGCTACCCCGTCGAGGCATCGGGCAGAACAATGAAAAGAAAGTGGAAGGAGGTCATGTGTGCTGCTTCCACCTCTGCAGTAAGCTCAGCCCCGGAGCGCCCACCCTTGGCGTTCGGCGACCGAGACTTACTGGACGGCAAGCCAAATAAGCACATACCCCTTATAATCAGGGCGGTCATGGCCAACCACGAGATAAGAAGAATTTTGGTCGACCAAGAAGCTCCGCTGATATTATCTTCATCGACCTTGTAAGAAAATTTCTGATCTCAAAGGAACACTTCACCCCTTACAGAGGATCAGACCTTTCGGGCTTCAACGGGTCTCGAACCAAACCCCTCGGCTATCTGGAAATGATGGTCACCTATGACGAGGAACCGCTAGAAAGGACGGTCAAGACCAAATTCTTAGTGCTGCCATGCCCTTCGGTCTACAACTGCATCATCGGGAGACCGACTCTTGGAAGACTCGGGGCTGTAACCTCGACGGTTCACCTGAAGATGAAGTTCTACTCTTTGAGTGACCAAATAATCACTATTGATGCCGACTTAGAGTCCGCCCAAAGATGTTTCTATCTACATGTCAAGGCAGATAGACAGGCCTCAGAGGAGGGGTTCCCCCCGTAGAAGCAGGAGCTCAGAAAGGCCCAAAAAAGAAAAGAACCGGTCAAGCTGCCGAGGTCAACGTCACAGACCTCGATGCGAGGTATGATCCTGACAGCGCCGAGGAAAAGAGCGACGACGACCTGGCACGGGAGCTGAAAAAGAAAATCAGGCGACCCCAACCTGATGGACAGTTCGTGCAGATCCAGCTGGGAGAGGACCCGACCCAAACTGTCCAGATCGGATCCGATCTCCCCGAAGAAGTAAGAGCAAAGCTCGCCCTCTGTCTGAAATCTCACGCCGATCTTTTCGCTTGGTCGGCAAAAGACATGCCCGGGATTCCCTCTGAAGTCGCCTGTCACCAGCTGGCAGTTAACCCCGGGGCTAAGTGGGTCGCCCAACGCAAAAGAGCTCAAAGCCAGGAGAAAGCAGCTGCTACGGCCAAGGTCGTAGATGATTTAATTAAAGCTGATTTTGTAAAAGAAGTCAAGTATACAACTTGGCTGTCAAACCCTGTACTTGTTAAGAAAAGCAATGGAAAGTGGCGAATGTGCGTTGACTATACCGATCTTAATAAGGCCTGTCCTAAGGACGCCTTCCCTGTTCCTAGCATTGATCGGCTCGTCGATAATGCTTCAGGTTTTCGTTTACTATCGTTCATGGATGCTTATTCCGGATATAACCAAATCCCGATGTTTCCCCCCGACCAAGAGAAGACGACCTTTATGACTGACCGCGGTAATTTTTGCTACCGGGTCATGCCATTTGGGTTGAAAAATGCGGGGGCCACCTATCAAAGGATGATGAACAAGGTGTTCCGAAAGCAGATCGGCCGTAACGTGGAAGTCTACCTCGACGATATGATCGCAAAAAGCGAAAGCAAAGACCTCCACATAACCGACTTGGAAGAGATCTTTACTGAAATCCGAAGAAACAATATGAGGTTAAACCCGGAAAAATGCACTTTCGGGGTCCAGGCTGGAAAATTCCTTGGTTTCTATCTCACAGAAAGGGGCATTGAAGCCAACCCAGATAAATGCCGAGCTGTAACGGAAATGCGAACCCCGTCCACTAAAAAAGAGCTCCAAAAGCTCAACGGCATGATAGCTGCACTATCTCGCTTCATTTCCAATGCCGCCTTCAAATCACTCCCTTTGTTTAAACTACTTAAGAAAGAAGCAACTTTCGAATGGACCCCAGAGCGGGACGAGGCCCTCTCCCAGCTCAAAAAGGTTTTGACCGAACCACTGATACTGACTCGGCCAAGCCCAGGGGAAGACTTATTCCTGTACCTAGCCATATCGGAAGAGGCCATTGGTGCCGTACTTATCAGGGAAACAGAGACTGGTCAGAGCCCGGTATACTTCGTGAGTAAAGCTTTGCACGGATCAGAAGTTAGATATCAGAAAATAGAAAAAATCGCCTTTGCTCTGCTCATCTCGGCACGCCGTCTCTGACCTTACTTCGTCGCTCATCAAATAGTGGTACGAACAAACTACCCGATCCGGCAGATCTTGCATCGACCCGACTTAGCAGGACGAATGATCAAATGGGCAGTAGAACTCTCCGAGTTCGAAATCAAATACGAAACAAGGCCGGCCAAGAAAGCTCAGACACTTGCCGACTTTATCACGGAGATGGCACCCGCCGACCCGGAGGACGGGTTATGGACGCTCCATGTAGATGGGTCCTCAAATCCAAAGGGAAGTGGTGCAGGACTAATGCTTGAGAGCCCGACGGGCATTGTAATCGAAGTTTCGCTCACGTTTGGTTTCCCTACCTCAAACAACCAGGCAGAATACGAGGCATGCATAGCTGGACTCCGACTTGCTATCGACCTCCGAGTTTCTCGACTTTCCCTAAATACCGACTCATTGTTGGTAGTCTCTCAAATGGGGAAACAGTACGAAGCCAAAGATCCGACCTTGTAGAGGTATTTAACCCGTGTGCGGGAGCTGCTCTCCTTTTTCGCATTTACGGAGGTTAAACACGTTCCCAAGACAAAATATCAGGGCGGACATTCTTTCCAAGCTCGCCAGCACCAAAATTCCAGGGAACCACCGGTCAATTATCCAGGAAACACTGAGCAAGCCGAGCGTCATCCCAAACCCGGAAGCCAATGTTTCTGTCAATGTGGTTGAGGGAAGCAAGGGTTGGATCTCGCTGTTAATGGATTACATCAAATCGGGGGACGAGCCTCCGGACTCAAACGAAGCCAAGATCCTCCGGAGGAAGGCCTCATCTTTTTCCATAATCGATGGAAACCTCTACAGAAGAAGCTTGTCCGCACCACTGTTAAAATGCGTTGAAGGAGGAGAGGCGGACTACGTCTTGGCCGTGATCCACGAGGGAATCTGTGGGCAGTACCTTGGAGGTCGGTCTCTAGCTCGGAAGGCATTAACAGCGGGATATTTCTGGCTAACCATGGAGACCGATGCAAGAAACTTATGTAAAGAAATGCAGCAAGTGTCAAATCCACGCCAAGGTCCACATAGCACCTCCTACAGAGCTCACCAGCCTCACCTCGCCATGGCCATTTGCATGGTGGGGAATAGATCTCCTAGGCCCATTCCCAACTGCCCCCGGCCAGATCAAGTACCTAATAGTGACGGTAGATTACTCCACAAAATGGATCGAAGCCGAGCCTCTAGCCATAATCAGCGCAAAGAACTGTATCAAGTTCTTCAAAAAGAATATCATGACTAGATTCGGGATTCCCGAGGTAATAATCACTGACAACGGAACCCAGTTCGCCGACAAAGGCTTCAAGAAACTCATGTCCGACCTTCGAATTAAACACCGGTTCACCTCAGTAGAACACCCGCAAACGAACGAACAGGCAGAAGCTACCAACAAAGTTCTCCTCAATGGATTGAGAAAGCGGCTCGATGAAGCGAAAGGGAACTGAGTTGAAGAGCTACCTTATGTGCTGTGGGCTTACAGAGCCACCCCGCAGAGCTCAACGGGGGAGACCCTTTTTCGGCTTTCATACGGGACGGAGGCGGTAATCCCGGTAGAGATCAGAGAGCTGAGCTGGAGGACCCTCCACCCAAAGTCTCCAGAGGACAATAATCAGGCGTTAAAAGAAAACCTCAACCTTGTCGACGAGGTCTGAGGCCAGGCTTCCCTTAAAGAAGCAATAATAAAGCAGATGGTAGCAGCACGGTATAACTCAAAAGTAATCCCTAGGGACCTTGAAGTCGGTGATTTAGTTTTGCGAAGAGCCGACGTCGGTTTAAAGAACGCCGCGCAAGGCAAGCTCGCCCCTAATTGGGAAGGACCATACCGAGTTATATCTAAAACTGGTAAAGGTGCCTACGAGTTGGAGACCTTGGCCGGGAAGACGATCCCAAGGACTTGGAACGGCACCAAATTAAAGAAGTACTATAGTTGATTTACATTTTGGCAAAGAACGGTGTATACCGGTGTTATCAATGATTTTATCTAAAGAACGGTGTATACCGATGTTATCAATTATTTTATCTGAAGAACGGTGTATACCGACGTTATCAATTATTTTATCTGAAGAACGGTGTATACCGACGTTATCAATTATTTTATCTGAAGAACGGTGTATACCGATGTTATCAATGATTTTATCTAAAGAACGGTGTATACCGGTGTTATCAATAATTTTATCTGAAGAAACGGTGTCTACCGATGTTATCACTTATTTTATCTCTTACTAGTTGACCGAGGTTGTCACTACCCTAAGGGGCGAGTTCGATCTGGGCCGAGTTCCGGTAAACTGTCCCGAAGGCGGCCATCGTTACACAAACAAACTAGTTGGCCGAGGTTGCCACTACCCTAAGGGGCGAGTTCGATCTGGGCCGAGTCCCGGTAAACTGCCCCTAAGGCGACGCTGACCACTTGAGCGAATCAAAACGCAAGTGCACGAATTTAAATCAACGGAGTAATGCTTAACCGAGGTAGATAAAACCGGAAGCACATTAAATTAAATTTCTATTACAAATTACCCCGGATACGGCCGGGTCCTCGAGTTTAAAAAGATGGCAAAATGTTACATATTCTGGGTCCGCCCGGAACCCGGGGCTTTCTCCCCCACCGGTTCCACCCAGAACCCAAAAAACAACTAACCCAGAGCTATCTTATCAACACAAGTCACGACAAGGAAGGGCGAGGGTAAATGACCTCACACTCTTCAGAGTCGGGACTGAGCTTGACGATCCGCCCACCTTCTACTATATGTTCCACACGAAGATTCTCCCGGTCCAAAGGCAAAGATGGATGGATAACGGCGACCTGAGCAACCGCCTTCTCGTAACTCTCCCCAGCCACATCCATTGCCATCTGGGCCACCTCGACCATCTCATTCTCAGCAGCCACAGCTTTGGCACGTGCCTCCTGGAGCTCCTTTTCCAACTCGGCAATCCGAGGCGAGGAATCAACACTGGTCCCGGCTTGGGCCTGTCCCGCTTTCAAAATATCGGCCTCGAGCTCAGAAATCCGGGCCTTCAAAGAGGAAATCACCTCCTCAGGCTGCCTCCCTTGGCTCTCAAGATCTGAAATACGGACCTCATGCTCCATGCACTGGTTAAGGGCAGAGTCCCTCTCCCTTTCAAGCTTATCCGCCACCGCCTTAAGCGCGGTCTGGTCCTCCTGAGACTTCAAAAGAGTTGAGGAGAGCAACTTGTATTTTTCTGAAGCTCTACCTGGATTTTCCGTTCATTATCCTTCTCTGTCAGGGCCCCTGAAATAGCGGAAACAAGAAAGTCAGGAACGGAAGTAACCAAAAGAAGAATCAAATAGAATACCTCGGAACTTGGTGTTACCTTTCGCCTGATTCTCAGCTTCAACCCTTTGAAGCTTGGACACATCGGCCAGATGCCGAAACAACCTGGCAGCGGCCTCGACCGGGTCAACCCGGGAATCCTCCACATGCTTCTTCAAGAACTCGGCATCAATCGAGATACCAGAAGACTCGAGCTATGCTTCCCGTGACGACTTTTCTTGGAAGCCCGGGGAGAACCGGCTCGACCAGGCTGCCCCTGCTACTCCGGAGCATGGGAAGTGGAGGCAGGATCTCCTTGCGGCAAGGGACGCTGCCTTTTCCGATGTGAAAGATCAGCTGCCTGATCTTTGACACCAGCCAAGCTGGCCTCTGTGACAGTATTGATCGGAACGGCATGAACAGGCTTTTCCTGCTGGACCCCGGCTTTCCTTTCCGGAATAGCCATCAAGCGGGAGAACTTGTCAGGTCCCATGCTGTCTGCAAAATAAGGAAAAGAAGCAATGTTAAAAGAGACGGCAGTCGAAAAATTATGGGCAGGATCGTCTATCAAAGACCTACCAAGCACGGCCGCCACTTGAGACTTAGAGCCAGCCCCAACCAATCGGGCTACGTCAACCCCGAATTTTTTGGGGTCCCGGTGGACAATCAGGTCAGCAAAGTTCGTCAAGATCGCCAGCGAGTCCTGATCAACCTGGGATAGCCGGCTTAAACTGACAGTGTAGGAGTGAGGTCGCCGATTGAAATGAGAAAGAGACCACCCTATTTGAAACTTAGTGGACTCCAGTGATTCCCCATCCGCAGCATATTGACCGACGTGCCTCACTGCCTCCTCGTTCACAGGCTCAACAAAAAAGTACTTGTTCTTCCAGTTTTTTAAGGAATCGGAGTAGGGCATGAAAATCTTTATACCCCTCCTAGCCCGAAATCTCACGTGCTCCCACCGATCCTTGGTTCCGTCCTCGTGCCTCCGGTTGACCTCAAAAAGGTAAAAGAACAGATCACAGGAGATTGGCCTCTCCAAGTGAATGCACATCAGCTCGAAAGCCCGGAGGAACGCCCATGAGTTGGGATGAAGTTGAGAGGGAGCGAGGTTCAGAATTCCCAGGGCCTCTTGCTGGAAGGCGGTGAAGGGGGGCTGATATGCATGTCAAGAATCGTCACTCCATACATGACAAATTTCAAAGCTCTTGGCCAGACAGCTACGTGTTGACCTTCGGCCATCCCCTCCACATTCCAGACCTGATCCTTCCTGGAAACCCGCTTGACGAGGAAACTCATGTCATCCCCGGTCCTGTAGACGGACTGAATTCCCCTCAACGTCTCCGACACCCATGAGTACTCCCGGGGGACATTGAGAGGTTGGGACAAGGGAACATTAACCGCCCCGACTCCGGCGCGGGGGTATTGATCGGAATCACCTCCCTCATGCACGGGACCCCCGTGGTATCCGAGCCCGTCTTCATTGTTGCGACTTTCAGCAACCTCCGCTTCGCTATCGTCGGAACTCCAGCTAGTACTCCCCTGTTCTTCATAATCAGGCTCGGCGTCGGACCCCTCCGAGTCAAGGACCACTATCTCGGCGTTGTCTTCATCCGCCAGCTCATTACTGGGAACCCCAGGAGAACGGTCTTCAGCATGAAAACTCAAGGGAGCAGAGCCCAAATCATCTTGAACCTCGGGAACAATCGACCGGGGGGGACTAGTACGAACTTCCACCGACTCTCCAACACCGGAAGCCATTGCTTTTGCGAGGATAGGGCGATCTAAATTGGCAACCCGGCGAGTCTGCTTTGTCCTCGCCAGATCGGTCCTGCAGAAATGGGGGCTTGACGAGTCAGGTTGATACTTAAACAGTGGGTCCACAACCAAGTCGGAACCCGACCTGACGACCCCCACTCTGTATCAATAAATACGGGTTCTAAGAGAACCCGACTGTGAACTAAAGCCGGAAGCAAAAAATAAAAGAAGGGAACTAACCTTGTGAAACAGGAAGCTCGTCAACACTTGAAACGGATCACGAACTGCAACGGTCTCACCGAGACTCACCGCGAAACTCTGAAAGACGAAGTTTACTCAAGAACAAGTTTAAGATCGGGAGCGAAGCAATTCTCAAAAAACAGTACAAAGTGAGAGAGGTCCCCTCTCCTATTTATAGGAAACAAAAAGGCCTCTAATGGACCTAGGCCTAGGCTACACGATCCATTGCTAGCCCCTAGGCAGACGCGTCGTTTCAAGCGCCATCATTGCCTCAATCATCATCGAACGACGCGTCCCATCAATGACCTCATTAGCTGGCGCAGAAATCAAGACATAACTATAACCGGAACGCCTTGAGTCCCTCGGTTCGCCCCGGTCTTCTAACCCCGCCATGACATGAGTCTCTCACAAACGGACCGCCTCGAGTCACTCGACGCGACCTGGGTCCCTCAGCTCGTATGACATGAGTCTCTCACTCCGGAGGTTGGGGACAACACGAACTCTAAAGCAACAAGTCTAGCCCGCCCTAAGGCGACCCGACTTGGGGGGCTACTGTTACGGATTGGGCCTCTATGGCCAATCCACCAAAAGACCCAATAACAAATGGCCAAATTCAGCCAAAGGTGGAGATCTCAGACCTAGATCCAATGGTCATCCTTCACTCCAAATACCTATAAATAAGTATTCAATGCTAACATTAATGGTACTCACTTTTCCAATACTCTTACTTGTAATTGACTCACTCACTGACTTGAGCGTCGGAGTGTCATTGCAGGTACCACCCCATCTCGGATCGGAGCACCAACTCGGAATGACCAAGAACATAAATACCAACTATCTCGAACCGCACTTCGTATCCAAGATCGGACACCTAGTCAGAGACGGTACTGAACATATGCTAAAGAGAGTAACACATGGGTCACTATTGGAAGACTTCCAGATCAAACAAACTCAATTTGCTGCTGGGGAATAGCGTTTCATGCATGTGGAGATATGTTGATTGTCATTACTGGTTGTAATTTTATTTTTAATGGGTTTACTGAAGTTTATGCTTGGGTAGTAAATGAAGCTGCACCACAGTGGAACTTGCTTGGGAGGAGGATTAAGGAAAATTGTGTATAAGTGCAGTGTGATGGGATGTTGAGTTGTTTCTGATTAGGAGTGTCAAAAAGGTCCATTTGTCTACCGGATATTCGGTCCATCCATAACAAAATCTATCCATTACAAAAAAATAATATTAATGGATTGGATTGAATCCATCCGTTTGATTTTGTGGATGGTTGTGATCCATCCATTATATTTTCTAAATCCATTGGATTACAATAACTACAAAATCAAATCCATTGGATAATTAATTTTTTTGAACAAATCCATTGTATAATTATAAAAATATTTTTTTTACCAAAAATTTTTTTTTCCAGAAATTTTTTTTTAAAAAATTCATTCAAAAAAAAAAATTTTGACCAAAAATCATTCAAAAATTAATATAATATAATATAATATATATAATAATATTGACCACCACCGCCGGCCACCGTGAACCACCGCCGGCCACCGTCCGCCGCCACTGGAACCACCGCCGGCCGCCGTGCCGGCCGCCGGAGCTCCGCCGCCGGCCGCCCCTGCACCACCACATATATAAATATATATTTATATATTATATTATATATATTAACAATATTATATATATATATATATATATATATTTATAAATCTAAAAAATTCAATTTTGTCAAAAAATGATAATAAATTCAATTTCTGCAAAAAAAATATTAAATTTTTTTTTTTGACTCAAAAGATTTTTTTATCGAAAGATTTGTTTATATTTTAAACATATTAGTGGATGGATTGGATATCCATCGATAAAAAAATTGCAAATGGATGGATTGGATGAATTTTTTTGTAAACGGATGGATTGGATTGGATTTTTTTGACACAATTTTAATGGATATAAATGGATAAATGGATTGTCTTCAATCCATCCATTATAATTCAAATCCAAATCCATCCGATCCATTCATTTTGACACCCCTATTTCTTATTTCAATTGGGTGGAATCAAGGAGATTGGTTTTAGCATATGAGGGTAAATGAACCATCTTTTTGTGGTTGCATTTCAGAGTATATCTATATGAAACCATATATAGATATAGTTTGATATAGTCTTCGGAGATTCATATATCATTTATGTTCTTTTTTCTTTTACTTTTTTAGTTGGTCCGTCTCTTCTTGTTTGAATTGCCATTAGGGATAATCAAATGTTGGCATATGATATTGGATTGTGATGCTCGTTTCGTAGGTTTAAATTAATGAAGCAAATGCAATATTGTATTTGAATAGTTCCCTCTCACCCTTTAGTTAATGTAGAAATTTAGCAAACACTTTTTTAGCCAAATGTCATAATAATAAAGAAGTATAAGAGATACTTCAACCCAATACAAACACACACGAGAGTTTTACACATGTGCAAGCTACCCTATCAAAACATCAATACAATAGAAAAGAGGAAGAAAACAGCCCTAAAAGAATTGGGGCTTATAGCTTTTAATACAGCTTAGGGTTGACAAACAACTCATACATAGTAAAAGCACTTAGCACATATCACTCTTAGCAGGAAAAAAACAACTTCAAGACACCACAATATTCTAATCACCTGCGAATGTCATACTAGTGCCCAATTTTGATTTCTAAAAGCTTAAGGGCTTGTGTGAAAGTTTGGAGGGGAGGGCTTCCGAGGGAGTGGAGTAGAGAAAACGATATGGAAATCTTTCACCTTAATTGAGAGAGTAATTTCTAGACTATGATAAGAAAATACTTATAGTTAATATATTATATTTGACTGTAAGACGATTATAAAAGGATGTCAATCATTTGAAGAATTTTCCTAAGCCCTCCCAAACCCTCCTCAAATATATTTTTTGAGTTCCTCCAAATTAGGAGAATTTGATTTTATGAAGAAAAATCAACACCTTATTGAAGTTGTTGGTATATCCTTACATCCATTTGCTTTCATCCTTCTTTTTTTTTTCAGGCCCTCTATTAGATATATAATTTGCTAGTGGTTAGTGAGTTTAATAGTAGTTAGAGATATATAGTTTGTTAGTAGTTAGTGAATGCCTATAAATAGGTTTGAGGTAATCATTTTAGTTAGAACTTTTATCATTTTAGAATACAACTTTTCTTACTTTGTATCACTTTTACTTTGATCAATATGAGAGTCTTTTAAGTTTTTCTCTCTTATCTTCCATGGATATCATGTTCTCCAACATGGTATCAGAGTAAACATGGTATCCTACATGAGTTCCGCTGCTTTTATATTCCTTCTATTATTTTGTTCGTTTCTTTTTTCATCTTTTTTCTTTTCGGTTTCATCTTTTTTCTTTTCGGTTTCCAATATTGTGCTTTGTCTTCTTCATTTTTTTCTTTAGTAGTTTTAATTTTCTTTTCCAATAAAATCAAAAGGTCTCATTTTTTTGTGAGTTTTCAGTTTCCATCTTTTGCGTATTTTTTTTATGTTCTTTTCCATTTGATCTTTGTCTTGATCAACGTTTTTATTTGTTCGATTTTCTTCCTAGTTTCTCTCTCACTGGCATTTTCAAGAACATTTCCCATTTGATCTTTTTGATTTTTTTAGTTGATCACAAACTGATTGTGGTGATTGATCATCCTATCGGATTTTTGTCCTAACCGTGTATCTAAATATGAGTAATTTTTTCTTTGTTATTATCTTGAATCTCCAACTGTTTTGAGGTTTCTCTCCGCCTTACAAGAACCTGAACTAGTTCTTTCTTTTACTTACTGTTACTAGTGATGAAGATCTCTCGATTTTCTAGCTTCTATCAATGGTTGTTAAGCATGATACTTCTTCCATTGATGTTGTTTCCTTTGAGTGGTTATAGCATTGAGTTGTGGCTTCTACTTGATGGTTAAGCTTTTGCTGCTTCCTCCGAGTGGTTATAGCATTGAGTTGTGGCTTCTACTTGTTGGTTAAGCTTTTGCCTTATAGCTTTGATTTCTGCCGATGTATTTCTGGCATCTCTCATTGTAATTTTCTTTTGATTTCATGTACCTTTGTAATGTTCATCTCAAGCTAGAAATATTGTGAATACCTTCTAGCTTGCGGGGGACCTTAGATATATAGTTTGTTAGTAGTTAGTGAGTCTGTTAGTAGTTAGAGATATAGTTTGTTAATAGTTAGTGAATGCATATAAATAGGCTTGATGTAATCATTTTAGTTAAGAAACATTTCTCACTTTTGTATTACTTCTACTTTGATCAATATGATAGTCTTTTAAGTTTTTCTATCTTATCTTTCATGGATGACATGTTCTTCAATATTGAAGATACCATGTTTGCTCTGATACCATATTTTTAGGCATTCACTAACCACTAACAAACTATATATCTAATACCCTCCCCTCCCCTCCAAACTCTCATACAAATCCCAAATAGGTAACTCAGTTGGTGAGCTAAGTGATACAGAAGGATTGCAAGCAGGAGGTCCAAATTAAAGTTTAAGCCCTGAAAATTAACATTTCCCCCTCCTCCTAATAACTACCTACAAATATTTATTTATGAAAAAAAAACTCTCAAACAAACCCTAAGATAATAGTTTATTATATCTCTAATCTAACACGTACGCCCTACCCCTTGAAGCAAGAGTCCTTTGAACTTGAAAAGTAGACAATGCACAAGGTTAGCTACCACACGTCAAGGATCAACTCTCCTAGAAAACATAGCTTAAGGCTCACAGATAAAATTATTATTTCTCTGATAATTGTTTTTTTAACAGCAAAAATATGATATATATATATATATATATATATATATATATATATATATATATATATATATATATATAAAAAATGCATATTAAAAAACACAAAAACACAGAGCCATCTCACTCAAAGAAGACCAAAAACAGCAACCAACACTAGTATACAATGTAATAACAAATACACAGAGCCACATAATAGGTCACCAAAAACATGTGCATCAAAACCGTCACCTAGGAAAAAACATCTGGCACACCCATCTACGGCAAGAAAAAACACACAATAATACTCCTATTCCCTGGAAATGCATTCCAACATCTCTGATAATTATATTCATGCATCTTCTAAAAACCTTCCATATGTACCCTTGTTTGCACTGCCATTATATCTCAGTGGTTAACAAGGCAACAACAACGTATTATTATAAAGGTGTTTAATAGATGCAAGACAACCCAATAGGTTGTAATACCAATCTGAAAAAGAGTACGTACACCCATTGAAATGAGAAGAAACGCCCCTACCCACACCCCGCTTAAAGACATAAGAGAAGCAAAGTGAGAATAGCATTTTTCAATTCGAGCCCAAAGTTTTGGTATAAATGGATTTGTAATTCAATAAATTTGATGTGAGATGCTTTTGTTCAACAAAACCCATACTTTAATTACTCTGTATTACATAAAGAATATGCAAGTGTTAGCCTAAGTAAGAAACAATGAAGCAAGGAAAGTATATATTTTAATAGATTGAGTGATTATTTAAAAAATTAACATATAATGTTCATTCTAAATTGGGGATGGATGCATATATTTATTTATTAATTGAGAATAAAACCTACAATTGAGCTTCATTTTTGCCTAATTTAATTCCCAGGTACAATCAAGCCATTAACAACTGAATAGAACTAAAACACTAAGAATCCGAATTTCTGGAAGGGTGAGGATTCCTCGAAGGTTCAAAAATGAAGCCGTCACCAAATTTTAGTTTAAGGGCAAACATTGGAAAATCCCTTTTGGAATGGATAAGGGTCCTTGAGACCAGATAAGGGTTCGGGAGTCGGTTATGCATGGGGAATGTATTAGCACCCCACGACATCCTTCCTAATGAAGGTTACCTGCTAACTAGTTGTAGGAAAGAATATTAATTTTGAAAATGTTTATTTTACCCTTTTATTGTGAATTAAAAAGAAAGAAGACTTAATAAAAATTTTAGTTGTTTGTGCTCGTCAGGAGTGGAATTAAATTATGTTGAGGTGGCCATTTGATGGTTTACGGTTTTGGTGGTGGTGCACGGTGGTGGGTGGTGTCGCGGATTCATGGTGTTAGGGAGAGGGATGGTGGTGGACGCCTTCTCCATGTTTTCCTTCTGTCACTTTATTGCTCTTCCTTTTTTACGTTTTGCCTCCTCCCCCTTTGTTTTGTTTTCTTTTTTTTGTTCTGTCCCTCCCCCCCTCATTTTTTGTTTTTGAAGTTGGATATATAGAAGGATTTGCCTTGCTTGTTGTACTGTGTTGTCAATTTTTCTGCCTCTCAGTTTTGTGTATTTGTTCAAGTATTTCATGTTTTGATGTATAAAGTATTCTGATCACAATTTTCTTTCTCCCGAGCCCCTGCCTCATTCACGATTTTGTTGGGTTTGACTGTTGCTCACATTTGTTTCTTTGTGTACAGGCTGTGTATGGAGGCTTTGGTGTAGTGCAAAGAGGCATACCTTAGTTGGTGAAAGAGGGCAGTAACATGATAAAATAGTTTAAAACTCTTGTCTCAAAATGGACTTACACATCACTCTCCATTGTATTATCTATAATTTTTAGCAATTCTGATTTCTAATTTTTCTATCTTTATATTGTAATGTAAAAAAAAGAGTTAACATCAAATATTAATAACAGTCTCTTTTTAATTAAATTCTTCTTGCAATCGATAAAAAGAAAATAAGTTCTACTAATAACAAATAGAAATGACGTCAAGCTGCTACCACACGACGCGCGTAAACGACAAAAAATCTCAAAAAGCACAACGAGCAATATTTTGATTTTTTTTCTAATAAACTTTAAATTAGCCGGACAAAATTAGGGTATGACAGCTAAAAACGTTTTTTCTAGTAGTGAGTTATTTTGTCAGTGAAGTTGTTTCAGTTTCATGCCAACCGCACGAGTTTTATGAATTCTTGCAAGTGGGAATATCATTTTTCAATTTGAGCCCAAAATTTTGGTATAAATGGATTTGTAATTCATTTTAGCGGCAATAAAATGACCCTTTACCAACAAGTGTCTTGATGGTCAGGACAAATCTTTAGCGACCCTTCATACAACGACTATTAATTAATTGTTGGTAAAGCATTTAGTCACCATTTTTATTGCCACTAAAGGAATTATTTATTGCCGCTAATGTGTTCTCATCTCTTTTGTGTGTGGGTGCTAGGGGTGTGCAAACACACCGGTAAATTGTATCCATACCAAAAACCATACTATCCTGCCAATAAAAGCCCATACCGCATATTACAATAATCCATCCCATAAAATATTTGGAAAACCAGTATTTGTTTCTCAAAACCAGTACAGTTATTGGTATACCACATAACCACAAAAAGGAGGAATTCCTTTTGTCTTTAACCTCTGTTATTCATGAGTCATCGCCTCTCACCTCTAAATTGTTACTCACCAAAGAGAAAAATCAGTCACCACCGACTCACCGTTGGTCTATTGCTGTCTCGTCGGTGACGTCGCTACTCGTGCCGCTCACGACCCCACCTCATCCCTCGCTCCTACCGTCGTCTCTCCTCTCGCTGTCGTTCACATCCCGTCGCTCCTCCTGAGATCTATCTCAGCTTCCTCCACCTTTTCCTCTCTCCTCCCTCCACATTCTCCCTCTCCTAGATCTCTCTCTCTCACTGTTGGTGTCGCCCTCTCCAAGATCTGTTTCTCTCTCCCATCCCCTGTTTGCGTCTCTCTCTCTCTCTCTCTCTCTCTCTCCTAATCCCTCATCCTAATCCCTCATTATCTTTTAACCTCGGCATGTTTCTCTCCGGTGATCCGTTGTTGATTACATGACCTTTTGCAATTTGTTTTTTTATTCAGCCAGTAGTAGTACCAAATGATTTACTGGTTATTTACCGGTTCTAATCCGGTTTAAAATTGGTTTACAAATATAAACCAGTATATGGAAAACAGTTTACTAAAGCCAAATTTTAAGAGTGGTATGGTATAGTATGGTGTGGTTCTTGTACCATGTACATCCCTAGTGGGTGCGGACACATATCTTAATTACTTTGTATTTATATCATTTATATTTGTTCCATATATATATATATATATATATATATATATATATATATATATATATATATATATATATATATATTACATATCAAGAATATGCAAGTTTCCTTGAAATGGAGGATGTTAGCCTAAGTAAGAAAATATGAAGCAAGGAAAGTATATATATTTTAATAGATTGAGTGATTATTAACATATAACGATCATTTCTAAATTTTTATTAAAGCAAAAAATCATATGTATATATATACCAAAACCAGGACATTAGGGATACCCTAACTCAAATACAAGTTGCCAGAGAGAATTCATATACAAGTTGCCAAGTAATACAAGATAATGGGGCGACATGCCGCTCATAGTAATGATATTGAGATCCCCTTGACCTGGCAAGAAACAAACACCAAAGAGGGATTTAATCTCAATCAGGAATTTTGGAGACAAAATGCATCCATTTCTCATATCCTATAATGACTAGATGAAAGTATGCCATATCAGACTCGAGCGCCTAAACAGAATGTAGACTGAAATCAGACCTCTAAATTGGGGATGGATGCATAATTGAGAATAAAACCTACAATTGAGCTTCATTTTTGCCTATTTTACACCCCACATACAATCAAGCCATACAATTGAGCTTCATTTTTCTCCTTTTGTAACATTTATTATTTTAAAATTTCTATATACACTTCATATCATGGGATTTTGAATGACTCATTAAATATAAAAAGGAAAACTTGGAATAAAAAAAATATCAAAACTACCAAAGTTTTGGAATAGAGAGAGTGGTAAATATATTATTAATTTCTAATACATCGAATGAATTCTTTCTTTCTTTCAGACAACTGCTGGCTACCCATGAAGTGTCCCAATGCTTTAAACGAAAGTCCAGTTTCACCTCGTGATTAGGAGCAAATTTCGAATCTGAGAGCACTACGTCGACCCCCGTATCCCACGGTAGCTTATGTCACTGAGCCAACGGTGTTGGTTACAATATTGAATGAATTCTCCCATCTATTTAATATTTTTTCTTGCAATTAGTTAATAATAATGTTTTGGTAAACGAAGTTATCCCTACGTGCAACTGCATAGATTAATCCTCCGAGGTATTGAGATTCGTTTAAAGGGTTGACCACCCCCACCAGGTGCTTTTCCAAACGTAATGGTCAAGGATTGGACCTTTAACCATATGATTAAGGAGTCCAAATATCTACCATTTGGTACTACACCAAGTTGGTAGTTAATAAAAATTTAGTGTGAGAGAGTGCTTAGAAAGAATTACTATTATTATTGCTTTATTCATAGGAACTGTAAGATGAGTTTGCCAAATTGAATTTAATGTGAAATGGGGTAAACTTTACTCCTATTATTAAATATGTTTGCTCAATTAATATTAAAAACACTACCACCTCTGTTTCACAATACACGTCGTTTTTTAACAATAATTTTGTTTCCTTTTACTTGTAGTTTTCAAAGTGCAATGCAACATTAACTATTGGTTTGTCAATAATACCCGTAACTCTTTATTGTAGAGAGAGAAATATGTAGAATGAAATAATAAATGATTAAGGGTATTCTTGAAAAAAGATAAATACTTACATCAAAAGTTACAAAATTTATCAGTCTCCTTGGTATGTGTGAATAACGTTAAAATGACGTGTATTGTGAAACAGAGTGAGTGGTTTTTGAAACTCCATAGTTAGTCATATTTATTAATATTTGAAACTTGCAGAGAAGAGTCTTGTGAGTTGGGACAATTAATTTATACTTTGGACTCTAAAAGACTCAATTAATATAAAGGGTATGTTTGATAAAAATTGGTGAATTGTACATTGAATTTTTAAAAGTACCATTGTGTTGAAACAAATATATTAGACCAAAAGTACCAAATATTAAGAACGGAAGGAGTAGTAGTAATGAAATATTTTTAAAACTACATTTTAAATAAGTGAAGACAAAGAATATTAAATAAGACAGCATTGCTGCTGAGGTGGGTATGAAGGAAAATTAATTGAGGAAAGGCAAAAAAAAACAAACAATAAAAAATAGACTGCTATGCAGTGCAACAAACTCGAAACTCGTGCATGAAATGGTTGTTATCAGTTTGAGTGCACTCAGAGCCGCAATCCCATGTTCCGTGAATTGAGGGGGATGCATATTTGTGAAAGACCATGTGAAGATGCAAACAAGCATCTCACCAATTTTGCACAACTATGTGAAACAGTGAAGACTTACAAAAGATTCATTAAGAAGAGAGGAGAAATCAACAGTTTTGAGCAAAAAGAGAGTGAGCCGCTCTATGACCATCAACAATTGCAAATATTTTGTATTGGGTAACTGAATGCAAGGATTATGCTTAATGCCTCAGCTGGTGATTCTTTGAATTACAAGACTGCAGTATAAGCAAGAGAAATAATTGAAGTTATGACTTCAAATGATTACTTGGCGGCTCATGATAGAGGAGGTACATCTAAAATAGGTCTCTTGACTTAGATGCTATGACTCCCGGGTTGACTCAACAGAAGATAATCACTCAATAACTGAAAGGGGGAATGGAAGCTCTAAAGCTGAATTCTATTCAACACCATTCTGCTCAAGTAAATGTTGTGACTACTGTGAAGGTCCGCATTCTAACCAGGACTGTGAACTTCCCATAACAATGCAAGAGAAGCAAAGTGGGAATAGCATTTTTCAATTCGACCCCAAAGTTTTGGTATAAATGGATTTGTAATTCAATAAATTTGATGTGAGGGGATGCTTTTTTGTTATTCAACAATGGTATGGAAATTTGATGCAATAATATGTGATCATCTCTTTTGTGTGTGTGTGGGAAGACTGCAGACATGCATACTTTAATTACTTTGTATTACATAAAGAATATGCAAGTTTCCTTGAAATGAAGGGTGTTAGCCTAAGTAAGAAACTATGAAGCAAGGAAAGTATATATTTTAATAGATTGAGCGATTATTATTTATTAACATATAATGTTCATTCTAAATTGGGGATGGATGCATATATTTATTTATTAATTGAGAGTAAAACCTACAATTGAGCTTCATTTTTGCCTAATTTAATTCCCACGTACAATCAAGCCATTAATAACCGAATAGAACTAAAACACTAAGAATCCCAATTTTTGTAAGCGGCAAGTTGTTTTGTTAGTGAAGTTGTTTCAGTTTCATGCCAACCGCACGAGTTTTATGAATTCTTGCAAGTGGGAATATCATTTTTCAATTTGAGCCCAAAATTTTGGTATCAATTGATTTGTAATTCATTTTAGCGGCAATAAAATGACCCTTTACCAACAAGTGTCTTGATGGCCAGGACAAATCTTTAGCGACCCTTCATACAATGACTATTAATTAATAGTTGGTAAAGCATTTACGTCGACCCCTGCATCCCACGGTAGCTTATGTCACTGAGCCAACGGTGTTGGTTACAATATTGAATGAATTCTCCCATCTATTTAACATTTTTTCTTGTAATTAGTTAATAATTATTTTTTGGTAAACCAAGTTATCCCTACGTGCAACTACATAGATTAATCCTCCAGGGTATTGAGATTCGTTTAAAGGGTTGACCACTCCCACCAGGTGCTTTTCCAAACGTACTGTTCAAGGATTGGACCTTTAACCATATGATTAAGGAGTCCAAATATCTACCATTTTGTACTACACCATGTTGGTAGTTAATAAAAATTTAGTGTGAGAGATTGCTTTGAAAGAATTACTATTATTATTGCTTTATTCATAGGAACTGTAAGATGAGTTTGCCAAATTGAATTTAATATGAAATGGGGTAAACATTACTCCTATTATTAAATATGTTTGCTCAATTAATATTAAAAACACTACCACCTCTGTTTCACAATACACGTCGTTTTTTAACAATAATTTTGTTTCATTTTACTTGTAGTTTTCAAAGTGCAATGCAACATTAACTATTGGTTTGTAAATAATAACCTTAACTCTTTATTGTAGAAAGAGAAATATGTAGAATGAAATAATAAATAGTTAAGGGTATTCTAGAAAATAAATACTTACATCAAAAGTTACAAAATTTATTAATCGCCTTGGTATGTGTGAATAACCTTAAAATGACGTGTATTGTGAAACAGAGTGAGTAGGTTTTGAAACTCCATAGTTAGTCATATTTATTAATAGTTGAAACTTGGAGTGAAGAGTCTTGGGAGTTGGGACAATTAATTTATACTTTGGAACTCTAAAATACTCAATTAAAATAAAAGGTATATTTGATAAAAATTGGTGAATTGTACATTGAATTTTTACCGTTGTTTTGAAACAAAAATAATAGACCAAAAGTACCAAATATTAAGAACGGAAGGAGTACTAGTGGTAATGAAATATTTTTAAAACAACATTTTAAATAAGTGAAGACAAAGAATATTAAATAAGACAGCATTACTGCTGAGGTGGGTATGAAGGAAAATTAATTGAGGATTGACAGAAAAAACAAAACAAACAATAAAAAATAGAGAGAAAAACAGCTATGTAGTGCACCAAACTCGAAACTCGTGCATGAAACGGTTGTGATCAGTTTTAGTGCACTCAGAGCCGCAATCCCATGCTTTTCATGTTTGTACTTTGCATTGGTATGAATTTGAATAAAAAAACGTATCAAGATTTTTTACACTATATATTGGTTAGTAAATGGGCTACCCGGCCCATATCGGGCTGGCCCATACCGGTCTCGGGCTTTTGCGGGCTGGACTAAAAAGCCCGAATTAAATTCCGGGCTCAACATTTGTGGCCCAAGCCCGGCCCTATGCGGGCCACGGGCTTTTCGGGCTAGCCCGCATTATTCGCAATATTAATTAAAAAAATTATTTTTTATAAAAAATAAAATAAAAATATGCTTATTATTTATATTTTAGGAATAGAGTAATTTAAAATAAGAAAGTGAAAACATTAAAACTTAAACTGTGGCTGCAACATATGTTTGCTGCCTAATTCAAAACTGCAATATACATTGATAATCAACATTGATAACAAACAACTTTTTTTATGACTAAACAAAACAAACAACTTGTTATAACTATAAGTAAATATTAAAAACATAACAGATACCTATATGATAAACTGTCAAGAAAAATACTTACATGTTAACTTGTTAATATTAGGTGCGTACATAATAAAAACATGTTTTAGAATATAGATAGCTCACTCATCATGCGAGTGCTTTTATAATATACATGGACAGTGGACCGTGTAGTTTATGTTTTATATATTGAAAACATAAAATATTTAGTGTCAAATTAATCACTTTAGGATATTCTTTAGGGAATTATGTCGTGACATATAGCACTTGCGGGATTACGGGCTACCCATGGCCCGATCGGGCTGGCCCGGCACGGGCTCGAGCGTTTATGGATAGGGCCAAAAAGCCGGGATATAAAAATGGGCACAATTTTTTAAGCCCAAGCCCTATGTTTTTTCGGGCTAGCCCGGCCCGGCCCGGCGGGCTCGGCCCATTTTGCCAGTTCTACTGTTAGTTGTCTTGTAAATTTCAGCAACACGAGGACGTCGGCTCCTAGATTTGAATTTGAATTTGATTGTTAGCCATAATAGTGTGTATATTCGTTGTGTGTCTTTGCATTTCACCTAAATTAACACAAAAGAAAACACTACTAATCAATAACAGACATGTCATAAAAATAATTGACGTTTGTACTACAAATGAACGTTATTACTGACACATACACCATGAGCAGTTCTCTCACACATAACACAACTCAGAGAGAATCTATAGTTGAGTGTGGTGAAGTTGAAACTCTTTGGTAGATGGAGGTAGATAGAGTTCAGCTTCCAAGTTTCTCTTTTCCAAATTCGTAAGCTATTTTTCCCAATCTCACATCTTGCTTTATATTTCTTTATTTTTGCTTCTTTCAGTTTTTGTTTTCGACATGGCCATCATTTGTCTAGTTTTGAAGTTTCAAGCAGCAAAATTGGAATAGAAATTAAAAGGGTAACTTAATTGGGACTGATATATCAATGCAAATTATAAGTGTTTTTACTTTTTTTTAAAAAAAAATATGACTAAATATCGTCATCCGTGAATTTGGATATGCATGTTGAAAATTTGATTGAATTTTGTTTATCCTAACTACAAAATTCCTCATTTTTCTTCCTACATGCGAGTATTTGATTTCGAAAAACATCCATTTTTTTCAAGGTCTTGGTGGTGGCTCGCCTGGGAAGATGAAGATGGAGATGGTGTTTGGAGGAAGAGGATGAAGATGAAGGTTCTTGTGTTTATGTCAATTTGATCCTTTGTGTTTTTTTCTAATTTCAATTTGGTTCCCCATTTGCCACATCATTTAATGAATTCCAAGTCAGCCCTAACACTTAAGAAGGACCAAAATGACACAGAAATGGAAGATGAGGGACCAAAACGAGAAAAAAAAAATGGTAAAAGACCAAAGTGAAACCAAAGTCAAAGATAAAGGACCAAAAGTGCAATTTAGCCTAAATATTTTTATTATTTATAAAGAGTTTAATTTATGCATAGTATAGGCTTTTACAACCACAAGCAATAACAACTCATGTAATGATTGACATGTAATGTGGTTATCAATTGACTAACTTTTTTCAATGACGTGTAAACTTATAATTAGTAGATAGTGTAACACAGTTATACACTTATCGTCTATAAAAATTAATTCCATTTATAAATGTTTAATTTGTTTTTTGAGTTTTGAGATAATTATTACATCATATTGCCGAGATTAACATATAAAATTTTATAAATATTTTATCATTGAGAAATAATTGTGTACATTTGAGTATCTTTATATATAAATCCTAAGAGTTATTAACAGTGTTTCCGCCAATTGAGGTACAAGAAGCGACCCTACTCAAACCCTAGCTATCTTGCTTAAAGACATAAGGGAAGCAAGTGGGAATATCATTTTTTAATTCGAGCCCTTTTTGGTATAAATAGATTTGTAATTAAATGGATTTTCTAATTCATTGAACTTGATGTGAGAGGATGCCTTTTTCTTGTTCAACAAAACCATGTTATGGAAATCTGATACAAGAATATGTGATCATCTCTGTTGTGTGTGGGTGCGGACCGCAGACATGCATATTTTAATTACCTTGTATTTATATCATTTATATTTGTTCCATCTCTCTCTCTCTCTCTCTCTCTCTCTCTCTCTCTCTCTCTCTCTCTCTCTCTATATATATATATACCAAAACCAAGACATTAGGGTTACCCTAACTCATATACAAGCCGCCAGATAGAGAATTAATTCCAAATAATACAAGCTGATGGGGCGACATGCCACTAGTTACATCGAGATCCCCTTGACCTTGCAAGAAACTAACGCCAAGAGAGGGATTCAATCTCAATTAGGAATTTTAGAGAGAAAATGCATCCATTTCTCATATCCTATAGTGACTAGATGAAAGAATGCCAAATCAGACCCGAACCCCTAATCAAAATGCAGACTGAAATCAAACTCATTCTAAATCGGGCCAGTGGTGTCGGTTACATTGAATAATTCTCCCATCTATTTAATATTTTCTTGTGAATAGTACTTTTTTTTGGGAAACAAAGTTATCCTCTGCATGTCGTTGTAGAGACTAATCCCTCGAGGTAATGAGATCCATTTAAGGGGCTGACCTTTTTCACCAGGTGCTTTTCTAGACGCACTGGCTAGAGATTGAACCCTCATTCAGATGATTAAGGAACCCAAATGTCTACCACTTGTGCTACACCATGTTAATTGGTAGTTAATAAAAAACTTAATGTGACAGATTTTTAGAAAGAATTACTATTAACGAACAACGTTGGCCCACTGGTATAATCTATCTTGGGACATGGGGGTCCACCCGATGCTTCTTGGTTCGATTCCCGCAGTGGACAAACTCTGTGTTGGTCGGTGCGGAATTCGATCCTAAGCACGAGCGGAGTTTAACATTCCGTTGAAGTATTGGGAGATTTCATGGGTAGCTAACAATGGTCCGAACAAAAAAAAGAAAGAATTACTCTTATTATAGCTTTATTCTCGGGAAGCTAAAATACGAGTTCAGTCATTAAATATTGATTTAAAAGTAAAATTGAATTTAATGTTAAATGGGGTAAACTTTACTCCTATTAGTAATTGTTTGCTCAATTAATATTAAAACAATCAGTTTTGAAACTCCATACTTATTCATATTTAATAATTGTTGAAAACTAGAGAACAGATAAAAGTAATAAAGTATTTTTTAAAACAAAATTGTAAATAAATGAAGACAAAGATAAAGAATGTTAAATACTACAAAACTGTTGTTGAGGTGGGTAAGGAGAAAAATTCATTGAGGAAAGAGAGAAAACGGTGTTGGTTACAATATTGAATGAATTCTCCCATCTATTTAATATTTTTTCTTGTAATTAGTTAATAATTATTTTTTGGTAAACCAAGTTATCCCTACGTGCAACTGCATAGATTAATCCTCCAGGGTATTGAGATTTGTTTAAAGGGTTGACCACTCCCACCAAGTACTTTTCCAATCGCACTGGCCAAGGATTGGACCTTTAACCATATGATTAAGGAGTCCAAATATCTACGTACCATATTGTACTACACCATGTTGGTAGTTAATAAAATTTTAGTGTGAGATATTGCTTAGAAAGAATTACTATTATTATGGCTTTGTTCATAGGAACAGTAAGATGAGTTTGCCAAATTGAATTTAATGTGAAATGGGGTAAACTTTACTCCTATTATTAAATATGTTTGCTCAAATAATATTAAAAACACTACCATCTCTGTTTCACAATACACGTCGTTTTTTAACAATAATTTTGTTTCATTTTACTTGTGGTTTTCAAAGTGCAATGCAACATTAATTATTGGTTTGTCAATAATAACCTTAACTCTTTATTGTAGAAAGAGAAATATGTAGAATGAAATAATAAATAGTTAAGGGTATTCTAGAAAAAAGATAAATACTTACATCAAGTTGTAACTCTTTGGTAGATAGAGGTAGATAGAGTTGAGCTTCCAAGTATCTTTTTTCCAAATTCGTAAACTATTTTGCCCAATCTCACATCTTTGCTTTATATTGCTTTGTTTTTGCTTCTTTCGGTTTTTGTTTTCAACATGGCCATCATTTGTCTAGTTTTGAAGTTTCAAGCAGCAAAATTGGCATAGAAATTAAAAGGGTAACTTAATTGGGACTGATATATCAATGCAAATTATAAGTGTTTTTACTTTTTTTGAAAAAAAAAATGACTAAATATCGTCCTCCTTGAATTTGGATATGCATGTTGTAAATTTGATTGAATTTTGTTTATCCGAACTATAAAATTCTTCATTTTTCTTCCTACATGTGAGTATTTGATTTCGAAAAACATCCATTTTTTTCATGGTCTTGGAGGTGGCTCGCCGGAGAAGATGAAGATGGACATTGTAACATCCCTAAATTTGTGCAAGGTTTGATAATTCTTTATTTATCATAAACTAAGTGAACAAGGGCTAGTCTGTTTATACGAATTCACAGCGTTGAAAGCAAGCGTCAAAACAGTGTGTTCAATCAATCGCGATAGCGAACAAGTGCCAGTATCACAATTAACATCATATCTGAATTCTTTCAATCCTATAAACAAGCATTATAGACTCTATCAATTCCTATCCAAACTAAATTAAACAAGCGATAAAATAGTTTGTATAATGAAAGTTGCAAAATAGAATCATGATTAAGTGATTAAGCAAAACTGAATCATAAAACGAATCACATAAGCAAATCACAGAGTTTGAGTAATTAAGCAAAACACAAACCGAATTTGTAGCAAGAATTACGGATATGAAATTGATAGAGAAAAAATTAAAACCATAAAAACAAAATAAACATTAAGCACTGAACCTCAAAATCCTTACAGCAACACCATTCACCAATAGATTGATCTAGGGCCTTAAACTTCGATGGAGGTTAACGTAAAATTGAAAGTAGGAATGCGTAAGAGGGGTAAAACGACTGCTGACCAGCCAAATCATAAGACTAAAACGAAATACCTAATCCATAAATGGGCTATTGGATAAAAGCCCGTTAACAAACTAATATTCGGCCCAAAACCCGTTTTTCACAGTACTGCTTCGGTAATTCACTGTTTTCACCTTCAATACTACAAAACTGGGTTTCGAACTTAACATAAGAGTTGTATCTTTGTTCCTTATCTTTCCAACGCATACTCGCACGCCTCAATCAGATAACCACCGTCAAAGTTATGACCTGCAGAGTAGATAGGGGTCAATACGCAATAAAAACAAGAATTAATCAAGAAATTACTATATTGCTCAAATAAGACCCAAAATCTAGAAACGCGCTAAGACTTAAATATTAGACACAGAACACAATCAAAAATACCAAGTGCAAAGCTATAAAGAGTGCATTAAAATGCACTGATCAAACTCCTTAACTCCATAAGACCACAACCACAATTTAATTAGAAGTTAGTTATGAGTTAGTGGTCAATTAGAAGCAAACTAAGGTGATGAGCTAAGTGGAGGGCACTTTAGTATTTTCCCACTCATTTAAGCCTTCAGCTGAAACACTCTCTCATTTCTCAATTTCAGCTGAAACACAACTTTCACTTTAACATAACCAGAAAATAGAAAAGTGAGAGAGGAGAGAAAGGAGAGAGTGAGGCGAAAGAGAGAGAGGAGAAAGGAACCATCACCACCATCAAGCTCTTTGCATGTAAGTTCTTTTCAACCCATTCTTCCTCATTTTTCAAGATCTACACAATGACACTAATTTAATTCTCTACTTCCTCCTCTATCCATTGTTGCCATTTTTGAACCTCCTAGCTCTCAAGAAGCAAAAATGGAGTTTTGGGGTCTCTAATAGCTTGCATGTGGATGATGAAGCTCCATAATTAAATTGTGAAGTCAAGATTCAGTACTCGATCCCTTGCAATAGCTACATTTCTCTTTTGGGTCAAATTGGGTAGGAGAGGAGCATTTGGGGAAGTTGCATTTTCGATTGGAAGCGATTGGACACATTTGGATCGAGTTCGGAACGTGTTGTGAGATTTTGGAGCGGTTGAGCTTTACAAGTTTCGGTATCTCGTGATTCTCATCACAATCGGTGAGTTCTACTCACACTTAGGATCGCTTTTGTGTTTCTGAAATGACTGCTATATGACTGGTTTTGTGGCTGTTCCGCGGTTTCGAAAGTTTTTAAGAGTAAAAAAAAACTGTTTTCGTAAAAATTTTGTGTTCGTGCCTTGTTTGGAAACTCATGTCATTGTCATTGATTGAAGTTAAATGATGATTTGATTGTATTCTTGATTGGAAATATTATTGGTATGATGAAGTATTGGGCTGGATTCAGTATTTGGGATTGAAGCGAAATCGAAAAAGGCGAAGAAACGAATTACAAAACACTATTTTCGTAGTGCAGGATTTTGGCTGTCTGTAGAAAACATGGCCATGTTTTATTACACGGCTGGCCGTGTTTTAGTCTGTTTCTGCGCAAAATTTTCAAAATGCAGAAACACGGCCATGTTTTAAAACACGGGCACCAGTGTTTTAAAACACTGGGAGCCGTGTTTTTTGTTGTTTCCAGGATTACTCTTTTCGATTCCAAACCTCTTCTAATCTTCTTTCCAACCCTTTGTGATAATTTTTCACTTATAAAACATTGTTTTTGACATGTTAAGATGGTTTTGGAAATTACATTCAAACCTATAAATGTTTCAAAAACCGAAAAGTAGTACACGTGAGCGGACATGGGTTATGTTTACTATCATGGAACTAAATGTTCAATCAATTGTTTAAGGTCATGGAACTAAATGTTCTTTCATGGTCAGGATATATAAATTATATCATAGGATTGGTGACAACCTAGTTGATTAGTATACTAGGGGAGGGGAAGTCATGAGCCCCAGAACCTAGGCCTCAGAAGGTTTGAAGCTAGTGTAAACTAGTGGAGAGGTTCGACGGTAAAGGCAGAGCTTTTGCCGAAGATGTACTATGGCATGACAGGAAAAGCTATATGCACGTAGGACCTATATGGACTACGATTAAATGAACAAGAATAAATGCACCGAGAGTCATTGTGAGGGGTTACGGTAGGACTCACTGAGATAATGTTTATCTCACCCTTTATATGTTGTTGTTTTTACAGAGAGACAGGGAAATAAGAAAGCGACGAAGCACGAGTAGGTGATGTGCTTGAGAAGTTCTACGACTTGGATCTTTTATCTTTGATATTGAGTTCTCTTGTTGTCTTTGTAACTCGATAATATGACTTGAATTTGTTTTAAGTTATGTAATTGTTTCCGCTTTTCTTCTGATGGTATTGAACACTAGGTCATGAGGATATTGAAAGACATGGAACCCATATGGTTTTCAATTAAGGTATGAATGTTAAGACTGTTTGATGTTAATCATCGAAACATTTTTAGTTGTGTTCAATATATAAACAGGAAATATTACTCTGATGTATGCCATTTCGTGCATCTTAGCATTTCTGCTTGATAGAAATATTAGGGTGTTACATTTTGGCATCAGAGCGGTTCGACCTAGTCGGACTTAGATGTTAAGAGTCTGTTACGTCTTCTAAGTCTGATTCTTGTTAGTATGCTATTAGACATTGAGCCTAATCAACTTAATACTTTGTCCATATTTCGCAGAATCATGGCTGGAAGAGGTAGGAGAAACCCACCCATTTATCCACATTCCGAGTGGGTGCAGAATGTGATTGAGAATCAGTAAAAGATGATGCAGGACATGATGCAAATGCATCAGCAGCAGATGAATCAGCAACAGCCTAATATTCAACAACCTCCTCCAGAAGATCCGAATAGAGCTTATTTCTGTTTCCAAAAGATGAATCCCCCAAGTTTCAAGGGAGGACCGGATGTGATGGTATCTCATTACTGGTTGGACTCTATGGAGAAAATTTTCAGGACTCTGCAATGCAGCGAAGAAGAAAAGGTACTCTTTGCAGCTCATATGCTAGAAGAGGAAGCCGAAACCTGGTGGACCAATGCTCATGAACTGATGGTGAATAAGGAAACTCCTATTACCTGGTTTAACTTCAAGGAATTGTTTATCGGACATTTCTTTCCTCCGGTGATGAAGCTTAGTAAGCAGGCCGAATTTGTCAATCTCAGGCAAGGTGATATGACGGTGGGTGAATTCACCGCCAAGTTTGAGAAGTTGTCTCAATTCTATCAGTTAGCAAGGTATGCTCCGAATGATGAATGGAAGATGCAGATGTATAAGGCAGGTCTCTGTGCTGATGTTGCCCAAGGTCTTAGCTCGTATGCTATGACCAACTATGCTGCTTTGGTGCAACATGCCTATGTTGCCGAAGCAGATCTCAATAGAATGTATGAAGAGAAAAGAGAGTATTGGAAAGGAAAGAAGAAGGTGGCTGAATCATCAACTCCACAGGCAAAGTCAAAGGGTAACTTCAACAGAGGAAAACAAGCTCAATCATCAGATTCCCCAAAGTTCAGTGTTTGTTCTAAATGTGGTAAGCCTCATCGTGGTGAATGCCCAGTTGGGTCCAATACCTATTACTACTGAAAGAAAGAGGGCCATTATGCTACCCAATGCCCTACGAAGAAGAAGCGTGAAGATGATCGTACAGGATCTACTCAAGGAAGAATCTACACTTTGGATGCTGAGAAAGTCAAGTCTTCAGATAATCTACTGAGGGGTATGGGACCTCTTTTCAATAACTCTGTCAGTATATTATATGATTTAGGTGCCACTCATTGTTTTATTTCTCAAGCATGTGTTGACCAGTTGGGATTATCCTTATCTCCGCTATCCGAACCGATAACTATTTGAACTGCTGCCAAGGGTCGCGTCCAGACCCAGTCTTTATGTCAGAGCTGTCTTCTGACCTTAGGAGACAGAAACTTCGTTATAGACTTTATTTGTTTACCTATGAGAGGTATGGATATCGTATTGGGTATGAACTGGTTGACGGCAAATCATGTCACCATCGACTGTTTCAATCGGACTATCAGTTTCGCCTCAGAATCAGTTGAACTACCAAAGTCAAATTCTGAAGCAATTATCTCCTTCACGTTGGCAAATCAATCTCTATTTCAAGGTGCGGAAGCTTATGTTATTATGTTGTCTGCATCGACTGAAACTGGTTTAGATTTGTCCTCTGTACAAGTTGTTAATGAATTTCTGGATGTTTTTCCGGATGAAGTTTCCTCTTTACCTCCAGATCGTGAGGTGGAATTCTCAATAGAGTTGGTTCCGGGCACAGGGCCAATCTCTATTGCTCCATATAGAATGTCTCCTTTAGAATTAAAGGAATTAAAATCTCAACTGGAAGAGTTGATATCCAAGAAGTTTGTTAGGCCTAGTGCTTCGCCATGGGGTGCTCCGGTATTGCTCGTCAAGAAGAAGGATGGGAGCATGAGATTGTGTATTGCTTACCGCCAATTGAACAAGGTAACTATCAAGAATAAGTATCCTCTACCAAGGATAGACGATTTGCTCGATCAAATTCGAGGTGCTGCAGTGTTTTCTAAAATTGATCTAAGGTCGGGTTATCATCAGGTAAAAGTGAGAGCCTTAGATATTCCGAAGACAGCTTTCCGTACTTGGTATGGACATTACGATTTTGTAGTGATGCCCTTCGGTCTAACTAATGCTCCCGCAGTGTTCATGGATTACATGAATAGAGTCTTCCACCCGTACCTGGATCAGTTTGTAGTGGTGTTCATCGATGATATCTTGGTGTACTCGAAGACCATTGAGGAGCATGTTCAGCATCTCCGAATTGTTCTGAATGTGCTCTGAGAGAAGAAGTTGTATGCGAAGCCTTCAAAGTGCGATTTCCGGATGCCTGAGGTAAAGTTTCTGGGTCATGTGATATCTCAATCGGGAGTCGCAGTGGATCCTAGTAAGGTAGAAGCAGTGTTATTTTGGGAACAACCAACATCTATGACCGAAGTAAGAAGTTTCTTAGGACTAGTTGGTTACTATCGGAGGTTTATTGAATGGTTCTCACAGTTAGTCCGTCCGCTTACTCGGTTAACTCGCAAGGGTCAGCCGTTTGAATGGAGTTCCGATTGTGAGGAAAGTTTTCAAGAGTTGAAAAGTAGGTTGACATCTACTCCGTTCCTAATTCTTCCAGATCCGTCACTGGGATTCCAAATTTACAGTGATGCCTTTGGGAAGGGTTTAGGGTGTGTTTTAATGTAGAATCAACAAGTGGTTGCTTATGCCTCCAGACAGTTGAAACCGCATGAAGAGAATTACCCAACTCATGACTTAGAGTTGGCAGCAATTGTGTATGCTCTAAAGATTTGGAGACATTACCTATACGGTTTTCGTTTTGAAGTATTTAGTGATCACAAGAGCCTTAAGTATCTGTTCGACCAGAAAGAATTGAATAATAGGCAAAGAAGATGGGTTGAGTTTCTGAAGGATTACGACTTCGAGTTGAAGTATCATCCCGGGAAGGCCAATGTTGTAGCTGATGCGTTGAGTAGGAAATCTATTCATACGGCAGAATTAATGATGCATGAGATGAAGCTGATAGAGTCTTTCAGAGACTTAGATCTGAATGTGAAGCAAAGAAGGAACCGGTTAGTATTGAGTCATATCCAGATTTCGAGTTTATTGAGAAATCTGATTCGCTCAGCTCAAGAAATTGATGTAGAGTTGCAAGCTCAAAGGAGGTAACCAAATTTTACCGAAGATAGTGATGGGATTATTTGCTTCAGCGGTAGAATTTGTGTGCCAAAGGATGATGACATCAAAAGGCAAGTGTTAGAGGAAGCACATCGGAGTCAGTATTCCATACATCCTGGATCTACCAAGATGTATCAGGATTTGAAACAGATGTACTGGTGGCCAGGGATGAAAGTAGAGATTGCAGAATTTGTGTCTCGATGCCTAACTTGTCAAAGGGTTAAGGCAGAGCACCAGAAGCCTGCTGGTCAGTTACAGCCGCTGAATGTGCCAGTATGGAAATGGGAAGATATTTCTATGGACTTTGTCATGGGATTACCAAGGTCCCAAGCCGGTAACGATTCCATCTGGGTAGTTGTGGATCGTATAACCAACCGAGTAGAACTAAAACACTAAGAATCCCAATTTTTGTAAGCGACAAGTTGTTTTGTCAGTGAAGTTGTTTCAGTTTCATGCCAACCGCATGAGTTTTATGAATTCTTGCAAGTGGGAATATCATTTTTCAATTTGAGCCAAAAATTTTGGTATAAATTGATTTGTAATTCATTTTAGCGGCAATAAAATGACCCTTTACCAACAAGTGTCTTGATGGTCAGGACAAATCTTTAGCGACCCTTCATACAACGACTATTAATTAATAGTTGGTAAAGCATTTACGTCGACCCCTGTATCCCACGGTAGCTTATGTCACTAAGCCAACGGTGTTGGTTACAATATTGAATGAATTCTCCCATCTATTTAACATTTTTTCTTGTAATTAGTTAATAATTATTTTTTGGTAAACCAAGTTATCCCTACGTGCAACTACATAGATTAATCCTCCAGGGTATTGAGATTCGTTTAAAGGGTTGACCACTCCCACCAGGTGCTTTTCCAAACATACTGTTCAAGGATTGGACCTTTAACCATATGGTTAAGGAGTCCAAATATCTACCATTTTGTACTACACCATGTTGGTAGTTACTAAAAATTTAGTGTGAGAGATTGCTTAGAAAGAATTACTATTATTATTGCTTTATTCATAGAAACTGTAAGATGAGTTTGCCAAATTGAATTTAATATGAAATGGGGTAAACATTACTCCTATTATTAAATATGTTTGCTCAATTAATATTAAAAACACTACCACCTCTGTTATACAATACACGTCGTTTTTTAACAATAATTTTGTTTCATTTTACTTGCAGTTTTCAAAGTGCAATGCAACATTAACTATTGGTTTGTAAATAATAACCTTAACTCTTTATTGTAGAAAGAGAAATATGTAGAATGAAATAATAAATAGTTAAGGGTATTCTAGAAAATAAATACTTACATCAAAAGTTACAAAATTTATTAGTCTCCTTGGTATGTGTGAATAACCTTGGAGAGAAGAGTCTTGGGAGTTGGGACAATTAATTTATACTTTGGGACTCTAAAAGACTCAATTAATATAAAATGTATATTTGATAAAAATTGGTGAATTGTACATTGAATTTTTACCATTGTTTTGAAACAAAAATAATAGACCAAAAGTACCAAATATTAAGAACGGAAGGAGTACTAGTAGTAATGAAATATTTTTAAAACAACATTTTAAATAAGTGAAGACAAAGAATATTAAATAAGACAGCATTACTGTTGAGGTGGGTATGAAGGAAAATTAATTGAGGATTGACAGAAAAAACAAAACAAACTATAAAAAATAGATAGAAAAACAGCTATGTAGTGCACCAAACTCGAAACTCGTGCATGAAACGGTTGTGATCAGTTTTAGTGCACTCAGAGCCGCAATCCCATGCTTTTCATGTTTGTACTTTGCATTGGTATGAATTTGAATAAAAAAACGTATCATTTTTCAATTCGAGCCCTTTTTGGTATAAATAGATTTGTAATTAAATGGATTTTCTAATTCATTGAACTTGATGTGAGAGGATGCCTTTTTCTTGTTCAACGAAACCCATGTTATAGAAATCTGATACAAGAATATGTGCTCATCTCTGTTGTGTGTGGGTGCGGACCGCAGACATGCATATTTTAATTACCTTGTATTTATATCATTTATATTTGTTCCATCCCTCTCTCTCTCTCTCTCTCTCTCTCTCTCTCTCTCTCTCTCTCTCTCTCTCTCTCTCTATATATATATATATATATATATATATATATATATATACCAAAACCAAGACATTAGGGTTACCCTAACTCATATACAAGCCGCCAGATAGAGAATTAATTCCAAATAATACAGCTGATGGGGCGACATGCCACTAGTTACATCGAGATCCCCTTGACCTTGCAAGAAACTAACGCCAAGAGAGGGATTCAATCTCAATCAGGAATTTTAGAGAGAAAATGCATCCATTTCTCATATCCTATAGTGACTAGATGAAAGAATGCCAAATCAGACCCGAACCCCTAATCAAAATGCAGACTGAAATCAGACTCATTCTAAATCGGGCCAGTGGTGTCGGTTACATTGAATAATTCTCCCATCTATTTAATATTTTCTTGTGAATAGTACTTTTTTTTGGGGAAACAAAGTTATCCTCTGCATGTCGTTGTAGAGACTAATCCCTCGAGGTAATGAGATCCATTTAAGGGGCTGACTTTTTCACCAGGTGCTTTTCTAGACGCACTGGCTACACCATGTTAATTGGTAGTTAATAAAAAACTTAATGTGATAGATTTTTAGATAGAATTACTATTAACGAACAACGTTGGCCCACTGGTATAATCTATCTTAGGACATGGGGGTCCACCCGATGCTTCTTGGTTCGATTCCCGCAGTGGACAAACTCTGTGTTGGTCGGTGCGGAATTCGATCCTAAGCACGAGCGGAGTTTAACATTCCGTTGAAGTATTGGGAGATTTCATGGGTAGCTAACAATGATCCGAACAAAAAAAGAAAGAATTACTCTTATTATAGCTTTATTCACGGGAAGCTAAAATACGAGTTCAGTCATTAAATATTGATTTAAAAGTAAAATTGAATTTAATGTTAAATGGGGTAAACTTTACTCCTATTAGTAACTGTTTGCTCAATTAATATTAAAACAATCAGTTTTGAGACACCATAGTTATTCATATTTAATAATGGTTGAAAACTAGAGAACAGATAAAAGTAATAAAGTATTTTTTAAAACCAAATTGTAAATAAATGAAGACAAAGACAAAGAATGTTAAATACTACAAAACTGTTGTTGAGGTGGGTAAGGAGAAAAATTCATTGAGGAAAGAGAGAAAACTGTGTTGGCTACAATATTGAGTGAATTTTCCCATCTATTTTATATTTTTTCTTGTAATTAGTTAATAATTATTTTTTGGTAAACCAAGTTATCCCTACGTGCAACTGCATAGATTAATCCTCCAGGGTATTGAGATTTGTTTAAAGGGTTGACCACTCCCACCAAGTGCTTTTCCAAACGCACTGGCCAAGGATTGGACCTTTAACCATATGATTAAGGAGTCCAAATATCTACCATATTGTACTACACCATGTTGGTAGTTAATAAAAATTTAGTGTGAGAGATTGCTTAGAAAGAATTACTATTATTATGGCTTTATTCATAGGAACTGTAAGATGAGTTTTCCAAATTGAATTTAATGTGAAATGGGGTAAACTTTACTCCTATTATTAAATATGTTTGCTCGATTAATATTAAAAACACTACCACCTCTGGTTCACAATACACGTCGTTTTTTAACAATAATTTTGTTTCATTTTACTTGTGGTTTTCAAAGTGCAATGCAACATTAATTATTGGTTTGTCAATAATAACCTTAACTCTTTATTGTAGAAAGAGAAATATGTAGAATGAAATAATAAATAGTTAAGGGTATTCTAGAAAAAAGATAAATACTTACATCAAGTTGTAACTCTTTGGTAGATAGAGGTAGATAGAGTTGAGCTTCCAAGTTTCTTTTTTCCAAATTCGTAAGCTATTTTTCCCAATCTCACATCTTTGCTTTATATTTCTTTGTTTTTGCTTCTTTCAGTTTTTGTTTTCCACATGGCCATCATTTGTCTAGTTTTGAAGTTTCAAGCAGCAAAATTGGCATAGAAATTAAAAGGGTAACTTAATTGGCACTACTGCAAAAATGACATTAGAATTAGACATTTAAAGTCAGGCGCCCAGATGCCTGACTACATAGGTAGACACGGTGGCAAACTTGTAAATAAGTGGCAAAACTCGCGAGTATTAAGGTCAAGCAGATACACGCCTGACGTCTAAAGTGAAGAAATAGGGAAAAAATAAGACTTTAGAAGTCAGGCATGTATGCGCCTGACTACATAAGTGACACGGTGGCAAACTTGTAATTAGGGGTGAATTTTTTTTCTGTTCTAATACTTTAGACGTCAGGCGTCTATTCTCGCTTGACCTCTAAAGTCCAAAAATAGAAAAAAAATAATATTCACTCTCAAAGCCTCTCACTCTCAATTCTCAAACCTTCACTCTCACAATCTCACGAACACTCCTCTCCTCTCCTCCCCATTCTCACTCTCACGGAACCCTAATCCTTCATCTCTCTGATCCTTCATCTTCTCTCCGTCACTCCCTCACTCACTCACCGTCACTCCCTCACTCCCTCACCGTCACCGTCACTCCCTCACTCCCTCACCGTCACCTTCGTCACCCTCACTCCCTCACCGTCAGCGTCACCTTCCTCACCCTCACTCCCTCACTCTCATAATCTCACTCATTCTCAGAAAGCCTTCACTCACACGAAGCCTTCACTCTCAGAACACGAACCGAACCCTCTTCACTCTCAGATCTCCACGCCGTTCTCACCGTTTCCTCTCCCTTGACCGCCACCTTCCCCCTCATTTTTCGACCACCATCGACGTCCAATCAAAAAACGAGTTTGATATTTGGTATCCCCTAAGCGTCCGCATGAAAACCCCTCAAGAAATTTTAAGTTTGGAGAACTCTTCACCGGAGCTCCGCTGTGCCGGAAATCGCACCACAGGATCTCCGCCGTGCCGGAAATCTCACCGTTGTTACTCAGTGTAAGATTTCTCTCCACCATAGACTACGATTTTGTTGTTTTTTTACTCAGTGTAAGTTTCAGATTCACTGATATAGTGTTACTGATTTTGTTGATTTTGTGACCCTGACGAGGAGGAGGAGGAGGAGGAGGAGCAAGAGGAAGAGGTAAGTGACTTATATTTGCTTTGTGAAATCCCTAATTTATCAAAACGACGATTACGATTTTGAAGTCTTCAAAAATCTGGATTCTGACCTGTTTATCATGTTTTATCTTCTTCACCAATTTCCTCAATTAGTTTGATTTTCCTTTTAATTTATTTTTATTTTTCAATTTTTATTCTGTTCTTTGCTAGGGCTTATAACATTACAGCTGCCTGTACTGGATTTATCTTGGGTTTAGTATCAGCTGGTTGTCACATTAGGGGTATGTATGACTATGAGTTAGTTATTTTGTTTAATTTTGCTTGACCTTCTAGTTTACTTTATTATATTATATATGTTGGCTTTACTAATTCTTTTAGTAGTTGTTAATAGGAGGATTTTCCACATAATGCTCACCACAGGGAAGTTTCAATCTCTGTTAGCAATTATACTCTGAAGCATGGAGACACGGGATTAATCATTGTTGGTGGGAGGATGGAAATACAGCCAAATGTATGTGTCACTTTTATTTTTGTTTCCTGGTTTGTATGTGTCGCTTTTTATATAGTAATGGCAAAACTCACAATTTAATGTGTTTATCATACTTTCATCAAAGGGAAAACTAGTAAGTTTATGAGTAACATAAGGTCGTGGCTATCTTGTTATCAGCAGTTTTATTTGATGAAGCATGATAGTAATGTGGGTTTGCTGCTGTTCTTTGGGTTTCAGAAATTTTGATTGTTATTTGATTCTTGTAATAGTAATGATTTTGGAATTGTGCATCTCTAGTTTATGTGTGGATTATTGTTTTATCTTCCAATCTAATGGTTTTGCTGAAGCTTATGTTGTTTGCTTTCCACTTTCAGATTTTTATGGATCTTTTTGAAGAAATGGGAATGGGAGCCAGATTTGCTGCAGCATCGAAGAAGTGCTACTGAAAAGGAGGTACATAGACAAGCTGCTAGTTGATGCTAACATTTGTGCTCGTTTTGTGTTATTATCTAGTAGCATACTAAGGGATACCTATAGATTGGACTCCTAGTCATATAATTGTGTTATTCATCTTTTCCAATAAATGATCAACCATTGAAACAAATACTTTTTTGTCAATATGAGTTTACTAGAAGAACTTTAGTACAGCAGTACTCATCCAAGTCTACCTGAGTTCCTTGATCAACTCCCCCCTTTTTGTGTAGAAGTAGCAGCACGTGCACATAGTGGAGTATTTCATCCAAATTTTATGTCATTGTGAAATCTTTTTGTGTAGAACTTTATTTTGTTTTAAGAGTAATTTTAATTTTATTTATTCTGTGCTGATTCTTCTTTTCTTTGTAGACATATAACACTGCAGCTGATTCAGTTATTGATCAAAAATCTAATTCTGCAATGGATGAAGATACACAAGAGCCTTCTGTTGCTGATAAAAAGAAGGAGAAGAAGGAAAAGAAGGAAAAGAAAGAAAAGAAGAAAAAGGAGAAAAAGGAAGAGATAGTTGCAGCTTTACTGTTGCTGTTGAAGTTGTTTCTGAGATTCATTTAAAGGTACTTGATTTGAAAGAGTTTGACCTGTTATTTAGTAAATTTAGAGTTCTACTTGCATCAAGAATTGCATTTTCTAGGAAATTTGATTTGAATCATTTCATCATTTTATTGTGAGGCATGGAACTGGGATAGTTTGTATAAGCATGAAAGAGGAAACTTGATTTGAATCATTTCATCATTTTACTGAGAAGTTTTTATCTGGAATTTCTTCTTATCCCTTTGTTCAAAGTCTATGTTGTTAAATCAGCTAAAACACTATATGCACTCACCATATGACATAGTCAACTTTAGGGAATAATGTATCTCATCTTAGCTGCATTTCTACAGGCATTTAGTTTGTGCAAAACTCAGCACGACTTCACTTTGTTTCATTTAATATCTTGTGTTGCCTAGAATGACATTTGATTATAATTTTACTAGAATGACATCATGTTGACAAAGATGATTGAAATTTAATAATCTGTTATTCTGTGGTAGTAATTGTCTCATCAATGCATTTTTTTATGTACACATTACATCTGTAGGATGCCAAATATGGTACCACCACAGGTGTCTTCAAGGGGGTGTCTTGAAGAGAGCTGGACAGACACAAGCTTCAGTTGACCTGGCAGTACTTGCTGGTTTGGATCCCGTGGCAGTTCTGTGAGGTTGTGGATGATGATGATGGCTCCATGGACTTACCAGAAGGAAATTGAGTTTCTGGAACTTGTGGATCACCATTAATCTAAGTCCGTCTTAAGGCCAATCTGTTTTTACAGCAACTGATGACGTTGAGGTATTATTTATTGTTTATTAACAACATTGTTTGTCTTTAATTTAACATGATTGGGCTAACAGTTTATATATGTTACTCTATAATTTTTAGGTGTATTATGGAGCTGACTTGGAAACTGGATCACTAGGAAGTGGTTTTCCTAAGTCATCATCATTAACTAAGAGTGATTCAGATTCTTATGCCATGTCTGGCTGGTATCTGACCAACTCCGCGCGACTGCCAGGTTCTGCGTTATGTTTTGAAGGAAGTGACATCTCAGGAGTTCTAGTTCCATGGTTGTATGTTGGAATGTGCTTTTCAACATTTTGTTGGGTAAGTAGAGAGATATCTTTTTAGTTAGTCTTTATGAAGGAGGAAAAGTTTAAGGATAATATTACTGATTTTCTTCTGTTTCAGATTTTATGTACTTTCCTATAAAGACTGATACCTTGTTCTCATTTTGATGCTCTTTTGAACAGCATGTTGAAGATCATCACCTATATTCACTTAATTATCTGCACTGGGGTGACCCAAAAGTATGGTATGGTGTACCTGGAAGCCATGCTTCAGCTTTGGAAGATGCAATGAGAAAACACCTGCCTGATTTATTTTAAGAACAACCAAATCTACTCAGCGAATTGGTATGATATTCGATGTTCTTCGTACCTTTGTTATTAATTGCAAACTCACAGGGCACTGCATGATTTTGGGGTGCTATATTGCAAATACTTGATTTCAATATTTATATGGCTAGACACTTTTATTTCCATAAATATCTTTCAATTAACTGATAGAGTACTGACATTCATACATTGAAGGAGTACTCACATTCTTCTATAGGCATCCATATTTGGCTTATGTGCTATTCTAAACATAACTGGCTGGAACACTTTATATCACTTAGCACAATTAATCTTTCAGCTATGTTGTCATTTTGGAAACAGTTTTTAAAAATCCAACATATAGCATTAAACACTTTATATCACTTAGCACTGACATTTATTCTAGACTTAAATTCCTAGCTGTTTGTCTCTCTATTTTGTTTACCAAAACTGTTTTCCTTTATAAGGATCATGAAAATTGCTTTTATGATTGTCACAGTTTTTCCTTCTAACAAAGCTAAGAAAGTTTACCAAAACTGTTTTTCTTTATAAGGATCATGAAAAGATTACTTCATGTTCAGTTCTTCAAATTGTTTTCCATTTCACGATTCCTCAATTTACCCGTGTATAATATAACCATGTTTTTCTGTCAACAGGACGAGCATCTTTCAAGAGTGAGAAAAAGTGAGAAAAAGCAAGTTTACTTTCTATTGAAGACAGATGCAGGCAGCATTGAAGACAGAACCAGAGAAGATGCAATTTCCACAAAGAAAGCAAGCAATCAACGTTTAGGTTAGAGGAAATAATTAGTGTTTCTTGTTTGCCAAATTCCAATTTTTGTTCTAGTTATTTTCCTGTTGCTAACAGCCTCTGTATAGTGTATACTGCTAGTTTGCCTTGAGAATTTTCAAGGTTAATGTTGAAATCAGAGTTGTTTTGGGAAATTATGCTTGTTTTGAGAAATATGTTTTACTCTATTTTGAGAATGCAAGTTGACTAGCACTTGATTGGTTACATTCATTAAGGTTACTTTACTAGTACGCAGACTTTTACAAAATGTTGCTAAAGCCTTTTAGAAACATAAGCTTTATCTAACTGCTTTTGGTACCTCTGTGTGTTAATTTATGAAAATGCACTATGACTTGCCTCCTTGGTCCATAATGTATTGATTGTATTCTGAAATTTTATGATTTAGATGCATAGTGTGTCATTACATGTTGCCTTATAAAGAATAGATAGATCCTTTGACTGGCAAAAACTAGCACTGATATATGACTCCATGGCCCAATGGATAAGGCGCTGGTCCACGGGACCAGAGATCTGGGTTCGATCCCCAGTGGAGTCGCTTCTTTTTAACGAAAAATTTGTATAACCAGGGTGTATAGATTAAACCAAAATTTTAAAAAAAAACTTTTAAGGTCAGGCGCAATAATGCTTGACCTTAAATCATACATACGAAGTCAAGCAATAATAAAAGCTTGACCTTAAATCATACTTACGAAGTCAGGCAAGAATAAATGCTTGACTTTAAATCATACTTACGAAGTCAGGCGCAATAAATGTTTGACTTTGGATATGCATGTTGTAAATTTGATTGAATTTTGTTTATCCGAACTACAAAATTCCTCATTTTTCTTCCTACATGTGAGTATTTGATTTCGAAAATCATCCATTTTTTTCATGGTATTGGTGGTGGCTCGCCGGAGAAGATGAAGATGGAGATTGTAACATCCCTAAATTTCGGTTAATTTCGTTTTATGAAATTAACTAGCGAATTAATATTCGATGAAATAATAAATCAAGTCATGGACATGTAAAAAGCGTGAAAACAACATTCGAACCCTAACCCAAATTACTCAACACCAAACATACTTGATCAACGGTCGTACGCGGGTCAAAATAATTAAAAAGAGTAAATATAGTATCAAGGTAAGAGACCTTTGTCGTCTCGAGGACCTCTAAATAATGAAATTACAAAAATCAAGAACAAAATTAAACAATAAAAGTGGGGATTTTGGAAAAGAGTTTGTTGTTTAACGAAGAAAATCAATTAAAGATAAACACTCAATCAATTGGTTTCAGGTGCGTTTCTTGGATTTCTAATCGGTTCTAAAATAAAGATTTGTGCAAAGTATGATAATTCTTTATTGATCATAAACTAAGTGAACAAGGGCCAGTCTGTTTATACGAATTCACAGCGTTTAAAGCAAGCGTCAAAACAGTGTGTTCAATCAATCGCGATAGCGAACAAGTGCCAGTATCACAATTAACATCATATCTGAATTCTTTCAATCCTATAAACAAGCGTTATAGACTCTATCAATTCCTATCCAAACTAAATTAAACAAGCGATAAAATAGTTTGTATAATGAAAGTTGCAAAATAGAATCATGATAAGTGATTAAGCAAAACTGAATCATAAAACGAATCACATAAGCAAATCACAGAGTTTGAGTAATTAAGCAAAACACAAACCGAATTTGTAGCAAGAATTACAGAGATGAAATTGATAGAGAAAAAAATTAAAGCCATAAAAACAAAATAAACATTAAGCACTGATCCTCAAAATCCTTACAGCAACACCATTCACCAATAGATTGATCTAGGGCCTTAAACATCGATGGAGGTTAACATAAAATTGAAAGTAGGAATGCGTAAGAGGGGCAAAACGACTGCTGACCAGCCAAATCATAAGACTAAAACAAAATACCTAATCCCTAAATGGGCTATTGGATAAAAGCCCGTTAACAAACTAATATTCGGCCCAAAACCCATTTTACACAGTACTGCTTCGGTAATTCGCTGTTTTCACCTTCAATACAACAAAACTGGGTTTCGAACTCAACATAAGAGTTGTATCTTTGTTCCTTAGCTTTCCAACGCATGCTCGCACGCCTCAATCAGATAACCACCGTCAAAGTTATGACCTGCAGAGTAGATAGGGGTCAATATGCAATAAAAACAAGAATTAATCAAGAAATTACTATATTGCTCAAATAAGACCCAAAATCTAGAAACGCGCTAAGACTTAAATATTAGACACAAAACACAATCAAAAATACCAAGTGCAAAGCTATAAAGAGTGCATTAAAATGCACTGATCAAACTCCTTAACTCCATAAGACCACAACCACAATTTAATTAGAAGTTAGTTATGAGTTAGTGGTCAATTAGAAGTAAACTAAGGTGATGAGCTAAGTGGAGGGCACTTTAGTATTTTCCCACTCATTTAAGCCTTCAGCTGAAACACTCTCTCATTTCTCAATTTCAGCTGAAACACAACTTTCACATTAACATAACCAGAAAATAGAAAAGTGAGAGAGGAGAGAAAGGAGAGAGTGAGGCGAAAGGGAGAGAGAGGAGAAAGGAATCATCACCACCATCAAGCTCTTTGCATGTAAATTCTTTTCAACCCATTCTTCCTCATTTTTCAAGATCTACACAATGACACTAATTTAATTCTCTGCTTCCTCCTCTATCCATTGTTGACATTTTTGAACCTCCTAGCTCTCAAGAAGCAAAAATGAAGTTTTGGGGTCTCTAATAGCTTGCATGTGGATGATGAAGCTCCATAATTAAATTGTGAAGTCAAGATTCAGTATTAGATCCCTTGCAATAGCTACATTTCTGTTTTGGGTCGAATTGGGTAGGAGAGGAGCATTTGGGGAAGTTGCATTTTCGATTGGAAGCGATTGGACACATTTGGATCGAGTTCGGAACGTGTTGTGAGATTTTGGAGCGGTTGAGCTTTACAAGTTTCGGTATCTCGTGATTCTCATCACAATCGGTGAGTTCTACTCACACTTAGGATCGTTTTTGTGTTTCTGAAATGACTGCTATATGACTGGTTTTGTGGCTGTTCCGGGGTTTCGAAAGTTTTTGTGGCTGAAATGACTGCTATATGACTGGTTTTGTGTTCGTGCCTTGTTTGGAAACTCATGTCATTGTCATTGATTGAAGTTAAATGATGATTTGATTGTATTCTTGATTGGAAATATTATTGGTATGATGAAGTATTGGGCTGGATTCAGTATTTGGGATTGAAACGAAATCGAAAAAGGCGAAGAAACGAATTAAAAAACACTGTTTTCGTAGTGTAGGATTTTTGCTGTCTGTAGAAAACATGGCCATGTTTTATTACGCAGCTGGCCGTGTTTTAGTCTGTTTCTGCGCAAAATTTTCAAAATCCAGAAACACGGCCATGTTTTAAAACACGGGCACCAGTGTTTTAAAACACTGGGAGCCATGTTTTCTGCTGTTTCCAGGATTACTCCTTTCGATTCCAAACCTCTTCTAATCTTCTTTCCAACCCTTTGTGATAATTTTTCACTTATAAAACATTGTTTTTGACATGTGATGCCTAATTCTTCCAGATCCGTCACTGGGATTCCAAATTTACAGTGATGCCTTTGGGAAGGGTGTAGGGTGTGTTTTAATGTAGAATCAACAAGTGGTTGCTTATGCCTCCAGACAGTTGAAACCGCATGTAGAGAATTACCCAACTCATGACTTAGAGTTGGCAGCAATTGTGTATGCTCTAAAGATTTGGAGACATTACCTATACGGTTCTCGTTTCGAAGTATTTAGTGATCACAAGAGCCTTAAGTATCTGTTCGACTAGAAAGAATTGAATAATAGGCAAAGAAGATGGGTTGAGTTTCTGAAGGATTACGACATCGAGTTGAAGTATCATCCCGGGAAGGCCAATGTTGTAGCCGATGCGTTGAGTAGGAAATCTATTCATACGGCAGAATTAATGATGCATGAGATGAAGCTGATAGAGTCTTTCAGAGACTTAGATCTGAATGTGAAGCAAAGAAGGAACCGGTTAGTATTGAGTCATATCCAGATTTTGAGTTTATTGAGAAATCTGATTCGCTCAGCTCAAGAAATTGATGTAGAGTTGCAAGCTCAAAGGAGGTAACCAAATTTTACCGAGGATAGTGATGGGATTATTTGCTTCAGCGGTAGAATTTGTGTGCCAAAGGATGATGACATCAAAAGGCAAGTGTTAGAGGAAGCACATCGGAGTCAGTATTCCATACATCCTGGATCTACCAAGATTTATCAAGATTTGAAACAGATGTACTGGTGGCCAGGGATGAAAGTAGAGATTGTAGAATTTGTGTCTCGATGCCTAACTTGTCAAAGGGTTAAGGCAGAGCACCAGAAGCCTGCTGGTCAGTTACAGCCGGTGAATGTGCCAGTATGGAAATGGGAAGATATTTCTATGGACTTTGACATGGGATTACCAAGGTCCCAAGCCAGTAACGATTCCATCTGGGTAGTTGTGGATCGTCTAACCAAATCAGCTCAGTTTATTCCTGTTCGTCCCAAGCCAGTAAGGTTTCCAAGTTAGTAGAGGAATATCTGAAGAGTATAGTCAGGTTGCATGGAGTTCCTACAAGTATTGTGTCAGATCGTGATCCAAAGTCACTTCTCGATTTTGGAAAGCTTTAAACCAAGCTTTGGGACCGAAAGTGTTTGTTAGTACCGCTTATCATCCGTAAACAGATGGTCAGACGAAGAGGACTATTCAGACTTTAGAAGATATGCTTCGGGCTTGTGTGCTTGATAACGGAAGAAAATGGGAGGATCACCTTCCATTGGTGGAGTTTGCTTATAACAACAGCTATCATTACAGTATCAGAATGGCTCCATTTGAAGCCTTGTATGGGAGGAAGTGCAGAACGCCACTATGTTGGTGGGATGTCGGTGAAGATTGGTTGTTAGGGCCCGATTTGGTTCTTGAGACAACCGAAAAGATTCGGCAAATCAAAGAAAGAATGAAGGCTGCCCAGTGTAGGAAGAAAAGTTATGCGGACAAGAGAAGGAGACCACTAGAGTTTGAGTCTGGTGATCATGTGTTTTTGAGAGTTTCTCCAACAATTGGTACCGGTAGAGCATTGCGGGCGAAGAAACTCAGTCATTGGTATATTGGACCTATCCAAATTATCGAGCGTATTGGGCTAGTAGCTTACCAAATTGCTTTACCTCCAGCTTTGTCCAATCTGCATGATTATTCCATGTGTCTTAGTTAAGTAAATACATTTCCGATCCGAGTCAACCGTTGAGTTTTGATACGATTGACCTTAGGCCGGATTTGTCATTTCAACCTCATCCTAGTTACATCATGGAATGTGGCGAGAATACGCTTCAGACGAGGACAATTCCCATTGTCAAAGTAGTTTGGGATGGATTTTCGATCGAGGAAGCGACATGGGAATTGGAGGACAACATGCGGGCTAGATATCTGTATCTATTTTCATGAGATATGGTTTGTTCAATTTTGAGGACAAAATTTTAAAAGTTGGGGGTGAATGTAACATCTCTGAATTTCGGTTAATTTCATTTTATGAAATTAACTAGCGAATTATTATTCGATGAAATAATAAATCAAGTCATGGACATGTTAAAAGCGTGAAAGAAACATTTAATTGTTGATTGTATGAATTATGTGATTGTTTGGGGTAGAAATAGAATTATGTGAGGATTAGGGAGCCAAGGGCGTTTTCGTCATTTTCTTATCATTCGAATCCTAACCCAAATTACTCAACACCAAACATACTCCTTAACTCTATAAGACCACAACCACAATTTAATTAGAAGTTAGTTATGAATTAGTGGTTAATTAGAAGTAAACTAAGGTGATGAGCTAAGTGGAGGGCACTTTAGTCTTTTCCCACTCATTTAAGCCTTCAGCTGAAACACTTTCTCATTTCTCAATTTCAGCTGAAACACAACTTTCACTTTAACATAACCAGAAAATAGAAAAGTGAGAGAGGAGAGAAAGGAGAGAGTGAGGCGAAAGGGAGAGAGGAGAAAGGAATCATCACCACCATCAAGCTCTTTGCATGTAAGTTCTTTTCAACCCATTCTTCCTCATTTTTCAAGCTCTACACAATGACACTAATTTCATTCTCTGTTTCCAGGATTACTCCTTTCGATTCCAAACCTCTTCTAATCTTCTTTCCAACCCTTTGTAATGATTTTTCACTTATAAAACATTGTTTTTGACATGTTCAAAATGCTAAACGCCCTCCATTCTCTTTTGATGTGACCTATGTTAAATCCGCCAAATGAGTGGGATTGGATTAGTCTTTTAGACTTTCACTTGGGATGGGAATCGAAGAACAAATAGAATTATCCTTCGCGCCAGCCTATTCACTTTGGTCTTCAAACCTATAAATGTTCCAAAAACCGAAAAGTAGTACACGTGAGCGGACATGGGTTATGTTTACTACCATGGAACTAAATGTTCAATCAATTGTTTATGGTCATGGAACTAAATATTCTTTCAAGGTCAGGATATATAAATTATATCATAGGATGGGTGACGACCCAGTTGATTAGTATACTAGGGGAGGGGAAGTCATGAGCCTCGGAACCTAGGCCTCAGAAGGTTTGAAGCTAGTGTAAACTAGTGGAGAGGTTCGACGGTAAAGGCAGAGCTTTTGCCGAAGATGTTATGGCATGACAGGAAAAGCTATATGCACGTAGGACCTATATGGACTACGATTAAATGAACAAGAATAAATGGACCGAGAGTCATTGGGAGGGGTTACAGAAGGACTCACTAAGATAATGTTAAGACTGTTTGATGTTAATCATCGAAAATTTTTTAGTTGTGTTCAATATCTAAATAGGAAATATTACTCTGATGTATGTCATTTCGTGCATCTTAGCATTTCTACTTGATAGAAATATTAGGGTGTTACAGAGATGGTGTTTGGAGGAAGAGGATGAAGATGAAAGTTCTTGTGTTTTTGTCAATTTGATCCTTTATGTTTTTTTCTAATTTCAATTTGGTCCCCCATTTGCCACATCATTTAATGAATTCCAAGTAAGCCCTAACACTTAAGATGGACCAAAATGACACAGAAATGGAAGATGAGAGACCAAAACGAGAAAAAAAAAGATAAAAGACCAAAGTGAAACCAAAGTCAAAGATAAAGGACCAAAAGTGCAATTTAGCCTAAATATTTTTATTATTTATAAAGAGTTTAATTTATGCATAATATAGGCTTTTACAACCACAAGCAATAACAACTTATGTATTGATTGACATGTAATGAAATATTAAATAAGATAACATTACTGCTGAGGTGGGTATGAAGGACAATTAATTGAGGAAAGACAGAAAAAACAAAAGAAACAATAAAAAAATAGATAGAAAAACTGCTATGCAGTGCAACAAACTCGAAACTCGTGCATGAAAAGGTTGTTATCAGTTTGAGTGCAATCAGAGCCGCAATCCCATGTTTTTCATGTTTGTACTTTGCATTGGTATGAATTTGAATAAAAAAACGTATCAAGATTTTTTACACTATTGGTTAGTAAGTACCCCACTGTTAGTTGTCTTGTAAATTTCAGCAACACGAGAATGTCGGCTCCTAGATTTGAATTTGAATTTGATTGTTAGCCATAATAGTGTGTGTATTCGTTGTGTGTATTTGTCATTTCACCTAAACTAACAAAAAAGAAAACACTACTAATCAATAACGGACATGTCATAAAAATAATTGACGTTTGTACTACAAATGAACGTTATTACTGACACATACACCATGAGCAGTTCTCTCACACATAACACAACTCAGAGAGAATCTATAGTTGAGTGTGGTGAAGTTGTAACTCTTTGGTAGATAGATGTAGATAGAGTTCAGCTTCCAAGTTTCTCTTTTCCAAATTCGTAAGCTATTTTGCCCAATCTCACATCTTTGCTTTATATTGCTTTCTTCTTGCTTCTTTCAGTTTTTGTTTTCAACATGGCCATCATTTCTCTTGTTTTGAAGTTTCAAGCAGCAAAATTGGCATAGAAATTAAAAGGGTAACTTAGTTGGGACTGATATATCAATACAAATTATAAGTGTTTTTACTTTTTCTGAAAAAAAAAAAATATGACTAAATACCGTCATCCTTGAATTTGGATATGCATGTTGTAATTTTGTTTATCCGAACTACAAAATTCCTCATTTTTCTTCCTACATGTGAGTATTTGATTTCGAAAAACATCCATTTTTTTCAAGGTCTTGGTGGTGGCTCGCCGGAGAAGATGAAGATGGAGATGGTGTTTGGAGGAAGAGGATGAAGATGAAAGTTCTTGTGTTTATGTCAATTTGATCCTTTATGTTTTTTTCTAATTTCAATTTGGTCCCCCATTTGCCACATCATTTAATGAATTCCAAGTCAGCCCTAACACTTAAGAAGGACCAAAATGACACAGAAATGGAAGATGAGGGACCAAAACGAGGAAAAAAAAGATAAAGGACCAAAGTGAAACCAAAGTCAATGATAAAGGACCAAAAGTGCAATTTAGCCTAAATATTTTTATTATTTATAAAGAGTTTAATTTATGCATAGTATAGGCTTTTACAACCACAAGCAATAACAACTCACGTAATGATTGACATGTAATGTGGTTATCAATTGACTAACTTTTTTAAGGACGTTATAATTAGTAGATAGTGTGACACACTTATACACTCATTGTCTATAAAAATTAATTCCATTTATAAATGTTTAATTTGTTTTTTGAGTTTTGAGATAAATATTACATCCTATTGTTGAGATTAACATATAAAATTTTATAAAAATTTTATCATTGAGAAATAATTGTGTACATTTGAGTATCTTTATATATAAATCCTAAGAGTCTATTAACAGTGTTTCCGCAAATTGAGATACAAGAAGCGACCCTACTCAAACCTAGACTCAAACCCTTGCTATCTTGCTTAAAGACATAAGGGGAGCAAGTGGGAATATCATTTTTCAATTCGAGCCATTTTTGGTATAAATAGATTTGTAATTAAATGGATTTTCTAATTCATTGAACTTGATGTGAGATGATATATGTGCTCATCTCTGTGTGTGTGGGTGCGGACTGCAGATGTGACACCATTTACCCCGAAAGTATTTATAAGTGAAAAAGTATGAAAAATGAGTAAATTTGTTTTTCAAAATAATATTCGCAATTCATTTTCGAAATACCTTTCGCAAGTACGATATGCCATCAACTCCTTAAATCATATAAACATTATTTATAAGAACATTAAAGACAAAACACTGAAGCCTTTCTTTCAATACAGTAATGAGTTTGATTTTAAATATAATATTGAAAATACATCCCAAGCCCCGATGTCACAGGATCAGAGCAATAAACATTTAATCAATTAAATAAAAAGAAAGTGACATCAACGTATGGTATCATTCGGCAAGTTGCTGGGTGATCCGTAGTGATCACATCTCCACCGCTGCTTAATCGTAGAAGCTCACATCAACGACACCTGGAACTCGAACTAAAAAATGGTGCATGGGTGAGAAAGAGCGTCCAAACCATATAAAGAACATAAGACCGAGACTAAAACAGCAAAGGCAACCACAATCCATCAAATCAATATCAAACAGTCACTCTCAAAAGGGTGGCCTGCACAACATGTTCATCCAGCAAGATGTCACAAAGTGAAAAGTGAGGGGTCACATCACACCGTTAAAATCACTACAGTATATATGACAAACATAACCTATATGCTCAGTTAATCATCATCATCAACAACAACAACAACGACAACAATAACAACCACAATAACTATAGGACCGGGATACCTTGCCCGAACGGGATACCTTGCCCGATAATTCCCTACGACGAACAACAACAATAGGACTGGGATACCTTGCGCGAACGGGATACCTTGCCCGATAACGCCCTACGACGAACAACAATAGGACCGGGATACCTTGCCCGAACGGGATACCTTGCCCGATAATGCCCTACAAGAAAACAACAGGACCGGAATAGCCCGAACGGGATACCTTGCCCGATAATGCCCTGAAGAACACCCAAGAGAGTACTATGAGGACCGGGATACCTTGCCCGAACAGGATACCTTGCCCGATAATGCCCTACTACAACAACAACAACAACGACGATGATCACAACAACAACAAGATGGACACACAATGGACCTAATCAGACGCGATATCGCACAATGACAACGACAACAACGACGACAACGAGAACGACGATGACCACAACAACAACAACAACAACAACAATACCTATCATCATCACCATACTTTGAGGTACGGCTCGCCCATACTGCGACGAGTCCTTGCCCATACTGCGACAAGGTTCCTCCTACAACTGAAATTACTAAGGTACGGCTCGCCCATATTGCGGCGAGTCCTTGCCCACACTGCGACAAGGTTCCTTAAACATCATCATCAACTTCTCTAAGAACTCCTAAGTCCGAGGGTATCATCAACAACTAGGGGTCATTTAATCATCATCTCGGGTATCACCATACAGCTAGGGGGTCACTATAGTCATCATCTCTGGTCATAACTATTACCCAAGTCCCCGCTAGTTCTATATAATAATGTCATCGTTATATTCATATGTAGTCTTTTTGATTCAATGCATCTAATTCCAACTCCACCCGTTATTTGATATTTCCTAAGGCTCCTATGACTCTTATTGTCTCAATCATCATCCATGGTCAAAGTTACCTGAAACTAGCTTAGGAAGGGTCAAGCATTATCCGAAACACCCCTACAATAGTCCTAATCCATTAACAACTTAATCTTATCCAACTAATAGGCTTCAATTGGTCTCTTAGGTAAGTTTAATATCCGATACACCAAGAATAGCTCTAATCCATTAACGACTTAGTCTTAATCGGTTAAGAGGCTCTAAATTGTCTATTAGATAATTTCACTACTCTAATAAACTAACAACATCAACTTAATCAATCATCATTGTTATTCATGCCTAGGAATCATTATAAGCCGTTATTGTCTAAATTTAACCATTAAAATACTTAGGAATCTCAATATCATCAAACCAGTATACTATACTAAAGTTTAAGCTTATTACTTAACTTAGAGATAGTCTAAACCATAAGTACATCATCAATTTCAACTTTGGGCTATTTAACCATATAATTTCATCATCAACTTATTCAAATGTTCAATATGGTTTACTACCCTAAAGTTCGTCAATATTAACGTCCCAATTACACCAACACTAACAATCATATATCTTCTAGGGAGGTTAGGCCCTGGGCCTTAACGACGAGACTCAATCACGTTGAATTGGTCCCTAATTATCATCATCCACAACAATCAAAAAACAACGACAATCACAAAAACAACAGCCTATAGGCATAGCATTGACACATACATATCAACTTCATCTTAGTAACATACGGGTCATTCAAATTGACTATGATTCATTCCCTAAACTCGGCATATTAACTACAGTCATTCAATTCCTTTAGTTATAGTCATCCCAATCATTTAATTACAGTCGTCCAAATCATTTAATTACAGTCATCCAAATCGAATATAGATAATAACTAACCAATGATTAAATACAAACAAATATATGAATGACGATAATCAATACTATTATAGTCCTATCCCCTATTCCCCATATAGAAAAGAAACTGTTTCCCCCCGTACCTGATATCCAATTGCAATAGTTCCTTTGGCACAACAAAAGAATGTCACGGGTTCTCGAGCGTGATCTAATTCCAACGAGACTATGTGTCACTCGAACGCGTATAATTATGCAACAACAACGACAACAATACAAAAGTCATACACTAAAAATATTAAAGATACTCAGTCACCATTTTAATGAGTTAACTACAAAACTCCTTTTTCATTGCCAAAATAGTTTAAGAAGAATATACTAAAATATTAGTAATTTAAATTAAGTTAAACTATAAAGAGTTTGAAATGCGATATTAAACTATTCAATATCATAGTTTAACTTTAAATTCATGTAATAAGAAAGTCACTAATTTATATTATGTGCAATAGGCTAATATAATACACATATTAAATTTTACATTTTAGAAAAACTTATATACATATATAGATATTTATATATTATTTGTAAATCTTCTTTAAAAAAAAACACCTTCTAAAAATATAATTTAGTTTAACAATGACAATGAAAGATGCTGAGATAAGGCTATCGAAAATTGCAACATAACCCACGACCTTGGAATTGGCATTCTTAGTGATCTTAGGTACCGAAAGTGTTTTTGGCTTGAGGTTTAATGGCCTTACAAGAATCATATTTATTTTTGAAACCCAAGTACTCACAATAACCAAGATTATACCTAAATGGAAGCGTCAAAAAATAAATTAAAGCAGAGAAGGAGTAAAACTAACCAAAAGGATCTTTGTTTGGTTAATTGAAATGAAGAATGGAGAAAAACGGTCCGCCATGGAAGCTGTTGCGCGAGGTGTCCTTCTGGAGTGGTGCTTCGATCACCCAAAAGAAGGCCAGAATCGTGATCAGGGGGTTATTTCGTGTAGGTGTGTGGATTTTTGGGCCTAGCCGTGGCTTGAGGGTGGAGAACGAAATGGAAGAAGAAGCCATTAGGGCTCACTGCTTCTGCGCGTAACAGATGAGGAAGAAGAAGAAATGCAGGTCGGATCAGGTCTAGGTTTATGGGCTGATAGTTAGCGTATAGGCTGGGCTAAAGCGAGGTTGGGTTAGCTAAGGGGGTGTATGCAGTAGAAAAGGGGTTTCATGCGTATATAAAATCAATAAAAACCACAATCCATTTTAATTCAATTTTAAAGCTCAATTTCACTACAACTACTATTTTAACACTTCAATAGCCCCAAATAATTTTAAAAAGTAATAGAATCTAAAATACCAATATTTATATAAATAAAAATACATTTAAATGTGTTTTCAACTAATTTTAATAACTCAAATACACAATAAATCAAAATAATATAATATTATCAAATCAAAATAATTCATAAAACAAGTACAGGCTAAACTAATCGCAACACACGAAAATCGGGGTGTTACAACAGACATACATATTTTAATTACCTTATATTTATATCATTTATATTTGTTCCATATCTCTCTCTCTCTCTCTCTCTCTCTCTCTCTCTCTCTCTCTCTCTCTCTCTCTCTCTCTCTCTCTCTCTCTCTATATATATATATATATATATATATATATATATATATATATATATATATATATATATATATACCAAAACCAACACATTAGGGTTACCCTAACTCATATACAAGCCGCCAGAGAGAGAATTAATTCCAAATAATACAAGCTGACGGGGCGACATGCCACTAGTTACATCGAGATCCCCTTGACCTTGCAAGAAACTAACGCCAAGAGAGGGATTCAATCTCAATTAGGAATTTTGGAGAGAAAATGCATCCATTTCTCATATCCTATAGTGACCAGATGAAAGAATGCCAAATCAGGCCCGAACCCCTAATCAGAATGCAGACTGAAATCAGACTCATTCTAAATCGGGCCAGTGGTGTCGGTTACATTGAATAATTCTCCCATCTATTTAATATTTTTTTGTAAATAGTACTTTTTTTTGGGCAAACCAAGTTATCTTCTGCATGTCGTTGTAGAGACTAATCCCTCGAGGTAATGAGATCCATTTAAGGGGCTGACCTTTTTCACCAGGTGCTTTTCTAGACGCACTGGCTAGAGATTGAACCATCAGTCAGATGATTAAGGAACCCAAATATCTACCACTTGTGCTACACCATGTTAACTGGTAGTTAATAAAAAATTTAATGCGATAGATTTCATAGAAAGAATTACTATTAACGAACAACGCTGGCCCACTAGCATAATCTATCTTGGGACATGGGCGGTCCACCCGATGCTTCTAGGTTCGATTACCGCAGTGGACAAACTCAGTGTTGGTCGGTGCGGAATTCGATCCTAAGCACGAGTGGAGTTTAACATTCCATTGAAGTATTGGGAGATTTCATGGGTAGCTAACAATAGTCCGAACAAAAAAAAGAAAGAATTACTATTATTATAGCTTTATTCATGGGAAGCTAAAATACGAGTTCAGTCATTAAATATTGATTTAAAAGTAAAATTGAATTTAATGTTAAATGGGGTAAACTTTACTCCTATTAGTAATTGTTTGCTTAATTAATATTAAATAAATCAGTTTTGAAATTCCATAGTTATTCATATTTAATAATGGTTGAAACATAGAGAACAGATAACAGTAATAAAGTATTTTTTTTAAAACAAAACTGTAAATAAATAAAGACAAAGACAAAGAATGTTAAATACTACAAAATTGCTAGTGAGGTGGGGAAGGAGAAAAATTCATTGAGGAAAGAGAGAAAACGGTGTTGGTTACAATATTGAATGAATTCTCCCATCTATTTAATTTTTTTCTTGTAATTAGTTAATAATTATTTTTTGGTAAACCAAGTTATCCCTACGTGCAATTGCATAGATTAATCCTCCAGGGTATTGAGATTCGTTTAAAGAGTTGACCACTCCCACCAGGTGCTTTTCCAAATGCAATGGCGAAGGATTAGACCTTTAACCATATGATTAAGGAGTCCAAATATCTACCATTTTGTACTACACCATGTTGGTAGTTAATAAAAATTTAGTGTGAGAGATTGCTCAGAAAGAATTACTATTATTATTGTTTTACTCGTAGGAACTGTAAGATGAGTTTGCCAAATTGAATTTAATGTGAAATGGGGTAAACTTTACTCCTATTATTAAATATTTTTGCTCAATTAATATTAAAAACATTACCACCTCTGTTTCACAATACACGTCGTTTTTTAACAATAATTTTGTTTCATTTTACTTGTAGTTTTCAAAGTGCAATGCAACATTAACTATTGGTTTGTCAATAATACCTTTAACTCTTTGTTGTAGAGAGAGAAATATGTAGAATGAAATAATAAATAGTTAAGGGTATTCTAGAAAAAAGATAAATACTTACATCAAAAGTTACAAAATGTATTAGTCCCATTGGTATGTGTGAATAACCTTAAAATAAAATGGCGTGTATAGTGTAACAGAGTGAGTAGTTTTTGAAACTCCATAGTTAGTCATATTTATTAATAGTTGAAACTTGGAGAGAAGTGTAACATCCTCAAAATAATTAATAAAATTATTTGGATGTTAACCCAATCGAATTAATTTAGTACTTAATCGGTAAAATTATTGAGTGCTAAAGATAATTATTGGTTGTCTTAGGATCGTTAACCGGTTAATTCGGGGCAATGACGATTTAGAATCGAAATAAGAGATTAAGGACAATATGGTCATTTGACCACGTTACCACTTATATATTAAATAAATATATATATATATATATATATATATATATATATATATATATGTGTGTGTGTGTGTGTGTGTGTGTGTGTGTGTGAGTTAAAGAAAGAAAAGAATTAAAAGAATAGAAAGAAAAGAAAAGGAAGCGTACGCGAGAGAGAAGAGAAACAGAGAGAAAGAAAAGGAAAAAGAAGAGAAAAGAATGGGTGAAGGAGAAGAAGAGGAAAAAGGAAGTTCAAAGGCTCATCAAAACGACTTCCTTCCAACACAAAAAATGTTCAGCGTTACTTCCTCTTCAATTTGGTACAAATTTCATGGCGATCAACTCACTCTCTCTCTCTCACTTAGCCATTTTTGAGTTTGAAAAAAATGGAGGTTTTTGTGGTTCAAGCTTAAAGGAAGGCTAAGGAAGGTGTTTAGGAGCGGACCCAAGGACGATTGATCGATGATTGAAGTTTGATTGGAAGATTGGAAGCTAGTTAGGTGAGTTTGGGTTGAAAAATCAAGATTTGGGGTTATGTGTGAATAGTGATCTGAAGGTTGAAGATGATGAATAGTGTTTGATGATTCAAGGATGACAAGGAGCGAACCCGAAGCGTATTGAGTGCGGAACGAAGTTCAATTTCGCGAATTGGAAGCTAGTTGGTGTTTAGGGTTCGAATGGCGGGATTTCGAGGAATTCGGTATTTCGGTCCAAGAGATGTCTCGTGATTGAGCAGAAAGATTGAAAGCGGATTTGGGCGTCGTCGGAGCGTGGAAGTTATGCGGGGATTGTTCGTGTGGTTATGACAGAAAAGTAACTTTGCGGAAAGTCTCGGCTATTTGTGATTTTCATCACAATCGGTGAGTTTTACTCATGCTTAGGATTATTTCGTTTTACAATGAATTTTACGTTGATTGATTTCGAAAGATTTTGAGTCGAAAACCGTTATTTTGAAATATATATAGTATTTTGATAAAATTCGTTTACGATGAGTTTTTGATTGATTTGATTGATTGTGTGATATTGATTGAATCTGTCTTTATGGCTGTTTAAACTGTTTTCAATCGGAACGAGAATCGAAATTGAGCGGAATAGCGGATTTCGCGAGAAACCGCAAAAATCTGCATTTTTTAGCAAGCCATCGCGACACGAAGCCATCGCGTCGCGACCATGTACAATTTTGTGAGGAAAATGTTTCTGATGCTTTTCGCGTCGCGACGGAAGCAGTTCGCGTCGCGACGCTTTGCAGTTTTTCAGCAAAATGCGTTTGAAAGATTATTGAAAGGCCTAATCAAATAAATGATTTGAATTGTATAATGAACTGTTTTTGAAGTTATAGATTGTTTCGAAAAACCGAATAATAGTACACGGGTGCGGATATATTTTATTAATAATAAAGCGGACTATGAGTCCTACGTGGTATGGTATAATGCAAATAAAGGTCTAATGCAAATGAACTATGGGTTCATATGACAATTGATATATGTGTATATTATATCGAGTTTGAGTGACGACCAATGAGACTAACATACTAGGCGGGGCAGTCAAGATCCCTTACCCTAGGCTCCGTGCCATTAGGAAAAATGCTATTGGTAAGGGGGTTCACCGGGTTTGGAAGCGTTCGCGCAGTCGGTGTTATGTTAAATTGTTTGTTGTACGGTTCACCGGGTTTGGAAGCGTTCGCGCAGTCGGTGTCGTACTGAGTTATAGTACGTTCCCCGGGGGTTAGCGTTCGCGCAGTCGGTGGAATGCTATGTATAAAATAATGCGGTTCACCGGGTTTGGAAGCGTTCGCGCAGTCGGTGCCGTGTTGAGTTAAAAAGGTTTCATAGTTAAACCGAGAGTGTTAGTAGGGGTCTCGGTAGAACTCACTGAAATTGTATCTCATTGTTTATATGTTGTTGTTTTACAGGGAAAGAGAGGACCACAGAGGCACGAGTAGGTGGAGCTCAGATGGTTGCTGATGACTTAGCTTTATGATTAAGTTTATGTTTCCCTTTGTTGTTTATGTACTGAAACACTATGTCTTTAGTGTTATATCTTTCTTCCGCTTTCTTGTATGATACTGAATACTATAGTTGCTGATAGTTTATGGTCCGAGAACCGTATCGTCTTGTTTGTGTATAAGACTGTTTGGTTTATATTCAGCGAATAATTATAGTGATATTCAGTGTCTAAGCAGGAAATATATCTCTGATGTTCTAGGGATGGTACACTTGGGTATTTTTACTAAATAAAAATACCGGGGTGTTACAAGAAGAGTCTTGGGAGTTGGGACAATTAATTTATACTTTGGGACTCTAAAAGACTCAATTAATATAAAAGGTATATTTGATAAAAATTGGTGAATTGTACATTGAATTTTTACCATTGTTTTGAAACAAAAATAATAGACCAAAAGTGTAACACCCTAATATTTGTAACAAGTAGAAATACTAAAATGCACAACTTAGTATATATCAGAGTAAAATTCATGTATTTGGATATTGAACAAAATTATAAACTTGATATAATTCATCAAGTGATCGATCTTATTCCCTATTATTCAATATCGAAAACAGCAATAGCGGAAACGATTTACAACTTCTAATACATGTACAAGTCATAATATCGAAATTACATTAAGACTATGAGAAACAAAATGAAGACAAAAGCTAAGTCTTCGGGTTCTCCATAAGGCCTCATCTAACCATGCTTTCTCGCTTTGTTCTTTCCATGCGTATCTGTAAAACATCAACATATAAATGGTGAGAATACAAATCTCAGCGAGTCCTATCGAGACCCTTTACTACACACTCGCGGTTCATTTATTTCTTGTTCATTTAATTGTAGTCCATTTAGGTCCTACGTGCATATAGCTTTCCCTGACATGCCATAGTACATCTCCGGTAAAAGCTCCGCCTTTACCTTCGAACCTCTCCACTAGCTTACACTAGCTTCAAACCTCTGAGGCCTAGGTTCTGGGGCTCATGACTTCCCCTCCCCTAGTATACTAATCAACTGGGTCATCACCCATCCTTTGATATAATTTATATATCCTGACCTTGAAAGAACATTTAGTTCCATGACCTTAAACAATTGATTGAATATTTAGTTCCATGATAGTAAACATAACCCATGTCCGCTCACGTGTACTACTTTTCGATTTTTGAAACATTTATAGGTTTGAAGGTAATTTCCAAAACCATCTTGAACATGTCAAAAACAATGTTTTATAAGTGAAAAATCATCACAAAGGGTTGGAAAGAAAATTAGAAGAGGTTTGGAATCGAAAGGAGTAATCCTGGAAACATCAGAAAACATGCCTCCCAGTGTTTTAAAACACTGGTGCCCGTGTTTAAAACATGGCCGTGTTTCTCCATTTTGAAAATTTTGCGCAGAAACAGACTAAAACACGGCCAGCCGTGTAATAAAACATGGCCATGTTTTCTACAGACCGCCAAAATCCTGCACTACGAAAACAGTGTTTTTAAATTCGTTTCTTCACCCTTTTCGATTTCGCTTGAATCCCGAATACTGAATCCAGCCCAATACTTCATCATACCAATAATATTTCCAATCAAGAATACAATCAAATCATCATTTAACTTCAATCAATGACAATGACATGAGTTTCCAAACAAGGCACGAACACAAAACTTTTACGAAAGCGGTTTTTAACTAAATTTCGAGATGAACACCAATCAACCAAATTCCATAAACACGCAATATTTAGTTCTGAAATGAAAACAAAATCCTAAGGGAGTTAGAACTCACCTTTGGCGATGAAATCGCACACAATGACAACAACGAGACTTTAACAATCGCAAGGAACCGCACGAACAATCCCCGTACTCGAATTTCTTGATTCCACGAACATCAAATCGACCCCTTATGGATCCCCAAACGTGTCCAGTTATTGAAGCTTCCCCAAATGCATCTCAAATCAACAATGTAATCTCCTTTTTACTCCGATCTAACCCCAACTTCTAGAATGCGTCAACTAACTCCAAAGATCGGTTGGGCAGCATCTGTGAGCTGTTTTGCAACAAACATAACTAATTCGATTCTTAACCAAAACCTTTCAAACCAGTTCCTAATGTGTAGATAATTTTGTCTAATTTCATATGGTTCAAGTCCCACACTGATATGATGAGTATTCTGGGAGTTATGGCTACACAACGATGACTGGTTCAAAATCGGTACTATCACAAAAGTAAAACTTGTAAATCATTTTTCTCCCACAATACTCAGTCAAATTAAGTGGTTCTTGTGCCTAAACTGAAGGATTTCGTGTCTAGTTTCTAATGGATTAAAAATGAACTTAAACGGAGATCTGTACAGTAAGTTACGAAGGAACTACCAAAGGGTGTCAAAACTGTTTTCTGCAGAACTTGGAACTCGAGCTTGAACTAACTTTCAAGAACACCACCAACTCTCCAAAACTCCCAAATTCGACCCCAAGATATAATATTCTGATTTTGCTACTTCAAGTAACAATGTGATGCTAGCTGAACCTCAAGAAGTCTGAATCTCCAACATGCAAGATGATTGATAGCTCCTAGTGCCTCTTTCACTAACATGCAAGGCAACAACTCCATTTTTGATCAATTTGGAGCTTGAATTTCGAAAATGGTAGATGGACATGGAGGGAGAATCAGCTAGCGATTTTGGTGGCTATGAATATAGGATGAAAAATGGGAGAGAATGGTACTAACATTACCTACATGCATGAGGATTTGAAGAAGTTGATGTTCTTCTCCTTCTCCTCTCTCCTTCGCATCTCCTCCCTCTCTCTCTCTCTAGAGCTTCTTTCTTTTCTTCTTAAGTTCTGGAATTGTTCTCATGAGTGTGTGTGTGTGTGTGTGTGTGTGTGTGTGTGTGTGTGTGTGTGTGTGTGTGTGTGTGTGTGTGTGTGTGTGTGTTGTGTTTCAGTTCTAATGAGCTGAAGTTTAAAATGAGGCAAAAAGACCATACTACCCTAACTCACTAATTCTCTCTTAAATTCATTCTAATCCATCCAGCACTCAACAATCCATATAACTTAGCCATTTAAATAGCATTTCCATAATCCTGGCATGCTTAGGACTCGATCCATTATTTCATCGAACAAGACATCTTCAACATGAGGCAAAATGATGATTTTACCCTTGTGCTCTAATACCCACAATAATTTACACAATTCGGATAAAATTGCATGTAATTCATATGATTGAGCAGTTTAAATATTGCTTTCACGACAAAGCCATATCCGAGACTCGATTTATCATTTAATCGAATAATAAATTGTGAGTTAATTTCAGAAACCGGAATTAATGAAACTAGGGATGTTACAAAAAGTACCAAATATTAAGAACGGAAGGAGTACTAGTAGTTATGAAATATTTTTAAAACAATATTTTTAAAAAGTGAAGACAAAGAATATTAAATAAGACACCATTACTGCTGAGGTGGGTATGAAGGAAAATTAATTGAGGAAAGACAGAAAAAACAAAACAAACAATAAAAAATAGATAGAAAAACTACTATGCAGTGCAACAAACTCGAAACTCGTGCATGAAACAGTTGTTATCAGTTTGAGTGCACTCAGATCCGCAATCCCATGCTTTTCATGTTTGTACTTGTAACATCCCCAATTTAGCTAATTTCATTTATTGAAATTAGCAAGAGGCCAAGATAATTAATTAGCATAATTGATTTATTATGAGATGATTGCCATGGGTTAAATAAATAATTGTGTGTTGTTTGTCTAACCATTTTGGTCATAAGAATTATTGTTTGATCAAGTGATTAGAAATAAATTAAGTGGGGTTGTGAGTGAGCAACTTAACTGAAGGGCAAAATGGTCTTTTCCCTAATTCATTTAGTTCCAGCTGAACCACAACACATAGAAACAACATCACAGCTCATTTTCATCAAAATCAGAAATTTAGAGTTTGAGAGAGGAGGGAGTTCACGAGAGTGAGGGAAGGAAGAGGAGAAGACCCAAGCTTCATTCTTGGATGCAAGTCTTACTTTTTACCACCATTGTGACCAGCCCATCCTCCTCTACATTATGATACCAAGAACACAGCCCGCACCCATCTCTAACCCTACTCACCATTGACGCATCTTCAAGCTCAAATGAAGAAGACAATGAATTTTTATGGAGTCTTGGAGTCTTGCATGTCTATTTGAGACTAGATGGTGAGTAAAGCTGAGTTACCTTGTGAATTGTACTAGTTAGAAGAGAGTTTCAGAGCTAGAAGTGCTTGAAATTCATTTTGGGAGCTTGTTGGGGCTGGAATTCGAAGTTGCGGTTGAAGATACAACAAGTTCACCAAAATGCTTCAAGATAGACACAAGAATCATCTGATTTCATCAGGTATTGAGGTAGATATCGTGTCCACAAGATTTGATTCTAAATCAGTTACAGTTTTTACCCAGGCCCTTTATTTTAGCCATAACTCCCTCAATACTGGTTGTTTCAGTGTGAAACCTTAACTCTCAGAAACTAGACAAAATTCCCTATGCAAAGGACACTGGTTTGAGTGGTTTTAGTTGAGAATTGATCTAGATACACTTGTTACAAATCTGCATGCTGATGCTGTAAAACAGAAGTGGAGCTTGGAATGTCGGTTCGTCGAATTTCAGTTTCGAGTCTTCAAAGTTTCGAGGGACATCGATTCAGTAGATAGGAAGGAAGTTCAGTAGCTAGAACTCAAATTGGGGTTGCAGTTTTCGAAGTCCATAGTGTGTTGGTTTCGGTTTCGAAGTATGAACGAGTTCGGGGCGAGTTCGTGACATTTTGGAACGGTTGAGTTCACGGAGTTTCGGTATTGTGTGCGGTTTTCATCGCAAGAGGTGAGTTCTATACTCGCTTAGGGTTTTCATTTTATTTACGTCAACCTTGCGTGTGACTGAAAATAGGTTTTGGTGTTTCGTTTCGTTCGATTTCATTGAAAGCCGTTGTTTTGCAAAAACCGTAATTGTGAAAATGTATTTTTTATGAATGTTCGAATGATTGAGATTGGATGATTTGATGCTATGTTTGACGATGTTTGTACTGGTTATTTCTCTGAATTGATGTGATGTTATGTTTGGGAATCGATCGGAACGGATGTTGGAACGAATGGAATAACCAAAGCTACACGAAAATGTATTTTTGAGAAACCGATGGTCAGACACGGACCATGCTCCCCTGTGCACGGCTCATGCGTGTGGTTCGCACCTGCGCAATAAAATTTATAAAAAAAAAATGCGCACAAGTCGTGCGCCTTAGCGCACGGACCGTGCATCCCCTTCTGTTACCCTATTTTAAAACATGTCCTAGGCTATTCCAATTGGTTCCAAGTCCATTCTAATCCCTTCCCCAACCCTATGTATTGACAAATAAACCGTAATTCGCATAAATAAGCGTAAGTATGAATGAGATATTGGAAATTGTCCAAGTATGTTAAATGTATGATAACCGATTAGGGTTACGAGTGAGAAAACACAAGTATATGTTAATACAATGGACTAAAGGTTCATTGAGGTTTTGGTAACCACTAGAATTACTTGATATAATTCAAGACATGATAATTTATGATAAAGAATTACTTGATATAATTCAAGGTATGATAATTAATGTAAAAGACATTAATTGGGGTGACGACCTCTATGATAGCACACTAGGGGAGGGAAGTCATGAGCCCATAACCCAGACCCCTTTTATGTTTGCCCACTGATGAAAGGATTAGTGGATTGGGTTCATCGGGGAACTGAAACAGCGGATCCTCGATGTTGTGTTAGTATGACATGTTACACGTAGCTATCCAGACTTGGGCTACGAATGTAAATGATGCATAATGAACCGCTAGTGTTAGTAAGGGGTTTCGATAGGACTCGCTGAGATAATGTTTATCTCACCCTTTATTATTGTGGTTTTTACAGAGAAACAGTGAAAAGCAAAGACGAAGAAGCACGGTTAGCCGGTGGGACTCATGGAGTTATTGAAGAATCAGTTTTATGATCATGCCTTTTTCCCTTTTGTTGTCTTTGTATTATCGATTGTATAACTATTACTAGCTAACAGTTGTAAATCGTTTTCGCTACTTATGTTTTGGATATTGAACACCAGGTTGTATAAGTTTTAAGTCATGAGACTTAAGTACCTTATGTTAAGTTTAATGAGGTTCATGGAACCGTTTGATGATTATTTATCCAAGTTTTTAGTTGTGTTCAATATTCCAGGCATACGAGTCAACTCTGATATATCAATGCAAATTATAAGTGTTTTTACTTCTTTTGAAAAAAAAAAATATGACTAAATATCGTCATCCTTGAATTTGGATATGTATGTTGTAAATTTGATTGAATTTTGTTTATCCGAACTACAAAACTCCTCAGTTTTCTTCCTACATGTGAGTATTTGATTTCGAAAAACATCCATTTTTTTCAAGGTCTTGGTGGTGACTCGCCGGAGAAGATGAAGATGGAGATGGTGTTTGTAGGAAGAGGATGAAGATGAAAGTTCTTGTGTTTATGTCAATTTGATCCTTTATGTTTTTTTCTAATTTCAATTTGGTCCCCCATTTGCCACATCATTTAATGAGTTCCAAGTCAGCCCTAACACTTAAGAAGGACCAAAATGACACAAATGGAAGATGAGGGACCAAAACGAGGAAAAAAAAGATAAAGGACCAAAGTGAAACTAAAGTCAATGATAAAGGACCAAAAGTGCAATTTAGCCTAAATATTTTTATTATTTATAAAGAGTTTAATTTATGCATAGTATAGGCTTTTACAACCACAAGCAATAACAACTCATGTAATGATTGACATGTAACGTGGTTATCAATTGACTAACTTTTTTAATGACGTTATAATTAGTAGATAGTGTAACACACTTATACACTCATTGTCTATAAAAATTAATTCCATTTATAAATGTTTAATTTGTTTTTTGAGTTTTGAGATAAATATTACATCATATTGTTGAGATTAACATATAAAATTTAATAAAAAATTTATCATTGAGAAATGATTGTGTACATTTGAGTATCTTAATATATAAATCCTAAGAGTCTATTAAGAGTGTTTCCGCCAATTGAGATACAAGAAGCGACCCTACTCAAACCCTAGCTATCTTGCTTAAAGACATAAGGGAAGCAAGTGGGAATATCATTTTTCAATTCGATCCCTTTTTGGTATAAATAGATTTGTAATTAAATGGATTTTCTAATTCATTGAATTTGATGTGAGAGGATGTCTTTTTCTTGTTCAACAAAACCCATGTTATGGAAATCTGATACAAGAATATGTGCTCATCTCTGTTGTATGTGGGTGCGGACTGCAGACATGCATATTTTAATTACCTTGTATTTATATCATTTATGTTTGTTCCATCTCTCTCTCTCTCTCTCTCTCTCTCTATATATATATATATATATATATATATATATATATATATATATACACCAAAACCAAGACATTAGGGTCACCCGAACTCATATACAAGCCACCAGAAAGAGAATTAATTCCAAATAATACAAGCTGATGGGCGACATGCCACACTAGCTACATCGAGATCCCCTTGACCTTGCAAGAAACTAACGCCAAGAGAGGGATTCAATATCAATCAGTAATTTTGGAAAGAAAATGCATCCATTTCTCATATCCTATAGTGACCAGATGAAAGAATGCCAAATCAGACTCGATCCCCTAATCAGAATGCAGAGTGAAATCAGACTCATTCTAAATCGGGCCAGTGGTGTCGGTTACATTGAATAATTCTCCCATCTATTTAATATTTTCTTGTGAATAGTACTTTTTTTGGGCAAACCAAGTTATCCTCTGCATGTCGTTGTAGAGACTAATCCCTCGAAGTAATGAGATCCATTTAAGGGGCTCCACCAGGTTCTTTTCTAGACGCACTGGCTAGAGATTGAACCCTCATTCAGATGATTAAGGAACCCAAATATCTACCACTTGTGCTACACCATGTTAACTGGTAGTTAATAAAAAATTTAATGTGATAGATTTCTTAGAAAGAATTACTATTCACGAACAACGTTGGCCTACTGGCATAATCTATCTTGCGACAAGGGGGGTCCACCCAATGCTTCTGGGTTCGATTCCCGCAGTGGACAAACTCGATTATGGTCGGTGCGGAATTCGATCCTAAGCACAAGCGGAGTTTAACATTTCGTTGAAGTATTGGGAGATTCCACGGGTAGCTAACAATGGTCCGAACAAAAAAAAGAAAGAATTACTATTATTATAGCTTTATTCATGGGAAGCTAAAATACGAGTTCAGTCATTAAATATTGATTTAAAAGTAAAATTGAATTTAATGTTAAATGGGGTAAACTTTACTCCTATTAGTAATTGTTTGCTCAATTAATATTAAAAAAATTAGTTTTGAAACTCCATAGTTATTCATATTTAATAATGGTTGAAACCTGGAGAACAGATAACAGTAATAAAGTATTTTTTAAAACAAAATTGTGAATAAATGAAGACAAAGACAGAGAATGTTATATACTACAAAATTGCTGTTGAGGTGGGTAAGGAGAAAAAATCATTGAGGAAAGAGAGAAAAAACAAAAGATCGAAACAGTAAAAAATAGAGAGAGAAAACAGGTATGCAATGCAACAAGCTCGAAAAACGTGAATGAAACTGTTGTTATCAGTTTGAGTGCAGACAGAGCCGCAATCCCATATATCCTTTTCATGTTTGAACTTTGCATTGGTATGAATATGAATAAAAAAACGTATCGAGATTTTTTACACTATTATAGCAAGGACCCCACTGTTAGTTGTCTTGTAAATTTCAGCGTATGAGGACGTCGGCTCCTAGATTTGAATTTGAATGTTAGCCGTAATAGTGTGTATATTCATTGTGTATATTTGTCATTGCGTCTATGTTAACAAAAACGAAAACACTACTAATCAGTAACAGACATGTCATAAATATAATTGACTTATGTACTATAAATGAACGTTATTACTAACACGTACACCATTAGCATCTCTCTCACACACATCACAACTCAGAGAATCTATAGTTGAGTGTGGTGAAGTTGTAACTCTTTGGTAGGTAGAGTTCAGCTTCAAAGTTTCTCTAGAAAAAAGATAAATACTTACATCAAAAGTTACAAAATTTATTAGTCTCCTTGGTATGTGTGAATAACTTTAAAATGACTTGTATTTTGAAAAAGAGGGAGTATAGGTTTTGAAACTCCATAGTTACTCATATTTATGGTTGAAACTTGGAGAAAAGAGTCTTGAGACAATTAGTTTATACTTTGGGACTCTAAAAGAATCAATTAATATAAAGGGTATATTTGAAAAAAAATTGGTGAACTTTACATTGAATTTTTAAAAGTACCATTGTTTTGAAACAAAAATAATAGAACAAAAGTACCAAATATTAGGAACGGAGGGAGTAGTAGTAATGAAATATTTTTAAAACAAAATTTTAAATAAGTGAGAACAAAGAATATTAAATAAGACAACATTGCTGCTGAGGTGGCTATGAAGGAAAATTAATTGAGGAAAGAGAGAAAAAACAAAACAATCAATAATAGAGAGAAAAACTGCTATGCAGTGCAACAAGCTCGAAACACGTGCATGAAATGGTTGTTATCAGTTTGAGTGCACTCAGAGCCGCAACCTCATGCTTTTCATGTTTGTACTTTGCATTGGTATATATGAATATGAATAAAAAAACGTATCAAGAATTTTTACACTATTAGTTAGCAAGTACCCCACTGTTAGCTGTCTTGTAAATTTCAGCAGCATGAGGGCGTCGGCTCCTTGATTTGAATTTGAATGTTAGCCGTAATAGTGTGTATATTCATTGTGTATATTTGTCATTTCCTCTATGTTAACAAAAAAGAAACTACTAATCAGTAACGGACATGTCATAAATATAATTATCTTTTTTACTATAAATGAACGTTATTACTAACACATACACCATGAGCAGTTCTCTCACACACAACACAACTCAGAGAATCTATAGTTGAGTGTGGTGAAGTTGTAACTCTTTGGTAGATAGAGTTCAGCTTCCAAGTTTCTCTTTTCCAAATTCGTAAGTTATTTTGCCCAATCTCTTATCTTTGCCTTATTTGGTTTTGTTTTTGCTTCTTTGAGTTTTTGTTTTCAACACAGTCATCATTTGTCTGGTTTTGCAGTTTCAAGCAGAAAAATTGGCAAAGAAAAAGGGTAACTTAATTGGGACTCATATGCCAATGCAAATTATAAGTGTTTTTACTTTTTTTGGAAAGAAAAATACAAGACACAATATTGGCGTCCTTGAATTTATATATATATATATATTGTCATTTTGATTGAATTTTGATTATCAGAAATCCAAAACTCCTCAGTTTTCTTCCTACATGTGAGTATTTTATTGTGAAAAACATCCATTTCTTTTTCTAGGTCTTGATGGAGTACTCCAATTGCATGAAGAGACGACTGGAACTAGAAGTAGAAGAAAATCCCTCTCCTCTTCTTTCAAATGATCTCAAAGAAGAGGAGAAGGAGGTGAATGACATATCAAACTCGTTAATTCACGAGCTCGGTCGAGAGATCTCAATCCATTGTCTCCTTCGATTATCAAGGTCTGACTATGGCTTAATTGCCACATTGAACCGAAATTTTCGAGCACTGGTTCGAACTGGAGAACTATATCAATTAAGGAGGAAAATGGGAATAGTTGAACATTGGATTTACCTTTCTTGCAGTACCATTGAATGGAAGGCATTTGATCCAAATCGCCGTCGATGGATGCAATTGCCTAACATAATTTGTGGAGAATGTTTTAGGTTTTCAAATAAGGAGTCATTGGCAGTTGGTTCAGAAGTTCTTGTTTTTGGAAGGGAAATAGGGGCACCTACAATTTACAAATATAGCCTTTTCACAAATGCATGGTCAGTAGGTGACGGAATGAACACTCCTAGATCCTTGTTTGGTTCTGCCAGCATTGGAGAAATTGGGATATTAGCGGGTAATAATTTTTTATTTATTTTTTGAACAACAAAAATATGTATTATACATACGATTTGTATTGAGTAACATAGAAACCTGTGCAGGTGGTAGTGATCCGAGTGGCAACATCTCGAGTGCTGTTGAGCTTTATAACTCAGATACAGGAAAATGGGAGACTCTTCCGAATTTGAACACACCAAGGAAAATGTGTTCTAGTGTGTTTATGGATGGGAAATTCTATGTCATTGGTGGTATTGGAGTTGACAGGAAAAAAAAGCTATCATGTTGTGAGGAGTTTGATTTAAAGACAAGAAAGTGGCGTCAAATACCAGACATGTTTCATGTACGAAATGAAGGGATGTATGAGTCACCACCTTTGATTGCTGTTGTGAATAATGTGTTGTATGCTGCTGATCATGCAATGAAGGAATTAAAGAGGTATGTTAAAGAGAGTAACACATGGGTCACTATTGGAAGACTTCCAGATCAAACAAACTCAATGTATGGTTGGGGAATGGCGTTTCGGGCATGTGGAGATAAGTTGATTGTCATTACTGGTTGTAATTTTAATTTTAATGGGTTTATTGAAGTTTATGCTTCGGTAGTAGATGATGCTGCACCACAGTGGAAGTTGCTTGGGAGATGGTATTCTGGAAAATTGGTGCACAATTGCACTGTGATGGGATGCTGAGTTGTTTGTTTCTGATTTCAATTGGGTGGAATCAAAGAGATTGGTTTTGGCTTATGAGGGTAAATTAACCATCTTTTTTGGGTGGCACTTCACAGTATATCTATATAAAACCATAAGATAGATATAGTCTTAGAAGTTTCATTTATCATTTATGTTCTTTTGTTTTCTTTTCCTTTTTTAGGAGTATATATATCTATATAAAACCATATATAGATATAGTCTTTGGCATATACATTAGATTGTGATGCCCGTTTTCGTAAGTTTAAATTAATGAAGCAAATGCAAAATTGTATTTTTTTTTTTCGATAAGCAATATCATTGAAAAGAGCACAAGGGGTGCCTAACCCTTACAATGAAAGAAAAAAGAAGGGGGAGGGCCTCCTCAAAACCTCCCTGAGCCAAAACCCATTGGGAAAAAGACTCAGGTAGGAAAAAGAGTACCCTGTGAGTGCACTACAGAGGGAAAACCTAACCCACTGTTTCTCCCCCTACTACCCAACAAAATGATTAATACAATGGTAAGCGTTATTCCACCAAGAATCTAAAACATAACCGGAATGACTCCCCACCCCATAAATAAACCACGACCAAGACATAGTTTTAATATGATAAACAATCGAGTCTAAATCCGGTTCTTCCCCCTTGAAAATAAGATTATTTCTAGTCAACCAAATACTCCAACACGAGGCCAGCCAGATAAGATGTCTAATCTTCTTAGATTTCTTGCCGGTAAACACTTTTGCGAAGGAATCAAAATGCTCCATCAAAGACTCCTCAACGATATGATCCACACCAAGCCATATCTCCACCTTTTTCCACACCATCCTAGCCAAATCACACCCCACGAAAAGATGGTCCAAATCTTCAAAATCATTTTGACAAAAAGCACAGGCCGCCTCCTCCATAGACTGAATAACGTTACGATGCAGCAAAGAAGAGCGAAGAGGAAGAGCCGAGACAAACATACGCCAATCGAAAAGCTTAATTTTCGACGGAACAACTGTTTGCCACACGGCTTCAATTCTGGCCGATAGCAGAGGGGGCAAGATAGCTGCTTGCCGAACGCTTTGCACCTGGATATAACAAGAACTAACCGAAAACATTTTATCATGAGTTAGAATCCATTTCCAACAATCAGATTTACCTCGAATCGGAGAAACTTCACGCAAAATATCCGCCAACTCTGCAGCTTCTTGAGCACAAAGATGATCACCTGCAACATTAGATAAAAAATTCCAACTCCATACATCTCGTCTCCAACAACCAGCTTCAGCCACAGTGAGATCCTTCTCAGCACAACCTGCAAATAAATTAGGAAACATGATAGACAATGGTTGGTGACCAATCCACTGATGTTTCCAAAGATTGACCCCCTCACCACTGCCCAATCCTCTCCGAATACAATCTTTGAACCAATCGTCCCCCATTTCTTCTTTACCAACAATACAAAGATCCCTCCACCACAAAGAATCCGATCTCATACACCTGACGGAATCCCTAGACCTAAATCCCGACAACTCACCATATCTATGACTTAATAGACCTCTCCAATTCGCATTATCGTCCACCAAACAGCGCCACTTCCATTTTGACAATAAGGAAATATTGAAATTCTCCAAGTTTTTTATACCAAGACCTCCCTCATTTTTCTCCCTACAAACCTTATCCCAAGCCACCCAATACATACCTCTCGCATCCTCCTTAACTCCCCAAAGAAAATCTCTTTGAATCTTTATCATCTCCCTAATAACCACTTTTGGTGCTTTGTAGAAAGAGAAGAAATACAAAGGTAAACTACTAAGGACCGAGTTGATTAGCGTAACCCGACCTCCTATAGATAAATTGCGCCCCTTCCAAGATGCCAGCCTAGACCGAAACTTCTGCAAAACCGGATTCCAAGTCCCTTTTCGCCTCGGATTAGCACCAACGGGAAGGCCAAGAAAGTTGAACGGAATGGATTCCGACCTGCAATGAAGGAATACAGAAGCTTGCTCCATAAAATTATCAGGCACATTAATACCAATAAGCTTACTTTTGATGAAATTGACCTTCAATCCGGAGACGAGTTCAAAGCTCCTGAGAATAGATTTTAGACCCCAAAGGTTATTCCAAGACGGCTTCCCAATAAGAACGGTATCATCAGCAAATTGAACAAGCGAATAACTAAGGTTTTCATTAATTACAAACCCCTCAAAAACCCCAACCCCCACCGCCTTATCCACCAACCGAGCAAGACCCTCAGCCACTAACAAGAATAAAAAAGGAGATAGAGGATCCCCCTGACGCAATCCCCTTTGCACGAAGAAGTCTTGAGTTGGGCTTCCGTTGACCAAAACCGATAAAGAAGAAGAAGACACACACGCTCTAATCCAACGAATCCACTTAAGATCAAACCCGAACTTAGTTAACATATCAAAGAGGAATGACCAAGAGACGGTGTCATAAGCTTTCTCAAAATCCACTTTAAACAACATGCACTCCTCCTTATTACGCTTCGCCAAATCAACAAGCTCATTAACAATCACTACCCCCATCAAGAATATTCCGACCACCAAGAAAAGCCGACTGACACTCAGAAGTCACCAAAAGAAGAACCTTCTTTAACCTGTTGGCCAACACCTTTGAAAGAATCTTATAGATACTCCCAATTAAACAAATGGGCCTATACTCCCCCAACCCTTGAGGATGATCATTTTTGGGAATGAGAGTTAGGAAAGAGGCCGAGAACGCTTTAGGAATGTGAGCCTTGGCGTAGAATTCTGAAAAAACTCCCACAATGTCATTCTTCAACAAATCCCAATTCTCCTTAAAGAACCTCAAATTAAAACCATCAGGACCCGGGCTTTTATCTCCATCACAGCTCCAAATCCCCTCCCTAATCTCCTCCTCTTCGAAAGGCATGATCAGGTAATCATTCGCTTCCAAAGAGATTTGATTAAACATCGTATCATTCAACACAGGTCTACCATACAGCGGCTCCGTAAATCCATTTTGAAAAAAATTCTTCACCTTATCTTTAACCACACAAACATCTTCAATAAGCCTTCCCTCATCATCTAACAACTTTAGAATATTTTTTCTCTTTTTAAACTTCAACATAGAGTGAAAATATTTAGAATTCACGTCACCCTCTTTGATCCAACGCGCCCTACTCTTTTGATGAAGAATACTTTCCTTCAATCTGATTTGCTTCCAAAAAGACACAGAGACTTCCTTTCTTTTAGAAACTGTGGCCTCATCCCAATGCTCAATGAGCATTTGATCTAAGTTATTTAACTCATTGACATCCTCCTCTATATTCAAGTCAACCACTCCAAACACCTCTTTGTTCCACACTCGCAACTTCTCTTTCAACATCTTCATTTTCTCCTTTAAAACATAAGCTTTATTCCCAGAAACCTGAATTTGAGACCAACTATCCTTAACAATCTCTTTAAACTTAGCATGGTGAAACCAAGCATTAACAAACCAAAAAGGTTTCGGACCCCAATCAACATTAGATCTGAGCAGCCAAATAGGGCAGTGATCAGATATATTCCTCTTCCCTCTCCATTGACCCGAGATGTTCCACTTGTCAACCAAATTAGGAGAAATAAGAAACCTATCCAGTCTACTCATAGAAATCCCATCCGAGCAAAACCAAGAAAAAACATTACCAGTAACTGAGACATCAAGTAAATCCATATCCGAAATAAAAGCATTAAACTCGTTAACTTCCTGAATAGACCCCCTTACCCCTATACCTTTCCTTTCCTCAACTCTTGTGACACAATTAAAATCTCCTACCAGACACCAGTCCCCATCATCAAGAGTCTGTTTATACGCTTTCAATTCCTCCCACCCCTGACGTTTCCCATTCAAATAACAAGGCGCATAAACGTTTACCACATACAACAAAGAATTATCAACATTCAAAGCCACCCCAATAAATCCTGTACCCGTAAACGAGAACTTAAAATCACAAGAACCAGCCACCCAAGATGACAATAAGCCTCCAGACTGACCATTAGCCGGTTTAACGACATACTCAAACAAAAGATTACCCCACAATTGACTAATTTGATTTTCCTCCAAAATCTCCCTTTTAGTTTCCTGTAAACAGATGAAATTAAAATTACCTGTAGAAATTAACGATCTCAGGTGATGCCGTTTAGCTCTGTCACCCCACCCACGCATATTGAGAGATAAAATAATCATCGGGAACCAACTGCATTCTTCCCCTTCTTCCTTGCTACCTCATCTATCTTTTCTCCTTGAGAAATTTCTTCAATATAAACTTCCTCTGGCCTGATTCCTTCGACGCCTAAATTCTTCGCAGTCTCCCACACACGTCGCGCCACCGTGCAAAATTTGTATTTGATGTTAGTTAATTTCACCATTTTACTTTCCCTTTCCCTTTCCCTTTCCCCCTTTTGTTAATGTAGAAATTTATCATAAGCTCCCCATCTCAAGCCTATCTCGCTTAAGGACATTAAAGAAGCTAGTGGGAATAGCTTTTTTCAATTCGAGCCCAAAAGTTTGGTATACATGGATTTGTAATTCAATGAACTTGATGTGAGAGGATGCAGACACACATATTTTAATTACTTTGTATTTATATTATTTATATTTAATCCATATCTATCTATCTATCTATCTATCTATCTATCTATCTATATCTATCTATCTATCTATCTATCTATCTATCTATCTATCTATCTATCTATCTATCTATCTATCTATCTATCTATCTATCTATCTATCTATATATATATATGAACCGTATTTCTCTGTCCCGGGAGATGAGTTGATCTGGTATCTAGTCGTGTAGGTTGTGTGCAAGTCGGGAGCAGAGCTCGGCCCGGGTTGTACCTACAATGACACTCTGACGCCCAAGTCAGTGGGGTAATAGTCAAGGCAGGAGCAATTAATGGGTGAATAGTATACCTGTTAGTGGGGTTTGACCCCTATTTATACTATCTGACGTCTTTCTAGTTGTATCCTAGCCTGTTGATCTTGCTTGTCGTGAGTATGGATCATGGTTCGATGATGGATTGGGCCGGTTCGCGACCCACCAACAGGATTGGGAGCTCGACCCAGTCCAAAACAATATATCTATATATATAGGGAGTATAGCAAGTGAGAACTAGTTCTTACTGTGAAAAATAAGAACTCTTAATTATAACAGTAAGATCAAAATTAACTGTTCAGATTATGTCATTAATTATTGAAGATCACACAAAATTTTGTAATTAATGACATAATCCGAACCGCTAATTTTAATCTGATGATTACAATTAATAGTTTTCATTTTTCACGGTAAGAACTAGTTCTTACTATATATATATATATGTGTGTGTGTGTGTGTGTGTGTGTGTGTGTGTGTGTGTGTGTGTGTGTGTCACAGAGAGGGAGTTCCCTAACCCATATACAGGGTGTCACAGATAGGATTAAATCCTACTAATACAAGCTAACGAGGCGGCATGCTGCTCATAGTAGAGACATCGAGGTCGCCTTGACCTGTCGAGATAGGGATTTTACCCTCATAACCAAAGAGTCCCAACTAGGAACTTTGGAGAGAAAATGTATCCATTTTCTCATATCTTAGAGTGACCAGATAATAGAATGCTAAATCAGACTCAAAACCCCTAATTATAATGCAGACTGAAATCAGACTGATTCTAAATTTGGGATGGATGCATATATTAATTGAGAATAAAACCTACAATTGAGCTTCATTTTTGTCTATTTTGAGCTTCATTTTGTAAGCAGCATGTTGTTTTGTCAGTAGTGACTGAAGTAGTTTCAATTTCATGCCAACCACGCAAATTTTCTTAGTTCTTGCAAAGTGGTCTTACTTGTGGTGAGCAGTGGCAGATTTACTTGTTAGTTAGGGGGTTCACTTGAACCCCCTAAAAAATCCATTTATACCTTATATAAAATTTTTGTATCTACTTATCCCTTATATAAAAATATTTTGAACCGCCTGAAATTATAATTTTGTATTAGGACCCCTAATTTTGCACCCAATTGCATCCAAATACCTCACAGAAATACATCACTAGGCCAATTATGAGTTGTATAATTTATTTATTTAAATATATTAAAGTCATTTTTAATTATATTTTTAGTGATTCATACTTTTAAAATTTTTGAACCCCCTGACTCCGGGTTCTGGATCCGCCGTTGGTAGTGAGTGTCGTCTTAGACTTAGGGTTTGAACTTAGAAGGCAAACATTAATGAATTCATTTAAGCTAAACTAACACTAAAGAGGTGACGCGATTCAAATGGAGACACAAGTTTTTTTTGATAAGCAAGATATGTATTAATGAGAGCACAAGGGGTGTACAAACCCATTACAATAACAGCATAAGGAAGAAAATTGGGGCCTCGTTAAAAACTCTCGGAGCCTAAAAAAAAAGAGTGCCCCGCCACCAACTATTCCATTACAAGCTGAAGTCATAAACTGCTAACACTACAATCAGTTCAGGTACATTCTATTATCAGCAATAAAAAACTACTGTCACCATACTCCAGGCTTATAGCAATACTCCAAGCAAAATTAGGTGCGTTGTGCCACATTGCTCATTATTCCTTGAATTCTTCACTCCACATTTAGAAGCATCCAACATTTCTCCCTCTAATCTTCATAACCAGCTCGCCACAACGACACACATCAGAAGTTCAAGCGCCTCGTTCTTTCGTGGAAAGCATAGCCATCACGGATATCTTTGTTGGTGAAAACATGGAAATACATCCAAAGTATACAAAACACGAGTTAAAGAAATAAATAGAGTCGGATATATATGTAGCCCACCTTCATGTCATGCATGCATGTGTATGCATTGGAAAACTGTTAAGAGTGGTGATCACAATTCACATCGGTGGTTCATCATATGTCGTGCAGTTTCTCTATACCTGAATGAAACTTTCCTCTCATACTTGTGTTTGTAGTTTTCCCTACTTGTACTTCTTTCAGGTGTACCTAGTGGGGGATCGGACACACATCGCTAAAAATATAATAAAAATAAATGATTGTGTGAGTGTCGTGCTTAGACTAATGCAGAATTAGTAACTCGAGAGCAAAATTAGGGGCTTGGGTGCACAAAAATATTTTTAGGGTGTGCAAAAATATTTTTTTAACAACGGTATTGGTGCTAAAAATTTCAGTGTGTGCAATTGACAAAGGACTCCACTATTAGTTGTCTTGTAAATTTCAGCAACATAAGGACGTCGGTTCTTGGATTCAAACTTGGATGTTAGCCTTGATAGTGTATATGTGTGGTGTATATTTGTCTCTTCATCTAAGTTAACAAAAAAGAAAACACTACTAATCAGTAACAGACATGTCATAAAAATAATACTATTAATGAACGTCATTACTGACACATACACCATGAGCAACTCTCTCACACACAACACAACTCAGAGAATCTATAGTTGAGTGTGGTGAAGTTGTAACTCTTTGGTAGATAGAGTTCAGAGACTAATCCCTCGAGGTACTAAGATCCATTTAAGGAGCTGACCCCTTCCACCAGGTGCTTTTCTAGACGCACTAGCCAGAGATTGAACCCTCGATCAGATGATTAAGGAACCCAAATATCTACCACTTGTTCAACACCATATTAAATGGTAGTTAATAAAAATATAATGTCACAGAATTCTAAGAAAGAATTCCTATTAACGAACAAGGAAGGCAAGGCTGCAACGACTATTAACAAAGTGTCCCTGTCTACAGTGGGACACGAGGGGTTGACTCGTTGCTTCTGGGTTTGATTTCCGTAGTGGACAAACTCGGTGTTGGTCACTGCGAAATTCGATCTTAAGTACTAGCGGAGATTAACCCTTCGTTGGAAGCATTTGAACACGTTGTGGGTAGCCGACAATGATCCGAACAAAAAAAGAACTATTTACTATTATTATTGCTTTATTCATGGGAAGCTAAGATACAAGTTCAGTCATTAAATATTGATTCAAAAGAAAAATGGAATTAGTAACTCCTATTAGTAACTGTCCCAGGAAGGTAGTTTAGTTGGCGAGCTAAGGGACACGGAGGAGTTGCAAGAAGGAGGTCCAGGGTTCAAACTCCGGTAAGTAGGAAACTATCATTCCCCCACCCCCACTAACATTTGCTTATAAAAAAGAGAATCGTATTAGTAACTGTTTTCTCAATTAATATTAAAAACACCAAATTTTAAACTCCATAGTTACTCATATTTAATAACGGTTGAAACCTGGAGAAAAGATAACAGTAATAAAACATTTTTTAAAACAAAATTGTAAATAAGTGAAGACAAAGACAAAGAATGTTAAATAAGACAACATTACTGCTGAGGTGGGTAAGAAGAAAAATTAACTGAGGAAAGAGAGAGAAAATAAAAGACACGGCAAAAATTAGAGAGAAAAACGACTATGCGGTGCATGAAATGGTTGTTATCAGTTTGAGTGCACTCAAAGCCGCAATCCCATGCTTTTCATGTTTGTACTTTGCATTGGTATGAATATGAATAAAAAAGCGTATCAAGATTTTTTACACTATTAGTTAGCAAGGACCCCACTATTAGCTATCTTATAAATTTAAGCAACATAAAGACGTCGGTTCCTGGATTCAAATTTGGATGTTAGCCTTGATAGTGTATATGTGTGGTGTATATTTGTCTCTTCGTCTAAGTTAACCAAAACGAAAATACTACTAATCAATGTCATAGAAAATAATTGACTTTTGTACTATAAATGAACGCCATTACCGGCACATACACCATGAGCAGCTCTCACACACACAACACAACTAAGAGAATCTATACCAGGTGCTTTTCTAGACGCACTGGTCGGAGATTGAACCCTCAATTAGATGATTAAGGAACCCAGATATCTACCACTTGTGCTACACATGTTAACTAGTAGTTAATAACAATCTAATGTGAGAGATTTCTTAGAATGAATTAACTATTAACGAACAAGGAAGGCAGGGTTACAGCGACTATTCACAAAGTGTCCTTGTCTACATTGGGACACGAGGGATCCACCCGTTGCTTCCGGTTTTGACTTCCATACTGGACAAACTTGGTGTTGGTCGATGGGAAATTCGATCCAAAGTACGAGCAGAGATTAACCTTTCGTTTGAAGTATTGAGACACTTTGTGGGTAGCTAGCAATGCTCCGAACAAAAAAAAAAGAAAGAGTTACTATTATTATTGCTTTATTCATGGAAATTTAAGATACGAGTTCAGTCATTAAATATTGATTTCAAAGCAAAAAAATTTTTTCAAAGCAAAATTGAACTTAATGTGAAATGGGGTAATTAACTTTACTCCTATTAGTAATTGTGTTCTCAATTAATATTAAAAACACCAATTTTGAAACTCCATAGTTACTCATTTTTAATAACGGTTGAAACCTGGAGAAAAGATAACAGTAAAAAATATTTTTTAAAACAAAATTGTAATAAGTGAAGACAAAGACAAAGAATGTCAAATAAGACAGCATTGCTGCTGAGATGGGTAAGAAGAAAAATTAATTGAGGAAAGAGAGAAAAAATAAATGAAATAGTAAAAAATAGAGAGAAAAACGACTATGCAGTGCATGAAACAGTTGTTATCAGTTTGGTGCAGTCAGAGCCGCAATCCCATCCTTTTCATGTTTGCACTTTGCATTGGTTGAATATGAATTAAAAAAAGGTATCAAGATAGCAAGGACCCCACTATTAGATGTCTTGTAAATTTCAGTAACATAAGGACGTCGGCTCCTAGATTCAAACTTGGATGTTAGCCTTGATAGTGTGTATGTGTGACGTGGTGTATATTTGTCATTTCGTCTAAGTTAACAGAAATGAAAGCACTACTAATCAGTAACAGACATATCATAAAAATAATTGACTTTTGTACTATAAATGAACGTCATTACTAACACATACACAATGCGCAGCTCTCTCACGCACAACTCATCAGAGACTAATCCCTCGAGGTACTACGATCCATTTAAGGGGCTGACCTCTTCCACCAGGTGCTTTTCTAGTCGCACTCGCCAGGATACTGAACCCATTGATTAGATGATTAAAGAATCCAAATATCTACCACTTGTGCTACACCATGTTTACTGGTTGTTAATAAAAATTTAATGTGAGACTGCAGCGACTACAAAGTGTCCTTGTCTACATTGGGACACGAGGGGTCGACTCAGTGCTTCGGGGTTGGATTTCCATAGTGGACAAACTCAGTGTTGGTCGGTGCGAAATTTGATCCTAAACACGAGCGAAGATTAACCTTTCATTGGAAGTACTGAGACACTTTGTGGGTAGCCAGCAATGGTCCGAACAAAAAAAAAAGATTTACTATTATTATTGCTTTATTCATGGGAACCTAAGATACAAGTTCAGTTATTAAATATTGATTTAAAAGCAAAATTGAATTTAATGTGAAATGGGGGTAAACTTTACTCCTATTAGTAACTGTTTTCTCAATTAATATTAAAAACACCAATTTTGAAACTCCATAGTTACTCATATTTACTAACGGTTGAAACCTGGAGAAAAGATAACAGTAATAAAAAAAATTTAAAACAAAATTGTAAATAAGTGAAGACAATGACAAAGAATGTTAAATAAGACAACATTGCTATTGAGGTGGGTAAGAAGAAAAATTAATTGAGGAAAGAGAGAGAAAATAAAAGAAACAGTAAAAAGTAGAGAGAAAAACGACTACACGGTGCAACAAGCTCGGAACACGTGCATGAAACGGTTGTTATAAGTTTGAGTGCACTCGGCCGCAATCCCATGCATTTCATGTTTGTAATTTCCATTTCTATGAATATGAATAGAAAAGCGTATCAAGATTTTTTACACTATTAATTAGTAAGGACCCCACTATTAGTTGTTTTGTAAATTTTAGCAACATAAGGAAGTTGGCTCCAGGATTCAAACTTAGATGTTATCCTTGATAGTGTATATGTGTGGTGTATATTTGTCATTTCGTCTAAGTTAACAAAAAAGAAAACACTACTAATCAGTAACAGACATGTCATAAAAATAAATGACTTTTGTATTATAAATGAACGTCATTACCGACACATGCACCATGAGTAGCTCTCTCACACACAACACAACTCAGAGAATCTATAGTTGAGTGTGGTGAAGTTGTAACTCTTTTGTAGATATAGTTCAGATTCCAAGTTTCTCTCTTCCAAATTCGTATGATATTTTGCCAAGTTTCTTATCTTTGTTTTATATGGTTTTGTTTTTGCTTCTTTGAGTTTTTGTTTTCAACATGGTCATCATTTATCTAGTTTTGCAGTTTCAAGCAGGAAAATTGGCGTAGAAAAAGGGTAACTTTATGTGACTGGTATACCAATGGAAATTATAAGTGCTTTCACTTTTTTGAAAAAAAAAATATAGGCTTAATTACAGTTTTGATCTCCTTATTTTCACCAACTCACGATTTTAGTCCCCCAAGAATTTTTTTCACGAATTTAGTCCCCCTATTTTCAGTAACTCACGATTTTAGTCCCCTAAGAATTTTTTTCACGAATTTAGAGTCCCCCTATTTTCCCAATTTGAAAAATCAAAGTCCCCCTCTAACTTGGTCAAAATTGGCGTTGAGTTTTTAATCACTTATCCTACGTGGCTGACACACTGGCTTGCCTTGTTGGAATTTAAACATAAATATTATTATTATTATTATTATTATTATTATTATAAGGGTAAAATATGTTTTTGGTCCCTACAAAATTGGGTCATTCTAACTTTAGTCCCTACATTAATGAAATAGGCGTTTTAGTCCCTACATTTTTTTCCCGTTTTCATTAATAGTCCTTGTCGTTAAATCCATCTGATCAGGCAACGGAAAAATGACCTGGTTGTTACATGTGGTTTTTTTTAATCCACGTTCCTTTTTTTATTATCATTTTACTTTCTTTTATTAAATTTTGGATGGAGGGACTAACGTGTCCCGTTTTGGAATTGTCAGGGACCAATGTGTCCCGAAAAAATTGTGAGGGACGAATTTGTCCCACAAAAAATTTGTCAAGGACCAATTTGGGCCTTTACTCTTCTGAAATGATTATGATGATAGTGGCATTCAGTGGAAGTGTTGAATCGATATGGAACGGATCTGGTTGGGGAAGCGGGTGGTTCAGATTCAGAGTGTTTGACAGGTTTTGAGTGTTTTCTGAATATTGTGAGAGCACTAGGAATGAGATCTTGCATCTCAGAGGCTGCCCAGAACCCTAACACCGCAAATCATTATTTCTCCTCCCCAACACCAGTGTTGTTTCTTCCCGTTCGTACCGTGCCGCCGGCAACCACCGCTGCTCAAAGGCGGTTCCATTCCTCTCTTGCGAGCCCACCATGAGAGAAGAAAAGGCAACGAATCAGAACCAAAACCAGAACCAGATCTGTGCGATTGAGAGGAACCAGAACTAGATCTGTGCGATTGAGAGGAACTAGAACCAGAACTAGAGGCGGAGCCATGAGAGGTGAGAGGGAGAGATGAATGAATCTGAAATCTGATCTAGTTTTGTTGGTAGTGAATAGTGATGATGAAATGTGATAGTGGTTTTGTTGGTAGTGATGATGAAATCTGATCTGGTTTTGTGGGTGAGTGATGATGATGAATAAACCGCGTGAAGAAGAAACAACTTGAAGAGAGTGTGATAGTGGTTTTGTAATTTTTGATTTAAAATTAATTTATTTAAACCGAAATAAATATAAGTAATAAAAAAAATATGAGTCAGCATGCCACGTGGACGCCACATCAATTAAAATATCCATGTGGCATGTCTAGTTGTCATTCTGTTAGCCTAATCAGCATATTTTAACCTCAGGGACTAATAATGAAAACGGCAAAATTAGTTGGGGACCAAAACAACTATTTCGTTAATGCAGAGACTAAACTTAAAAGGACCCAATTTTGTAGGGACCAAAAACATATTTTACCCTTATTATAATTACACAAATTGTTATTTAATTATTATATTTAATAAATAAAAATTCCATCTTACTCATTTGATACTTCTTCTCCCTTCGTGAACCCAAACCCAACAAACTCAACATCGTTCATTCAAAAGCAAACCATATAAACATCAGTAATGCCTCTAGGAATGTTTGATTATACTTTCTAAAAATAGTTTTGTGTTTTTGTCCAAAAAAGAATAGTTTTGTGTTTATAAAAGTTGATAACGTTTTTTCAAAAAAAAAATTATTGAAGAACATTTCTTGTGAATTTGGAGCTCAAATTTTCTTCATTAGTTATACTTTACTATCGAAGTGAGTTTTGAATCTCTCAAAACGACATTTTCATACAAATGATAGGACCAAATCCACGACAACGTATGATTATACCTACTATTCACAAATTCCAACTGATTTGCTTTTGAAGGAACGATGCTGGGTTTGCGGGATTTGAGATTAGGGTTCGCGAAGGGAGAGGAAGTATCGAATGAAGAAGAAAGATGGAATTTTTATTTATTAAATATAATAATTAAAAAACAATTTTTGTAATAATAATAATAATAATAATAATAATAATAATAATAATAATAATAATAATTTTTATGAAGGGGACTTTGATTTTACAAATTGGGAAAATAGGGGGACTTTAGTTTTACAAATTGGAAAAATAGGGGGACTAAGTTCGTCAAAAAATTCTTGGGAGACTAAATCGTGAGTTGCTGAAAATAAGGGGACTAAATTCGTGAAAAAAATTCTTAGGGGAATAAAATCATGAGTTGGTGAGAATAGGGGGACCAAAACTGTAATTAAACCAAAAATATATATGACACAATATCGTTGTCCTTCAAAACGTATGACGGGACTGGGGACCCTGACAGGCATCTGGCCTACTTCTCAGTCATGATGCGTTACCGGGGGGCAAAATAACATGTCCACTGCAAAATCTTTCCCCACACTCTCACGGATTCAGCACTAGCGTGGTTCCAGGATTTGAAACCAAACCCAGTCTCATCCTGGGGGCAACTAACTACCATGTTCACGACCCATTTTTCCGCCTCTCGCTTGAAGCCAAATCTGAAGAGGTTCTTAGGGCGATCAGGCAAGGAGAGAAAGAAACACTTAGAGAATATCTGGAAAGGAACCTTGAAGACAAGAGGAGGCTCTTTTGGATGAATGATGGCCTCAAGAAAGGAAGCTGATTTCAAAGGGACGTGGGGGTTAACAAACCCCGAAGCTTGGATGAGTTCCTCCAGAAGGCACAAACGTACATGGACTATGAAGAAGACAATATGGCGTACCAAGAGGAAGCCAAGGTTGGCAGCAAGGAGGACGAGCTGGCTTGCAAGGCCATTGAAGAACCACGGCAGAAGGGAGCCCAAGATGAGAGAACTCCTCGGGAGTCCCGACTCCGACAAGGTCGCTTCTCAAAGTACACCCTGCTGAACACATCCCAGGCTGAGATCCTTGCCGAATGCGTCGACGCGGAGTTTCGGGACATCAAACAGCCCGAACCTCTCGTACAAAGGAAAGGCCGAACCTCTAAGAAGTACTGTCGTTATCACAAAGGTTATGGGCACAGTACAAGCAAATGCAACACCCTCAGGGATGTTATTGAAGAGTTGACCCACGAAGGGAAGCTCACCCAGTACGTGAATGAAGAAGAGGATGAGACCCGTGACTCTGAATAGGGAGAAGGGCATCAGGACCTGAACCTTAGGGCTAGGCCTAGTTAAGAATTTTGTTGTTTAAGCACGAAGGCAGAATGTAAAAGCTCGATATTAATGGTTAACAAAAGTTCATTTTGCAATTACAGTTTTTGCTCTAGCTCACTAGCATTAACACTTGTTCCAAAGAAAATTCCTTAAGATCAAGAAAAAAAAGGTCCAACTCCATAGTTAGGGGTGGAGCGAGGCAAGTTTGAGACCCAACATACCCTGTAGGGAGGGACTGCCTGGATCGCAGGGACAACCTCAACATTAGCTCAAAGCCAAGACCGTCCTTCCAACGCGTTGTTTTTTAAAAAACACCCCTTGGAATCCTAGAAATGGAGTCAAGAGTGCCATGGCAAGCCAAAACAAATAAGTGACCGTGGTGGTCACAACCCCTTGGGCGAGTTCTATCTAGGCCGAGTCCTGGTAAACTGTGCCAAGAGTATACTTCAAGATGACCTTGGTGCTCACAACCCCTTTGGGCGAGTTCTATCCAGGCTGAGTCATGGTAAACTGTGCTAAGGGTATACTTCATTACAAATTGTCCTGACGGGCTTCGACACATCTGCCTAAATCAGGCCTAACCTGTAAACCGACACCCAGGAGGGTGCCTAGGTGGGCGCCAAACACAAACCTGCAAACCGGCACCCAAGAGGGTGCTAGGCGGGCGCCAAACACAAAACTGAAACCGGCACCCAGGAGGGCGCCTAGGGGGCGCCAAACACAAAACTGCAAACCGGGACCCAGGAGGGCGCCTAAGCGGGCGCCAAACACAAAACTGCAAACCGGTACCTAGGAGGGCGCCAAACACAAAGCTGCAAACCGACACCCAGGAGGGCGCCTAGGGGGCGCCAAACACCAAACTACAAACCGGCACCCTAGAGGGCGCCTAGGTGGGAGCCATACACAAACCTGCAAACCGGCATCCCAGAGGGCGCCTAAGTGGGCGCCAAACACAAAATTGAAAACCGACACCCAGGAGGGCGCCAACATCAGCACACAACACCTTGGCACAAGGCGCCCAGGATGGTGCCAACATCAGGACACATCACCTTGGCACAAGGCGCCCAGGAGGGCGCCAACATCAGGACACATCACCTTGGCACAAGGCGCCTAGGAGGGCGCCAACATCAGGACACAACACCTTGGCACAAGGCGCCCAGGATAGCGCCAACATCAGGATACGGCACCTTAGCTTGGTGCTTGGCACAAGGATTATACCATGGGAGGTGTGGGTCACGGTTCACATTAAAGCAAAAAACACAGTCGCTGCGGTGAAGAGATCTTATACCATGCGACCGAAAAATCCGGAGGAGGGATTCTTCGTTGTTTTTGCACAATGGAGTCGCCATCAATATTTATTTTTAGGAAAACATTGAAAAAACCTTTGTTTTTGGGTTCGGGGGTCGATTAAGTGCGGGGAAGGTACTAGCACCCCGCAACATCCTAAAAAATGTTACCTTTTAATTTAATGTGTAGAAAAAAAAATTAGTTTAAAGAAAACATTTTAATTTACCCTTTTTATTAATTACAAAAAAAATGGAAAGGAAGACTTAATAAAAATTTAGTTTTTTTTGCGCTCGACAGGAGTGGGCCCCTGCTCCTACGTATCTCCGGGTGCGATGGAGAAATCAAAGCTACGTAGTTCTCGGGTAGAAAATATTTGTGTGTTGGTATTTTTTTAATTATTGAAAAGCTTGCGAAAACTAGAGGCCGTTCTTGGTGACCAAACAGATAAATCCAGAGTGGTCACCGCTAATGGCTTATTCGAAAAAGAGGATGTTTACAACGTTCAAACGAGCGGGGCCCAGAGTGACCGCTATAAATACCCGGTTTGCGATCGAGCGCTTTGTTTGAAAAAAACTTACTGGGAAGCGTGACTTCTTTTCTTAGAAAGGGAGTTGAGATTACGTTTGTATTCTATTAACTGAAAATTTCTTGAAGTTTAGGCGGGTGTTTGCGATGATCAAACGAATAAATTCAGAGTGATCACCGCTACTAATCCGTTTTAAAAAAAAAAAGAAGGTTAGCCCTATCGGTCAAACAAGCTAAGCTCGGAGTGACCATTAGTAACAACCTATTTTTTTTTTTTACGTGAGTTGGATTGTTTGAAAGAAAGAAAAGACGGTTTGGAAACATTATGGTGTAAATAAAAGCGGAATGGGTAATAGTTAAAAGGTGGGTACAACTAACAGAGGTGTTGTATCAAAAATGGGGGGTGGGCTTAGTAACAGCCCAAAAACGGCGTTTTTGGTTTGTTTTGGGACTCTTGTGCGAAAGTTGGGCTGAAAGCGGGGTGCCGTATTACTAAAAATGCGAGAGGTGCGAATAGCGGTTTGACGCTAAAAATGATTGCTTGATTTTTTTTTTACTTTATTACCTTACCCTAGAATACATGATTCTGAAGCGCTTCTTTTTTTTTTTAAAAAAAACCTAGACTAAACACGCATTGCATTTGGACAAATTTAGTTTATAAAGGAATGTTCTCTTTTTTTTTGAAAATGGTTGTCATAGTTATTATTTTGAAAAAGGGGTGCTTTTACTGTTTTTTTTTTAAAAGATGATTATTGTTATTATTTTTTTTAGAGAGGGCAGTGGTATTAGTAACCATTTATTTTTAAAAAAATAATTTTTTTTTAATATTTTATTTTAAACCGAAAATTACATTAATATTTAAATAAAAAAGGCAACAATTTAGATAATAAAAACAGCAACATTTTAATATGTATAAAAACAACAACCAAATTAAGTAATAAAAACAGCAACTAAATAAGAAAAAAAACAGCAATAATAAAAACAGCAACAATTTTAATAAGGAAAACAGTAACAATATTTAAATAAAAAAAACAGCAACAATAATATCTAAAAAAAGAATTTACGAATTTACAGCAACAAAAATAAAAAAAACAGCAATAATATTAAAAATAAAATAAAAAAACAGCAACAATATTAAAAATAAAATAAAAAAAAACAGCAACAATATTTAAATAAAAAGAATTTACGAATTTACAGCAACAAAAATAAAAAAACAGCAACAATATTTAAAATAAAATAAAAACAGCAACAATATTCACATAAAAAAACAGCAACAACAATATCTAAAAAAGAAGAATTTACGAATTTATAGCAACAAAAATAAAAAAAACAGCAACAATATTAAAAATAAAATAAAAAAACAGCAACAATATTTACAAGAACAAAATTACAGCAACTAAAAAAAAATAAAACAGCAATAATTATTTATATGAACAAAATTACAGCAACTAAAAAATAAACAGCAATAATTAAATAAAATATTACATTACAATACCTTAAACAAAAAATCCGGAAATGTTGAAGGAGAAGTTTTCTTCTTCGGATTTCCTCAATACAACAGAATTTGAAACTAAAAAAAATTTGTGAAAGAGAAGAAAAAGAATAACAGTAAAAAAAAACTCTCAAACTCTCTTTTTCTAAACAAAACCTAGACTCTCCTTTTTCTTCTTTTTTCCGAAAATCTCTCTTCTTCTTCCTTTCTCTAAAAAAAATCCCCCTTTTGCTTCATGGTCTTGGCCTCCTATTTATACCACCAGGGGTGTTTTCTTCTTGGTTTTCTTCTGACTGCACCTTACCTTGCACAGTGTTTTGACTGAGATTGAGACAGAGAGGGGTAGAGATTTCGTGATTTAGGGTTTTAGGGAGTAGTTGGTGAAGGGGTATGGGCATGGTAGAGGAGATGCTTGATGGTTTTGTGTTTTGGTGAGAGAAGAGAAGTGATGGATGTGTGTGAGAGAGATGAGGTCGTAGGTATGGGGAGAGAAGGAAAGGTTGAGTGTGAGTTGTGTGTGATGGAGAAAGAAAGAGAAAATGAAGGTTGAGTGTGAGAGAGGGAGAGTGAGGTCGTAGGAAGGAAGAAGAATTGATGAGTGATGTGAGAGATGAAAGAAAGAGAAAGTGAAGTGTGTGGGTGTGAGAAAGAGAGAGGAAGCGTGAGATTGAGGAGAGAGGGGGATTGAAGCCGTGTATGGGGAAGAGAAATGTGGGGAAGTGGGAGTTGAGAAAAAAGAGGAGAGGTGGAGTGTGGGAAAGGAAAAAAAATGCAATTTCCAAGGAGGGAAAAGAGGCAGTGGGGCGAATTTTTAGGAGGGGAAAGGTGAGTGAATGTGGCCAAATTTTAGGGAAAGGGGGGGATTGAATGTGGATGATTTTTTAGGGTAAGGGGGGTGGCCGAATTTGACTAGGTTTTGGTGGGGAGAATTAGGGTTTTGGTGGAGGAGTGAGTTGGGTCATGGGTTATGGGTTGGTTGGATGGGTTAGGGTTTGGTGGAGGAAATTTAGGGTTAGGCGAATTGGGCTAGGGTTAGGCGAATTTGGCTAGCCCTTTTTTGCTGGGTTGGGTTTCTGATGGCCCAATCCTGATTGCACCTCCATTCTTTTCTTAACAGACCCCCCTATTTCCTCCTTTGCTTATTTTTTGTTTCTTCACTTCTAATTAAAATATTTTTGTTAAAAACTTGTGGCAACTAAAATAGAATAATACACGACATGAAAAAGAAAATAATTATTTTTATTAAAAAAAAAATAAAATTTCTTATTTTTGGATAGGACAAAATTAGGGTATTACAGCTGCCCCTCTTTATTTATATTTTGCTAGGAAATCGGAGGGGTTCCGAGTTTCTCCAGGAAAATAGAAATAAAGATAACAAGACGCTAATTTTGTCCAGACTGAGGTTTTTTTTTTTTTTTTTTGGAAACTTATGAAAACTGGGTTGCTTTAGACCGAAGGTAAATAGGGATCGCAGGGGATCTGAAGGATCGCTGGGGATCTGAAGGATCGCTGGGGATCTGAAGGATCGTTGGGGATCTGAAGGATCGTTGGGGATCTGAAGGATCGCTGGGGATCTAAAGGATCGTTGGGGATCTGAAGGATCGTTGGGGATCTGAAGGATCGTTGGGGATCTGAAGAAGCATTGGGGCTCTGAAGGTCTAGTTCAAAATCAATGCTTGGCGCATCGACTTGCGTTCGACTGAGGGACCGTCGGGGTCTGAAGGGCATGCCTAAGCCTGAGGGACCGATGGGTCTGAAGGAGCGCAACTAGCTTATGGTACTAGTAATACGGTCTGGGGGTGTCCTTTTTTCGAGCGGCCATTAGGGTTAATCAGGTCCGGAACTGATATAACCACGAAGGACGTGCACTGTGTTTTTTAGGCGGACACATCTAGTCTGAAGGGCCTGGGGCCGGATGATCCGTCGGTTGCTCGATAACGCGACGTGCGATCTGGATTGAAGGACCAATGTTGGTCTGAAGGAGCGCCTGGGCTCTGAAGGACCGCCGGGGGTCTGAAGAATTGGTGCTAACGATACATACTAAAATTATCTCAACAGACACTTGCAATGAATGATGCATGCGTGCATGTAGTTAAGTAATTGATGACATGATGAATGAAATGTGGAATGATTTTGTTTTTGGCTTTTGTTCTTGGCTTTTTTCTTTTTTCATTTTCTTTTCTTGCTCTTTTGCTCTTTTTGCTCTTTAGCTCTTTATTTGACTTTGCTGGCATCATCAAACTCGCATGACTCTTGACGTGGGATATGAGGGATGCCTCAAGCAGTGGTGCCAAAGTGCGGCTTATTAAGATTTGCTGAAGTGATTATGCATTTGTCCTTTTTGCAACTTTATGAGAGATTATCTCTTTTTTGTGATTTTTAGAAATTTCGCAATGACTATAATGCTTGTGATCATGCACATGTTTCGCAATTCAGTATCGTCTACCATGAACGTTATTTTTACGATAATAGGGAAATGAGAGAATAAAGGAAGTGTTCAATATTCAAATGGAAAACAAATGCGCAGAAGGTCGCGCTGGCTGAAAATTACATTGGGAGTTTAAACTACAAAAAGAGAAGAAAAAGAAAACAAGAAAAGTTGATCTTTTGATTGTTTGTATCTTTGAAGTAATAACGCCAATCGCCCATTAACATAACTTTGAGCATTCATTATCCAACTTTCGGAGGTATTGACTGCCTTTGTAGCTCAAAGTCCAACTTCTGACCCTAATTTTTGCCTGGACTGCTCTTTAGAGTTTTCAGCCCACCGGGTCGCTCTAATTTTTGCCTAGGCCGCCCTTTCGGGTTTTCGACCTAGCGAGCTTATTTTTGCTTGGCTCATCTTTCTCTTTTTTCCATATATTTCTTTACGCATAGTACTTCTTGACTACGTCCGAGTTCACTGGGAGTGGGAGGTCTTCACCGTCCATTTTTGTGAGAATCAATGCTCCTCCAGAGAATGCCTTCTTTACCACATAAGGTCCTTCATAGTTAGGGGTCCATTTTCCACGGGAATCCTTTTGGATAGGCAACATCTTCTTGAGCACGAGGTCTCCTTCTTGAAACTGGCGGGGGCGCACTTTTTTATCATAAGCCTTTTTCATTCTTTGTTGGTACAACTGCCCGTGACACAAAGCAACTACTCTCTTTTCTTCTATGAGGTTCAACTGATCCAGACGAGCTTGAACCCATTCTGCTTCCTCCAATTTTGTTTCCATTAGCACTCGCAGGGAGGGTATTTCCACCTCGATGGGAAGAACTGCTTCCATCCCATATACTAGTGAGAATGGTGTTGCCCCTGTTGACGTGCGGATAGAGGTCTGATACCCGTGCAAAGCGAAGGGCAACATTTCATGCCAGTCCTTGAAGGTCACTACCATCTTTTGCACGATCTTCTTTATGTTCTTATTTGCTGCCTCAACTGCCCCATTTGGTGAAATAATCAATAGCGACAAGAATGAAACGATGTCTGTTTGATGCCTTGGGTTCGATGGGACCGATGACATCCATTCCCCACATTGAGAATGGCCATGGTGCTGTTAGGACATTCAGAGAGACAAGTGGTACATGGATATTGTCGGCATAGATTTGACATTTGTGGCATTTTTTGACGTAGTTGAAGCAGTCAGTCTCCATTGACAACCAGTAGTAGCCAGCCCTTAGGATTTTCTTTGCCATGGTGTGCCCATTAGAATGGGTGCCGAACGAGCCTTCATGGACATCTTTCATAATTCTTTCTGCTTCTTCTTCTGCTACACATCTGAGGAGGACCATATCGTGATTTTTCTTGTAAAGCACTTCCCCACTTAAGAAGAAACCCATTGAAAGCCTCCTAAGTGTCCTCTTATCATTCTCGGTGGCACCAGGAGGATATTCTCTGTTTGTGATATAGTGCTTGATATCGTAATACCAAGGTTTACTGTTAGGCTCTTCTTCGATTGCCACACAATGATGTGCCGGTAGGTGTCGATGTTGGATTCGGATAAATGTCAGACTCTTGTCGTTATTGATATTGAACATTGATGACAAAGTCGCCAAAGCATCGGCCAACTGATTCTCTTCGCGAGGGAGATGATGGAAAGTGATCTCTTCAAATTGTTCAACCATCTTTAGGATGTGATCATGATAAGGAATTAATTTGTAATCCCTGGTTTCCCAGTCACCTTTTGTCTGATGGATGACCAAAGCTGAGTCCCCATATACATCGAGTCTTTTGACTTTCCATTCAATGGCTGCTTCGATGCCTAGGACGCACGCTTCATATTCTGCAATGTTGTTGGTGCAGTAGAAACTCAGTCTAGCGGTAAACGGTACAAAACGGTTATCAGGAGAGATCAGTACAGCTCCGACCCCGTGCCCGTATAAATTAGAAGCGCCGTCGAATAACATTCTCCACCTTTCGTTGTCCGGAGGATTCCCTTCTACGAATAGAGCCATTATATCTTCGTCTGGGAAATCGCATTGCATTGATTGGTAATCTTCAATGGGCTGGTGTGCCAAGTACTCAGCCAATGCACTACCCTTGATTGCTTTTTGGGTGACATATAAAAGGTCATATTCAGATAATAGCATTTGCCAGTGAGCGATCCTCCCTGTGAGTGCGGGTTTTTCAAAAATATACTTGACTGGGTCCATTTTAGATACCAACCAAGTCGTGTGGCTCAGCATATACTGCCTCAAACGACGTGCAGCCCAGGCCAGAGCACAACACGTTCTTTCCAACAACGAGTATCTTGTCTCGCACTCGGTGAATTTCTTGCTTAGATAGTAGATGGCATGCTCCTTCTTTCCGGATTCATCATGTTGTCCCAGTACACAACCCATCGATTTGTCTAGCACCGTTAGATACAGGATGAGAGGTCTGCCCTGCACAGGCGGCATCAGAATCGGTGGATTTTGGAGGTACCTCTTGATCTTTTCAAAGGCTTCTTGGCAATTATCATTCCACTTTGTTTCTTGGTTTTTGCACAAAAGCTTGAAGATAGGCTCGCATGTAGATGTTAGCTGCGATATGAACCTAGAGATGTAGTTCAATCTTCCCAGGACACCACGAACTTCTTTTTCAGTACTTGGTACCGGCGTTTCTAGTATTGCTCGTATTTTGGCTGGATCTACTTCTATTCCCCTCTGACTGACTATGAAACCCAACAGCTTTCCCGATCTTACACCGAAAGTGCATTTGGCAGGGTTTAATCTGAGTTTGAACTTCCTGAGACGTTCGAAGAGTTTTTGCAGATTGACGATATGCTCTTCTTCAGTCTTGGATTTTGCAATCATGTCATCCACGTAAACCTCTATTTCCTTATGCATCATATCATGGAACAATGCGACCATTGCTCTCTGATACGTTGCACCAGCATTTTTCAGTCCGAATGGCATTACTTTGTAACAGAAGGTTCCCCAGAGAGTGATGAAGGTGGTTTTCTCCATGTCTTCGGGGGCCATCTTAATTTGGTTGTATCCGGAATATCCATCCATGAAGGAGAACAGAGAGTGTTGTGCTGTGCTATCTACCAGGACATCAATGTGAGGCAAAGGGAAGTCATCTTTGGGGCTAGCTCTGTTCAAATCTCGATAATCGACGCACATCCGAACCTTCCCGTCTTTCTTTGGGACCGGTACAATATTGGCTACCCATTGAGGGTATTTTGCCACTGCTAAAACCCAGCATCGAACTGTTTCTTAACCTCGTCTCGGATTTTCAGCGACATTTCTGGTTTCATCCTTCTTAACTTTTGTTTTACCGGCGGGCATTCTGGTTTTACTGGTAACTTATGCTCGACTATGTTGGGGTCCAGTCCAGGCATGTCTTGGTATGTCCATGCGAAGACGTCAACATAGTCAAACAACAACCTAACCAATTTCTCTCGCTCGCTGTCTTTCAATGTGGTGCCAATGTTGACTTCTTTTTTGTCTTCTTCCGTGCCTAAGTTGATCGTTTCAGTTGATTCCTCGTGGGGTTCGATTATTTTTTCCTCTTGTTCCGTCATTCTCATTAACTCTGGAGGGGTTTCCCAATTATCCTCGACATCCTCCTCAGTTTGATTAATGGGGTGATCAAAGTTACAATATGGATTATTGACGTTGTTATTTTCAAAGACATTTTTTTCGGATCTGCATTAGTGTAAATTAACGGAATAAAAAACGAATGAAAGAAAATAAGAAGCGAATGTAAAAAGAAAAAGGAGAACGAGGGTTTATTGGGAACTGAAATAACGTTGCATTAATATTAATACTGAAAGGAAAACATGCGTGCCCGAATGAAATATCCTAAGGCCTTGGGCAGAGCCAGAGGATTACATTATAGAAACATTACTTTGAACTAAAAACCACAGGAAAATCAATGATCTCCCAATTCTTGAGTCTTTTGTTTGCAGGACAAGGGCGTACAAGACTGACGACGTCTTCTTCAGCGCTTAGATCATCCTCAACTGCGGCGATCTGATTGGGTTCAACATTCCTGCACTCCGAAAGCTTTCCTTGATGTCGCAGATAATGATCCTCTTCGTATTTGGTACCCTGTCCTCAAGCCTGGCTAACCTCCGCTCCTTCTTTTCCTCCACAATCCTTCTCTTGTCAGTGCGATTGGGCTGATATCCTATCCCATGCCTATCTTTGTTCTCCTCTGGCTGTATTGGCGTCAGGATCCCCTGTCCGGTTTTTCCCAAGCCTCCTCCAGCTTGGTAGCCTTTTCCTAACATGAACTTAGCAACCATCACGGCAGTCTTGGATAGCTTGGGTTCTAACATAGCAGATGTATTGGCGATTTCCAATGCTTGGAAGGCAGTCTCGAAAGACTCTTCAGCAGCCTCAATGTAACGAGTGGGAGCGGACTTATTTATCAGCATTTCTTCCTCACCGAAAATAACCACTGTTGCGCTTGTGTGTTTTATAATCGCAATATCAGTGCAAGTATACACGTCGTACAAGTAATAAAGTGGATAAAAATAAGAGATCGTTCCCACGTGGATTGATTTACTTTCAAAGTTCAAGTCTTTAAAACACAAGTGAAACAAGTAACCAATCGGCACTAAAAGTTGATATTAAGACTAAGAACATAAATAAAGCAAGTGAATGAGAAGTGGGTGTGAATGTGGAAGAGTATGAGTTGGATTGCTGCATGCAAGTAAATCTCCTCTAGTCAGACGTTATAACGTTTACACGTTAACACGTACAAATGCTATGTTGTATAGACGTTATAACGTTTGAACGCTTGTTGCAAAAGAGCTGTGCTTTTCAGTCACAAAACGTCAGAGCTTCAAGTACTAGAATTCCTATGTCTAGGTTCTAAGTAGGCCTACTCCTGTATTTTAAGTACCCACAGCAATGTCCTATGAACTATTATCCATTCTATGTCTAGACCTAGATAAAAATGCCTAAATGTCTTTAGTGCACCTTTTCATTCACATAAATCTTTGAGTTCTTTTCATAGACCATGTCTGTACCTATGAATCTACTTATTTTAAGTGGCCAGTTCAAAACAAGTTTGGAAATATTAACATGCAAAGATTTAAAACGCATAAACATCAATACTCCATAACATTAAACTAGAGGTTCATTACATGCAAAACAACAACCCAACTACCAATGTTTAGCTCATGCTGAGCATCCTTACAGAAAGAAGAGGAAGTGAAATCCAAATACCAGAATGAGACTAAACGCAAAAGATACGCCTAAGTAGTCTTCCTTCATGCACGCTGTAAAGACGTTACAACGTCTGAGCTTCACAGTAATGGTTGCGAATGAAAATAAAAATGGAGCTTGAGGAGAGTTCGAATGAAGAAGTCTGTGTCCAGAACTTCTTTTAGAAAACTCCTCTGGAAAATGGAGGAAGGTGGATGATGAATGGATTCGTCCCCTTCCGCATGGTGCCCCCTTTTCCTTTTGTAGAGAGAGAATAGTCATGGTCAAAAGAGGGTCACATGCTTGCTGATGTCATTCCCCACCTTCCAAGCTTGCTTGCGAGTTGACTCTGCCCTGAAGTGACACCGCACTGCTACAGTGCGTCAGCCGCGTCAGCGCTGAGGAGAGAGAAGATCTTCTGCACTTCTAGATCTTTGGCCATCATTTCTTGTGCGCCAAAAATAAGATATTTCTTTCTTGCTCTGCTGCCCTTCTTCAGACGTGATGAGAGACGTTGCCACGTTCAGTTTACTGCACAAACACAAGAAGCATCAAAACGCTCACAAAGGCGCCAATTGGCACCAATATGCCTAGAACTTGTAATTTAGCCCCTTTCTAACTAAAAAGCAATAAACTAACAGAAACTTAATAGAAACAACCTACTATTGCCAGAGAACTTGCATGATTTAACTTTGAATAAGTATAAATAACTCATATAAATATGAGTTATCAACCACCAGCTTATTGTTGACTATGAACTTGAGCTTCTGGTGTAAAGAAGAGGGAACTGCCCCTGCCGAGTGGATCCATGGCCTCCCCAAGAGACAACTGTAGGATGGGGCAATGTCCATTATCTGGAAGGTCACCACGAAGTGCTCCGGACCTACTTGCACAGGTAATTCCATTTCTCCGATGACTTCCCTTTTTGATCCATCAAAGGCCCTGACTAATGTGGAGCTTGGTCTCATGTATGAACAGTCCACATCTAATTTCTCCATGGTTGATCTGGGTAATACATTCAAAGATGAACCATTTTCAATAAGTACCCGAGCAAGAGAGTAATCTCCACACTTCACAGATATGTGTAGGGCCTTGTTGTGCCCCCTTCCTTCAGTTGGAATCTCATCATCAGTAAAGGTGAGATAATTACTTGCAACAAGGTTTCCGACGATCCCATCAAATTGGCCGACGGAGATGTCATGAGCGACATGGGCCTCATTCAATACTTTTGTCAATGCTGCACGATGGGCATCGGAACTGAGCAATAATGACAACAGAGATATCTTTGCGGGAGTTTGGTTCAGTTGATCAACCACCTTATACTCACTTTGTCTCATAAGCTTCAGAAATTCACTAGCTTCTTGCTCGGATAACGTCTTCTTTCCCGCATTTTTATCGACAGGTTCCTGCTCTATGCTTTTGCCCTTACGGGCTCTTTCCTCCCCTTCTTTTGTTCTGTCCTCACTAGGCCCTCCAGGGGTATAGAAACGCCCACTTCGAGTCATCCCACCGGTCCCTGAGATGTTAATGACATCAGGGGTAGTCTGAACTTTCACATCGTAACTCCACGGGACTGCATTGGTGCTTTTAAAGGGAAAAGGGACTGGCACTTGAATAGTGATTGGTTTAGGCACAGCGGTGGTTAGCTTTGTGTCTTTTTTGTAATGGATTTCCAGTGGTTTCCGGATACTTTTGCTCTGGTCAATGCTTGACTGGAGAGTCGACACGCCTTCCTCTTTCTTTTGAAGACCTATTTGTATTATGTGTCGGTCTAATAAGTCTTGCAGGACTGGTTTGAATGCTACACAGGCCCCGACACAAAGGGGATCAGCACACGAGCCCTTTTTGGTACATCCCTTCATAATGATTCTGAAGTGACACAAATTAGCATGGATGAGGTCCAGGGGTGTGACAATGTCCTCCACCTTTCTGACCAATAATTGCCCCTCAACATTCTCAATGGCATTGACGGAGGGTTTCCCGTGCTCCGGCAGAGGGTTAGTGGCAACATTCGGACCATCTTCTGCGAAGCTTAACCATTTAGATTCAATTAAGTCTTGTACTACATATTTCAATGCCTTGCAATTTTCTGTTGAATGGCCAACTACCCCAGCGTGGAATCCACAGCTAACCTCTGGGTCATAGCTCCTAGGGAAAGGAGGTTGAAGGGGTCTCATTGGACGGGGAGTGATCAAGTTGTGACTGATGAGGTGATTGAATAGGTCTGTGTATGACATGGGTATTGGGTCGAAATTGGCGGGCTTTCTTTCTTGGTAGTTTTGTGGTCTATAGCCTGGGTTGATTTGGTGAGGTGGGGCTTGTGGTGTTTGAGTAGGTATTTGTAAAGTTTGTCGGGGGTTGTTGTAGGGAGGCTTTCCTGATCCAGAGATGGCATTGGTTTCTCCGTCTTTCTTTTTAGGGAAACCTGGGAAGGGCCTTTTCTGATTGCTGGTTCCAGCGGAGCTATATGCAATCTTCCCGTTTCTCCATCCGTTCTCTAATCTTTCTCTGATGACGATCATATCTGAAAAGTTCGAAGACACGCTCCCAATCAACCTGTCGTAGAAAGGTGATTGAAGAGTATCCATGAACATTGATACCATCTCTTTTTCTAACAAAGGTGGTACCACCTGTGCAGCCAAACCTCTCCAGCGTTGGGCATATTCTTTGAAGGACTCATTGTCTCTCTTCGTCATGCTCTGCAATTGTGTTCTATCGGGAGCCATGTCAATGTTATATTTGTATTGCCTCAAAAATGCATCGGCTAGGTCTTTCCAGCATCTGATATGGGCACGTTCTAATTGCATGTACCAGCTCGAAGCTGCCCCAGACAGACTATCTTGGAAGTAGTGAATGAGCAATTTGTCGTCGTGAGCAAACCCCGCCATCCTCCTGCAGTACATGGTTAAGTGGCTTACAGGGCAAGTCGACCCTCTGTACTTGTCGAAGTCTGGCGCCTTAAATTTTGGAGGGATGACCACGTTAGGGACGAGGCACAAGTCATAAGCATCTCTCGCACCAACATTGGATCCCTCGACTGCTCTCAACCTTTCCTCAAGCATTTGTAGTTTGTCTTTGGCTTGAGGGTTCTCCAAAGAGTAATTGTGAGGGAGCCCACTCATACCATAGTAAGGATGGATCATCGGAACTATGGCTGGGTTCACATTTGGGGTATGTGAATGAGTGGGATTCCTGAGGTTGGAACCCTGAGCTTGAGCGTCAACTATCGGCGGTGGAGGGCAGCCAAGTGGGAATCTTTGTGGTATGACGACGGGGGTCGGGTTTTGAACTTGTGGTGCCCCCGGATTACCATCGTGACCCGTTGGTGTAAGCTGTTGTTGGCCCGCGACTCCTGAGGGACCGTCTTCTGGACTAGCATCGACTGTCGGAGGTGTGTAACCTTGTGGAAGTCCGTAAGGAGGCCATATGTAACCCTGGTTATTAGTCCCAGTGGGGGGCACTGTATGCGGGATCTCGAGTCCATTGGGAGGAGGAGGGTTGGTAACTTGATTTTCTGTGTTCCCAGTGGAGACATCTTCACTTGTGTCTTTGTCCCTCAAAGCTTGTAGAACCTTCAAGATTTCAGCCATCTGCTCTTTCATCCCATCTATTTCTGCCCTAAGCTCTTGATTGCCTAGGTCTTGAGGTGGATTGCCTTGATCCGGGATATCTTGAGGCGGATTGTCCTGGTTTTCTTCCATGTTTCTGGCCTGAGAACGAGTCCAATAGCGATGTTGACGCACCAGCTTGTCTTTTACTCTCTGTTGGTGGGACACATGGTATGAGTATATGTATGAGTATATGAATGGATGAAAATGCGAATGATGCATGTGTTCATGAGTCTTATTGTTTTAGGTCGGGAATTGCAAGCGCATCCTGATTTGTCATAAGTACACAGATTAAAGTTCCACAATATTTTCAAGATAAAGGATCAGCATGTGAGACAAACAAACTTCATTGATGGAGGAAAGTACAACATTTTGGAAATAAAACTTCGAAAAGAAAAGTACAAGGTTCTTTAAATTTCACTCAAATACATATGGCTTTCATTTTTCCACTCCTCCCTCTTTTTCTACTAGTAGTGCTGCCAGCCTTCTCCCGGAGTTCGGCAATCAGAACCTCGCAAAACTCCATGAATTCGGAAACTTGGACCGGGGTGTTAAACGGGTGCATTGCCGCGTTAGCCTCCTTTAGACGCTTGGGGATTCCCGTGATAGCTCGATTGGCCAGCCATGCCAACTTTGAGAATCTGTCTTTGCAGTATAAGCTTTCATTCTTCAACTCTATGAAGGCTTCATGGTTTTCTATCCTGCTGACCAACTCCACAAAGCGGTTCTCCCAATAGATGCTTTCTGTCTTCAACTGGTGGTAAACCTCCTCTTGATATCTGATATGGTCGTTCAGCTCATCAGATTTTTCATGCTCCCTTCTTAAGGCTTGTTGGTATTCTCGGAGTATCTCTTCAATGGTATCTTTATCCTGCTTGATACTTTTCACTTGCTCTTCAAATTCGGCTGCCATCATCCGGGACTCTCTTTTTGATACCATTAGCAGACTCTGTGCGGTCTTTTCAGCAATCATTGATTCTTCCCATAACTTTTTCCACTTGTATGCATCGTCGATGGCTTGGTTCATTTTCAGGTTGTAGCGTTTTATTTCCTCTTTCGCCCCTCTTAGGTACTTTTGAACATCTAGTTTGTTCTTTTGTTCAATCTTGAGCTGCTTGCGGCTGTCTTCAATGGCCACTGACTTACTTGCGTTCTCTTCCTCCAATTTCTGGTTTTTTAGGAGCACTTTCTCTAACTCTGCCTGCAAGCCCTTCTTTTCTTCCTCGGCTTTTGACAATGCCATTTTAAGCTTATCTAAATCTTCGACAGTGGGAAGGGTAGGTTCAAGTATTTCTTCCTCCACCCATAGTGCACTTTGGTAAGGCAATCGGGTGTCTTGGATCCTCTTTTGGAGCCATTGACGAAAGGTGGTTTCCTTATCGCCGCTCCTCTTAGTAAGCTCTTGTCCCTTGCGGACGACCATATCCCACGCTTGAGAAATCTTCCGGAGCATGTCAACCTCTTTTGGGCTTCCTTCATGGAGGTAAAAAGGGATTAACATGTCTTCGGTGGGCGGATTTCGCATGGGGTACCCCAGCTGTCTTAGAGTTAGAGAAGGATCGTAATTTATGCATCCTCTTGTCCCCATGAGCGGGACGTTTTGAAAGTTTCCACATCGAAAAACTACTGCGGGCCTATCTTTCCACCACGATGGGTGCCAACGAACCTTGTATTCATGAAGGCCCCCTAGGACTTGCAACCATTCACTAGTGTTCATTGTCTTCACCTCACACCCTCTGGCATCTTCAATTGGGCCTTCTACTCTGACTTTGTTAACGAAAGCATGGGTGAGAAGCCAAACATACAAGACGTGCAGGCAGCAGGATATCCTCTTTCCTCTTAACTCACTATAATGAGTGAAAGTACAGTAAGTGTCTGCAAGCATGGCTGGAATCGGATCCTTGAAGGATGTAACGCCCCAAAATAATTTAATTATTTATTTAAGCTATTTAGGGCTTACAATAATTATTTAAGTGAATTAATTAATTTGGGGTTTATGTTAGTTAAGAGGTGTTTAAGAAATTAGGGAGTGGTGGAATTAATTGAAATGGGAGGTGCAAATAGGGCCCAAGCATTATTGGGCCTAGGGTTAAATTGAATCAAAGAAAGGGATTAGAACAAGAGAAAGGGGCGCTGGGTAAGAGAGGAAACAGAAAGAAGAAAGGAGAAGAAAAAGAGAAAAGAAAGAAAGAGGAGAAAAAGAGAAAAGGAGGGTGAGCTCGTGAGAGAGAAGAAAGGAAAGAAGGAAGAAGGTGGCGCAAGGGAGAGAGAGAGAGCGACGGTAGGAGGAGGTGAGAGAGGAGAGAGAAACCGAAGCAAGAGGAGAGGGAAGAGAGGGATGCGACGACAACCGCTAGAGAAGAGAAGGAGAGAAGTTGCTTCATCTTGGCTTTAGAAGAGTGAGGCCGACGGTTTGTGAAGGAGAGGGAGGACAGCTCGTTGCTTTTGGGTGATTTTGGTGTTGCTTGGAGTCCTTCAATCCTTGAGGTTAGGGGGCTCTTCTTTATACCTATAATAGTGCTTAAGATATGCGATTTATGTAGGTTAGGTTGTAGGAGTTTGGATTGTTGAATGTTATGCTAATATTTTGTTGATGAAATGAGTTAGTTGAATTGTGGATAATTGTTACTGTTTTGTTGTTGTAGTGAGATGGATTGAATTGTTGGATGATGTGTTTAGTGCCTTGTTGTTGTGTTGAATTATTTTGGTGAAGCATGTGGAGTGATGTGAATATGAGCATGATAGGAAATATGCACATAAATTGTTTGATTAACTATCTCAATGAAAGGAATATGGTTATGTGTAAAATTGTGTTTTGATAATGGGTGGGAAGGATTGATGATGAGATCGTGTTGAGTAAAATACTGAGTTTTTGATGTTTTCAGTGTGTGAAGGCTTCCTGCCATTTCGCGCCTCGTATGCGCTGCAGTCGCGCTCCAAGCGCGAGCGCTGCGCTGTCAAATAAAAAGTTGCTGCCCAATCGCGCTGGAGTCGCGCCTCACTCGCGCCTCCCAGCGCGAGTTGCTGTTTCCCACTGTTTAGTGCTGTTTTCTCACTGTTTTGGTGGTTGTTTTCACACTGTTTTTCCTCAGCTTTAAATGGGATGTTTTCTAAACATAATGTGATGTTTCCCTCCAGTAAAATGTGGTATTTTCTAAACGAAAAGAGGGTGTTTTCTAAAACATAATGTGATGCTTAAATTGAATTGAACTGAATTGAATTGATAATGGTTCGTGGTGTTGATAATTGGTGTTATTGTTTTCAAAGAAACCAGAGTTACTATTGTATTTAAATAAGTGTGTGTTGCTCTTTTTAAGGGATAACGTTGCAGTGTTTATGAAGCTAAGGTTGAGGTTTTTATAAAATGCTCTAGCTGTTGCGTTTTGTAAATATTGCTGTTTTTAATTAAATAGTGCGGCGTGGGACTTCGGTCCAAGGCGGTGTGATATCCTTAAGGCTTATATGTTGATGATGTTTGGGACTTCGGTCCAAAGCGGTGTGATGCCCTAAAGCTTATATGTTGATGATGTTGAGTTAAGAAATAAAAAGCCGTGAGTTTAATAATCATTATGGTTTATGTGTGGTGTTGTGGTGCATAGTCATAGTGTCACATGACTCATGTTGCATAAAGCGGTGTGTAGGCTTCGGCCAAAGCGGTGTGGTGGCTTCGGCCAAAGCGGTGAGTGCCCTCCAGGCTAATAGCGGTGATGATGGATCCACATGCATGTTGCATTACATGCATTAGTCAAGCATTTGATGAGTTTATGGATGAATTATGAATATGATGATTGTTGTTGATAATGTGGTGAGTTGTTATGGATTAGTGTTGCTTGCTGCCCTTCCTTAATATAACGCTTCTCTTAATTATTATTATTTGTGTAAAGAGACTCACCCTACTGCCTTTCGTTGCTTCTTATGTCGGCAACTTGTAGGTAATCGCGATTGAGGGCAGTCTTGTGCCTTCTTCTAGTAGTCGTGTCAGCTCTGATATGTAGCACCAGGGGGAGGGCGTAGTAATACTAGTTAATGTTATTTTTGATGTGTTAGACTGTTATGGTGATGTACCGAGTATAACTCTAGATTTGAGGTCATCCGCTGTGTTGATGAAATATTTTATTTATGTGCTGTAAACTAAAACAGGTGTTGTGAGCCCGTCCCTAAACTATCGTGCTATATATCGTGCTATTGACTGTTGACTTCATGTCACTTAATTATAAACTAGTTGATTTTTATAAGCGTTGAAATGTGACACTTCCTTCAATGGTTTATATTCTTTTAAAACTCTGATTTTATATACTGAATAATAGTTAAGTTAGAAGGGGGTGTTACAAAGGATAAGAAGACGCCTATAGCTGTTGTGTCCACATATCTTTCAAGGCGTGGAAATAGGACAATGCCAAAGATAGTCAAAGCTAACACCTGCTTAAAAGGACCCCAATTTCTAGCGTCGGCGAAGGATTCCATTTGGCTTTCCAAATACTCTTGTGGGAATCCTGCAATGCCATTTCGATTTTTCTTCCGGAGCTTCAAGTTCTCTTTGCTGGTTTGTAACATTGAGGCGAGTTTCTCATCTGTGTAGTATTGTCCCTGATACTGGTAGGGTCCATTGTCTTGTGGAGGAAAGCCGAAGATCTGTGTATATTCTTCCACGGTAGGTGCCATTTGGAAATTTTTGAAGGTGAAGCATCTTAATGAAGAGTCATAGAACTGGCTCAAAGCGGCAATGGCCTCCGTTTGCATGTCCAATTGTAGTAACATAATAATCTTCCCATACGCTCTATCAAAAGACCTGCGCTCGATGGGCGGCAATCGACCAGCACATTCCCTTAGACTTGTCAGATTAGGCTGTTTTACTATAGGGTAGTTCAGAGTTTGGATTGCTTCACAGTTTGATCCCATATCGCCTTGCTTATGACAAAACTTTCGAGCCTCTTACAATTCCCGGCAAACCTAAATGAGATGAATAGCATGCATGTGAGGATTTTTTTGTATATTATTTTTTGAAATAACGATGATGTATGATGAATTAAAGAATGACGTTACAGAGAAAACTTTGGTGATTCAAATTTGAGAAACATTAACCATGTCACATAAAATATATGTAAAGGGCAAAAAGAGTAAATGGTTTTCATTATTTGATTTTTTTTTGAAAGATAAAAAGTTTTTGCGATGATGCAACGGGTAGGTGAATTGCCCTTGTGTCCTAAACAGGTTAGGTCTTATATATAGGTTACGGTCTAGGGCTACTTGTGTGATCAATCTCTCAGGTGGCTCTAATCACGTCCTCACAAGGGTCTCCAGAGCTGAAATCTCTTTCGTGATATGACCCACAACGATAGCGAGCTACCTGGTGTGGGATACCACGAAAGAGCGTACTCTGGCTGAGGCTTTCATGAGAGTCAGACAGATAAAATCCAGAATGACTGACACTAATCGCCTCCACTCGTCCTAGGTTTTTTAGACCCGGGTATAGGGCCCCGCTCAAGAGTGTGTGCAATAAACAAGTGTTATTGATGTGTGTGATATAAGCAACCTAAACTACCCGTGCTGCAAAAGAAATACAAATAATAGTGCAAAGATTTTCTACCCTAAGGTTCAATAGAGCAAATAAATAGATAAATAAAATAGACATGCGAATAGAAGGGCTAAGGGTAAATAAAGTACTAAACTAACAAATATCTACACATTTAACTAAATTAGGCTTGACCCTCTTAAATATTCCCCAGCGGAGTCGCCAGCTGTAGCGACCGAAAAATCCGGAGGAGGGATTCTTCGTTGTTTTTGCACAATGGAGTCGCTATCAATATTTATTTTTAGGAAAACATTGAAAAAACCTTTGTTTTTGGGTTCGGGGGTCGATTAAGTGCGGGGAAGGTACTAGCACCCCGCAACATCCTAAAAAAGGTTACCTTTTAATTTAATGTGTAGAAAAAAAAAATTAGTTTAAAGAAAACATTTTAATTTACCCTTTTTATTAATTACAAAAAAAAATGGAAAGGAAGACTTAATAAAAATTTAGTTTTTTTTGCGCTCGACAGGAGTGGGCCCCTGCTCCTACGTATCTCCGGGTGCGATGGAGAAATCAAAGCTACGTAGTTCTCGGGTAGAAAATATTTGTGTGTTGGTATTTTTTAATTATTGAAAAGCTTGCGAAAACTAGAGGCCGTTCTTGGTGACCAAACAGATAAATCCAGAGTGGTCACCGCTAATGGCTTATTCGAAAAAGAGGATGTTTACAGCGTTCAAACGAGCGGGGCCCAGAGTGACCGCTATAAATACCCGGTTTGCGATCGAGCGCTTTGTTTGAAAAAAACTTACTAGGAAGCGTGACTTCTTTTTTTTAGAAAGGGAGTTGAGATTACGTTTGTATTCTATTAACTGAAAATTTCTTGAAGTTTAGGCGGGTGTTTGCGATGATCAAACGAATACATTCAGAGTGATCACCGCTACTAATCCGTTTTAAAAAAAAAGAAGGTTAGCCCTATCGGTCAAACAAGCTAAGCTCAGAGTGACCATTAGTAACAACCTATTTTTTTTTTACGTGAGTTGGATTGTTTGAAAGAAAGAAAAGACGGTTTGGAAACATTATGGTGTAAATAAAAGCGGAATGGGTAATAGTTAAAAGGTGGGTACAACTAACAGAGGTGTTGTATCAAAAATGGGGGGTGGGCTTAGTAACAGCCCAAAAACGGCATTTTTGGTTTGTTTTGGACTCTTGTGCGAAAGTTGGGCTGAAAGCGGGGTGCCATATTACTAAAAATGCGAGAGGTGCGAATAGCGGTTTGACGCTAAAAATGATTGCTTGATTTTTTTTACTTTATTACCTTACCCTAGAATACATGATTCTGAAGCGCTTCTTTTTTTTTCTAAAAAAAACCTAGACTAAACACGCACTGCATTTGGACAAATTTAGTTTATAAAGGAATGTTCTCTTTTTTTTTGAAAATGGTTGTCATAGTTATTATTTTGAAAAAGGGGTGCTTTTACTGTTTTTTTTTTAAAAGATGATTAGTGTTATTATTTTTTTTAGAGAGGGCAGTGGTATTAGTAACCATTTATTTTTAAAAAAATATTTTTTTTTAATATTTTATTTTAAACCGAAAATTACATTAATATTTAAATAAAAAAGGCAACAATTTAGATAATAAAAAACAGCAACATTTTAATATGTATAAAAACAACAACCAAATTAAGTAATAAAAACAGCAACTAATAAGAAAAAAAACAGCAATAATAAAAACAGCAACAATTTTAATAAGGAAAACAGTAACAATATTTAAATAAAAAAAACAGCAACAATAATATCTAAAAAAAGAATTTACGAATTTACAGCAACAAAAATAAAAAACAGCAATAATATTAAAAATAAAATAAAAAAACAGCAACAATATTAAAAATAAAATAAAAAAAACAGCAACAATATTTAAATAAAAAGAATTTACGAATTTACAGCAACAATATTAAAAATAAAATAAAAACAGCAACAATATTCACATAAAAAACAGCAACAATAATATCTAAAAAAGAAGAATTTACGAATTTACAGCAACAAAAATAAAAAAAACAGCAACAATATTAAAAATAAAATAAAAAAACAGCAACAATATTTACATGAACAAAATTACAGCAACTAAAAAAAAAATAAAACAGCAATAATTATTTATATGAACAAAATTACAGCAACTAAAAAATAAACAGCAATAATTAAATAAAATATTACATTACAATACCTTAAACAAAAAATCCGGAAATGTTGAAGGAGAAGTTTTCTTCTTCGGATTTCCTCAATACAACAGAATTTGAAACTAAAAAAAATTTGTGAAAGAGAAGAAAAAGAATAACAGTAAAAAAAAAACTCTCAAACTCTCTTTTTCTAAACAAAACCTAGACTCTCCTTTTTCTTCTTTTTTCCGAAAATCTCTCTTCTTCTTCCTTTCTCTAAAAAAAATCCCCTTTTTGCTTCATGGTCTTGGCCTCCTATTTATACCACCAGGGGTGTTTTCTTCTTGGTTTTCTTCTGACTGCACCTTACCTTGCACAGTGTTTTGACTGAGATTGAGACAGAGAGGGGGTAGAGATTTCGTGATTTAGGGTTTTAGGGAGTAGTTGGTGAATGGGTATGGGTATGGTAGAGGAGATGCTTGATGGTTTTGTGTTTTGGTGAGAGAAGAGAAGTGATGGATGTGTGTGAGAGAGATGAGGTCGTAGGTATGGGGAGAGAAGGAAAGGTTGAGTGTGAGTTGTGTGTGATGGAGAAAGAAAGAGAAAATGAAGGTTGAGTGTGAGAGAAGGAGAGTGAGGTCGTAGGAGGGAAGAAGAATTGATGAGTGATGTGAGAGATGAAAGAAAGAGAAAGTGAAGTGTGTGGGTGTGAGAAAGAGAGAGGAAGCGTGAGATTGAGGAGAGAGGGGGATTGGAGCCGTGTATGGGGAAGAGAAATGTGGGGAAGTGGGAGTTGAGAAAAAAGAGGAGAGGTGGAGTGTGGGAAAGGAAAAAAAATGCAATTTCCAAGGAGGGAAAAGAGGGAGTGGGGCGAATTTTTAGGAGGGGAAAGGTGTGTGAATGTGGCCAAATTTTAGGGAAAGGGGGGGATTGAATGTGGATGATTTTTTAGGGTAAGGGGGGTGGCCGAATTTGACTAGGTTTTGGTGGGGAGAATTAGGGTTTTGGTGGAGGAGTGAGTTGGGTCATGGGTTATGGGTTGGTTGGATGGGTTAGGGTTTGGTGGAGGAAATTTAGGGTTAGGCGAATTGGGCTAGGGTTAGGCGAATTGGGCTAGCCCTTTTTTGCTGGGTTGGGTTTCTGATGGCCCAATCCTGATTGCACCTCCATTCTTTTCTTAACAGACCCCCCTATTTCCTCCTTTGCTTATTTTTTGTTTCTTCACTTCTAATTAAAATATTTTTGTTAAAAACTTGTGGCAACTAAAATAGAATAATACACGACATGAAAAAGAAAATAATTATTTTTATTAAAAAAAAATCTTATTTTTGGATAGGACAAAATTAGGGTATTACAAGTCTTGAAGGTCACAAGTGCAGGAAGAGGAGGCAATAGAGGAAGGGGTCGTGCTGGTACCCGTGGAGGAAGAGGTCGTGGAAGACATGTTTGGAATAAAGAAACGGTGGAATGCTACAATTGTCGCAAATTAGGGCATTACTAATCTGAATGCCCTAACCTAGAAGAAACTATGAATTTTACTGAGTATGATGAAGGAGAAGCAGTTCTGCTGATGGCTAAAACTGAGGAGGAAGATGTCTCAGTCAAGAAGAAGCCTCATAAAGAAGATAGAGGCATACCTATTAATAAGGTATGGTTTTTAGATTCGGGTTGCTCAAACCATATGTGTGCCTATAGAGAATGGTTCAGTGAATTAGATGATAGCTTCAGGACCACTGTGAAATTGGGTGATGATAGGAAATTGATGGTAGTGGGAAAAGGAAAAGTAAAATTAGAAATTGGGGGAATAATACACATAGTAACTGGTGTATATTGGATTCCTGGTCTTAAAAACAACCTGTTCCGTGTGGGACAGTTACAACAAAAGGGGCTGAAAGTCGAATTTGAAGATGATGAATGCAAAATCTATCATAAAAGGAAGGGACTGCTGTTCAAATCTCAAATGACAACCAACAGAATGTTTCCTGTTACACCAACCATAGTTGTGTCAAGATGTTGCAAAGTTACTGCTGCAAGTGACAATACATATCTATGGCATTGTAGGTATGGTCACTTAAGTCAAAGTGGACTAAATCAGCTAAGTCACAAAGAAATGGTAAAAGGAATCCCCAAACTAGAGGAAGACAACAGAGTTTGTGATGCCTGCATGGCTGGAAAGCAACATAGAGATCCTTTCCCAAAGGCTTCCTCTTGGAGAGCATAGAAGAAACTCCAGCTAATTCATGCAGACATTTGTGGCCCCATAAAGCCAGAATCCAACACAAAAAGGAGGTACTTCATTACCTTTATTGTTGACTTTAGTAGAAAATGTTGGGTTTATTTTCTATTTGAAAAATCTGCTGCTTTAGAAACATTTAAAATGTTTAAGATAGCTGTTGAGAAAGAATCTGGTGAGAGTATTGGCTGTTTAAGAACTGACAGAGGTGGAGAATTCACCTCCACTGAGTTTAACAATTTTTGCACTGAAAATGGAATAAAAAGACAGCTCACTGCTGGATATACCCCCCCAACAAAATGGGGTAGCAGAGAGAAAGAACAGGACCATATTGAACATGGTAAGAGCCATGATGAATGACAAGGAATTACCAAAGGAATACTGGGCAGAGGCAGTGAGATGGTGTATCTTCTTGCAAAACAGAAGTCCAACTACAGATGTACATGGAATGACACCAGAGGAGAAGTGGAGTGGAACAAAACCTTCTGTCCAATTCTTTAGAGTTTTTGGGTGCATTGGCCATGTACATGTACCTGAAGCTCTGAGAAAGAAATTGGACAAGAGAAGCATTAAGTGTGTCCTACTAGGAATAAGTGATGAATCCAAAGCTTATAGATTGGTGGATCCTCTGTCAAAGAAAATCTACATTAGCAGAGATGTAGTTTTCAATGAAGATGACAAATGGAACTGGAACCAGGACAAAGAGAAACAGAAAGAAGAGTTGATTGAGGCTGGAGATTCTGATCAAGAAGTAACTGAAGATATTGCTCAGCAGAATGAAACTCCCAGCAATGCAACAGATACAAATGAAGCAACTACTCACAGCAATGCAACAGATACAAATGAAGCTGAACCAGGCAATGCCCAGCAACAGCAGGAAGATGGTTCCAACACTGAAGATGACGATTCTGATGACTCTCTACCTCAAAGAGAAATAAAGAAGCCTGCTTATCTAAATGACTATTATACCAACTACATCAGAGAAGCAATAGAGGATGAAGATGAGTTCAATCTAGCTGTGATTACACAAATAACTAATCCTGTGTCTTTTGAGGAAGCTGTAAAAAGTGATAAGTGGAAAAAAGCAATGGATTTGGAGATTGAAGCAATAGAAAGAAACAACACTTAGGAGCTAGTAGATCTGCCAAAGGGCTCAAAGAGAATTGGTGTCAAATGGGTCTACAAGACTAAGCTAAATGAAAAGGGTGAGATAGAAAAATACAAGGCACGGTTGGTTGCAAAAGGGTTCTCTCAAAGGGAAGGAGTGGACTATAGAGAAGTATTCGCACCTGTGGCTAGATGGGACACAATAAGGACTGTTATTGGTGTTTCTGCCCTTAAGGGGTGGTGTGTCTATCAACTTGATGTCAAGAGCGCATTCTTACATGGTGAACTTAGTGAAACTGTTTTTGTGGACCAGCCACAAGGCTATCAAAGAAAGGGACTTGAAGGCAAGGTATACAAGCTCAAAAAGGCTCTTTATGGCCTGAAACAAGCTCCCCGAGCTTGGTATAGTAAGATTGAAGCTTACTTTAAGAAAGAAAAGTTTCACAACTGTCCATCAGAATATACCTTACACTACAAAAAACATATCAAATAGCGGGGTTTTTTTGCGGAGGTTTTAAAAACCCCCTCAGTTTAACATTAAAAAATGAACTTTTCGCCCATCTAGTTAAAAATTTTCTTTCAATTTACGGAGTTTTAAAACCCCCGCTGATTGTCAAGAAAAAACCCCCACTAATTGTAAAAAAATAAAAAAAAAACTTCCCTCTTTTCACTTTCACGTTTCCCTCTTCTCACTTTCATTGCCGCTTCAGTTTTCACCAAAAAACAATTGAACCCTTAAGATATCATCACGCTTTCACTCTCACATTTCCCTCTCTCCCAATTGAACCACGCAGATTTCATCTTCTCACAGGTTTCATCACGTTTCCATCTTATCACATTCAGGTTTCATCTTCTCACTTTCGCAAACCTTCATTCTCTCTCTCGCTTCCGATTTTTCATCTCTCACCTTCAGATTTCGGAAACCCTTTCCCCCTCCCACCTTCAGATCACCGTTTTTCTCCAGCACGCCTCCTCTCTCCACCGTCAACCCTTGTTTTGTTTTCCGTTATCCCTCTCCCTCCACCGGATCTCTCCAGCACGCCTCCTCGCTATTTTCTCCTTTCATTATCCAACTATTGCGAATAGGTTTATTTTGAACTCTTTCTCCACCTTGTTCTAATATTTTGTGTTTAGGTTTTTTAGGGATTTAGGGATTTTTTGGTTCCATAAAGATTTAGGGATTTTTGTATTTTGTTTGAATTATGTATTTTTTTTCATCGATTGATTTCGTTATGACAATTGATAGTGTTACCTTTTGGGCTTTTAGAAGGATACATCAACAAGTGAAGATATGGTGGAGAAGAGCCGATCCAACACATGCTCCCCACCTCTAGATAATGGGTCGTGAGGGTGCTCGTCGACGGTATTGCCTTACTAGTTATAATGCCTTCTCCGGCAACCTTAATTGTGAATTCTAGGACCAATTATGGCCTGGAGTATTAAATATTAGACGTAAGATAAGTGACAGGAAAAATATCAGATTTTCTTATTATACTGAAGCGCTTTGTATGATTTTTCAGGCATTTGGGCATTCACTGACCTCTTCATTTTAGGTGTAGGAGATTAATCTTGCTGATAGTCTCCAATTTTAAAGCTAAATTCTAATATTCAGATTGACCATCCTGCTGGAGTATTTCCTGGATACTAAATCCTAATGAAGAAATCATGCACTCTTCCAGTTGTATTTGTGCTTGTCTCTGTATGAAAACGTGTCTTTTGTTTTTTAAATCCTTCATGAATCATTTGGTTGCTACTAACATGTTTATCAATGACTTCTTTGGTTTTTGCTGTAATTTTGACAATCTCAAACATGGTAATTCAGAAGAAAATGCAATACTGGAAAGAATGCAGCATTGTGTGTTTCTCATGTTTGGATTCATCACTGAATTGCAGCAGGGTAGCTAAGAATATTATTATTTCTGAATGGAGGGTCTAGTTCATTCCTCTGCAAAATTCATTCCTTTGTCTCCTATCAACTTCTTAGAGAGAGCAGCAAAGGTTTGCAAAGATAGAACCTCTCTTGTGTATGGTTCTTTGAAGTACAACTGGGGTGAAACCCATCAGCGGTGTCTCAAACTTGCTTCAGCTCTCGCCCAATTAGGAATTTCTCGTGGGGATATCGTGAGTTTTACTACTCTTCATACATAATTTTTGTTGTGATCAAAAAAGTACTCAAATTCAACTCTTAAAAGAGGGGATATTTACAATGAAGCACTCAAATCTGGTGAAAAGGGGTTTACCTTTTCTCAATACTTAATTTATGATATTAAGAGATATGTTTCTTATATTCCATTGTTTATCGTTTAAACCTTTGATTTTAGGAGATATTGAGAGAATTTCTGCTATAGTATCAAGTATGGATCCTAAAACTAAAGATAATTTGTTAAGGCAATGTTCTGCTGGACCGGGGGATCTTAATCCGTAAATAAAACTCTCGATCTTCTTAGAATTTATGTGGCACATGACTTAGGTTTGATTGACAATGTAAGTTTGTGATCTGCATTTTAGAGAAAAAGAAATGCTCTCTTTCTCCACTATTTCTTTCCCTATTATCATCTAGTTATTTTTGTTTGAGTTTTAGGGCAGAAATTCAATTTTGTGGATCACTGACTTTCCAATGTTTGAGTGGAATGATGCAGAACAGAGGCTTGAGGTCAGTTCAGTTTTTTTAATAACATCCAACAAAGTATTCCTCAATTTAATTAGATGTCTAGGGATAAGATGTGTTTGGGAGGGTACTGAATGTTATTTAATTCGTTTTGTATGGTAGGGAATTGGGGATGGATGCTGAGATTTTGATCTTGAGAGAACAATAAGCCTAAATCTAGAAATAACCAATACCGCTAAACAAATAAGCCTGGCTTGTAAGTCTTATCAGCATGTTTGAAGTTCAGGGATTTTGTTGGTGTGTGTTACATTGCATCAGTGGATCTCAGCCATTAATATAGTTCCTACCCTTATATTGCATTCCTTCTTGTTGTTTCATGGCAATTAGATGCTGACCATCATTAGTTTAATAGAAATAAGTTATTGAATATGTGATGCAGATGCTGACCATCATTATACTGCATTCATTCTTGTCTATTCCTTTTGATGCAGATGTACAAAATTCAGCTTGAAACAATTGATTGTTCCTGTTGGCTATTTCTTATTGGATTAGCTATATAGCTTCTATTTTGATCAACATTGCTGGCTATCTTGATTAGCTATATAGCTTCTATTTTGATCAACATTGCTGGCTATTTCTTATTGGTATCTTGATTTCATGGCAATTAGATGTCGACCATCATTATACTGCATTCCTTCTTGTCTATTCCTTTTGATGCAGATGTACAAAATTCAGCTTGAAACAATTGATTGTTCCTGTTGGCTATTTCTTATTGGATTAGCTATATAGCTTCTATTTTGATCAACATTGCTGGCTATCTTGATTAGCTATATAGCTTCTATTTTGATCAACATTGCTACCATTCTTAAATTATGAATACACTTGGAGCCTATTTTATCTGAACATATTGCTTTCCCTAATCTGTCAAGCTGGTTTTGATAAAAAATTTGCATCCAACATTTTATTTGAATTTTAACTCTGTAGTTGTAAAGACATAGTATTGTGTTAAAGATTTGGTGTTGGCATTCACACTGCTAATGAGCAACTTTAATATATAATAGTCTCTACAAATGTGATTGATCAACTTTTATTTTTTTTAATGAAATATTACTTTAATTGATTACTCCCTCTCTACTTTATCCTTTTGTTTGAGATTTTGAGTTGGTATATATTAATGTTGATATTATTGTATGATTTATACCCATTATTTGCTTATCTCCTGCTGTCCTTTGTTTGCAGATTTGTTGAAACATTGAAGGATTGTGCCATCAAAGCTTTGTTGATTGGTTGAGACATTAAAGGATTATGCGAAGTAAATGTGATGAGGCAAGTGAATCTTGATCTAATAACCAACTGAATAATTGTTCTGTTTATGAGGAAAAGCATCTTCCCATTGTGCCTTTTGAGTTGAGGTTGTGACAAAACACAAATATTGGAAGTTCTTCACGACAACGAACATGAAGAATCTGCAAGAGGATCATCTAGTGCTGGCCAAATTTGAGATATTTTTTAGGATCTTTTAGCATTAGATTTTTTTTAAGCTACTATAAATGGAGTTGTATGACATTAGATATTTGAGCTACAAATGTTTATTTTTATTATAATTTTTAGAAATTTGACATTACATGTATGTTATCACAGTTATATTCTTAATGAATTTTTTGGTCTTTTTGATTAAGCTTAATAAGTATTCCCGAAGATGTATGGATAGTTGCCGGTAATAAAAATGTGGTAATGAGATAAAAAAATATCAAATTGCAAGAAAAAAACTCTTGTAAAATCACTCAAGATCTCAGGAGGTTTATAACTCCCTCAAAAAAACCTCCACTAATTGTGGGGGTTAAAAACCCCCACAGTAAAACCCCCGCTAAAAGACATGATACCAGCGTTTTCTAAAAACCCCCGCAAAACGATTGCAGCACTTGAAACTCCGGCGTTTTTTAAAACCCCCGCAGATTACGTTGCGGGGGTTTAAAACCCCCGCTAAGCGACTTAAAAACCCCCGTAATCTGTTCCGTTTTTTGTAGTGTTATTTGTGAAAAAGGATGAATCAGGACACATTATCATAGTGAGTCTATATGTGGATGATCTTCTGTGAAAGAAAACTTTGATATGTCTGATCTAGGGTTGATGACTTATTTCCTGGGTGTGGAGGTAAATCAGAGTAAGGGAGGAATTACAATCAGTCAAAGAAAGTATGCAACTGAAGTTCTTGAGAGGTTTGGAATGACTGAATGCAAACCCGTTCACAGTCAAATTGTCCCTGGCTCCAAACTCTCTAAAGAAGGGAGTGGTGGGAAAAGTTGAAGAAACTAATTTCAAACAATTAATTGGCAGTCTTATGTATTTGACTGCAACAAGACCTGATCTAACCTTTGCTGTTTCCCTGCTGAGCAGATACATGGAGTGCCCCACAAAGCTGCATCTTCAAGCTGCGAAAAGGATCCTGAGATACTTGAAGGGAACAATCCATCTTGGGATCAAATACAAACACTCAGAATATATGGAATTCACTGCATACACTGACAGTGACTATGCAGGGGATTTAGATGATAGAAGAAGCACCTCCGGATATGTATTTTTGCTGGGATCTGGTGCTATCTCTTGGTCTGCCAAGAAGCGGCCTGTTGTTACTCTTTCAACTACTGAATCAGAGTTCATAGCAGCAGCAAGTTGTGCCTGCCAAGCCATCTGGTTGAGGAGAATATTGGAGAAGCTAGACATGCCCCAAAGGAACACAACTGTTATCTACTGTGATAACAGTTCTACAATCAAATTATCAAAGAATCCTGTGCTCCATGGGAGGAGCAAACACATTGACATCAGATTCCATTTCCTCCGTGATCTAGCAAGAAATGAAGTGATTGAGTTGGTGTATTGCAACACAAATGAGCAAGTGGCAGATATAATGACAAAACCCCTCAAGACTGAAACCTTTCAGAGGCTGAGAAGTGAACTAGGAATGATCAAAGCATATGATTAAACTCTCCTGATGGTGCACTTGAGTTTAAGGAGGATTTGTTGTATAAATAATGGGCCTTAGGCTGCTGTTAGTAAGCCCACTTTGTATAGTTCATTCTTGTAAGGGGCCCAAATATATTAGTTAGTCTGTTTCAGTTTATTGATTGATTCTGTTGTGAGAATTGCTCACTTTCATTCTGTATAAAACTGATCATCTAATATACAATTGAGTGAATTTTTTCCAATTCAGTTTTTCTGTTGCTAACAACTGATCATGCAACGAAGGAATTAAAGAGGTATGCTAAAGAGAGTAACACATGGGTCACTATTGAAAGACTTCCAGATCAAAAAACTCAATTTGCTGTTGGGGAATGGCGTTTCATGCATGTGGAGATATGTTGATTGTCATTACTGGTTGTAATTTTATTTTTAATGGGTTTACTGAAGTTTATGCTTGGGTAGTAAATGAAGCTGCAGCACCACGGTGGAACTTGCTTGGGAGGAGGTATTCAGGAAAATTGTGTATAAGTGCAGTGTGATGGGATGTTGAGTTGTTTCTGATTTCAATTGGGTGGAATCAAAGAGATTGGTTTTAGCATATGAGGGTAAATGAACAATCTTTTTGGGGTGGCATTTCAGAGTATATCTATATGAAACCATATATAGATATAGTTTCATAGTCTTCGGAGTTTCATATATCATTTATGTTCTTTTTTCTTTTACTTTTTTAGTTGGTCCGTCTCTTGGTTGAATTGCCATTAGGGATAATCAAATGTTGGCATATGATATTGGATTGTGATGCTCGTTTCGTACGTAGGTTTAAATTAATGAAGCAAATGCAATATTGTATTTGATCAGTTAAGTTCACCACTTTACTTTCCCTTTCACCCTTTAGTTAATGTAGAAATTTAGCAAACACTTTTTTAGCCAAATGTCATAATAATAAAGAAGTATAAGAGATACTTCAACCCAATACAAACACACAAGAGAGTTTTACACATGTGCAAGCTACCCTATCAAAACATCAATACAATAGAAAAGAGGAAGAAAACAGCCCTAAAAGAATTGGGGCTTATAGCTTTTAATACAACTTAGGGTTGACAAACAACTCATACATAGTATAAGCACTTTGCACATATATATCACTCTTAGCAGGAAAAAAACTACTTCAAGACACCACAATATTCTAATCACCTGCGAATGTCATACTAGTGCGCGCCATTTGTCTTTCACCCTTCTTTTTTTTCAGGCCCTCTATTAGATATATAATTTGCTAGTGGTTAGTGAGTTTAATAGTAGTTAGAGATATAGTTTGTTAGTAGTTAGTGAATGCCTATAAATAGGTTTGATGTAACCATTTTAGTTAGAACTTTTATCATTTTAGAATACAACTTTTCTCACTTTATATCACTTTTACTTTGATCAATATGAGAGTCTTTTAAGTTTTTCTCTCTTATCTTCCATGAATGCCATGTTCTCCAACATGGTATCAGAGTAAACATGGTATCCTACATGAGTTCCGCTGCTTTTATATTCCTTCTATTATTTTGTTCGTTTCTTTTTTCATCTTTTTTCTTTTCGGTTTCCAATGTTGTGCTTTTTCTTCTTCATTTTTTTCTTTAGTAGTTTTAATTTTCTTTTCCAATAACATCTAAAGGTCTAATTTTTTTGTGAGTTTTCAGTTTCGATCATTTGCGTATTTTTTTATGTTCTTTTCCATTTGATCTTTGTCTTGATCAACGTTTTCATATCATTCTTTGCTTTTTTTGATTTGTTCTGTTTTCTTCCTTGCTTTGCTCTCATTGGCATTTTCAAGAACATTTCCCATTTGATCTTTTTGATTTTTTTTGTTGATCACAAACTGATTGTGGTGATTGATCATCTTATCGGATTTTTGTCCTAACCGTACGTGTATCTAAATATGAGTAACTTTTTTTTTGTTATTATCTTGAATCTCCAACTATTTTGAGGTTTCTATCCGCCTTACAAGAACCAGAACTAGTTCTTTCTTTTACTTACTGTTACCAGTGATGAAGATCTCTCAATTTTCTAGCTTCTTTCAATGGTTGTTAAGCATGATACATCTTCCATTGATGTTGCTTCCTCTGAGTGGTTATAGCATTGAGCGAGTTGTGGCTTCTACTTGATGGCTAAGCTTTTGTTGTTTCCGCCGAGTGGTTATAGCATTGAGTTGTGGCTTCTACTTGTTGGTTAAGCTTTTTCCTTCTGGCTTTGATTTCTGCCGATGTATTTCTGGCATTTCTCATTGTAATTTTCTTTTGATTTCATGTACCTTTGTAATGTTCATCTCAAGCTAGAAATGTTGTGAATACCTTCTAGCTTGCGGGGGACCTTAGATATATAGTTTGTTAGTAGTTAGTAAGTTTGTTAGTAGTTAGAGATATAGTTTGTTAATAGTTAGTGAATGCATATAAATAGGCTTGATGTAATCATTTTAGTTAAGAAATATTTCTCACTTTTGTATTACTTCTACTTTGATCAATATGAGAAGTCTTTTAAGTTTTTCTATCTTATCTTTCATGGATGACATGTTCTTAAATATTGAAGATACCATGTTTGCTCCATATTTTTAGGCATTCACTAACCACTAACAAACTATATATCTAATACCCTCCCCTCCCCTCCCCTTCAAACTCTCATACAAATCCCAAATAGGTAGCTCAGTTAGTGAGCTAAGTGATACTGAAGGATTGCAAGCAGGAGGTCCAAATTAAAGTTTAAGCCCTGAAAATTAACATTTCCCTCTCCCCCTAATAACTAACCACAAATATTTATTTATGAAAAAAAAACTCTCAAACAAACCCTAAGATAATAGTTTATTATATCTCTAATCTAACACGCCCTACCCCTTGAAGCAAGAGTCCTTTGAACTTGAAAAGTAGACAATGCACAAGGTTAGTTACCACGTCAAGGATCAACTCTCCTAGAAAACATAGCTTAAGGCTCACAGATAAATTTATTATTTCTCTGATAATTGTTTTTTTAACAGCAAAAATATGATATAAATATATAATGCATATTAAAAAATACAAAAACACAGAGCCATAACAGGTCACCAAAAACATGAGCATCAAAACCGTCACCTAGGAAAAAACATCTGGCACACCCATCTACGGCAAGAAAAAACACACAATAATACTCCTATTCCCTGGAAATGCATTCCAACATCTCTGATGATTATATTCATGCATCTTCTAAAAACCTTCCATATATACCCTTGTTTGCACTGCCATTATATCTCAGTGGTTAACAAGGCAACAACAACGTATTATTATAAAGGTGTTTAATAGCTAGATGCAAGACAACCCAATAGGTTGTAATACCAATCTGAAAACGAGTTTTATGAATTCTTGCAAGTGGGAAGGAAAATTAATTGAGGAAAGACAGAAAAAACAAAACAAACAATAAAAAATAGATAGAAAAACTGCTATGCAGTGCAACAAACTCGAAACTCGTGCATGAAACGGTTGTTATCAGTTTGAGTGCACTCAGAGCCGCAATCCCATGTTCCGTGAATTGAGGGAGATGCAATTTTGTGGAAGACCATGTGAAGATGCAAACAAGCATCTCACCAGTTTTGCACAACTACGTGAAACAGTCAAGACTTACATTTTTTCTATTGCCACGTGTTTACTCCATTGCCACGTTGCCATCTCATTGCCAATATCTCGTTGCCGCTCCCATTGCCACGTGTTTACTCTATTTTTTCTATATGATTTAATATTAATTTAATCATATTAATTTAATTACAAAAAAGTTATTTTGTAGTTTTTGGTAATGGTTAAAAAAATTTTACAATTCTTAGTGGTTAATTTGATTGATTTTAATAGTTTTAATAGAGAGATTATAGTAAATAGTAAATTTTAGATTATTTAATTATTGAGTATAATACTAATAGATGATCGTACAATTAATTATTTGCTAATGGTTCAATTGATTAGTTTTAGTAGATTAGTAGATGATAGTACATGGTTCTCGTGGATATTGCCTTCCAAATTGTAGTCTCCTCTAATCCCGTAATTCTTTTAATATGAAGAAGCGATAATTACACCACCAAAATTTTGCTATAATCGCTTTTTTATTTAGCCTTATGAGTCATCACGAAAAAAAACAAATGAGATTTAACTATTGATTTTTTTAGAAAAAATAATTATGAAATTTTTGCTAGCGGTATCGCTTTTTTTGACAATTGGTAGTGGTTAAATTAATTGGTTTGGGTAGTTTGAGTAGATTATAGTAAAACTGACTGCGCGCATCAGCGCCGCAAGTAGCAGGCAGTTTTTGCTGATTTTTTTTGTCAGTTTTTTTTTCTCAGCTTTTGTGCAGTTTTTTGGTCAGCTTTTTCTGCCAAAAGCTGCTGTTTTTTGTTCTTTAGTGGCAAAATGTCTAAAATGCCCAAAAAATGGGCACGTAGTGCGCAAGTGGAATGTCTAAAAATGTCAATTTGCTAGCATATTATTTTATTATATTAATATATTAATAATTATATTATATTAATATTAGATAGATTAGATAGATTACATTGTTATCATTGGTTTTACACACTTAGCAATTGTATAAGTGGAATATTTTTGACATTTTGCTAGCATATGAATTGATTATACTATAGTATTAGATTAGTATTAGAGAATAGATTAATATTAGATAAATATGTTTGAAGTGGAATAAAATAGAAGTAAATGAGAATAAATAGAGATGGAAGAAGAAAAAGAGAAAAAAAGGAGAGAGGATGGGAAAGTGTGTAAAAGAAAAAGTAAAAAGTTGTAAAAAGTTGAAATTTTTTGTCTTTTAGTAGCTAAATGTCTAAAATGCCCAAAAAATGGACATGTGGCGTGCTAGTGAAATGTTTAAAAATGTCAATTTGCTAGCATATTGTTTTATTATATTAGTATTAAATTAAATATTAGAGTATTCGATTAGATGAGAGTAAATTAATTTTAATTTTTTTGTAGGGATGGCCATGTCCACCTCGGCCCTAATGAAGATCCTCCATTGGTTCATATCAAACAGCTTGATCAGCTCACAAAAAATGCAACCAAATGCTTTTTTCTTTGGGGTAGTGAGGGACAGTAACAAAATACCAAATCAGCAACCCAGAGCGCGGGGTTCAACGGTTGGGGTTGATCCTCCCTTAACCAATGGTCGGGGGTTCGATCCCCGTCTTGGGTACGGAGCAGCGTTAAATCTTTGGGCCAGATGTCCTGCCCCTCGAGGCACCTACAATGAGCGAGGGATTAGTCACTGATGTCCGTGCGGTGGATACCTGGGTTTACTCAAAAAACTACCAAATCAGCAAAAGCATTGCCTATAATATAATTCGTGTGCCAATTGGAACGACTGAACTACCTCTTTAATGGTAATTTAGCTTAAATGAATTAATGCTTGCCTTCTAACCCTGAGTCTAACACGACACTCACTAAAAGTAAGATCAACTTGCAAGAATTCAGTCCCAGAAGGATAGCTCATATGGTTAAGTGAAAGAGACATTGTTGGTGGAAACATAGACGTATGTGGTTTGAACTCCGATCCTGCCTCCTCTCTAACAACTAACACATTAATTCCTAATCACTTTACCTATAAAATATTTTGCAAGAATTCATAAAACTCGTGCGGTTGGCATGAAGCTGAAATGGCTTCAGTCACTGACAAAACAACATGCCGTTTACAAAAATTGGGATTCTTAGTGTTTTAGTTCTATTTGGTTTGTTAATGGCTTGATTGTACGTGGGAATTAAATTAGGCATAAATGAAGCTCAATTGTAGGTTTTATTCTCAATTAATAAATATATGCATCCATTCCCCAATTTAGAATGAGCATTATATGTTAATAAATAATAATCACTCAATCTAATAAAATATATACTTTCCTTGCTTCATAGTTTCTTACGTAGGCTAACATCGATCCTTCATTTCAAGGAAACTTACATATTCTTTATGTAATACAAAGCAATTAAAGTATGCATGTCTGTAGTCTGCCCACACACAAAAGAGTTGATCACATATTATTGCATCAAATTTCCATAGCATTGTTGAACAAGAAAAAAGCATCCCCTCACATCAAGTTTATTGAATCACAAATCCATTTATACCAAAACTTTGGGGTCGAATTGAAAAATGCTATTCCCACTTTGCTTCTCTTGGATTGTTATGGGAAGTTCACAGTCCTGGTTAGAATATGGGCATTCATAGTAGTCACACTTCAAACTTGTCATATCATTTACTGTCCATCAAGCATCATCCTGGCAATCAAGAGTTACATGGTTGGCAAACATCCAACTCATGCCTAGGACAATGTCCATACCCTTCATTGGTAAACAAATAAAGTCCACCACAAAATTCCTGTCTTCGATGGATAGAAGACAGTTTTCACATAAGGCTTGGGTCTAAATACTACCCTTAGCAGCAGTTTTAATGGAGATTGGTTGAAGCAACGGAGTTAAAGCCAATCTCAACCGATCGACACAAACTTGAGATATAAAACAATGAGTCGCACCTGAATCATATAAAATACTAACAGAGTTATAGAAAAGAGATCCCATACCCCTTAGCAGATTATCTGACAGGTGTGGCATTCTGAGTGTCCAAAGTGTAGACTCTCCCATGAGTTGTAGCAGTAGGGCCATCCTCCTAATTCCTCTTCCTTGTTGGGTATTCATGGGCATAATGACCTTCTTTCTTACAATAATAGTAGTGATTTGATCCAAGTTGACACTTGCCCTGGTGATATCTTCTACAATTGGAACACGTACTAAATCTTGGGGAGTTAGATGATTGAACTTGCTTCCCTTTGTTGGAATTGTGACTGGGACCCATCTGAGTATTAGATGATCCAACATTCTTCCTATTCTGACTGAACGCCTTTCGGCTTGCATACAATCTCTTCAAGTCACTCTCGGTGATGTGAGCATGTTGTACCATAGCTACGTAGTTGGTATGCGCAAAAGAACTTAGACTCTGAGAAATATCTTCTCTCAGCCCATACTTGTACCTATCAGTCTTCCATCTGTCATTGGGAGAATACCCAGCCAAACCGAAGAATTGGTACAGCTCTTCAAATTAATTTGGCTGTGTATTGGCCCACAGTTAAACTTCCTTGCGTGAGAGCTAAGAATTCATTCTCCTTATCGAACCTCATAGCAGTTGGGACGAATTGCTCCAAAAAAATGTTTGCCTGAAATTCTCCCAAGTCTGGGGAGTTCCCGTAGTTGCCATCATGGCCTTAGCAGTAGTCCACCAGTTGTTGGCTTCTCCCTTCAATATATGGGATGCCAATCTCAGATTATCCTCATCGGTAACTTGCATTGTGAGGAAAATCTTTTCAATGTCATCCATCCAATGCTGGGCTTCCATGACATCGGGTCCCCCTTTGAATTTTGAGGGTTTCATCTTCAGGAATTCGGAGTAGGTCTGCCTTGGGTTAACTTGTGGCTCAAGAGCTTGCTGAGGCTGAGCATAAGCATTTTGTCGCATTTGCAGCATATCTTCCATCATCTTTTGCTGCCTTTCAATCACATTCTGCATCCAAGTAGAATGCGGATCGATTGGTTGAGTGTTCCTTGATCCTCCTGCCATAATTCTGCAAACGATACACCAAGTATTAAGTTGATCAGGCTCAATGTCTCTTAGCATCATAAGAAGCAATATAGCAGAATTACTCAAGGGACAACCAACCCTAAACCTAATCTAAGCCCGACTAGGTCGAACTGCTCTGATACCATAATGTAACACCCGCATATTTCTAACTTGTAGAAATACCAAAGTGCACCACTTGGCATACATCAGAGTAACTTCCTTTCATTGAATATTGAACACAACTAAAAACTTTCGATAAATAATTATCAAATGGTTTCATGAACCTCATTAAACTTAACCAAGTACTTAAGTCTCATGACTTAAAACTTATACAATCCTGGGGTTCAATACCCAAAACATAAGTAGCGGAAACGATTTACAACTGTTAGCAAGTAATAGTTATACAATCGGTAATACAAAGACAACAAAAGGGAGAAGGCATAATCTTAAAACTTGTAACACCCCGGTATTTTTATCGACTAAAAATGCCCGAGTGCACATTAGTAACACATCAGAGATATACAAGTCCTGCATAATTACTGAACACTGCAACATAGTTTTTCACTGAATAACAACCAAGCAGTCTTATTACACATAAGACCATAAAAAGGATTTCAGAGCACAATATTCAGAAACTATTGTATTCAGTATCGTACAAGAAAGCGGAAATAAAAAAAAACATCACACTAAAGCCATAGTGTTGTGATACATAGACAACAGGAGGAAAATAAACTTAAACATAAAGCTAAGTCATCATCCATCTCCCGGGGCCACCTACTCGTTGCCTCTGAGGTTTCTTCTGTCCCTGTTTCTCTGTAAAACAACAACATTTAAACAGTGAGATACAATCTCAGTGAGTTCTACCGAAACCCCTATCTACGCTCTCGGTTCAATTATAAGACCTTTTCATTTCGGAGTTTAATTTATAAACCACGTGCATTTTATTTCAACACGACACCGACTGCAATCCAATGCTAAATCCCGGTGAACCATGTTATAACTCAGTACGACACCGACTGCAATCCAGTGCTCAATACCGGTGTATCGTACAACAAAACATTCAACATAACACCGACTGCAATCCTGTGCTGAATCCCGGTGAACCCCCTTACCAATAGTATTTTCCCTAATGGTATAGGGCCTAGGGTAAGGGATTATGACTGCCCCGCCTAGTATATTAACATGGATCATCACCCAACTCGATATAATAAATATATCTACAGACACATGAACTCAGGGTTCATTACCTCAGACAATCAACTGAACATTTAATTCACGTTACAATTTAAATCAACATTCACTCTCGCATACTAATTCATCACCTTTCAACACATTTTACGTTTCCAAAAACAGTTCATTTTTCCTTAAAAATAGAATATTCAGTTAGGCCTCTGAATAAGCTTTCAAACGCATCTTAGAACACCTCAATCGGGTTCCCGGATCAAAAGTTATCGCGAAAACAAAATCAGTGTATCGATGCTGAAAATCTGCAAACCGTCGCGACGCGAGAAGGGACAGAGGAATTTTTCGTTGCAAAATTGGATCTGGTCGCGAGGCGATGGGTCGGGTCACGAGGCGACCATCTGCAGAATTCTACAGTTTTTTCGGTTTTTCGCGAAATTCGCTATTCCGCTCAATTCTGATTCTCGTTTCGATTGAAAACAGATTTAACAACCAACAAAACAGACCCAACCAATACCACACAATCAATCAAATCAATAACAAATTCAATCGAAACGAATTTTATCAAAAACGAAATATTTTCCGAATAGCGGTTTTAACTCAAAATCTCTCGACAACAATCAACGTAAAAATTATTTCAACACGAACACATCCTAAACGTGAGTAAAACTCACCCTTGAAGCGAGAGCCGATACCGGGCCGAAATCACCGAAACCTCAAAATCTCCAAACAAAACCCTATATCACCAATCCGCTTCAAACTTCAAATTGAGCTTCCAACTGCGTTCAATTCGCTTCTAGCTCGCTCCTAATCAAGATTAACCAATCGAATCAACACAAAATTCGAAATCCCTCTCAAAACCCTATGAAATTCGGATTCCTCACAAAGGGGGGGAAATGGTTGAGAGCTTACCTAGTTCTTGGAGGACAACAATGGAGGTGATATGATGATGATGATGATGATGATGATGATGATGATGATGATGAAGAACTTTGGGGGCTTGGGCTTCACTCCTTCTTCTTTCTTCCTCTTCTTCTTTTCTTCTTCTCCTTTCTTCTCTTCTCTTCTTTCCTTCGATTCTTTCTTTCTTTTCTTTCTTTGACTTCTCTTCTTTCTTTCTTCTATTAAGTGGTAATATGGTTAAATGACCATATTACCCTTAATCTCTTATTTCTTCCCCAAATCACCCTTATTCCGTTTTATCAGTTTATCGTTCCTGAGACATCCAATTAATTAACTTTAGCACTCGACAAATACACCAATCAAGTACTAAAAATAATTAATTTTGGTCAACATCCAAATAATTCGATTAATTATTTTTGAGGATGTTACAAAACTGCTTCATCAATAACGCCAAGAGTCGCACCGGCTAACCGTGCTTCTTCGTCTTTGCTTTTCCCTGTTTCTCTGTAAAAACCACAATAATAAAGGGTGAGATAAACATTATCTCAGTGAATCCTATCGAGACCCCTTACTAACTCTAGCGGTTCATTATGCTTTATTCTTTGAACTCATAGTCCTAATAAGCGACTACATGGACATATCTTTCTCCTAACCCGTAGCCCTAATAAGCGACTACGCGTTATGTTTCTTTATTTCTTCTTGTAGCCCTAATAAGCGACTACAATTCATGTCTTATCCTTTCTTTAACTTAGCACAACACCTTGAGCCTACCTTATCCGATTATTTTCTTTGGCTTTTGGTGAACCCAATCCACTAACCACTAATTAGCGGGCAAACCTCATGGGACCTAGGTTTCGGGGCTCATGACTTACCCTCCCCTAGTATGCTAATCCTTAGGGTCGTCACCCTTGATATACATATATTATTTTATGTATGCCATCCTTCCTTTCCTTTATGGAAAGTAATTCTTCCTTTCCTCAAGGGAAAGTAACTTGACTTGTTATTACATGAACTTAGAATCTTTACATGAGTTGTATGGACTTATAGTCCTTTATCTTGACTTGACTTGTATGGACTTATAGTCCTTTATCTTAACTTGGTTTGTGTAGACTCGCGCTTACTAATGTACGATTTTTCATAATTTTCTTATCTTAAGAATTTTATCTCAAGCATACTCAATTTCATGATATTCATGCATTACAACCATTGGGAAGCCTTGGGGAATGATTAGAAGAAACTTGGAATCATTTGGAATGGACTAAGGTGCATTTTAAAACATGGTAACAGAAGCTTTCGCATGGTCCGTGCGCGTTTTATAAAAATTTTCACAAAGTTACAGAACTTGGCACACGGTCCGTGCGTATAGACGCACGACCCGTGCGCATCTTGAAATTTTTGTGCACAAGTAACAGACGGTAGAGCACGGTCCGTGCGCCAGGGCGCCCGACCCGTGCGTCCCCATAAGTTTTACAGAAAATGTCGTTTTCGTGAAATTTTCCATTCCGTTCCGATTCCAATGTCTGTTTCAATCAATACCCTAACTCAATCAAGCATCATTCCAGTCCAGAACAACAATTTATTCAAGCAATCACAACATCAATCAATCAATCATATAAGCTATCAAAACGTAATTTCTTAAAAACGGTTTTGGACTCGATTCTTTTTGGAAATAAAAACGCGAAACACATGGATTCACAGACGTGTAACTCAGTACCGGCATAACATCCCTAAGCGAGTATAGAACTCACCGTATTGTGATGAAAATCACAAACAACGACAATTTGGTGAAGCCAGAATACACGCTTGACCACTCGAACGATCTCCAAACTCGAGTCTTATGCACCAAAAATGCCCAAATTCGACCCACGGCTACCAAACCTTCTCTTCAATGCTTGAAAAACACAGTGTTGGTTCTGAACTACCTCAAACAAGCTACCAATCTAACATGCAAGCTACATTCCACTCCTAGGATCCACTTTTGGCTATTTTGAGCTCGAGGGTCTAAAATGGTGAAATGAGATGGAGAAGGGTGTGGATGGCAATGTTGGTATCAGAATGTAGAGGGAAGAAAATGGAGAAGAATGGTGGAGAAAAACTGGACATGCATCAAGGTCTCATGGGGTTCTCTCCTCTTCAAGTTCTCTCTCTCTCTCTCTCACGACTTCTCCCTCTTTCTCTAGCTCTCTATTTCTTGTTTTCTGTTTTCTTTCTTTTTGATTTCAGAAAGTAGTGTGTGGGTTATGTTGTGTGGCTGAGTGTAGGTTTAAGTGACTCAGCTGGGCCTACTAGACTGATTCGCACGACCCGTGCGCAAGGGCACCCGATCCGTGCGTGTCCGTCTGTTTCTCAGAAATTGTTGCTTCTTGAAATTTATCCATTCTTTAAATAATTTATTACCAATTATACATAATATAGCTAATTAATTAAACATGACATCTTGCTAATTTCAATAAATAAAGTTAGCTAAATTGGGGATGTTACAGTCGCTCTATGACACTTACAAAAGATTCAAGATCACATTGAAGGCTTGTCTGAATCATTGTTTTGATTACCATCAGCAAATGCAAGTATTTTGTACTGGGTTACCGAATGCAAGGATGATGCTTGATGCAAGAGAAATAATTGAAGCTATGACTTCAAATGATTACTTGGCAGCTCATGATAGAGGAGGTACATCTAAAATAGTTCTCTTGACTTCGATGTTATGACTCCCGAGGCTCAACAGAAGATAATCACTCAATAACTGAAAAGGGAAATGGAAGCTCTAAAGCTGAATTCTGTTCAACACGATTCTGCTCAAGTAAATGTTGTGACTAGTTTGAAGTGTGACTACTGTCAAGGTCCACATTCTAACCAGGACTGTGAACTTCCCATAACAATGCAAGAGAAGCAAAGTGGGAATAGCATTTTTCAATTCGACTCCAAAGTTTTGGTATAAATGGATTTGTAATTCAATAAACTTGATGTGAGGGAGTACTATTTTCTTGTTCAACAATGCTATGGAAATTTGATGCAATAATATGTGATCATCTCTTTTGTGTGTGGGCAGACCGCAGACATGCATACTTTAATTACTTTGTATTACATAAAGAATATGCAAGTTTCCTTGAAATGAAGGGTGTTAGCCTAAGTAAGAAACTATGAAGCAAGGAAAGTATATATTTTAATAGATTGAGTGATTATTATTTATTATTAACATATAATGTTCATTCTAAATTGGGGATGGATGCATATATTTATTTATTAATTGAGAATAAAACCTACAATTGAGCTTCATTTTTGCCTAGTTTAATTCCCACGTACAATCAAGCCATGTTATAATTTGTTATGTTATATGTATGATTTTGTTATGTTATAATTTGTATAATATGATAAGTATATATATGATTTTGTTGTGTTATAATTTGTTATGTTATATGTATGATTTTGTTATGTTATAATTTGTATAATATGATAATTATATATATGATTTTGTTATGTTATAATTTGTATAATATGATAATTATATATATGATTTTGATATGTTATAATTTGTATAATATGATAATTATATATATGATTTTGTTGTGTTATTATTTATTAACATATAATGTTCATTCTAAATTGGGGATGGATGCATATATTTATTTATTAATTGAGAATAAAACCTTCAATTGAGCTTCATTTTTGCCTAGTTTAGTTCCCACGTACAATCAAGCCATTAACAACCAAATAAAACTAAAACACTAAGAATCCCAATTTTTGTAAGCGGCAAGTTGTTTTGTCAGTGAAGCTTTTTTTTAAGATAAGTAATTGTATTAAGGGGCGCACAAGCGATGCACCAACCCCTTACAACTAGGGGACCTCATTAAAACCTCTGAGGGCCAAAACCCAATGGGAAAAAGACCCAGGGAGGAAAAAAGAGTACCCCGAATACATAATAGACTACAAAGAGGATTGCAATAATGAAAAACATCCCAAAGGGAAACTGTACCAATTCGACCACACTACCCCACAATTCCTCTCCTTCCTGGCCTTGAACCAACTCCATGTGCAATATTTGATGCCCGATACAATTTCAGAACTAGACGCCAACTCCCCGTTGAAAATTGCCTTGTTTCTTGCCAACCAAATACTCCAAATGACCTCCAACCATATGAGATGTTTTACTCCTTTGCGTCTCTTGTCAGTGAAGTTGTGTCAGTTTCATGCAAACTGCACGAGTTTTATGAATTCTTGCAAGTGGGAATATCATTTTTCAATTTGAGCCCAAAATTTTGGTATAAATGGATTTGTAATTCATTTTAGCGGCAATAAAATGACCCTTTACCAACAAGTGTCTTGATGGTCAGGACAAATCTTTAGCGACCCTTCATACAACAACTATTAATTAATTGTTGGTAAAGCATTTCGTGACCATTTTTATTGCTACTAAAGGAATTATTTATTGCCGCTAAGGGTGTGTTTGGATTAGGAGAGAAAAAGGAAAGAGAGAAAGAGACGAGAAATAGAGTAGATTAGGAGGGTTGGTTTAAGAAAAAGAGAAGAGAAATAGGGAAGAGAGAGTTGTGTCTCTTGGTTTGGTTGGAGCAAAAGAGAGAAGAGAGAAAGAATACTAATTTTAAACGGACAAAAACACCCCTATGTTTGATTTAATTTTTTAATTTAATTAACTTAGTATTTATTTTCTTATTTTTTTTTTTGACAAGTAGTAATTATTTTAATTATTTAATTAAATTAGCTAAATATTTATTTTAACTAGCTAAATAATTAATTTAATCATTTAACTTAATTAGTTACATATATAGCCGAGTACAAAATGGTAAAAGTAAAATTTAGGAGCCCTTTCTCTTTACTTTCTCTCCACTTGTGGAGAGATTACAAAAACCACTAAATTAATCATCCGTCACTCTCTCTTTCCAATTTCTATCCTTAACCAAACATCTCAAAATCACTCTTTCTTCCCTTACTCTCTGTTAAGACTTTTGGCAAGTGTACCAAATGTCGCAAGTAATATAATTTAACGGTAAGAACCGGTCGTATCCACAGAGATTGCGCGTTGACAACAATAGCAAAATTGTAAATTCTTAGATTGTAAAGATTTGGTGATTTGAGTAATCAGTAACAGTACACAAACGTGAATTAATAATGCGAGAAAAACGACTAGGGATCGAATCCTCTCACCTCGCCTATCACATGAACCTTAGCCAATTCAAGTTAATTATTCAATTTCTAGATTCAATTCACTAATTAAGGTCAAGGGCAGTTCCTTGCCTCAAGACCCCTATTACCCTAAGAGTGACCCTGATTCCTTAGGTGAGACATGCTAAAGGGTAATGCATTACGATTGAGAATTTTACACGAATTCACCTAAGCCATCACATATCCCTATGCTGATTACTAGCAGATGATCTATTTACCCAATTTCCAGCTACTAATTCATATTCCTATGCAATCACTAGCCTAGATCATCACAATTATCATATGTAATTGAAAAGCATTAAGAACATAGGTATTTAGACAAAGTAAATCGAATAACAACTGAATTGACTAGAACAATGGTTCTCATGATAGGGTTGGGAGATTCATCTCTCCCTAATCTAAGCAAATTAGTTACAATTCATCCTAAGAGTAGAAACCATCATAAAATAGAAAACAAACATAAAGGAAGACATTAGAACCTTCAATCCCTTGTTCCCAAGTGGTGAGAAGGCCCCAAAATCGCACCCTCCAGCTGCTCCAAAGTGTGGCTCCAATTCCCCAAAAACGAACTCCTTGAAAAATTGCTGAAACTGCTTTAAAAACCCTAATTTTCACGCACCATCGCGACGCGGCCCGTGTCTGTCGCGTCGCGACAAAAGACAGAAGCATCAGGCATCGCAAAACTGCTCCAGGTCGCGTCGCGAACCCTCCTGGTCGCGACGCGAAAAAAAACAGAAAGTTCTGGCTTGCAAAATTCCTCCTGGTCGCGTCGCGAACCCTCCTGGTCGCGACGCGATATTGAACATAAATCAAATCCCTCCATTTTGCTGCATATCCGGGCAAGTGTCTGGTTCGCCGAATGATGCCACAACCAATTTAGAGGTCTTCAAGTCTCATTTAGCTCCGAAAGTGAAGGAATTACTTACAAATGAACTTCCTACTACAATTATCTACAATTAGGCTAAATCCCCAGATAATGATTGTGATACAATGAAAAACCTGCACAATTGGTCCTAAAAATACATAACTTACATCATATGATTGAGAGTCAACACAACCCCAAACTTAAACTTTTGCTTGTCCTCAAGCAAACAATCAATTCAGACTGTGGCTGTTTTTCTATTTAGCTGTTACATATAATACATCAACCTTAAACACATCAGCACATCAACTATCATCATCAATCTAATACAGTGGCAGGACAACTGAATTGGAAATACCGAATCATAAGCAGGCAGCATTCTCAAGTTTTCTCTGTACGCACATCTCACCAGTGTTTCACTCTTGAGGTGTTTCGGGTATTCACTCAATTCACAGTACCTGCATCATCGTTTCATAGGCTTGACAGAGTTCTATATCATTCTAGACAAATGAAATGCATATACACATTTTGAGGACTTTAAAGGTTATAGCGGGGCTTAGGTAAAGGTGGATACATTTGGATAAGTAGGTTGCACTTGGAGTTAGGCCTACCTCTCTTTTTGTCAATTTCACGCAATACTCACCCATTTTCCCAAAGCATTTAACAAAACAAGAGAAGGATTTTATTTATTTGTTTATTTTCTCTTTTTTTTTGATGTATATATATATATATATACATATATATTTTTTCTTTTCTTGTTCCTTCTCTTGTATACCACCCCAAACTTATATTGTTGCTATTCCACGAGCAACCCCAAACTTAAAAATTTTCCACTCTCACAGCTTTTGTTACCTAACTCCAAGTTAAGAATTAACTAGACTATGATTTTCAGAGAAACAACATACAATTTTTTTTTTAACAATAGGCTCAGAGGGGCTAGCAGAGGATAAACATTAATTAGGTGTGGTTTGAAAGGCTCAGGGGTGCCAAAAGAAATGCCTCAGTGTGTATGAAAATCAAATGCAAAAACAATTAAGCACAGTGTCAAGTTCTGCAGACTAATGCAGGCAAGGAATACACACAATATATATAAGAACGTGTTTAGGCTCAAACCTCACAGTTGGGATCGTAGAGATGGAACTTGAGAGATGCTGCTCACAGATGATAAAGAACTTCTGCAACGTTTGTCATGACCCCTGCTATTACTTGATGATAAAACTTGAAGTGCGAGTGTCAAAAGGAAAAATGCAAACATGCGAAGCCAAATGCCACACATCATCATCATTGAAGCTGCTTTAACAAAAAGAGAATAGGGTAGTGGTGCCTCAATATCACAGAGTAAGTTATAATAATAAGTACAGACCAAAGTGCAAAATATAGTCAGAATGGGGTACAATAAAGTACTAACAAATGGTAAGTGGCTCTCACTAGTGGGTTGCCTCCCACTAAGCGTTTTTTTAACGTCACTAGCTTGACGGTTGTCAGAGGATGACTCAGTCTGGCTCAGGTGGAGAACTCATCCTCTCCAATGCCTCTTTAAATTCTTCTTGGGTACACTTTCCTTTCAGGTTGCCGTTCCTCTCGCTAGATGATGCATGAGAGGAATGTAGCAGAGGATCCACAGACATACCCATAACTTTTTTAGAATCTTTCGATACCATAAGAGAGTTCTCAAGGGATGAGTGGGGGCGAATTCTGTTTGCAACAATGGGATCAGGCGCCTCACTACCACAATACCCTTCTTTTTCCTTCTCTAGGCATATGGACTTTAGCTCATTAAAATTCACAGCTTCATCTTGGACTCTCAAGGTCAAGGTTCCATCTGCCATGTCAACTTCAGCTCTACTAGTTTCTAGGAAGGGTCTTCCCAAAATCAACGGGGTGTCATTGTCTTCATCCATGTCAAGAACCACAAAATCCACTGGGAAGAGGAATTTGTCAACCTTTACCAAGACATCTTCGACAACCCCCCAAGGATACCTTATAGACCGATCCGCAAGTTGCAACGTCATGTTGGTCGGTTTCACCTCCCCTCCGCCAAGTTTTTCCCACATAGCCAATGGCATCAGATTAATGCTTTCCCCTAAGTCACAAAGAGTCTTGTCTATGGTTACACCACCAATTGCACAAGGCATGGTGAAGCTCCCGGCATCTTTCAACTTAGGAGGCAGTTTTCTTTGAATAATGGCACTACACTCAGCTGTCAAGGCCACTGTCTCATCTCCCTTGAACTTCCTTTTCTTTGTCAACAACTCCTTCATGAACTTGGCATAAACCGGCATTTGCTCAAGTGCCTCTGCAAAAGGTATGTTGATTTGAAGGCGTTTGAAAATATCCATAAACTTGGAGAACTGCTCATCTTTCTGATCCTTCTTGCTCCTTTGAGGGTATGGCAACCTTATGTATGAAGGAATTTCTTTGGGCTTCTCGTCTACCTGCAAATTTTCATTAAACAAATTTTCTTTTTGGTTAGACTTCACGGCTCCCTCATTTTTTCTTCTCAACTCATTTTCAACACCTTCATTTTTCTTTGTCAACTCCTCCCTCAACTCCTCAGTTTCACCGCTTCCTTCTCTAGGCTTGGGTGTGGGCACTTCAGCAGGGTTCAGCTCTCTACCACTTCTCAATGAAATAGCATTACAAATTTCGTGTTGAAAGTTGTGACTAGTACTAGCGGAAGAGAGCTTGTTACATGCTTCTGTAAGTTTCTTTGACAACTCCCCAACTTGACCCTCTAAGTTCTTCATAGCATTTTCATGGTTTTTCTCCATACCCTTCATAGCTTGCTCTTGAGATTGGAAGGTGTTCTTGATCAATTGCATGCACTATGTCAGAGCATCGTCCAAATAAGTTCCTTGGTCATGAACTTGCATTGCTTGAGCAGTTGCTGGAGTTTGAGACCTCACTTCCAAAGCAGCAGCCACTTGTTGGGTGAGAGATTCAATTTGAAGCGACATTAGCTTTTGTTGAGCCAAAATTTCACTATTAGTGTCCAACTCCAACATACCCTTTGTAATTACAGCTCCACGGTCATTTTGCATGCTGTACTCATTTGAACTCATGTCCTCCACTAGCTGTTTGGCTTCCTCCCAAGTTTTAGTACCCAAAGAGCCTCCTGCCGAGGCATCTAAAATCATCCGGGTTTGAGGGTGCAATCCATAACAGAAGGTTTGCATCTGCAGAAAATCTTCTATGCCATGCCCAGGACATTTCAGAACTGACAACTTGAATCTTTCCCAGGAATCATACAATGACTCGGAATCCCCTTGTGAAAAGTTGAAGATTTCAGTTCTCTTCTTGATGAACTTGGAGATAGGGAAGAATCGTTCTAGGTACTTGTTTTCAAGATCACTCCAAGCATTGACAGTTCCTGGAGGGATAGTGTTCAGCCAATCTTTTGCCCGGCCAGTTAGAGTGAATGGAAACAGGCGCACTTTCTTGGAGTTTTCATCAACCCCCTCAGGATAGGTGGTTTCACAAATCTCATGGAACTGGGAGAGGTGTTGGATGGGGTCTTCAGCATCTGACCCTGCAAACTGCTCTGATTTTAGTGCAGTGAGAACAGAAGACTTAATGTCAAAGGTAGCGGCCCATGCTGGTCGGAATGTGTAAGCCTGAACGCCCTGATTTCTCCTCCCAAAGTCATTGAGAATGCGTCTTGTGAGTGGGATTTCGGCCATAACTTCCTCTTGCCTTGGTTCATCTTCCGGAATGGAGGTTGCAGTTGAGTGTACCTGGGACCCTCCTTTGGCTTGTTGCCTTGCTAGTTTATCTTTCTTCCGGTCCGCCTTTTCTGTTTTCTCAATCACGGGGTCAAACAACAATTCTTGCGAATTTTTCCCCCGCGTAAACAACTTCTCTGCAACACTTAAACAAACCGTCAACAAGTCCAACACAATAACTAAGTATCTAGACAGAGAAATTAGACTCAACATTTTAAATGAAATAAAATAAACGGTAATCAACAAAACATAAAATTAAATACTAAGAATTAAACAACTAAAATAATAAATAAAAATTTAACAAAAGACTAAAAAGAATATATGTGCACCTATGAATCAACAAATTTAAGTAACTAAAGATAAAACAAAACAATCAAAAACTAAAAATCTAGAATCAACTCGTTTGCCTTGTCGACAACAAAGTCAACAATCCCCGGCAACGGCGCCAAAAACTTGTTAAGACTTTTGGCAAGTGTACCAAATGTCGCAAGTAATATAATTTAACGGTAAGAACCGGTCGTATCCACAGGGATTGCGCGTTGACAACAATAGCAAAATTGTAAATTCTTAGATTGTAAAGATTTGGTGATTTGAGTAATCAGTAACAGTACACAAACGTGAATTAATAATGCGAGAAAAACGACTAGGGATCGAATCCTCTCACCTCGCCTATCACATGAACCTTAGCCAATTCAAGTTAATTATTCAATTTCTAGATTCAATTCACTAATTAAGGTCAAGGGCAATTCCTTGCCTCAAGACCCCTATTACCCTAAGAGTGACCCTAATTCCTTAGGTGAGACATGCTAAAGGGTAATGCATTACGATTGAGAATTTTACACGAATTCACCTAAGCCATCACATATCCCTATGCTGATTACTAGCAGATGATCTAATTACCCAATTTCCAGCTACTAATTCATATTCCTATGCAATCACTAGCCTAGATCATCACAATTATCATATGTAATTGAAAAGCATTAAGAACATAGGTATTTAGACAAAGTAAATCGAATAACAACTGAATTGACTAGAACAATGGTTCTCATGATAGGGTTGGGAGATTCATCTCTCCCTAATCTAAGCAAATTAGTTACAATTCATCCTAAGAGTAGAAACCATCATAAAATAGAAAACAAACGTAAAGGAAGACATTAGAACCTTCAATCCCTTGTTCCCAAGTGGTGAGAAGGCCCCAAAATCGCACCCTCCAGCTGCTCCAAAGTGTGGCTCCAATTCCCCAAAAACGAACTCCTTGAAAAATTGTTGAAACTGCTTTAAAAACCCTAATTTTCACGCACCATCGCGACACGGCCCGTGTCCGTCGCGTCGCGACAAAAGACAGAAGCATCAGGCATCGCAAAACTGCTCCAGGTCGCGTCGCGAACCCTCCTGGTCGCGACGCGAAAAAGAAACAGAAAGTTCTGGCTTGCAAAATTCCTCCTGGTCGCGTCGCGAACCCTCCTGGCCGCGACGCGATATTGAACAGAAATCAAATCCCTCCATTTTGCTGCATATCCGGGCAAGTGTCTGGTTCGCCGAATGATGCCACAACCAATTTAGAGGTCTTCAAGTCTCATTTAGCTCCGAAAGTGAAGGAATTACTTAAAAATGAACTTCCTACTACAATTATCTACAACTAGGCTAAATCCCCAGATAATGACTGTGATACAATGAAAAACCTGCACAATTGGTCCTAAAAATACATAACTTACATCATATGATTGAGAGTCAACACTCTCTCTTACCTCACTCTCTCTTCCCAATTTCACCTCAAACAAACACACCCTAAAAGTTTTTTTTTTTTGTAGTGACAAAACCCATCTGATGCAAGAATGTGTGCTCATCTCTTTTGTGTGTGGGTGCGGACACATATCTTAATTACTTTGTATTTATATCATTTATTTTGTTCCATATATATATATATATATATATATATATATATATATATATATATATATATATATATATATATTACATATCAAGAATATGCAAGTTTCCCTGAAATGGAGGATGTTAGCCCAAGTAAGAAAATATGAAGCAAGGAAAGTATATATATTTTAATAGATTGAGATAGATTGAGTGATTATTAACATATAACGATCATTTCTAAATTTTTCTTAAAGCAAAAAATCATAAGTGTATATATACCAAAACCAGGAAATTAGGGGTACCCTAACTCATATACAAGTTGTCAGAGAATTAATTCTAAGTAATACAAGACAACAGGGCGACATGCCACTCATAGTAGTGACATTGAGATCCCCTTGACCTGGCAAGAAACTAACGCCAAAGAGGGATTTAATCTCAATCAGGAATTTTGGAGACAAAATGCATCCATTTCTCATATCCTATAATGACTAGATGAAAGAATGTCAAATCAGACTCGAATGCCTAAACAGAATGTAGACTGAAATCAGACCTCTAAATTGGGGATGGATGCATAATTGAGAATAAAACCTACAATTGAGCTTCATTTTTGCCTATTTTATATCCCACATACAATCAAGCCATACAATTGAGCTTCATTTTTCTCCTTTTGTAACATTTATTCTTTTTAAATTTCTATATACACTTCATATCTTGGGATTTTGAATGACTCGTTAAATATAAAAGGGAATATTTGGAAGAGTTTGGGAAATTATACATTGAGTTTTTAAAAGTACCATCATTTTGGAATAAAAATAAAATATCAAAACTACCAAAGTTTTAGAACAGATAGAGTAGTAAATATATTATTAATTTCTAATTTCTAATACATCGAATGAATTCTTTCTTTGTCTCAGACAACTGCTGGCTACCCATGAAGTGTCCCAAAGCTTTAAACGAAAGACCAGTTTCACCTCGAGATTAGGTGCAATTTTCGAATCTGAGAGCACTACGTCGACCCCTGTATCCCCGGTAGCTTATGTCACTCCACTCGCTTTCTTGTAATTAGTTAATAATTATTTTTTGTAAACCACCCTACGTGCAACTGCATAGATTAATCCTTTGAGGTATTGAGATTCGTTTAAAGGGTTGACCACTCCCACCACTCCCACCAGGTGCTTTTCCAAACGAACTGGCCAAGGATTGGACCTTTAACCATATGATTGAGGAGTCCAAATTTCTACCATTTTGTACTACACCATGTTGGTAGTTAATAAAAATTTAGTGTGAGAGATTGCTTAGAAAGAATTACTATTATTATTGCTTTCTTCATAGGAACTGTAAGATGAGTTTGCCATATTGAATTTAATGTGAAATGGGGTAAACTTTACTCCTATTATTAACTATATGTTTGCTCAATTAATATTAAAAACACTACCACCTCTGTTTCACAATACACGTCATTTTTTAACAATAATTTTGTTCATTTTACTTGTAGTTTTCAAAGTGCAACGTTAACTATTGGTTTGTCAATAATACCCTTAACTCTTTATGGTAGAGAGAGAAATATGTAGAATGAAATAATAAATAGTTAAGGGTAATCTTAAAAAAAAGATAAATACTTACATCAAAAGTTACAAAATTTATTAGTCTCCTGGGTATGTGTGAATAACCTTAAAATGACGTGTATTGTGAAACAGAGTGAGTAGTTTTTGAAACTCCATAGTTAGTCATATTTATTAATAGTTGAAACTTGGAGAGAAGAGTCTTGGGAGTTGGGACAATTAATTTATACTTTGGGACTCTAAAAGACTCAATTAATATAAAGGGAATATTTGATTAAAATTGGAGAATTGTATATTGAACTTTTAAAAGTACAATTGTTTTGAAACAAAAATAGTAGACCAAAAGTACCAAATATTAAGAACGGAAGGATTAGTAGTAATGAAATATTTTTAAATAAGACAAAGAAAAAGAATATTAAATGAAAACAAAGAATATTAAATAAGACAGCATTACTGCTGAGGTGGGTATGAAGGAAAATTAATTGAGGAAAGACAGAAAAAACAAAAAACAATCAATAAAAAATAGATAGAAAAATTGCTATGCAGTGCAACAAACTCGAAACTCGTGCATGAAACGGTTGTTATCAGTTTGAGTGCACTCAGAGCCGCATTCCCATGCTTTTCATTTTTGTACTTTGCATTGGTATGAATTTGAATAAAAAATGTTTCCAGATTTTTTACACTATTGGTTAGTAAGTACCCCACTGTTAGCTATCTTGTAAATTTCACCAACACGAGGACGTCGGCTCCTAGATTTGAATTTGAATTTGAATGTTAGCCATAATAGTGTGTATGTTTGTTGTGTGTATTTGTCATTTCGCCTAAATTAACAAAAAAGAAAACACTACTAATCAGTAAGGGACATGTCATAAAAATAATTAACGTTTGTACTATAAATGAACGTTATTACTGACACATACACCATGAGCAGTTCTCTCACACATAACACAATTCAGAGAGAATCTATAGCTGAGTGTGGTGAAGTTCTAACTCTTTGGTAGATAGAGGTAGATAGAGTTCAGCTTCCAAGTTTCTCTTTTCCAAATTCGTAAGCTATTTTGCCCAGTCTCACATCTTTGCTTTATATTGTTTTGTTTTTGCTTCTTTCAGTTTTTGTTTTCAACATGGCCATCATTTGTCTAGTTTTTGCTTTATAAGTGTTTTTAATTTTTTTGAAAAAAACAATATGACTAAATATCGTCATCCTTGAATTTGGATATGCATGTTGTAATTTTGATTGATTTTTGTTTATCCGAACTACAAAATTCCTCATTTTTCTTCCTACATGTGAGTATTTGATTTCGAAAAACATCCATTTTTTTCAAGGTCTTGATGGAGCACTCCAACAGCATGAAGAGGCAACTAGAACTAGAAGTAGAAGAAAATCCTTCTCCTCTTCTTTCAGATGATCTCAAAGAAGAAGAGAAGGAGATGAATGACATCTCAAGGTCGTTAATTCACGAGCTTGGTCGAGACATCTCAATCCATTGTCTTCTTCAATTGCACGGTCGATGCTTCGTTTGAGAAAAGCTTGTAATTATATATTAATTGACAAGGCTTAAAAATATGTGATAGCACTTTGTTTACCGGGATTGTAGGCTTTGCACGACTGGTAAATGGGCTAGTCATATATTGACACAAATAGTTATAATTTAACTATGTGTACGTTTTTATAATGGAACCGAGAGATAGTGAGGGGGCACGGTAAAACTCATTGAGACAAGTTGTCTCACCCAATCACTGTTGTTGTTTTTACAGAGAACGGGAAACGAAGAAGTAAATGGGATGGTCGGTTGTCACACTCGAGGAGAAGACGGAAGATTAACTACTTCCGAGTTGTTTAAGTTTTTCTGTTGTTGTCTCTGTATTTGATATAATGACTCGAATTCGAGATATGTTATGTATGAGTTTCCGCTGTTTCTTGTAAAGATGTATATCTAAGCAGGAATTTTTTTTATACTCTGATGTGAAGCAAATTGTATATTTAGGTATTTCTTGTTCTAGAAACACGGGGTGTTACAAAAAGACTCAATTAATATAAAGGCTATATTTGATAAAAATTGGTGAATTGTACATTGAATTTTTAAAAGCACCATTGTTTTGAAACAAAATTAATAGACCAAAAGTACCAAATATTAAGATTGGAAGGAGTAGTAGTAATGAAATATTTTTAAAACAACATTTTAAATAAGTGAAGACAAAGAATATTAAATAACACAACATTACTGCTGAGTGGATATGAAGGAAAATTAATTGAGGAAAGACAGAAAAAACAAAACAAACAATAAAAAATAGATAGAAAAACTGCTATGCAGTGCAACAAACTCGAAACTCGTGCATGAAACGTTTGTTATCAGTTTGAGTGCACTCAGCCGCAATCCCATGTTTCGTGAATTGAGGGAGATGCAATTTTGTGGAAGACCATGTGAAGATGCAAACAAGCATCTCACCAATTTCGCACAACTACGTGAAACAGCGAAGACTTACAAAAGATTCATTAAGAAGAGAGGATAAATCAACAGTTTTGAGCAAAAAGAGAGTGAGTCGCTCTATGACACTTACAAAAGATTCAAGATCACATTGAAGGCTTGCCCGAATCATTGTTTTGATGACCATCAGCAAATGCAAGTATTTTGTACTGGGTTACTGAATGCAAGGATGATGCTTGATGCCTCAACAGGTGGTTCTTTGAATTTCAAGACCGCGGTAGAGGCAAGAGAAATATATGAAGCAATGACTTCAAATGATTACTTGGAGGCTCATGATAGAGGAGGTACATCTAAAGTAGGTCGCTTGACCTAGATGCTATGACTCTCGGGTTGGCTCAACAGAAGATAATCACTCAATAACTGAAAAGGGGAATGGAAAGCACTAATGCTGAATTCTGTTCAACACGATTCTGCTCAAGTAAATGTTGTGACAAGTTTGAAGTGTGACTAATGTGAAGGTCCACATTCTAACCAGGACTGTGAACTTCCCATAACAATGCAAGAGAAGCAAAGTGGGAATAGCATTTTTCAATTCGACCCCAAAGTTTTGGTATAAATGGATTTGTAATTCAATAAACTTGATGTGAGGGGATGCTTTTTTCTTATTCAACAATGGTATGGAAATTTGATGCAATAATATGTGATCATCTCTTTTGTGTGTGTGTGGGAAGACTGCAGACATGCATACTTTAATTACTTTGTATTACATAAAGAATATGCAAGTTTCCTTGAAATGAAGGGTGTTAGCCTAAGTAAGAAACTATGAAGCAAAAAAAGTATATATTTTAATAGATTGAGTGATTACTATTTATTAACATATAATGTTCATTCTAAATTGGGGATCGATGGATGCATATATTTATTTATTAATTGAAAATAAAACCTACAATTGAGTTCATTTTTGCCTAATTTAATTCCCACGTATGTACAATCAAGTCATTAACAACCGAATAGAACTAAAACACAAAGAATCCCAATTTTTGTAAGCGGCAAGTTATTTTGTCAGTGAAGTTGTTTCAGTTTCATGCCAACCGCACGAGTTTTATGAATTCTTGCAAGTGGGAATATCATTTTTCAATTTGAGCCCAAAATTTTGGTATAAATGGATTTGTAATTCATTTTAGCGGCAATAAAATGACCCTTTACCAACAAGTGTCTTGATGGTCAGGACAAATCTTTAGCGACCCTTCATACAACGTACGACTATTAATTAATTCTTGGTAAAGCATTTAGTGACCATTTTTTATTGCCACCAAAGGAATTATTTATTGCCGCAAAGGGTGTGTTTGGATTAGGAGAGAAAAAGGGAAGAGAGAAAGAGGCGAGAAATAGAGTAGATTAGGGGGGTTGTTTGGTTTAAGAAAAAAAGAAGAGAAATAGGGAAAAGAGAAAGAGACGATAAATAGAGTAGATTAGGAGGGTTGTTTTGTTTAAGAAAAAGAGAAGAGAAATAGCGAAGAGAGAGTTGTGTCTCTTGGTTTGGTTGGAGCGTAAAAGAGAAGAGAGAAAGATATACTAATTTTAAAAGGACAAAAGCACCCCTATGTTTGATTTAATTTTTTATTTAATTAACTTTGTATTTATTTTTATTTTTTTTGACAAGTAGTATTTATTTTAATTATTTAACTAAATTAGCTAAATATTTATTTTAACTAGCTAAATAATTAATTTAACCATTTGACTTAATTAGTTACATATTTAGCCGAGGACAAAATGGTAAAAGTAAAATTTAGGAACCCTTTCTCTCTACTTTCTCTCCACTTGTGGAGAGATTACAAAAACCACTAAATTAATCATCCCTCACTCTCTCTTTCCTATTTCTCTCCTTAACCAAACATCTCAATATCACTCTTTCTTCCCTTACTCTCCCTTCCCTCGCTCTCTCTTCCCTCTTTCACCTCAAACAAACACACCCTAAAAGTCTTTTTTTGGTTGTAGTGACAAAACCCATCTGATGCAAGAATGTGTGCTCTTCTCTTTTGTGTGTGGGTGCGGACACATATCTTAATTACGTTGTATTTATATCATTTATATTTGTTCCATATCTATATCTATATATATATATATATATATATATATATATATATATATATATATATATATATATATATATATATATATATATATATATATATATATATATATATTACATATCAAAAATATCCAAGTTTCCTTGAAATGGAGGATGTTAGCCTAAGTAAGAAAATATGAAGCAAGCAAAGTATGTATATTTTAATAGATTGAGAGATTATTAACATATAACGATCATTTCTAAATTTTTCTTAAAGTAAAAAATCATATGTATATATATACCAAAACCAGGACATTAGGGGTACCCTAACTCATATACAAGTTGCCAGAGAGAATTAATTCCAACTAATACAAGATAACGGGGCGATATGCGCCACTCATAGTAGTGACATTGAGATCCCCTTGACCTGGCAAGAAACTAACACCAAAGAGGGATTTAATCTCAATCAGGAATTTTGGAGACAAAATGCATCCATTTCTCATATCCTATAATGACTAGATGAAAGAATGCCAAATCAGACTCGAACGCCTAAACAGAATGTAGACTGAAATTAGACCTCTAAATTGGGGATGGATGCATAATTGAGAATAAAACCTACAATTGAGCTTCATTTTTGCCTATTTTATATCCCACATACAATCAAGCCATACAATTGAGCTTCATTTTTCTCCTTTTGTAACATTTATTATTTTTAAATTTCTATATACACTTCATATCTTGGGATTTTGAATGACTCGTTAAATATAAAAGGGAAGATTTGGAAGAGTTTGGGAAATTATACATCGAGTTTTTAAAAGTACCATCATTTTGGAATAAAAATAAAATATCAAAACTACCAAAGTTTTAGAATAGAGAGAGTAGTAAATATATTATTAATTTCTAATTTCTATTACATCGAATTCTTTCTTTCTTTGTTTTAGACAACTGCTGGCTACCCATGAAGTCTCCTACTACATTAAGCGAAAGACCAGTTTCACCTTGTGATTATGAGCAAATTTCGAATCTGAGAGCACTACGTCGACCCCCGTATCCCACAGTAGCTTATGCCACTGAGCCAACGATGTTGGTTACAATATTGAATGAATTCTCGCATCTATTTAATACTTTTTCTTGTAATTAGTTAATAATTATTTTTTGGTAAACGAAGTTTTCCCTACGTGCAACTGCATAGATTAATCCTCCGAGGTATTGAGATTCGTTTAAAGGGTTGACCACTCCCACCCGGTGCTTTTCCAAACGCACTGGCCAAGGATTGGACCTTTAACCATATGATTGAGGAGTCCAAAGATCTACCATTTTGTACTACACCATGTTGGTAGTTAGTAAAAATTTAGTGTGAGAGATTGCTTAGCAAGAATTACTATTATTATTGCTTTATTCATAGGAACCGTAAGATGAGTTTGCCAAATTGAATTTAATGTGAAATGGGGTAAACTTTACTCCTATTATTAAATATGTTTGCCCAATTAATATTAAAAACACTACCACCTCTGTTTCACAATACACGCCGTTTTTTAACAATAATTTTGTTTCATTTTACTTGTAGTTTTCAAAGTTCAATGCAACATTAACTATTGGTTTGTCAACAATACCCTTAACTCTTTATTGTAGAGAGAGAAATATGTAGAATGAAATAATAAATAGTTAAGGCCGGGTATTCTAGAAAAAAGATAAATACTTACATCAAAAGTTACAAAATTTATTAGTCTTCTTGGTATGTGTGAATAACCTTAAAATCACGTGTATTGTGAAACAGAGTGAGTAGTTTTTGAAACTCTATAGTTAGTTATATTTATTAATAGTTGAAACTTGGAGAGAAGAGTCTTGGGAGTTGGGACAACTAATTTATACTTGGGGACTCTAAAAGACTCAACTAATATAGATGGTATATTTGATAAAAATTGGTGAATTGTACATTGAATTTTTAAAAGTACCATTGTCTTGAAACAAAAATAATAGACCAAAAGTACCAAATATTAAGAGCGGAAGGAGTAGTAGTAATGAAATATTTTTAAAACAACATTTTAAATACGTGAAGACAAAGAATATTAAATAAGACAGCATTACTGCTGAGGTGGGTATGAAGGAAAATTAATTGAGGAAAGATAGAAAAAACAAAACAAACAATAAAAAATAGATAGAAAACTGCTATGCAGTGCAACAAACTCGAAACTCGTGCATGAAACGGTTGTTATCAGTTTGAGTGCACTCAGAGCCGCAATCCCATGCTTTTCATGTGTGTACTTTGCATTGGTATGAATTTCAATAAAAAAACGTGTCAAGATTTTTTACACTATTGGTTAGTAAGTACCCCACTGTTAGCTGTCTAGTAAATTTCAGCAACACGAGGACGTCAGCTCCTAGTGAATTGTACATTGAATTTTTAAAAGTACCATTGTCTTGAAACAAAAATAATAGACCAAAAGTACCAAATATTAAGAGCGGAAGGAGTAGTAGTAATGAAATATTTTTAAAACAACATTTTAAATACGTGAGGACAAAGAATATTAAATAAGATAGCATTACTGCTGAGGTGGGTATGAAGGAAAATTAATTGAGGAAAGATAGAAAAAACAAAACAAACAATAAAAAATAGATAGAAAACTGCTATGCAGTGTAACAAACTCGAAACTCGTGCATGAAACGGTTGTTATTAGTTTGAGTGCACTCAGAGCCGCAATCCCATGCTTTTCATGTGTGTACTTTGCATTGGTATGAATTTGAATAAAAAAACGTATCAAGATTTTTTACACTATTGGTTAGTAAGTACCCCACTGTTAGCTGTCTAGTAAATTTCAGCAACACGAGGACGTCGGCTCCTAGATTTGAATTTGAATTTGAATGTTAGCCATAATAGTGTGTATATTAGTTGTGTGTATTTGTCATTTCACCTAAATTAACAAAAAAGAAAACACTACTAATCAGTAACGGACATGTCATAAAAATAATGACGTTTGTACTATAAATGAACGTTATTACTGACACACACACCAGGAGCAGTTCTCTCACACATAACACAACTCAGAGAGAATCTATAGTTGAGTGTGGTGAGGTTGTAACTCTTTGGTAGATAGAGGTAGAGAGAGTTCAGCTTCCAAGTTTCTCTTTTCCAAATTCGTAAGCTATTTTGCCCAATCTCACATCTTTGCTTTATATTGCTTTGTTTTTGCTTATTTCCGTTTTTGTTTTCAACATGGCCATCATTTGTCTAGTTTTGCAATTTCAAGCAGCAAAATTGGCGTAGAAATTAAAAGTGTGACTTAATTGGGATTGATATATCAATGCAAATTATAAGTGTTTTTACTTTTTTTGAAAAAAAAAGTGACTAAATATCGTCATCCTTGAATTTGGAAACGCATGTTGTAATTTTGATTGAATTTTGTTTATCTGAACTACAAAATTCCTCATTTTTCTTCCTACACGTGAGTATTTGATTTCGAAAAACATCCATTTTTTTCAAGGTCTTGATGGAGCACTCCAACAGCATGAAGAGGCAACTAGAACTAGAAGTAGAAGAAAATCCTTCTCCTCTTCTTTCAGATGATCTCAACGAAGAAGAGAATGAGATGAATGACATCTCAAGGTCGTTATTTCACGAGCTTGGTCGAGACATCTCAATCCATTGTCTTCTTCGATTGTCAAGGTCTGACTATGGTTTAATAGCCACATTGAACCGAAATTTTCGATCACTAGTTCGAACTGGGGAATTATATCAATTAAGGAGGAAAATAGGAATAGTTGAACATTGGATTTACCTCTCTTGTAGTACCATTGAATGGAAGGCATTTGATCCAAATCGTGGTCGTTGGATGCAATTGCCTAACATAATTTGTAGAGAATGTTTTAGGTTTTCAGATAAGGAGTCATTAGCAGTTGGTACAGAAGTTCTTGTTTTTGGAAGGGAAATAGAGGCTCTTGCGGTTTACAAATATAGTCTTCTCACAAATTCATGGTTAGTAGGTGAAGGAATGAACTCTCCTAGAAGCTTGTTCGGTTCAGCCAGCATCGGAGAAATTGGGATATTAGCAGGTAGTAATTTTTTTTAATTTTTTGACTAACAAAAATATGTATTATATATACAATGTGTATTCAGGAACACAAAAACTTGTGCAGGTGGTAGTGATTCGACTGGCAACATCTTGAGTGCTGTCGAGCTTTATAACTCAGATACAGGAAAGTGGGAGACTCTTCCAAATTTGAACACACCAAGGAAATTGTGTTCTTGTGTGTTTATGGATGGGAAATTTTATGCCATTGGTGGTATTGGTGTTGACAAGAATAAAAAGTTATCATGTGGTGAGGAGTTTGATTTAAAGACAAGGAAGTGGCGTCAAATACCAGACATGTTTCATGTACGAAATGAAGGGTTGCATGAGTCACCTCCTTTGATTGCTGTTGTGAATAATGTGTTGTATGCTGCTGATCATGCAGAGAAGGAATTAAAGAGGTATGTTAAAGAGAATAACACATGGGTCACCATTGGAAGACTTCCAGATCAAACAAACTCAGTGAGTGGTTGGGGAATGGCGTTTCGGGCATGTGGAGATAAGCTGATTGTTATTACTGGTTGTAATTTTAATTATAATGGGTTTATTGAAGTTTATGCTTGGGTAGTAAATGATGCTGCACCACAGTGGAACTTGCTTGGGAGGAGGTATTCAGGAAAATTTGTGTACAATTGCACTGTGATGGGATGTTGAGTTGTTTGCTTTAGATTTAAGTTGGGTGGAATCAAAGAGATTGGTTTTGGCTTATGAGGGTAAATTAGCCATCTTTTCTGGGTGGCATTTCAGAGTATATCTATATAAAACCATATATAGATATAGTCTTCGGAGTTTCACATGTCATTTATGTTCTTTTTCTCTTTTCTTTGTTTAGTTGGTTCAAGTCTTTCTGTTTGAAATTTTGAATTACAATTTGGGATAATCAAATGTTGGCATGATATAGGCATATTGGATTGCGATGCCTGCTTTTGTAAGTTTTAATTAGTGAAGCAAATGAAAAATTGTATTTGATCTTAGTTAATTTCATCACTTTATTACTTTCCCTTTCCCCCCTTTAATAAGACAGATATCAAACACTTTTTAGCAAAATGTCATAACAGTAGTAAAGGAGAATAAAGTGTACACATGTGCCAGATACTCCATCAGAGGTGCAAGAGCCCAATAGGTTGTAATATACGAATTTGAGAGAGTACACCCATTGAAATGAGAAGAAGCCCCCCTACCCAAACCCTACCCAATCCCAATTTGGACATAGTTTGTTCTATGAACGGTGTGTGGACTCATTGGATTGTATCTCTAGGATTTAGGAACAATTTGCCTATGATCTTTCTTATTTGCTCTGCCTAATATAGTTTCGGTTTCTACTTGGCATATAGTTTTTGAATTCTCTTGTTCTCTCTTGTATTGGGATCCTCAAGACATCTTATTGATATTATATGATGTTGGGGTTGTATGTATTGTGGGTGGAGTAGCCCTTTTGCTCCTTTTATGATATATAAATATAAATGGATTTGTAATTCAATGAACTTGATGTGAGCTAGGGATGCCTTTCTTATTCAACAAAAGCCATGTTATGGAAACTTGATGCAAGAATATGTGTGCTCATCTCTTTTGTGTGTTGGCAGACATGCATTTTACTTGGTATTTATACCATTTATGTTTGTTACATTACTATTACTATGTAGGCTTAAATATATGTTAACCCTGCAAATATGTTTATTATCCATTTATCCCCCTCCAAAATAAAATTAAAATAAACCTTGCTAATATTAATTGTTTCTAGTTACCCCCCTGCTGTTAGTTTTAGCTAACAGTGTTAAGTCTAGGCTGACTTGGCTGCCATTTGCAGAGGGTAACTAGAAACACTTAATATTTGTAGGGGGGTAACTAGAAACACTTAATATTTGCAATGGGTAACTAGATCCCAAATTGCAGCCAAGTTAGCATAGACTTGACTCTGTTAGCTAAAACTACCAGCAGGGGGTAACTAGAAACACTTAATATTTGCAGGGTTTATTTTTAAAGTTTTTTTTTTTGCAGAGGGATAAATGGATAATGAGCATATTTGCAGAGGGGTAACATATATTTAAGCCTGCTATCTATATATGCAAGTTTCCTTGAAATGGAGGATGTTTGTAACACCCTAATATTTCTATCTTGTAAATATACTAAAATGCACAACTTAGCATACATCAGAGATATAATTCCTGTTTAGATATTGAACACAACTAAAATTTTCTCAATGAATAACCTCAACAGTTTCAGGTTCCATAGCAAGACATTAGAACATCAAAACCCATTTTTTTGCTACTTGAGAGCTAGGAGGTCCAAAAATGGTGAATGGAGCCAGAGGAATAATGAGATGATGAAAGTTAGTTGGTTGTGAAGAGGATGAAAAACTGAGTTGAATGGACCAAGAGGTACTTACATGCAATGGAGCTCAAAGATTTCCTTCTTCTCTTTTCTCCTTCTTCACGTTTTCTTCTCTCCCTCTCTCCCTCTCTCCCTCACTTTTTCTGGTTTTTAGGAATGTTGTAGAATGAGAGAGTGAGTTGTTTTTTGCTTTAATGAGGTCAGCTGAGGGATTAAAAACAAGGGTAAAAAGACCACTTTTTCCTTAAGTGATTTCATCACTTTGTTTCATTTCTAATTAACCGCTAACTCATAATTTCCATCAAAAATCTTGGTTGTGGTCTTGTGGAATTGAGAAGTATGTTTGGTGTTGTGTAAATTGGGTTAATGGCTTGAAGGATATGGAAATGACCAAAACGCCATTGGCTCCTTAATCCTCTCATAATTCTAATTCTAGTTTTAGCTAACGATTACACAACTTAAAACAAATCCAAGTCATGTTATCAAATTACAAAGACAACAAGGGAATTAAAATCAAAGACTATAGAACTAGGTCTTCAATCCTCTCCTCAAGCAAATCATCAAGCAAATCACCTATCTGTGCTTCTTTGCTTTCCTCTTTCCCTATTTCTCTGTAAAAACATCAACATATAACAATGAGATACAATCTCAGTGAGTTCTACCGAGACCCCTAGCTACACTCTCGGTTCAATTATTAATTCTTATTCATATCGTAGTTTAGTTTATAAACTACGTGCTTTTCTAATCTCTGGTAGTTTAATTTATAAACTACGTTTCACTAACTTAGCACGACACCGACTTCCAACTTGCTAATCCCGATGAACCACACCCCTTAATCTTAAGTACAACATCGACTGCCAACTTGCTAATCCTGATGAATCGTGTACTTAACTTTAAGTATAACACCGACTGCCAACTTGCTAATCCCGGTGAATCACATACTTAAATTCTAATATAACACCGACTGCCAACTTGCTAATCCCGGTGAATCATACACTTAATCTTAATTACATCACCGACTGCCAACTTGCTAATCCCGGTGAATCATACACTTAACCTCATTAGGTCACCACCTATACTCGATGTAATTTATACATCGTTAACCTCAAACATTCTTAGATGGAATATATAATTATCCCATTTCAGTAATACAATGTTAAATTGAACATATAGTTCGTTTTATTTCCAAATAATACATGTCCTCACACGTGTACTATATTTTGGTTTTTCGAAACATTTATAACCTCACAAACAATCCATGAAAACCTTTTAAAACATGTTTAAAAACATGGCATTATTGGGAAGAAGATTAGAAGTGGTTTGGAATCGAAAGGAGCGGCGAAACGAGATTTTAAAATCCTGGTACAGACCCTCACACACGGTCCGTGTGCTCTAGGTGCACGACCCGTGGGGTTCCTTCAGCACACCAATTTGTTCCATTTTTCTCGATTTCGCAATTCCATTTGAGTCCAATATTCCGTAACCCAATCTTAATCCAACTCCAAAAACAGCAATCATAACACAATAATCCAGTCCAAACAATCAACAATTCATCAATCATTCATCAATTCCAATCACGAGCAATAGCATCAAGTAATTCGTTCCGAGATTTGTAGTGACACAAACAAATAATTCGGCACACAGCATGAGTGTAGAGTTCCCTACAGTAGTGCACCTATTTCGGCGAATTATTTAAAATAGCAAACAATATCGGATTTCAACAAACAAATACTCGTTGGAAATCTCTCTGGGTCTAGTTTCTACATCTGACTTTCATTTTTCAAAATGTGCATCCAGTTGGTACAGTTTTTCAAAATACGACACTGAGGTACCGAAATTAGACTGAACTTTTTGGTCAACTTGTAATCAACTTTTCTCCCTCATTTCTTAACGAAATTTAGTGAAACCAGTGCCTATTTAGTAGGAAATTAAGTCTACTTTCCAAAAAAACAAAAACCAACTTAAAACATTATTTTTATAGAAAGTTATGGACAATTTACCCAGACTATAGCCTTACGGGTTTCACACTGATTTACGATATTTTACGGTTTTCAATTCAAAAATTTTCGAAATGAAAATACCACACATAACCAGAACACCCAAACAATCACAATCAAAATATAAAAACCTAAACGCGAGTAAACCTCACCGGTTTGACGAATTCATTAGAAATCAAGTCTTCACACGAAATAACCGAACGGTGACCACTCGAACAATCCCCGTATTCGTCCCACCGCTTCAAAACCGACACCAACAGCTCCTATTTCGAAACCTAAGCTCCTTTGCTACTGAGATTGCTTCCAGAATCGAACCAGCAGCTCCACAAGCTCTCTTAGCTATTCCATTGCACAATGTAGCTACTCCAAGTCTTTATTCTTGCTCTAATGGTAACATGCAAGACATTAGAACATCAAAACCCATTTTTTTGCTACTTGAGAGCTAGGAGGTCCAAAAATGGTGAATGGAGCCAGAGGAATAATGAGATGATGAAAGTTAGTTGGTTGTGAAGAGGATAAAAAACTGAGTTGAATGCACCAAGAGGTACTTACATGCAATGGAGCTCAAAGATTTCCTTCTTCTCTCCCTCACTTTTTCTGGTTTTTAGGAATGTTGTGGAATCAGAGAGTGAGTTGTGTTTTGCTTTAATGAGGTCAGCCGAGGGCTTAAAAACAAGGGTAAAAAGACCACTTTGCCCTTAAGTGATTTCATCACTTTGTTTCACTTCTAATTAACCGCTAACTCATAATTTCCTTCAAAAATCTTGGTTGTGGTTTTGTGGAATTGAGAAGTATGTTTGGTCTTGTGCAATTGGTTGTGTTTTTTGTGAGCTGAATTGTTTGATGTGAACTATTGCTAAGTTACCTACAAGTCTGCAACTACGAGATAATGATTCATCCATGTTGGTGAAAACAAGGAAATACATACAAAGTGTACAAAAACACAAGTTAACGAAACTAGCTCTAACACATGTACTGACTAAATTCCCGCGCGCTTCCCTACAGTCTAGCCAAACCATAACTGCAGCTAAGTGGATGTTACCACGGTTTGTTTTGGCGTGGCTAAAACTACTTTTGATCGTGGCTAAAGCTACTGTAATTTGCCACGGTTTTAACTGTGGCTAATCGCCGAGTTTTTTGTAGTGGATGCACGAAGTATAAGGGATACTTCAACTCAATATAAACACATGCAATTGTTCGCTACTTGCCCTTTTTGGCTAGACAACCCACGTTGTGTGGGTCCAACACTTTCGCTGCATCTTTTATTGATCTTTTGTTTTACATTAATTTGGTTTTTTTACCTCTCCTTTTTACTAAATTATTATTTGTGCTAAATACGGTACATTGACCTATGACAGTTATATAGTGCACATTTTATCAAGTAATTTGTTTTTGTCCAAGAGGCTGGCACAATGGCTTTATATAGGTGAAATAGGGAAAGGGAGGGCCGCATAGTGCATACCGAGTTTGAACCCGTAAGCAATCAAATGATGTCCCTAGCTCCAACCAACTGAACTACACCACTGGGACTCGCGTAATTTATTGTGAACAACTTTACTGTACCATCGAGTTTGCTTTAAAAAATTAATGACCTGAATAAATTATAAATAAAAGTAATTAAAAACACTAGCACATTAATAAATTTTGTTGAAAAGTAATTAACACATATGGTTGAAAAGTAAAAACCTTCTAACGAGGAACCGAAAGATGTCACTTATTCTAACTATTAACACATATGGTTGAAAAGTATTTTTAGTAATTTTACTATTGATAAATTTTGTGATGCAGAGGAACTGCGCGCTTACGATTAAATAAAACTAATATATGATGCGCATGATTAATACTGTCATAGATATTATTATGACTTAATATCAATTGTTTTTTACGTGATAGAATTATTATTTAATATTTGATATTTTTGTCAAAAAAAATTAATATTTGATATTAAGTAAGTAACAATGTTATTATTTAGAGGGAAAGTTTCATTTCGGTATAGAGAAGCCGCACGACATTAACCACCCTCATGATCAGAATTTGGGTCCTCTACGGCAGCTGCACGGTGCAGCAAGCTGTAGAGCTGTTAGATCCAGAGAGAGAAAATTCTAAAAAAAAAATTATAATTTTCTCTCTCTGGATCTAACGGCTCTACAGCTTGCTGCACCGTGCAGCTGCTGTAGAGGATCCAGGAGATCGAATTCTTAACAGATTTCTAATACATACCGTGCACATGCATGACATGAAGGTGGGCTACATATATATCCAACTCTATTTATTTCTTTAACTTTTGTTTTGTACACTTTGGATGCATTTTCATGTTTTCACCAACAAAGATAAATTATTATCTCGTACAGTCGTAGTTAACCGAGCAATAGTTCATATCTTAAAAGCTCAGGTGGGTTGTCGGTGGCAGATCCAGGAATTTTAAATGGTAGTGGCAAAAAATAATCAATTTTATTTTTGGAAATAATATTTTAAACATTTATAAAATACATATTTTCACGACAAAAAGAGTAGATAAGTTGGTACAAAAAATAGAGACTTATTTAGTCAAAAAAACATGAAAGTAACAATCGAATTAGTCATTTTAAAATAATTTGTTCCATAAATACTAACCGAACAGTAATTGGGTTCGGATTACATCCCAAGGTCTCGAGTTCGTGTCTTGAATGTGGCAAAAACTCTATTGGGAGAGAAGAACCACATGGACTGACAAAACTGGGTATACGTGACAAGTCAGATTCACCGACGCAAATTAGTCACTGAGAAAGTCGATCAATACTGCGCACAAATAACAATAAAGACTCAACTCAATAGAGAACTCAAAATCTCATTGTTACTGAAAGTAATTTTAAATTTAAATTTTTTATATTTTTTTATTTTTTTTTACCAATTGGTTTTAATTTTAAAAGTATCAAATTAGTTTCTAAAAAGTCGTAAAAGATAAATTCATAAGATGTGATCAAACAATGGTTGGACTCTCTCTCTCTCTCTCCTTCCGTGTTTCCAAAAATGTTCCTACATTTTCCAAAAAAAATAAATAAATATTGTTTCCATTTGATAAAAAACAAAATCAATGTTGTCATTAAAAACAAAAGGCTAAAATACATTTGAACGCATTAATTTCACACACGTCGAACAATTATGAAATGAGAAAAACTCAATTTTTGACGTACTTCACTGGATAAAAGGTAACCGAAAGACATTGTCGTATTATGGTTTGTTCTTCACTTTTCGTTTCGTACCATGTATCAATTTCCTTTAATTAGTGGTGAAAAGACAAAGAATGTAAGCAGACATTTTAAAAACGATAAAGGACGTAAAAGAACATTTAAAAAAAAATAAAGGACGAAAACGAAAAAACAATAAACATAATTAACAATCACTTGATAAAATGATCATTTTAATTAACTGAGAAAAGATAGAGGGCGTAAACGAGTATTTTAAATAAAGATAAAAGACGTTAACGAATATTTTAAAAAAGATAAATGACGAAAACGAAATAAACATATTTTGGTCTAATATTAACACAATCATCTGCTTATGTAGCCAATTTATCCATGTTAATGTCCATGTATAAGCCCTATTTAACTTTCAATTAAATAAAACAATTAAGCTGCATACGAGAGTCGATCCCATGCATTCTTACATTCCTACAAGTTCCTATACAAGTAGCAGAGTTCATCTTTCCGTTGTGCCACACTAATATGTTTTTTGATCGGATATTAAATGCGTGGACGGCAGGATACGAACCTGCACGAGCAAAGCCCACATGATTTCTAGTCATGCCCGATAACCACTCCGGCACGTCCACCTTGTAAAATAACAAACATGTTAATATATAAAGTTTAACAAACATGTTAATATATAAAGTTTAATTGTAGAAGCTGATTATACATATCCACTACTATTTTACCCGTGCATACGCACGTGCGATACTGTATTTGTTATAATTTGCTATGAAATTATAAATACGATGAAAGTTGCAAAATGTAATAAAACAAAAATGAAAAACTTGATAAATGGTTATATTTTCAAATTTATTAAAATAGTTGTGTTGGAAAAAGTTAAAAAAAAAGTCGGTATCTTCTTCTAATATTAATAATGGAGTAAAAATGAAGAAAAATGAAAATGAGATTTAAGGTAAAATATGCACCCTTGTTGTTGGCGCTTCCGTTGGCACTCCCGTTGGCGCTTCCGTTGGCACTCCCATTGGCGCTCTCATTGGTAATCTCGTTGGCGCTCTCGTTGCCTCTCTCGTTGCCACTCCCGTTTCCGCTCTCGTTGCCATTTCATTGCCAATATCTCGTTGCCGCTCCCATTGCCACGTGTTTACTCCATTTTTTCTATATGATTTAATATTAATTTAATCATATTAATTTAATTATAAAAAAGTTATTTTGTAGTTTTTGGTAATGGTTAAAAAAAATTTACAATTCTTAGTGGTTAATTTGATTGATTTTAATAGTTTTAATAGAGAGATTATAGTAAATAGTAAAATTTAGATTATTTAATTATTGAGTATAATACTAATAGATGATCGTACAATTAATTATTTGCTAATGGTTCAATTGATTAGTTTTAGTAGATTAGTAGATGATAGTACATGGTTTTCGTGGATATTGCCTTCCAAATTGTAGTCTCCTCTAATCTCGTAATTCTTTTAATATGAAGAAGCGATAATTACACCACCAAAATTTTGCTATAATCGCTTTTTTATTTAGCCTTATGAGTCATCACGAAAAAAAACAAATGAGATTTAACTATTGATTTTTTTAGAAAAAATAATTATGAAATTTTTGCTAGCGGTGTCGCTTTTTTTGACAATTGATAGTGGTTAAATTAATTGGTTTGGGTAGTTTGAGTAGATTATAGTAAAACTGACTGCGCCATCAGCGCCGCAAGTAGCAGGCAGTTTTTGCTGATTTTTTTTGTCAGTTTTTTTTCTCAGCTTTTGTGCAGTTTTTTGGTCAGCTTTTTCTGCCAAAAGCTGTTGTTTTTTGTTCTTTAGTGGCAAAATGTTTAAAATGCCCAAAAAATGGGCACGTAGTGCGCAAGTGGAATGTCTAAAAATGTCAATTTGCTAGCATATTGTTTTATTATATTAATATATTAATAATTATATTATATTAATATTAGATAGATTAGATAGATTACATTGTTATCATTGGTTTTAGACACTCAGCAATTGTATAAGTGAAATATTTTTGACATTTTGCTAGCATATGAATTGATTATACTATAGTATTAAATTAGTATTAGAGAATAGATTAATATTAGATAAATATGTTTGAAGTGGAATAAAATAGAAGTAAATGAGAATAAATAGATATGGAAGAAGAAAAAGAGAAAAAAAGGAGAGAGGATGGGAAAGTGTGTAAAAGAAAAAGTAAAGAGTTGTAAAAAGTTGAAAATTTTTGTCTTTTAGTAGCAAAATGTCTAAAATGCCCAAAAAATGGACATGTGGCGCGCTAGTGAAATGTTTAAAAATGTCAATTTGCTAGCATATTATTTTATTATATTAGTATTAAATATTAGAGTATTCGATTAGATGAGAGTAAAGTAATTTTAATTTTTTTGTAGGGATGGCCATGTCCACCTCGGCCCTAATGAAGATCCTCCATTGGTTCATATCAAACAGCTTGATCAGCTCACAAAAAATGCAACCAAATGCTTTTTTCTTTGGGGTAGTGAGGGACAGTAACAAAATACCAAATCAGCAACCCAGAGCGCGGGGTTCAACGGTTGGGGTTGATCCTCCCTTAACCAATGGTCGGGGGTTCGATCCCCGTCTTGGGTACGGAGCAGCGTTAAATCTCTGGGCCAGATGTCCTGCCCCTCGAGGCACCTACAATGAGCGAGGGATTAGTCACTGATGTCCATGCGGTGGATACCCGGGTTTACTCAAAAAACTACCAAATCAGCAAAAGCATTGCCTATAATATAATTCGTGTGCCAATTGGAACGACCGAACTACCTCTTTAATGGTAATTTAGCTTAAATGAATTAATGCTTGCCTTCTAACCCTGAGTCTAACACGACACTCACTAAAAGTAAGATCAACTTGCAAGAATTCAGTCCCAGAAGGATAGCTCATATGGTTAAGTGAAAGAGACATTGTTGGTGGAAAAATAGACGTACGTGGTTTGAACTCCGATCCTGCCTCCTCTCTAACAACTAACACATTAATTACTAATCACTTTACCTATAAAGTATTTTGCAAGAATTCATAAAACTCGTGCGGTTGGCATGAAACTGAAATGGCTTCAGTCACTGACAAAACAACATGCCGCTTACAAAAATTGGGATTCTTAGTGTTTTAGTTCTATTTGGTTTGTTAATGGCTTGATTGTACGTGGGAATTAAATTAGGCATAAATGAAGCTCAATTGTAGGTTTTATTCTCAATTAATAAATATATGCATCCATTCCCCAATTTAGAATGAGCATTATATGTTAATAAATAATAATCACTCAATCTAATAAAATATATACTTTCCTTGCTTCATAGTTTCTTACTTAGGCTAACATCCTTCATTTCAAGGAAACTTGCATATTCTTTATGTAATACAAATCAATTAAAGTATGCATGTCTGTAGTCTGCCCACACACGAAAGAGTTGATCACATATTATTGCATCAAATTTCCATAGCATTGTTGAACAAGAAAAAAGCATCCCCTCACATCAAGTTTATTGAATCACAAATCCATTTATACCAAAACTTTGGGGTCGAATTGAAAAATGCTATTCCCACTTTGCTTCTCTTGGATTGTTATGGGAAGTTCACAATCCTGGTTAGAATATGGGCATTCATAGTAGTCACACTTCAAACTTGTCATATCATTTACTTCAGCAGAATGGTGTTGTACAGAATTCAGCTTTAGAGCTTCCATTCCCCTTTTCAGTTCTTCCAACGGTTGAGTGATTATCTTCTGTTGAGCCAACCCGACAGTCATACATCTAAGTCAAGGAGACCCATTTTAGATGTACCTCCTCTATCATGAGCCGCCAAGTAATCATTTGAAGTCATAGCTTCAATTATTTCTCTTGCTTCTATCGCGGTCTTGAAATTCAAAGAACCGCCTGCTGAGGCATCAAGCATCATCCTGGCAATCAAAAGTTACATGGTTGGCAGACATCCAACTCATGCCTAGGAGAATGTCCATACCCTTCATTGGTAAAAAAATAAAGTCCACCACAAAATTCCTGTCTCCGATGGATAGAAGACAGTTTTCACATAAGGCTTGGGTCCAAATACTACCCTCAGCAGCAGTTTTAATGGAGATTGGTTGAGGCAACGGAGTTAAAGCCAATCCCAACCGATCGACACAAACTTGAGATATAAAACAATGAGTCGCACCTGAATCATATAAAATACTAACAGAGTTATAGAAAAGAGATCCCATACCCCTTAGCAGATTATCTGACGGTGTGGCATTCTGAGTGTCCAAAGTGTAGACTCTCCCATGAGTTGTAGCAGTAGGGCCATCCTCCTAATTCCTTTTCCTTGCTGGGTATTCATGGGCATAATGACCTTCTTTCTTACATTAATTGTAGTGATTTGATCCAAGTTGACACTTGCCCTGGTGATATCTTCTACAATTGGAACACGTACTAAATCTTGGGGAGTTAGATGATTGAACTTGCTTCCCTTTGTTGGAATTGTGACTGGGACCCATCTGAGTATTAGATGATCCAACATTCTTCCTATTCTGACTGAACGCCTTTCGGCTTGCATACAATCTCTTCAAGTCACTCTCGGTGATGTGAGCATGTTGTACCATAGCTACGTAGTTGGTATGCGCAAAAGAACTTAGACTCTGAGAAATATCTTCTCTCAGCCCATACTTGTACCTATCAGTCTTCCATCTGTCATTGGGAGAATACCCAGCCAAACCGAAGAATTGGTACAGCTCTTCAAATTAATTTGGCTGTGTATTGGCCCACAGTTAAACTTCCTTGCGTGAGAGCTAAGAATTCATTCTCCTTATCGAACCTCATAGCAGTTGGGACGAATTGCTCCAAAAAAATGTTTGCCTGAAATTCTCCCAAGTCTGGGGAGTTCCCGTAGTTGCCATCATGGCCTTAGCAGTAGTCCACCAGTTGTTGGCTTCTCCCTTCAATATATGGGATGCCAATCTCAGATTATCCTCATCGGTAACTTGCATTGTGAGGAAAATCTTTTCAATGTCATCCATCCAATGCTGGGCTTCCATGACATCGGGTCCCCCTTTGAATTTTGAGGGTTTCATCTTCAGGAATTCGGAGTAGGTCTGCCTTGGGTTAACTTGTGGCTCAAGAGCTTGCTGAGGCTGAGCATAAGCATTTTGTTGCATTTGCAGCATATCTTCCATCATCTTTTGCTGCCTTTCAATCACATTCTGCATCCAAGTAGAATGCGGATCGATTGGTTGAGTGTTCCTTGATCCTCCTGCCATAATTCTGCAAACGATACACCAAGTATTAAGTTGATCAGGCTCAATGTCTCTTAGCATCATAAGAAGCAATATAGCAGAATTACTCAAGGGACAACCAACCCTAAAACTAATCTAAGCCCGACTAGGTCGAACTGCTCTGATACCATAATGTAACACCCACATATTTCTAACTTGTAGAAATACCAAAGTGCACCACTTGGCATTGGTGTGGTTTATTATATGCAAGTATACATAGTCACACAAGTAATAAAGTGATAAGAAAGGTCGAACCCACAGGGATTATGTATTGTAAATTTTTGTAGTTCAAAGTGTACACTTAGTGTGTCTACACTATTCAGTATTTTTGGTTTGGAGTTTTCAAAGTAAGTAAAATAATAATAAGCAATAAAATGTGTGAGAAATCAGTTGGAAAAAGTAGTTGAGATGTTTTCACCAAGTACTTTACTTCTAAGTGTTTTAATGGAGTATGTAGTGTGGGAACACTGGATGTAGATGCATCAGTTTGTGCCTTTCAGCAATTCTCTTCAGAGTTTCATTACAAGCTCTTATGATCTTTGTTTTTTACAGTAAAGAAAGGTTTGTCAATTCCTCCCTTGCCTCCTAACAATGATCCAAGTTGCTAAATAGGTTCACTCTTATAATTTTATTATCCTAAGGACTATGCTATCCTATGTCTAGGTTTTAGCATGTATTTAACAAAGTTTCCTTTATTAACTACTTGTCCCTATTAACTCTTGAGTTCATAAATGTAGCCCATGTCTGCTGCTACAAGTTTTTACCTATTCTAAAGTGATCAATTCCAGAATAAGTTGAAAGAATTGTTATGCAAGAGTTTAAAGTGTTTACACTACATAAACCATAATAACATATTTAGAAGTTCATTACAAGGTTAGAACATCTCAACTTAAGGGAATTTAGCTCATGTTACTCATGTTATAAAGCAAAGAATATGCAAAGAACATAAGTAAATGAATAATAAAGCAAAAGAACTTAAAAGAGTAGACATTACTTGAATAGAAGATCTTTTGCATTAAGTTCCCAAGTTGAAGTACAATAAAGATTTCTTACACGAATTTCTTCAAAGTAGAAGTGAAGGGAATGGTTGTCAAACACTTCCTCACCTTCCTCTTCTTAGAAACTTGAAATGAAAATAAACTAAACCTAAACTAAGCGAAAAGATAAAGGATTTAAAGATATGAAAGATGATAAAAGATAGGATGATTTTCTTGTGAAGATATGATATCTATTTATAGGCTTGAAAGCTTTCCTCTTGCAAGGGGTTTCCTTTGGCGTGAAAGATCAGCTGAGGAGACTGAACATGGTTAATTTGTTGACAACCAATCAAGGAAGCTGCACAGGTTTGGTCGCTTGCATGCATAACAAAAGATGAGGTCCATTGGAGAAGTGCCATATGTCTTTTAGATAAGTTTGAGTCTTGCAACTTGATTTTTCTGTGTATCACCGACTTCTGCAAGTGGCTCAGCTCTAAGTGACTAGGTATGACGTCACAAATCAAGTGTGGAAGCATTGAAATGATCTTTGGATGTTTTGGTATAAACTGCAGAATTTAGCAGGTGTTGGCAGTGTTTCCACTTCTAGTGTTTCCACTCCTGGTGTTGGCAGTGTTTCCACTCCTGGAGTAGCTGCACTGAACAAAAACATCAAACCTAACAAGATTTTTGCATTTTGCCTAGATCATTGCCCTTTATCCATTTGAATATTTAAAATGTTGTTCCTTGATAAATAAGCTATAAATATATATAAATGTTCTTGAAAATAAGCAATAACTCAAGTTTAATTGTATGAATATCTCTATATAAAATAGAGTTATCAGGCATACATCAGAGTAACTTCCTTTCATTGAATATTGAACACAACTAAAAACTTTCGATAAATACTTATCAAATGGTTTCATGAACCTCATTAAACTTAACCAAGTACTTAAGTCTCATGACTTAAAACTTATACAATCCTGGGGTTCAATACCCAAAACATAAGTAGCGAAAATGATTTACAACTGTTAGCAAGTAATAGTTATACAATCGGTAATACAAAGACAACAAAAGGGAGAAGGCATAATCTTAAAACTTGTAACACCCCGGTATCCGGTATTTTTATCGACTAAAAATGCCCGAGTGCACATTAGTAACACATCAGAGATATACAAGTCCTGCATAATTACTGAACACTGCAATATAGTTTTTCACTGAATAACAACCAAGCAGTCTTATTACACATAAGACCATAAAAAGGTTTTCAGAGCACAATATTCAGCAACTATTGTATTCAGTATTGTACAAGAAAGCGGAAATAAAAAAAAACATCACACTAAAGCCATAGTGTTGTGATACATAGACAACAGGAGGAAAATAAACTTAAACATAAAGCTAAGTCATCATCCATCTCCCGGGGCCACCTACTCGTTGCCTCTGAGGTTTCTTCTGTCCCTGTTTCTCTGTAAAACAACAACATTTAAACAGTGAGATACAATCTCAGTGAGTTCTACCGAAACCCCTATCTACGCTCTCGGTTAAATTATAAGACCTTTTCATTTCAGAGTTTAATTTATAAACCACGTGCATTTTATTTCAACACGACACCGACTGCAATCCAGTGCTAAATCCCGGTGAACCATGTTATAACTCAGTACGACACCGATTGCAATCCAGTGCTCAATCCCGGTGTATCATACAACAAAACATTCAACATAACACCGACTGCAATCCTGTGCTGAATCCCGGTGAACCCCCTTACCAATAGTATTTTCCCTAATGGTATAGGGCCTAGGGTAAGGGATCATGACTGCCCCGCCTAGTATATTAACATGGATCGTCACCCAACTCGATATAATAAATATATCTACAGACACATGAACTCAGGGTTCATTACCTCAGACAATCAACTGAACATTTAATTCACGTTACAATTTAAATCAACATTCACTCTCGCATACTAATTCATCACCTTTCAACACATTTTACGTTTCCAAAAACAGTTTATTTTGCCTTAAAAATAGAATATTCAGTTAGGCCTCTGAGTAAGCTTTCAAACGCATCTTAGAACACCTCAATCGGGTTCCCGGATCAAAAGTTATCGCGAAAACAAAATCAGTGTATCGATGCTGAAAATCTGCAAACCGTCGCGACGCGAGAAGGGACAGAGGAAGTTTTCGTTGCAAAATTGGATCTGGTCGCGAGGCGATGGGTCGGGTCACGAGGCGACCATCTGCAGAATTCTGCAGTTTTTTTCGGCTTTTTGCGAAATTCGCTATTCCGCTCAATTCTGATTCCCGTTCCGATTGAAAACAGATTTAACAACCAACAAAACAGACCCAACCAATACCACACAATCAATCAAATCAATAACAAATTCAATCGAAGTGAATTTTATCAAAAACGAAATATTTTTCGAATAGCGGTTTTAACTCAAAATCTCTCGACAACAATCAACGTAAAAATTATTTCAACACGAACACATCCTAAACGTGAGTAAAACTCACCCTTGAAGCGAGAGCCGATACCGGGCCGAAATCACCGAAACCTCAAAATCTCCAAACGAAACCCTATATCACCAATCCGCTTCAAACTTAAAGTTGAGCTTCCAACCGCGTTCAATCTGCTTCTAGCTCGCTCCTAATCAAAGATTAACCAATCGAATCAACACAAAATTCGAAATCCCTCTCAAAACCCTATGAAATTCGGATTCCTCACAAAGGGGGGGAAATGGTTGAGAGCTTACCTAGTTCTTGGAGGACAACAATGGAGGTGAGATGATGATGATGATGATGATGATGATGATGATGAACTTTGGGGGCTTGGGCTTCACTCCTTCTTCTTTCTTCCTCTTCTTCTTTTCTTCTTCTCCTTTCTTCTCTTCTCTTCTTTCCTTCGATTCTTTCTTTCTTTTCTTTCTTTGACTTCTCTTCTTTCTTTCTTCTATTAAGTGGTAATATGGTTAAATGACCATATTACCCTTAATCTCTTATTTCTTCCCCAAATCACCCTTATTCCGTTTTATCAGTTTATCGTTCCTGAGACATCCAATTAATTAACTTTAGCACTCGACAAATACACCAATCAAGTACTAAAAATAATTTATTTTGGTCAACATCCAAATAATTCGATTAATTATTTTTGAGGATGTTACAAAACTGCTTCATCAATAACGCCAAGAGTCGCACCGGCTAACCGTGCTTCTTCGTCTTTGCTTTTCCCTGTTTCTCTGTAAAAACCACAATAATAAAGGGTGAGATAAACATTATCTCAGTGAATTCTATCGAGACCCCTTACTAACTCTAGCGGTTCATTATGCTTTATTCTTTGAACTCATAGTCCTAATAAGCGACTACGTGGACATATCTTTCTCCTAACCCGTAGCCCTAATAAGCGACTACGCGTTATGTTTCTTTATTTCTTCTTGTAGCCCTAATAAGAGACTACAATTCATGTCTTATCCTTTCTTTAACTTAGAACAACACCTTGAGCCTACCTTATCCGGTTATTTTCTTTGGCTTTTGGTGAACTCAATCCACTAACCACTAATTAGTGGGCAAACCTCATGGGACCTAGGTTTCGGGGCTCATGACTTCCCCTCCCCTAGTATGCTAATCCTTAGGGTCGTCACCCTTGATATACATATATTATTTTATGTATGCCATCCTTCCTTTCCTTTATGGAAAGTAATTCTTCCTTTCCTCAAGGGAAAGTAACTTGACTTGTTATTACATGAACTTAGAATCTTTACATGAGTTGTATGGACTTATAGTCCTTTATCTTGACTTGACTTGTATGGACTTATAGTCCTTTATCTTAACTTGGCTTGTGTACACTCGCGCTTACTAATGTACGATTTTTCATAATTTTCTTATCTTAAGAATTTTATCTCAAGCATACTCAATTTCATGATATTCATGCATTACAACCATTGGGAAGCCTTGGGGAATGATTAGAAGAAACTTGGAATCATTTGGAATGGACTAAGGTGCATTTTAAAACATGGTAACAGAAGCTTTCGCACGGTCCGTGCGCGTTTTATAAAATTTTTCACAAAGTTACAGAACTTGGCACACGGTCCGTGCGTATAGACGCACGACCCGTGCGCATCTTGAAATTTTTGTGCACAAGTAACAGACGGTAGAGCACGGTCCGTGCGCCAGGGCGCCCGACCGGTGCGTCCCCATAAGTTTTACAGAAAATGCCGTTTTCGTGAAATTTTCCATTCCGTTCCGATTCCAATGTCTGTTTCAATCAATACCCTAACTCAATCAAACATCATTCCAGTCCAGAACAACAATTTATTCAAGCAATCACAACATCAATCAATCAATCATATAAGCTATCAAAACGTAATTTCTTAAAATCGGTTTTGGACTCGATTCTTTTTGGAAATAAAAACGCGAAACACATGGATTCACAGACGTGTAACTCAGTACCGGCATAACATCCCTAAGCGAGTATAGAACTCACCGTATTGTGATGAAAATCACAAACAACGACAATTTGGTGAAGCCAGAATACACGCTTGACCACTCGAACGATCTCCAAACTCGAGTCTTATGCACCAAAAACGCCCAAATTCGACCCACGGCTACCAAACCTTCTCTTCAATGCTTGAAAAACACAGTGTTGGTTCTGAACTACCTCAAACAAGCTACCAATCTAACATGCAAGCTACATTCCACTCCTAGGATCCACTTTTGTCTATTTTGAGCTCGAGGGTCTAAAATGGTGAAATGAGATGGAGAAGGGTGTGGATGGCAATGTTGGTATCAGAATGTAGAGGGAAGAAAATGGAGAAAAATGGTGGAGAAAAACTGGACATGCATCAAGGTCTCATGGGGTTCTCTCCTCTTCAAGTTCTCTCTCTCTCTCTCACGACTTCTCCCTCTTTCTCTAGCTCTCTATTTCTTGTTTTCTGTTTTCTTTCTTTTTGATTTCAGAAAGTAGTGTGTGGGTTATGTTGTGTGGCTGAGTGTAGGTTTAAGTGACTCAGCTGGGCCTACTAGACTGATTCGCACGACCCGTGCGCAAGGGCACCCGATCCGTGCGTGTCCGTCTGTTTCTCAGAAAGTGTTGCTTCTTGAAATTTATCCATTCTTTAAATAATTTATTACCAATTATACATAATATAGCTAATTAATTAAACATGACATCTTGCTAATTTCAATAAATAAAATTAGCTAAATTGGGGATGTTACAGTCGCTCTATGACACTTACAAAAGATTCAAGATCACATTGAAGGCTTGTCTGAATCATTGTTTTGATTACCATCAGCAAATGCAAGTATTTTGTACTGGGTTACCGAATGCAAGGATGATGCTTGATGCAAGAGAAATAATTGAAGCTATGACTTCAAATGATTACTTGGCAGCTCATGATAGAGGAGGTACATCTAAAATAGGTCTCTTGACTTCGATGTTATGACTCCCGAGGCTCAACAGAAGATAATCACTCAATAACTGAAAAGGGAAATGGAAGCTCTAAAGCTGAATTCTGTTCAACACGATTCTGCTCAAGTAAATGTTGTGACTAGTTTGAAGTGTGACTACTGTCAAGGTCCACATTCTAACCAGGACTGTGAACTTCCCATAACAATGCAAGAGAAGCAAAGTGGGAATAGCATTTTTCAATTCGACCCCAAAGTTTTGGTATAAATGGATTTGTAATTCAATAAACTTGATGTGAGGGAGTACTTTTTTTCTTGTTCAACAATGCTATGGAAATTTGATGCAATAATATGTGTTCATCTCTTTTGTGTGTGGGCAGACCGCAGACATGCATACTTTAATTACTTTGTATTACATAAAGAATATGCAAGTTTCCTTGAAATGAAGGGTGTTAGCCTAAGTAAGAAACTATGAAGCAAGGAAAGTATATATTTTAATAGATTGAGTGATTATTATTTATTAACATATAATGTTCATTCTAAATTGGGGATGGATGCATATATTTATTTATTAATTGAGAATAAAACCTACAATTGAGCTTCATTTTTGCCTAGTTTAATTCCCACGTACAATCAAGCCATGTTATAATTTGTTATGTTATATGTATGATTTTGTTATGTTATAATTTGTATAATATGATAAGTATATATATGATTTTGTTGTGTTATAATTTGTTATGTTATATGTATGATTTTGTTATGTTATAATTTGTATAATATGATAATTATATATATGATTTTGTTATGTTATAATTTGTATAATATGATAATTATATATATGATTTTGTTGTGTTATTATTTATTAACATATAATGTTCATTCTAAATTGGGGATGGATGCATATATTTATTTATTAATTGAGAATAAAACCTTCAATTGAGCTTCATTTTTGCCTAGTTTAGTTCCCACGTACAATCAAGCCATTAACAACCAAATAAAACTAAAACACTAAGAATCCCAATTTTTGTAAGCGGCAAGTTGTTTTGTCAGTGAAGCTTTTTTTTAAGATAAGTAATTGTATTAAGGGGCGCACAAGCGGTGCACCAACCCCTTACAACTAGGGGACCTCATTAAAACCTCTGAGGGCCAAAACCCAATGAGAAAAAGACCCAAGGAGGGAAAAAGAGTACCCCAAATACATAATAGACTACAAAGAGGATTGCAATAATGAAAAACATCCCAAAGGGAAATTGTACCAATTCGACCACACTACCCCACAATTCCTCTCCTTCCTGGCCTTGAACCAACTCCATGTGCAATATTTGATGCTCGATACAATTTCAGAACTCGACGCCAACTCCCCGTTGAAAATTGCCATGTTTCTTGCCAACCAAATACTCCAAATGACCTCCAACCATATGAGATGTTTTACTCCTTTGCGTCTCTTGTCAGTGAAGTTGTTTCAGTTTCATGCCAACTGCACGAGTTTTATGAATTCTTGCAAGTGGGAATATCATTTTTCAATTTGAGCCCAAAATTTTGGTATAAATGGATTTGTAATTCATTTTAGCGGCAATAAAATGACCCTTTACCAACAAGTGTCTTGATGGTCAGGACAAATCTTTCGCGACCCTTCATACAACAACTATTAATTAATTGTTGGTAAAGCATTTCGTGACCATTTTTATTGCTACTAAAGGAATTATTTATTGCCGCTAAGGGTCTGTTTGGATTAGGAGAGAAAAAGGAAAGAGAGAAAGAGGCGAGAAATAGAGTAGATTAGGAGGGTTGGTTTAAGAAAAAGAGAAGAGAAATAGGGAAGAGAAAGTTGTGTCTCTTGATTTGGTTGGAGCAAAAGAGAGAAGAGAGAAAGAATACTAATTTTAAACGGACAAAAACACCCCTATGTTTGATTTAATTTTTTAATTTAATTAACTTAGTATTTATTTTCTTATTTTTTTTTTGACAAGTAGTAATTATTTTAATTATTTAATTAAATTAGCTAAATATTTATTTTAACTAGCTAAATAATTAATTTAATCATTTAACTTAATTAGTTACATATATAGCCGAGTACAAAATGGTAAAAGTAAAATTTAGGAGCCCTTTCTCTTTACTTTCTCTCCACTTGTGGAGAGATTACAAAAACCACTAAATTAATCATCCGTCACTCTCTCTTTCCAATTTCTCTCCTTAACCAAACATCTCAAAATCACTCTTTCTTCCCTTACTCTCTCTTACCTCACTCTCTCTTCCCAATTTCACCTCAAACAAACACACCCTAAAAGTTTTTTTTTGTAGTGACAAAACCCATCTGATGCAAGAATGTGTGCTCATCTCTTTTGTGTGTGGGTGCGGACACATATCTTAATTACTTTGTATTTATATCATTTATTTTGTTCCATATATATATATATATATATATATATATATATTACATATCAAGAATATGCAAGTTTCCCTGAAATGGAGGATGTTAGCCCAAGTAAGAAAATATGAAGCAAGGAAAGTATATATATTTTAATAGATTGAGTGATTATTAACATAGAATGATCATTTCTAAATTTTTCTTAAAGCAAAAAATCATAAGTATATATATACCAAAACCAGGACATTAGGGGTACCCTAACTCATATACAAGTTGTCAGAGAATTAATTCCAAGTAATACAAGACAACAGGGCGACATGCCACTCATAGTAGTGACATTGAGATCCCCATTTCTCATATCCTATAATGACTAGATGAAAGAATGTCAAATCAGACTCGAATGCCTAAACAGAATGTAGAATGAAATCAGACCTCTAAATTGGGGATGGATGCATAATTGAGAATAAAACCTACAATTGAGCTTCATTTTTGCCTATTTTATATCCCACATACAATCAAGCCATACAATTGAGCTTCATTTTTCTCCTTTTGTAACATTTATTATTTTTAAATTTCTATATACACTTCATATCTTGGGATTTTGAATGACTCGTTAAATATAAAAGGGAATATTTGGAAGAGTTTGGGAAATTATACATTGAGTTTTTAAAAGTACCATCATTTTGGAATAAAAATAAAATATCAAAATTACCAAAGTTTTAGAACAGATAGAGTAGTAAATATATTATTAATTTCTAATTTCTAATACATCGAATGAATTCTTTCTTTGTCTCAGACAACTGCTGGCTACCCATGAAGTGTCCCAAAGCTTTAAACGAAAGACCAGTTTCACCTCGGGATTAGGTGCAATTTTCGAATCTGAGAGCACTACGTCGACCCCTGTATCCCCGGTAGCTTATGTCACTCCACTCGCTTTCTTGTAATTAGTTAATAATTATTTTTTGTAAACCACCCTACGTGCAACTGCATAGATTAATCCTTTGAGGTATTGAGATTCGTTTAAAGGGTTGACCACTCCCACCACTCCCACCAGGTGCTTTTCCAAACGAACTGGCCAAGGATTGGACCTTTAACCATATGATTGAGGAGTCCAAATTTCTACCATTTTGTACTACACCATGTTGGTAGTTAATAAAAATTTAGTGTGAGAGATTGCTTAGAAAGAATTACTATTATTATTGCTTTCTTCATAGGAACTGTAAGATGAGTTTGCCAAATTGAATTTAATGTGAAATGGGGTAAACTTTACTCCTATTATTAAATATATGTTTGCTCAATTAATATTAAAAACACTACCACCTCTGTTTCATAATACACGTCATTTTTTAACAATAATTTTGTTTCATTTTACTTGTAGTTTTCAAAGTGCAACGTTACCTATTGGTTTGTCAATAATACCCTTAACTCTTTATAGTAGAGAGAGAAATATGTAGAATGAAATAATAAATAGTTAAGGGTAATCTTAAAAAAAAGAAAAATACTTACATCAAAAGTTACAAAATTTATTAGTCTCCTTGGTATGTGTGAATAACCTTAAAATGACGTGTATTGTGAAACAGGGTGAGTAGTTTTTGAAACTCCATAGTTAGTCATATTTATTAATAGTTGAAACTTGGAGATAAGAGTCTTGGGAGTTGGGACAATTAATTTATACTTTGGGACTCTAAAATACTCAATTAATATAAAGGGTATATTTGATTAAAATTGGTGAATTGTATATTGAACTTTTAAAAGTACAATTGTTTTGAAACAAAAATAATAGACCAAAAGTACCAAATATTAAGAACGGAAGGATTAGTAGTAATGAAATATTTTTAAATAAGACAAAGAAAAAGAATATTAAATGAAAACAAAGAATATTAAATAAGACAGCATTACTGCTGAGGTGGGTATGAAGGAAAATTAATTGAGGAAAGACAGAAAAAACAAACTCGAAACTCGTGCATGAAACGGTTGTTATCAGTTTGAGTGCACTCAGAGCCGCATTCCCATGCTTTTCATGTTTGTACTTTGCATTGGTATGAATTTGAATAAAAAATGTTTCCAGATTTTTTACACTATTGGTTAGTAAGTACCCCACTGTTAGCTATCTTGTAAATTTCACCAACATGAGGACGTCGGCTCCTAGATTTGAATTTGAATTTGAATGTTAGCCATAATAGTGTGTATGTTTGTTGTGTGTATTTGTCATTTCGCCTAAATTAACAAAAAAGAAAACACTACTAATCAGTAAGGGACATGTCATAAAAATAATTAACGTTTGTACTATAAATGAACGTTATTACTGACACATACACCATGAGCAGTTCTCTCACACATAACACAACTCAGAGAGAATCTATAGCTGAGTGTGGTGAAGTTCTAACTCTTTGGTAGATAGAGGTAGATAGAGTTCAGCTTCCAAGTTTCTCTTTTCCAAATTCGTAAGCTATTTTGCCCAGTCTCACATCTTTGCTTTATATTGTTTTGTTTTTGCTTCTTTCAGTTTTTGTTTTCAATATGGCCATCATTTGTCTAGTTTTTGCTTTATAAGTGTTTTTAATTTTTTTGAAAAAAACAATATGACTAAATATCGTCATCCTTGAATTTGGATATGCATGTTGTAATTTTGATTGATTTTTGTTTATCCGAACTACAAAATTCCTCATTTTTCTTCCTACATGTGAGTATTTGATTTCGAAAAACATCCATTTTTTTCAAGGTCTTGATGGAGCACTCCAACAGGATGAAGAGGAAACTAGAACTAGAAGTAGAAGAAAATTCTTCTCCTCTTCTTTCAGATGATCTCAAAGAAGAAGAGAAGGAGATGAATGACATCTCAAGGTCGTTAATTCACGAGCTTGGTCGAGACATCTCAATCCATTGTCTTCTTCTATTGCACGGTCGATGCTTCGTTTGAGAAAAGCTTGTAATTATATATTAATTGACAAGGCTTAAAAATATGTGATAGAACTTTGTTTACCGGGATTGTAGGCTTTGCACGACTGGTAAATGGGCTAGTCATATATTGAGACAAATAGTTATAATTTAACTATGTGTACGTTTTTATAATGGAACCGAGAGATAGTGAGGGGGCACGGTAAAAATCATTGAGACAAGTTGTCTCACCCAATCACTGTTGTTGTTTTTACAGAGAACGGGAAACGAAGAAGTAAATGGGATGGTCGGTTGTCACACTCGAGGAGAAGACGGAAGATTAACTACTTCCGAGTTGTTTAAGTTTTTCTGTTGTTGTCTCTGTATTTGATATAATGACTCGAATTCGAGATATGTTATGTATGAGTTTCCGCTGTTTCTTGTAAAGATGTATATCTAAGCAGGAATTTTTTTTATACTCTGATGTGAAGAAAATTGTATATTTAGATATTTCTTGTTCTAGAAACACGGGGTGTTACAAAAAGACTCAATTAATATAAAGGCTATATTTGATAAAAATTGGTGAATTGTACATTGAATTTTTAAAAGCACCATTGTTTTGAAACAAAATTAATAGACCAAAAGTACCAAATATTAAGAATGGAAGGAGTAGTAGTAACGAAATATTTTTAAAACAACATTTTAAATAAGTGAAGACAAAGAATATTAAATAAGACAGCATTACTGCTGAGGTGGGTATGAAGGAAAATTAATTGAGGAATGACAGAAAAAACAAAACAAATAATAAAAAATAGATAGAAAAACTGCTATGCAGTGCAACAAACTCGAAACTCGTGCATGGAACGGTTGTTATTAGTTTGAGTGCACTCAAAGCCGCAATCCCATGTTTGTACTTTGCATTGGTATGAATTTGAATAAAAAAACGTATCAAGATTTTTTACACTATTGGTTAGTAAGTACCCCCACTGTTAGCTGTCTTGTAAATTGCAGCAACACAAGGACGTCGGCTCTTAGATTTGAATTTGAATTTGAATGTTAGCCATAATAGTGTGTATATTCGTTGTGTGTATTTGTCATTTCGCCTAAATTCACAAAAAAGAAAACACTACTAATCAGTAACGGACATGTCATAAAAATAATTGATGTGTGTGCTATAAATGAACGTTATTATTGACGCATACACCATGAGCAGTTCTCTCACATAACACAACTCAGAGAAAATCTATAGTTGAGTGTGGTGAAGTTGTAACTCTTTGGTAGATAGAGGTAGATAGAGTTCAGCTTCCAAGTTTCTCTTTTCCAAATTCGTAAGCTATTTTGCCCAATCTCACATCTTTGCTTTATATTGCTTTGTTTTTGCTTATTTCCGTTTTTGTTTTCAACATGGCCATCATTTGTCTAGTTTTGCAATTTCAAGCAGCAAAATTGGCGTAGAAATTAAAAGTGTGACTTAATTGGGATTGATATATCAATGCAAATTATAAGTGTTTTTACTTTTTTTGAAAAAAAAATGACTAAATATCGTCATCCTTGAATTTGGAAACGCATGTTGTAATTTTGATTGAATTTTGTTTATCTGAACTACAAAATTCCTCATTTTTCTTCCTACACGTGAGTATTTGATTTCGAAAAACATCCATTTTTTTCAAGGTCTTGATGGAGCACTCCAACAGCATGAAGAGGCAACTAGAACTAGAAGTAGAAGAAAATCCTTCTCCTCTTCTTTCAGATGATCTCAACGAAGAAGAGAATGAGATGAATGACATCTCAAGGTCGTTATTTCACGAGCTTGGTCGAGACATCTCAATCCATTGTCTTCTTCGATTGTCAAGGTCTGACTATGGTTTAATAGCCACATTGAACCGAAATTTTCGATCACTAGTTCGAACTGGGGAATTATATCAATTAAGGAGGAAAATAGGAATAGTTGAACATTGGATTTACCTCTCTTGTAGTACCATTGAATGGAAGGCATTTGATCCAAATCGTGGTCGTTGGATGCAATTGCCTAACATAATTTGTAGAGAATGTTTTAGGTTTTCAGATAAGGAGTCATTAGCAGTTGGTACAGAAGTTCTTGTTTTTGGAAGGGAAATAGAGGCTCTTGCGGTTTACAAATATAGTCTTCTCACAAATTCATGGTTAGTAGGTGAAGGAATGAACTCTCCTAGAAGCTTGTTCGGTTCAGCCAGCATCGGAGAAATTGGGATATTAGCAGGTAGTAATTTTTTTTAATTTTTTGACTAACAAAAATATGTATTATATATACAATGTGTATTCAGGAACACAAAAACTTGTGCAGGTGGTAGTGATTCGACTGGCAACATCTTGAGTGCTGTCGAGCTTTATAACTCAGATACAGGAAAGTGGGAGACTCTTCCAAATTTGAACACACCAAGGAAATTGTGTTCTTGTGTGTTTATGGATGGGAAATTTTATGCCATTGGTGGTATTGGTGTTGACAAGAATAAAAAGTTATCATGTGGTGAGGAGTTTGATTTAAAGACAAGGAAGTGGCGTCAAATACCAGACATGTTTCATGTACGAAATGAAGGGTTGCATGAGTCACCTCCTTTGATTGCTGTTGTGAATAATGTGTTGTATGCTGCTGATCATGCAGAGAAGGAATTAAAGAGGTATGTTAAAGAGAATAACACATGGGTCACCATTGGAAGACTTCCAGATCAAACAAACTCAGTGAGTGGTTGGGGAATGGCGTTTCGGGCAATGTGGAGATAAGCTGATTGTTATTACTGGTTGTAATTTTAATTATAATGGGTTTATTGAAGTTTATGCTTGGGTAGTAAATGATGCTGCACCACAGTGGAACTTGCTTGGGAGGAGGTATTCAGGAAAATTTGTGTACAATTGCACTGTGATGGGATGTTGAGTTGTTTGCTTTAGATTTAAGTTGGGTGGAATCAAAGAGATTGGTTTTGGCTTATGAGGGTAAATTAGCCATCTTTTCTGGGTGGCATTTCAGAGTATATCTATATAAAACCATATATAGATATAGTCTTCGGAGTTTCACATGTCATTTATGTTCTTTTTCTCTTTTCTTTGTTTAGTTGGTTCAAGTCTTTCTGTTTGAAATTTTGAATTACAATTTGGGATAATCAAATGTTGGCATGATATAGGCATATTGGATTGCGATGCCTGCTTTTGTAAGTTTTAATTAGTGAAGCAAATGAAAAATTGTATTTGATCTTAGTTAATTTCATCACTTTATTACTTTCCCTTTCCCCCCTTTAATAAGACAGATATCAAACACTTTTTAGCAAAATGTCATAACAGTAGTAAAGGAGAATAAAGTGTACACATGTGCCAGATACTCCATCAGAGGTGCAAGAGCCCAATAGGTTGTAATATACGAATTTGAGAGAGTACACCCATTGAAATGAGAAGAAGCCCCCCTACCCAAACCCTACCCAATCCCAATTTGGACATAGTTTGTTCTATGAACGGTGTGTGGACTCATTGGATTGTATCTCTAGGATTTAGGAACAATTTGCCTATGATCTTTCTTATTTGCTCTGCCTATAGTTTCGGTTTCTACTTGGCATATAGTTTTTGAATTCTCTTGTTCTCTCTTGTATTGGGATCCTCAAGACATCTTATTGATATTATATGATGTTGGGGTTGTATGTATTGTGGGTGGAGTAGCCCTTTTGCTCCTTTTATGATATATAAATATAAATGGATTTGTAATTCAATGAACTTGATGTGAGCTAGGGATGCCTTTCTTATTCAACAAAAGCCATGTTATGGAAACTTGATGCAAGAATATGTGTGCTCATCTCTTTTGTGTGTTGGCAGACATGCATTTTACTTGGTATTTATACCATTTATGTTTGTTACATTACTATTACTATGTAGGCTTAAATATATGTTAACCCTGCAAATATGTTTATTATCCATTTATCCCCCTCCAAAATAAAATTAAAATAAACCTTGCTAATATTAATTGTTTCTAGTTACCCCCTGCTGTTAGTTTTAGCTAACAGTGTTAAGTCTAGGCTGACTTGGCTGCCATTTGCAGAGGGTAACTAGAAACACTTAATATTTGTAGGGGGGTAACTAGAAACACTTAATATTTGCAATGGGTAACTAGATCCCAAATTGCAGCCAAGTTAGCATAGACTTGACTCTGTTAGCTAAAACTACCAGCAGGGGGTAACTAGAAACACTTAATATTTGCAGGGTTTATTTTTAAAGTTTTTTTTTTTGCAGAGGGATAAATGGATAATGAGCATATTTGCAGAGGGGTAACATATATTTAAGCCTGCTATCTATATATGCAAGTTTCCTTGAAATGGAGGATGTTTGTAACACCCTAATATTTCTATCTTGTAAATATACTAAAATGCACAACTTAACATACATCAGAGATATAATTCCTGTTTAGATATTGAACACAACTAAAATTTTCTCAATGAATAACCTCAACAGTTTCAGGTTCCATAGCAAGACATTAGAACATCAAAACCCATTTTTTTGCTACTTGAGAGCTAGGAGGTCCAAAAATGGTGAATGGAGCCAGAGGAATAATGAGATGATGAAAGTTAGTTGGTTGTGAAGAGGATGAAAAACTGAGTTGAATGGACCAAGAGGTACTTACATGCAATGGAGCTCAAAGATTTCCTTCTTCTCTTTTCTCCTTCTTCACGTTTTCTTCTCTCCCTCTCTCCCTCACTTTTTCTGGTTTTTAGGAATGTTGTAGAATGAGAGAGTGAGTTGTTTTTTGCTTTAATGAGGTCAGCTGAGGGATTAAAAACAAGGGTAAAAAGACCACTTTGCCCTTAAGTGATTTCATCGCTTTGTTTCACTTCTAATTAACCGCTAACTCATAATTTCCATCAAAAATCTTGGTTGTGGTCTTGTGGAATTGAGAAGTATGTTTGGTGTTGTGTAAATTGGGTTAATGGCTTGAAGGATATGGAAATGACCAAAACGCCATTGGCTCCTTAATCCTCTCATAATTCTATTTCTACCCCCTGAACAAACACACCAAGTCACATATTTCAAACAATGATGCAATTAATTCATATGATTTAGCGATAACTCATAATTTAACACCCTCAAAATAATTAATCGAATTATTTGGAGAAAGACCCGAATGAATTATTTTAGTACTTGATTAGTGTACTTATCTAGCGCTAAAGTTAATTATTTGGTTGCCTCGGGATCGTTAAACCGATAGCAAGGGATAAGAGAATAAGGGCAATATGGTCATTGGGCCATATTACCACTTAGTATTTTAAATAAAAGAAAGAAAAGAAATAAAGAAGAGAAAGAAAGAAGGGAACGAGAACAGAAGAAGAAAAGAGGAAGAAAAGAAGAGAAAGAAGAAGAGGAAAGAGGAAGAGAAAGGAAGAAAAAGAAGTGAAGCCCATCCCTCCAAATTTCATCACCATCATCATCCCCTCTCCCCCATCAAAACCCAAGAACTAGGTAAGTTTTCCTCCAATTTTTCCCCTATCTTTTGACCTACGAAATTTAAGGGTTTTGTTGGAGGATTTGTTGAAATTTCAAGTTGTGTGATGAAATTGATGATGGAATCATGATTAGGATTGAAGCCAAGAGCGATTGAACGCGATTTGAAGCTCGAATCGAAGTTAGGAGCGGATTGGTGTTGATAGGGTTCGATTTGGGTATTTTGAAGTCTCGGTGATTTCGGCTCGGTATCGGCTCTCGCTTCAAGGGTGAGTTTTACTCACGTTTAGGATTGTGTCATGTTAAAATGAAATTTCTGGTGATTGAGTTCGAAATATTTTGAGTCGAAAACCGTTATTTTGAAATATATCGTATTTTGGTAAAATTCATTTAGATTGACTTTTTGATTGGATTGATTGATTGTGTGACTTTGATTGGGTCTGTTTTGTTGGTTGTTTGATCTGTTTTCAATCGGAATTGAGCGGAATAGCGGATTTCACGAAAATCGCAAAATCTGCACTAGACAGGTCCCCATCGTGTCGCGACCCGCAGGGCATCGCGTCGCGACCAAGTGTGATTTTGCAACGCAAATGTTTCTGACGCTTTTCGCATCGCGACGGCAGCAGTTCGCGAAGCGACGGTTTGCAGATTTTCAGCAACTGTACACTGTTTTTGTTTTCGCGATAAATTTTGATCCGGGAACCCGATTTAGGTGCTCTAAGATGCGTTTGAAAGCTTATTCAGAGGCCTAACTGAATATACAATTAAAAAGGGTACAATGAACTGTTTCTGAATTTAAAAATTGCTTAGAAAAGTGTCGAATTAGTGTACGAGAGCAAACTTCAACTTTCGTTATTTGAAACTAAATGTTCAACTATGGGTGTGATGTGAATGAACTATGAGTTCATTTGAGTGTAGATATATTTATATATTTATATATATATATATATATATATATATATATATATATATATATATATATATATATCGAGTTGGGTGACGACCCATGTAGACATACTAGGCGGGGTAGTCATGCACCCTTACCCTAGGCCTCTTGCAATAGGGAAAGTACTATCGGTAAGGTGGTTCACCGGGTATGTAGCGTTCGCGCAATCGGTGGTGTGTTGAATTGTTTGTTGTGCGAATACCGGGTATGTAGCGTTCGCGCAGTCGGTGTCGTACTTGGTTGTAACAGGTTCATCGGGTATGTAGTGTTCGCGCAGTCGATGATCTGTCAAAGGTTAAATAACGCGGTTCACCGGGTATGTAGCGTTCGCGCAATCGGTGCCGTGTAAAGTTGAAACGATTTCATAATTGGACCGAGAGTGTTAGTAGGGGTCTCGGTAGAACTCACTGAGATTGTATTTCATTGTTTATATGTTGTTGTTTTACAGAGAAACAGGGACAGCGGAAATCCAAGAGGCACGAGTAGGTTGAGCTCGGGCGTCTGCTGATGACTTAGCTTTGATGCTTAAGTTTACATTTCCTTTTGTTGTCTATGTACTACAACTCTATGTCTTAGTGTTCTGACCTTATTCCGCTTTCTTTTATGATATTGGGCACTATAGTTTGCTGAAGGTTATGGTCAGGGAACCTTTTTGGTTTTATTTGTATTTAAGACTGTTTTGTAGGTATTCAGCGAGAACTATATGGCAGTGTTCAGTATCTGTGCAGGAATTTTATATCTCTGATGTTTTTAGGGATGGTGCACTTGGGTATTTTTACTCAATAAAAATACCGGGGTGTTACACATAACCTCGATTAGATTTATTATTTAATCGAATAATAAATCACTATTTAATTTCGTAATCTGAAATTAACGAAACTAGCTAGGGACATTACAATGTTAGCCTAAGTAAGAAACTATGAAGCAAGGGAAGTATATATTTTAATAGATTGAATGATTATTGTCAAAAAAAACTAGATTGAATTATTATTAACATATAATGCTAGTATTCTAAATTGGGGATGGATGCATATATTTATTAATTGAGAATAATACCTACAATTGAGCTTCATTTTTGCCTTTTTTTTTATAGGCCATTTTTGCCTATTTTAATTCCCACGTACAATCAAGCCATCAACACACTAAGATCCCAATTTTGTAAGCAGCGTGTTGTTTTGTCAGTGACCGAAGCAGTTTCAGTTTCATGCTAACTGCGCGAGTTACAGTACTGTCCCCATGCGAGGGCCCAAAGAAAAAAGCAATTGGTTGTGTTTTTTGTGAGCTGAATTGCTTGATGTGAACTATTGCTAAGTTACCTACAAGTATGCAACTACGAGATAATGATTCATCCTTGTTGGTGAAAACAAGGAAATACATGCAAAGTGTACAAAAACACAAGTTAACGAAACTAGCTCTAACACATGTACTGACTGAATTCCCGCGCGCTTCCCACCAATCTAGCCAGGGTTGTAACCGTGGCTAATAAGTGAATGTTGAAAGTTTGGAACGAGGATTTAACCACGGTTTGGCCGTGGTAAACCAAACCATAACCGCAGCTAAGTGGATGTTACCACGGTTTGTTTTGGCGTGGCTAAAGCTACTGTTTGCCACAGTTTTGACCGTGGCTAATCGCCGAGTTTTTTGTAGTGGTTGCACGAAGTATAAGGGATACTTCAACTCAATATAAACACACACAATTGTTCGCTACTTGCCCTTTTTGGCTAGACAACCCACGTTGTGTGCGTCCAACACTTTCGCTGCATCTTTTATTGATCTTTTGTTTTACATTAATTTGGTTTTTTTACCTCTCCTTTTTACTAAATTATTATTTGTGCTAAATACGGTACATTGACCTATGACAGTTATATAGTGCACATTTTATCAAGTAATTTGTTTTTGTTCAAGAGGCTGGCACAATGGCTACATATAGGGGAAATAGGGAAAGGGAGGGCTGCATACCGAGTTGAATCCGGAAGCAATCGAAAGATGTCCCTAGCTCCAACCAACTGAACTACACCACTGGGACTCACGTAATTTATTGTGAACAACTTTACTGTACCATCGAGTTTGCTTTAAAAAATTAATGACCTGAAAAAATTATAAATAAAAGTAAAAACACTAGCACACTAATAAATTTTGTTGAAAAGTAATTAACACGTGGTTGAAAAGTAAAAACCGTCTAACGAGCAACCGAAAGATGTCACTAATTCTAACCATTAACACATATGGTTGAAAAGTATTTTTAGTAATTTTACAATTGATAAATTTTGTGATGCAGAGGAACGGTGCGCTTACGATAAAATAAAACTAATATATGATGTGCATGATATAATACTGTCATAGATATTATTATGACTTAATATCAATTGTTTTTTACATGATAGAATTATTATTTAATATTTGATATTTTGTCAAAAAAAAAATTAATATTTGATATTAAGTAAGTAACAAAGTTATTATTTAGAGGAAAGTTTCATTTCGGTATAGAGAAGCCGCACGACATTAACCACCCTCATGATCAGAATTTGGGTCCTCTACACCAGCCGCACGGTGCAGCAAGCTATAGAGCCATTAGATCCAGAGAGAGAAAATTCTAAAAAAATTCTATAATTTTCTCTCTCTGGATCTAACGGCTCTACAGCTTGCTGCACCGTGCAGCTGCTGTAGAGGATCCAGGAGATCGAATTCTTAACAGATTTCTAATACATACACATGCATGACATGAAGGTGGGCTACATATATATCCAACTCTATTTATTTCTTTAACTTTTGTTTTGTACACTTTGGATGCATTTTCATGTTTTCACCAACAATGATAAATTATTATCTCGTACAGTCGTAGTTAACTGAGCAATAGTTCATATCTTAAAAGCTCAGGTGGGTTGTCGGTGGCAGATCCAGGAATTTTAAATGGTGGTGGCAAAGAATAATCAATTTTTTTTTTTGGAAATAATATTTTAAACATTTATAAAATACATATTTTCACGATAAAAAGAGTAGATAAGTTGGTACAAAAAATAGAGACTTATTTAGTCAAAAAAACATGAAAGTAACAATCGAATTAGTCATTTTAAAATAATTTGTTCCATAAATACTAACCGAGCGGTAATTGGGTTCGGATTACATCCCAAGGTCTCGAGTTCGTGTCTTGAATGTGGCAAAGACTCTATTGGGAGAGAAGAACCACATGGACTGACAAAACTGGGTACACGTGACTAGTCAGATTCCCCGACGCAAATTAGCCACTGAGAAAGTCGATCAATACTGCGCACAAATAACAATAAAGACTCAACTCAATAGAGAACTCAAAATCTCATTGTTACTGAAAGTAATTTTAAATTTAATTTTTTTAAATTTTTTTATTTTTTTTTTACCAATTGGTTTTAATTTTAAAAGTATCAAATTAGTTTCTAAAAAGTCGTAAAAGATAAATTCATAAGATGTGATCAAACAATGGTTGGACTCTCTCTCTCTCTCCTTCCGTGTTTCCAAAAATGTTCCTACATTTTCCACAAAAAAAAAATAAATATTGTTTCCATTTGATAAAAAACAAAATCAATGTTGTCATTAAAAACAAAAGGCTAAAATACATTTGAACGCATTTCACACACGTCGAACAATTATGAAATGAGAAAAACTCAATTTTTGACGTACTTCACTGGATAAAAGGTAACCGACAGACATTGTCGTATTATGGGTTGTTCTTCACTTTTCGTTTCGTACCATGTATCAATTTCCTTTAATTAGCGGTGACAAGACAAAAAATGTAAGCAGACATTTTAAAAACGATAAAGGACGTAAAAGAACATTTTAAAAAAATAAAGGACGAAAACGAAAAAAACAATAAACATAATTAACAATCACTTGATAAAATGATCATTTTAATTAACTGAGAAAAGATAGAGGGCGTAAACGAGTACGTATTTTAAATAAAGATAAAAGACGTTAACTAATATTTTAAAAAAGATAAATGACGAAAACGAAATAAACATATTTTGGTCTAATATTAGCACAGTCATCTGGTTATGTGGCCAATTTATCTATGTTAATGTCCACGTAAGCCCTATTTAACTTTCAATTAAATAAAACAATTAAGCCGCATACGAGAGTCGATCCCATGCGTTCTTAGATTCCTACAAGTTCCTATACAAGTAGCAGAGTTCATCTTTCCGTTGTGCCACACTAATATGTTTTTTGATCGGATAATAAATGCGTGGACGGCAGGATTCGAACCTGCGCGGGCAAAGCCCACATGATTTCTAGTCATGCGATAACCACTCCGGCACGTCCACCTTGTAAAATAACAAACATGTTAATATATAAAGTTTAACAAACATGTTAATATATAAAGTTTAATTGTAGAAGCTGATTATACATATCCACTAGTATTTTACCTGTGCATACGCACGTATGATACTGTATTTGTTATAATTTATTATGAAATTATAAATACGTTGAAAGTTGCAAAATGTAATAAAACAGAAAGGAAAAACTTGATAAATGGCTATATTTTCGAATTTATTAAAATAGTTGTGTTAGAAAAAGTTAAAAAAAAGTCGGTATCTTCTTCTAATATTAATAATGGAGTAAAAATGAAGAAAATGGAAATGAGATTTAAGGTAAAATATGCACCCTTGTTTTTGGCGCTTCCGTTGGCACTCCCGTTGGCGTTTCCATTGGCACTCCCGTTGGCGCTCCCATTGGTAATCCCGTTGGCGCTCTCGTTGCCTCTCTCGTTGCCACTCCTGTTGCCGCTCTCGTTGCCATCCCATTGTTAATATCTCGTTACCGCTCCCATTGCCATGTGTTTACTCCATTTTTTCTATATGATTTAATATTAATTTAATCATATTAATTTAATTATAAAAAAGTTATTTTGTAGTTTTTGGTAATGGTTAAAAAAAATTTACAATTCTTAGTGGTTAATTTGATTGATTTTAATAGTTTTAATAAAGAGATTATAGTAAATAGTAAATTTTGCATTATTTAATTATTGAGTATAATACTAATAGATGATCGTATAATTAATTATTTGCTAATGGTTCACTTGATTAGTTTTAGTAGATTAGTAGATTATAGTACATGGTTCTCGTGGATATTGCCTTCCAAATTGTAGTCTCCTCTAATCCCATAATTCTTTTAATATGAAGAAGCGATAATTACACCACCAAAATTTTGCTATAATCGCTTTTTTATTTAGCCTTATGAGTCATCACAAAAAAAAACAAATGAGATTTAACTATTGATTTTTTTAGAAAAAATAATTATGAAATTTTTGCTAGCGGTATCGCTTTTTTTGACAATTGATAGTGGTTAAATTAATTGGTTTGGGTAGTTTGAGTAGATTATAGTGAAACTGACTACGCGCATCAGTGCCGCAAGTAGCAGGCAGCTTTTGCTGATTTTTTTTGTCAGTTTTTTTTCTCAGCTTTTGTGCAGTTTTTTGGTCAGCTTTTTCTGCCAGAAGCTGCTGCTTTTTGTTCTTTAGTGGCAAAATGTCTAAACTGCCCAAAAAATGGACACGAAGTGCGCAAGTGAATGTCTAAAAATGTCAGTTTGCTAGCATATTGTTTTTTTATATTAATTATATTAATAATTATATTAAATTAATATTAGATAGATTAGATAGATTACATTGTTATCATTGGTTTTAGACACTTAGCAATTGTATAAGTGGAATATTTTTGACATTTTGCTAGCCTATGAATTGATTATACTATAGTATTAGATTAGTATTAGAGAATAGATTAGTATTAGATAAATACGTTTGAAGTGGAATAAAATAGAAGTAAATGAGAATAAATAGATATGGAAGAAGAAAAAGAGAAAAAAAGGAGAGATGATGGGAAAGTGTGTAAAAGAAAAAGTAAAAAGTTGTAAAAAGTTGAAAATTTTTGTCTTTTAGTGGCAAAATGTCTAAAATACCCAAAAAATGGACATGTGGCGTGCTAGTGAAATGTTTAAAAATGCCAATTTGCTAGCATATTATTTTATTATATTAGTATTAAATATTAGAGTATTCGATTAGATTTTTTTTGTAGGGATGGCCATGTCCACCTCGGCCCTAATGAAGATCCTCCATTGGTTCATATCAAACAGCTTGATCAGCTCACAAAAAATGCAACCAAATGCTTTTTTATTTGGGGTAGTGAGGACGGTAACAAAATACCAAATCAGCAACCCAGAGCGTGGGGTTCAACGGTTGGGGTTGATCCTCCCTTAACCAATGGTCGGGAGTTCGATCCCCGCCTTGGGTACGGAGCAGCGTTAAATCTCTGGGCCAGCTGTCCTGCCCCTCGAGGCACCTACAATGAGCGAGGGATTAGTCACTGATGTCCGTGCGGTGGATACCCGGGTTTACTCAAAAAACTACCAAATCAGCAAAAGCATTGCCTATAATATAATTCGCGTGCCAATTGGAACGACCGAACTACCTCTTTAATGGTAATTTAGCTTAAATGAATTAATGCTTGCCTTCTAACTCTGAGTCTAACACGACACTCACTAAAAGTAAGATCAACTTGAAAGAATTCAGTCCCAGAAGGATAGCTCATATGGTTAAGTGAAAGAGACATTGTTGGTGGAAACATAGACGTACGTGGTTTGAACTCCGATCCCGCCTCCTCTCTAACAACTAACACATTAATTACTAATCACTTTACCTATAAAAATATTTTGCAAGAATTCATAAAACTCGGTGGGGTTGGCATGAAACTGAAACGGCTTCGGTCACTGACAAAACAACATGCCGCTTACAAAAATTGGGATTCTTAGTGTTTTAGTTCTATTTGGTTTGTTAATGGCTTGATTGTACGTGGGAATTAAATTAGGCATAAATGAAGCTCAATTGTAGGTTTTATTCTCAATTAATAAATATATGCATCCATTCCCCAATTTAGAATGAGCATCATATGTTAATAAATAATAATCACTCAATCTAATAAAATATATACTTTCCTTGCTTCATAGTTTCTTACTTAGGCTAACATCCTTCATTTCAAGGAAACTTGCATATTCTTTATGTAATACAAAGCAATTAAAGTATGCATGTCTTTAGTCTGCCCACACACAAAAGCAAAAAAAATATTGAAATAATTAATAATAATAATAAGATACTTAAATTCAGCCAAAAAAGACAAAGAAGAATATGCTTAATTTAGTGAGGCCATTCAGAACAACTTGGTTTATTTTGCACCCGAAGGATTGGTGATCTAGAAGCAAGATACTTTCCATAACTAATGAAAAAACAATACTTACCAATAGAATAGCACCAGTGACAAGCCAATATATATATATAACAAAACCAATTATCATCAACTTATCAACACTAAAAGGGTATATGATAAACTAAAAATTTCACCAATCCTAAACCCTCATTTTTCAAACTCCAAATAATAATAATAATAATAATAATAATAATAATAATAATAATAATAATAATAATAATAATAAGTGTTATTGAAGAACTGTTTTATGAACACAGAACTCATAAAATTTGGACTCCATAAGTTAGGCAAATGAGCAAACATATGGTGTGCACATGTGAAACAAGCTGAAAAAGCTACTCAGCTAAAAAACGACATGAATGAATCAGATAGGAAAGGTACCTACCTAGTAGACAAAAACCCAAGTAGGGAAACCGGCGACGGAGGGAGGGAAAGAGAGCGTTGAGTACGTTGAGGTCCGGCAACGTCCTTCTCCTTTTTCGTTCACTTCTGTTCAGAGAGAAAGAGAGCGTTGAGTGTGTTGAGGTTCGCGAAGGAGAGGACCAGCGAATTAGGGCAACCGGCAACGTCCTTCTCCTTCTTTCGTTCACTTCTGTGCAGAGAGAAAGAGAGCGTTTACTGCGTTAAGGTTTGCGAAGGAGGGAGGGAGGGAGAAGAAGAGAGCGATAGAGGGAGGCAGCGACGTTTACAGTGAGCGTTTCAGAGAGAGCGAGAGTGTTTACTGTAACACCTCATTTCTACCCGGTAAAATAATACGAAAATCAGAGTTATAAAAATTTCCAACAAATAAATGGAGCGCTACACTTTCAACTAAAAACAAAACAACATAATCAATTCGCCCGTGGAATCAGATACATAACACGCTAACTTGGATGAACCAATAAACAAATCCTTTAGTCTTTAAAACAAGTCAACTTTCAATACTACGCAGCGGATTCACAACAAAAGTCAATTCAAAATAATCGTGGCATCTTTAACCAACTTAAAATGGCTCAGATTTAGCAAACTCTTAATAGTAACAACTTTTAGTTTCAACAATAAAAATAACATAGCAAATAAGGAAAACAAGTGTTCATCCCCCCCCCCCCGAGTGTTACGTATCAGAGCGACGACACCGACTCGATCTAACGAAGGTAAGCAGCCTTCATTCGTGATTACCTGCACGTTACCAACAGGAGGGAAACATTCAAACAAAAGGGGTGAGATATCGAACCATATAATAGGACATATGAAAAACAGTATGTTAGAATCAGAAAATATGAATTCACCACTTCGCAGCCCTCAAACAACTTCAATCAATCACAAGTCATCAACATAATCACTTAAGTATGCAACATGAATGCGACTCAATACTATGCACATGCATGTGGTACCATTGGAGTAGAACTCCCGTCGTCGTCGTAAAAATCTGCCAGTAAATAGAGGCATCAACAAGGCATAAGCCTTCACGTCACTTTGCCAGTCTAGGCCATCGTGTTTTGAGCATAGCTCCAACATGAAAATGCTAGGTATGCGATGCGATGTGAATGCACAAACAATCAACAATGATTACATAGCAACACAACAACAACGGAATTCAACGTTGGCCATAGGCCTACAACATAATATCTTGCCAATAAATAGAGGCGATCCAACCAGATACACGTCGCCAACTACACACAATGGTAATCACAACTAGGTGCAACATCATCAACAAATCAACAACTGAGCCAACAATTTAGCAACTTAACAAGTTAACAGTTTAACAACTCAACCAACGGTTACCAACTCAACCAACGGTTACCAACCCAACAAATTAACGTTTAAAAAATTAACGACTTAACCAACAATTACTCAACTGTGGGCCTAATGCGCCTAAAGCGCCCAACAACGCACAAGACGGCGCCCAATGCGCCCAGCAAACGAACGAGGCAGCCACACATGGCGCCCAGTGCGCCAACAACCAACCGCCAACAAGCAACAGGCAGCAACACATGGCGCCCAGTGCGCCCAGCAACCAACAGCCAACAAGCAACAGGCGGCAAAACATGGCGCCCATGGCGCCCAGTGCGCCCAGTAACCAACAGGACAGCCACATACGGCGCCCAGGAAACAATAGGAAACGGCGCCCTATGAGCCCATGGCGCCCTTCGCGCCCAGGAAACAACAGGGCAGCCACATACGGCGCCCATGAAACAACAGGAAGCGGCGCCCTATGCGCCCATGGCGCCCTTCGCGCCCAGGAAACAACAGGGCAGCCACATATGGCGCCCATGGCGCCCAGTACATCAGCAACGGCGCCCTATGCGCCCAGGGACCCCAATTTTGTGCATCATTGTGTTCAAAACCCCTAAACTGATTTCAATCATCAACAGATATATTCAAACATTGACAAATAGTTTTCAAACATCAACAATAGTCTTCAAACAACAACAATAGATTTCAAGGATTAAACAAACACATAGGATCCCTTATTTTCCCCACATAAAGCCCTTCATGTACCCTATTATAGAGTTAGAACCCCACCATTACCTTGATAAGAGTAATCTGCGGTATCAACAAGAGCAAGAAAATGTGCCGGTAGCGACAGTTCAACACTCAACGGGCGCGAAGAAAAATCACAGGTTGTATAGAGAGTGAAATATGGCTGGACAAAAACAATAGTAATTATTAACTGATTATTTTGGAATTTCTAAAACTGAAAGGAAGTCTAACGGAACAAAAATTGAATTACGGTAATTGTCTCACCGAAAAAGGGGTCCGACGTCAACTTCACCGAAACGAAAAGAGACTAGTGCTTCCCGAAGGTTTCGGCGCGTAGAATCCGAAAACGGCGTCCGTTTTTCCAACTGGAAACTGTGGTGGCCAGAAAGTGCGAAAGACAGTTCGCCCAGTGCTAAAACACGCAACAAATGGTGCTTCCTTTGATAAAACGGAGGTTGGAAACGGGTTCAGAGGGTAATTTCGAGTGGGGTGGTGAAGTTTGGGACCAAACAGTGGCTTAACTAGTGAGATTGAGAAAAAGGAAGATTGGGGCTTGGGTATGGAGTTCGGCGCCGTCGTTGTGTTGAAGACGATGAATACTTGGTATTTTAAGAAAACTGTTTGTAGGCTTGCTTGCAATTGCTAGGTAAAAATAGATCATGGGCTATTATAAAAGTTGGGTTACATCTACTGGTTTTAAAACCAAAAGGGAATTGGGACCAAGTCCAGCTTCACGATGGTAGCTAATCTCATCGTTGCTGGCTTATTTAAACCCCTTTTTTTCTCAAACATTATAACATAATCCAATAATCTAGTCTACTATTTTATTAAATATAAAGTAATAATAATAATATATTACCAAAATATACACAAATAGAAAAATAGGCACACATAAATATCACAGCTAATATATGCACATAAATTAATAACTAAAATGGGGTGTTACAATTCAACCCCCCTAAAAAAAATTTGTCCTCGAAATTTCATATGCTCAACGCCAAAATCAAGGAATACAACGCTTTAAGAGTTCAAAAAGTGGGAATAATCCAATCTACATCGGAGTCACGAAGGAGGAAATGGAAACAACATCTAGAGGGAAAACGGAGACAATGGCAACGATCAGACAAGAGAATCTAGAATAGGGCTCAAATTGTCATTCAAATGAAAATGCTCAAAGGAGGATTAAGGAAGGATTTATGCTTGGATTGTTGGGTTTTGCACCCACCAGTGATATTGAGTCATTATAAGGGTGATCAATGGGCTCAGGTCGCAAAATAAAACATCTAGATTCCAAAACTAAGCACTTTACTAACAAGCATAAAAGTTCACTCCAATGATATTAAGTACAACTCACAACACAAAAAGAAATAGCATACACAAGAGTTAATGACTTAGAAAAATTAACATATAGGCATCATGATCAACTTTCTTATTCCAACGAAGCAACTAGCATCTACTTTTAATTAATTACCAACATGTTATTTCACTAGGCTTTGTGGAAAGAAATAGAACCTATAATACAGCCAAGACAAATTATTTACACACTATCAATTATAATCAAATCAAAACACGTGTCAAAATATTCCTAAGGTTTAACTTTAGGAGTTTTATACATAAATTTGAGTCTCACTAAAACTAATACAACATCTCTAGATTTTAACTGAAAGATAAGAGATAAATAATGCATTGCACCAACTATATTTAATTAAATTAATTAACCAGCAAAAATTTCCAACAATTAATTTAGTTATTCACTTCATACCACTCACCAATACTAGTTTTATATAGCACAAAAGAGTTTCTAAATGCTCCGCGTATGTTTTACATGCTGCATTTTATTTAGGATAGCTCACACAACTACACATTGAGAGCAATTAAACACAAAGAAAAAGCAAAAATAAACTAGCAACATAAAATATAGCCAATATTTGAAATCATGACATCTATCTATACTCAAAAAATAAAAGAACTCAGTAAGTGTGGCATTTAATAAGAAAATTATTTCTTATTGTAATCAAAGCATTAGAGTACGTTCGTTGTGAAATAGCAACTCAATATATGTGTACAGGCAATTTCATAAAGCACTTAATCCAGAACATCAATGAATATGCAAATAAAAGTAAGCTATAAATAAGGACTTTATACAAGGCATAAAATTTTTTTTTCTAAAAAAAATAAATATCATTCTGAAATGAGAAACAATATATTCAGCTTCACGTAAGTTGAATCCGCAAGGGATATTATGATCAAACAAGACACAATAAATAAATTTGTCCAAAAATCCAAAATTGCAAACAGCAAGACTACAAAGTGGTTTCCCAACGCTACATAACAGCAAAAATTATAAGGCATAGTCTTTATTTATGGAGTCAAAGTAATTAATTCAAATAAAGTACATATTTAAATATATATGTGAACATCTAGCAATAAAATTAGTTTAACAGAAGTTCAAAACAATCTCAATGCACATATTGTTCTTAAACCACATATTCACATAATTCAAATAACAACTATAGAGTCAAGTAATAAAAATACGGATTATATGAATTCGAAGATCACATAACAACCAAGTCACAAACTAGGAAAAAAATATAGAGTTCACAGAGGGGACACAATACACACAACGCATGGCTTAAAGAATAGACCAGGCTCTATGAAAAATTCTCTCTAAGGGAAGGAGTCGTTTGAGTTCTCACTAAGATTCTAACTTCTTTTTATCTGTTATAACCTTGATGATTCCTCTACGGAATACCTATCGCATATCTCATTACCTTAAAACTTACCAATTGAATTAGTCAGCTTGACAACTACCAAGAATCAAATAAGCGATGCTTGCAACTCCACTCAGAGTTCACACATCGAAAAGCAAAATAAACAACACAAACAGTCCGGTTAGGACCGAACTGCTCTGATACCACTAATGTAACACCCCATTTCTACCCGGTAAAATAATACGAAAATCAGAGTTATAAAAATTTCCAACAAATAAATGGAGCGCTACACTTTCAACTAAAAACAAAACAACATAATCAATTCGCCTGTGGAATCAGATACATAACACGCTAACTTGGATGAACCAATAAACAAATCCTTTAGTCTTTAAAACAAGTCAACTTTCAATACTACGCAGCCGATTCACAACAAATGTCAATTCAAAATAATCGTGGCATCTTTAACCAACTTAAGACGGCTCAGATTTAGCAAACTCTTAATAGTAACAACTTTTAGTTTCAACAATAAAAATAACATAGCAAATAAGGAAAACAAGTAGTATAAAAGATATCGTCTCCACAGGGATTAATTAACAAGTACCAAACTACTTAAGATTAATTATTATTTAGACTAAATTGGGGCTTATCACAACACAACAACAACAGAATTCAACGTTGGCCATAGGCCTACAACATAATATCTTGCCAATAAATAGAGGCGATCCAACCAGATGCACGTCGCCAACTTCACATAATGGTAATCACAACCAGGTGCAACATCATCAACAAATCAACAACTGAGCCAACAATTTAGCAACTTAACAAGTTAACAGTTTAACAACTCAACCAACGGTTACCAACCCAACAAATTAACGATTAACAAATTAACGACTTAACCAATAATTAGTCAACTGTGGGCCTAATGCGCCTAAAGCGCCCAACAACCCACAAGACGGCGCCCAATGCGCCCAGCAAACGAACGAGGCAGCCACACATGGCGCCCATGGCGCCCAGTGCGGCCAGCAACCAACAGCCAACTATTGACTCTCTGTCATATGATGCAAGTTGTCCAATTTTAGGACCAATTGTGCGGAGTTTTGATTGTATTATAGTCAGTATCTGGGGATTTAGCTGAGTATTAGAATTTTGTAGTAGGAAGTCAAATTGTAAGCCATTCCTGCATTGTTGGAGTTATTTTGTACTTGAAGACCTCCAATTGGTGTGTTATCTTTCGGCGAACCAGACACTTGCCCGGAGATCCAGCAAAATTGGGAAGACTCAAGTTTCTGTTCAATATCGCGTCGCGACCAGGAGGGTTCGCGTCGCGATGGAAGCCTGATGCAGGAGCAACCTACAATTCTGTCCAATAACGCGTCGCGACGGACTCGTGTCGCGACGCGATGGTTTGCTGAAGTTAGGGTTTTTAAATCAGTTTTGCGTTTTTTCAAAGAGAGCTTGGTCATTGGAGCGCAGCCAGACGTTTTGGAGCAGAGGAAAGTCAGATTTTGGGAGTTCTTCACCACTTGGGAACGAGGGTTGAAGGTTCCTATGTCTATCTTTACTTGTAGTGCTTTCTTTACTCTAGTTATGTCTCTATTCACCATGTGTAACTAATTTTCTAAAATTAGGGAGAGATGATTCTCCCCGAACCTATGTTATGAATACTTTGTTATGGTTAATACAATTAGTTGTTTGAATTATCATAAGTCTATGCCTCTGATCGTAATGCTTTATAGTTACATATGATAATTATAATGATTTAGGTTATGTGATCGGTTGCATGCTGGATATGGGGTATTAGATCATGTACTTGTGATCACCATAGGAATATGGGGTTGGATGCATGGATTCTTTATTTCTTAAGTTTATTGCTTTACCGGTTGGCATGATTCACCTAAGGAATTAGGGTAACTCAACTAGGTAAAAGGGGTTCTGAGGCAAGGAATTGTCCTTAACCTACTATAGTGAATTGAATCTGGTAGTTTAAACAATTAATCTGTAATTAGCTGAAGGTTCGTAACATAGGTGAAGGGAGAGGATTCGATCCCTAATCGCTTTTTCTCATCAATTCAACAATAGTTTTTATTTTCACGTTACGCAATTACAACTCGAATCAATTGTCACAATCTAGAATTAATCAAATTTGCTACTGTTACAACACGCAATCCCTGTGGAATCGACCGGTTCTTACCGTTTTTACTATTACTTGCAACGTTTCGGTACACTTGTTGAATTGTTAACACCAACAAGTAACAGGCAGCAACACATGGTGCCCATGGCGCCCAGTGCGCCCAGCAACCAACAACCAACAAGCAACAGGCAGCAACACATGGCGCCCATGGCGCCCAGTGCGCCCAGTAACCAACAGGACAGGAAACAACAGGAAACGGCGCCCTATGCGCCCATGGCGCCCTTCGCGCCCAAGAAACAACAGGGCAGCCACATACGGCGCCCATGAAACAACAGGAAACGGCGCCCTATGCGCCCATGGCGCCCTTCGCGCCCAGGAAACAACAGGGCAGCCACATACGGCGCCAATGAAACAAGGGGAAACGGCGCCCTTCGCGCCCAGGAAACAACAGGGCATCCACATACGGCGCCCATGGCGCCCAGTGCGCCCAGTACATCAGCAACGACGCCCTATGCGCCCAGGGACCCAAATTTTGTGCATCATTGTGTTCAAAAACCCCTAAACTGATTTCAATCATCAACTGATATATTCAAACATTGACAAATAGTTTTCAAACATCAACAATAGTCTTCAAACAACAATAGATTTCAAGGATTAAACAAACACATAGGATCCCTTATTTTCCCCACATAAAGCCCTTCATGTACCCTATTATAGAGTTAGAATCCCACCCTTACCTCGATAAGAGTATTTGCGGTATCAACAAGAGCAAGAAAATGTGCTGGTAGCGACTGTTCAACACTCAACGGGCGCGAAGAAAAATTCACAGGTTGTATAGAGAGTGAAATATGGCTGGACAAAAACAATAGTAATTATAAACTGATTATTTTGGAATTTCTAAAACTGAAACGAAGTCTAACAGAACAAAAATTGAATTACGGTAATTGTCTCACCGTAAAAGGGGTCCGACGTCAACTTCACCGAAACGAAAAGAGACTAGTGCTTCCCGAAGGTTTCGACGCGTAGAATCCGAAAACGGCGTCCGTTTTTCCAACCGGAAACTGTGGTGGCCGGAAAGTGCGAAAAACAGTTCGCCCAGTGCTAAAATACGCAACAAATGGTGCTTCCTTTGATAAAACGGAGGTTGGAAACGGGTTCAGAGGGTAATTTTGAGTGGGGTGGTGAAGTTTGGGACCAAACAGTGGCTTAACTAGTGAGATTGAGAAAAAGGAAGAGTGGGGCTTGGGTATGGAGTTCGGCGCCGTCGATGTGTTGAAGACGATGAATACTTGGTATTTTAAGAAAACTGTTTGTAGGCTTGCTTTCAATTGCTAGGTAAAAATAGATCATGGGCTATTATAAAAGTTGGGTTACATCTAGTGGTTTTAAAACCAAAAGGGAATTGGGACCAAGTCCAGCTTCACGATGGTAGCTAATCTCATCGTTGCTGGCTTATTTAAACCCCTTTTTTTTCAAGCATTATAACTTAATCCAATAATCTAGTCTACTATTTTATTAAATATAAAGTAATAATAATAATATATTACCAAAATATACACAAATAGAAAAATAGGCACACATAAATATCACAGCTAATATATGCACATAAATTAATAACTAAAATGGGGTGTTACATTTACAGTGAGCGAGTTTCGGAGAGAGCGAGAGAGTGTTCAGAGAGAGCGAGAGGTGCGAAGGAATGGGAAAAAAGTAATAGGATTCGGACTTTTAGCGTCGGTTGTTTTAAACAACCGATGCTAAAGGTCTCACGCAAATACACTTTTAGCATCGGTTGTTTAAACAACCGATGCTAAAAGTCTGACGCATATACTTATAGCATTGGTTCTTTAAACAACCGATGCTAAAGGTCTCACGCAAATACACTTTTAGCATCGGTTGTTTAAACAACCGATGCTAAAAGTCTGACGCATATACTTATAGCATCGGTTCTTTAAACAACTGATGCTAAAGGTCTCACGCAAATACACTTTTAGCATCAGTTGTTTAAACAACCGATGCTAAATGTAGGCGCGGAAACTAAAAACTTCAATTTAATTACAAATTTGCCACCGCGTCTACATTTAGCATCGGTTGTTCAAACAACCGATGCTAAATGATGCTTTATAATGTCTATTTTCCACTAGTGTACAAATCCATTTATACCAAAACTTTGGGGTCGAATTGAAAATGCTATTCCCACTTTGCTTCTCTTGGATTGTTATGGGAAGTTCACAGTCCTGGTTAGAATGTGGGCCTTCATAGTAGTCACACTTCAAAAACTTGTCATATCATTTACTTCAACAGAATACTGTTGCACAGAATTCAGCTTTAGAGCTTCCATTCCCCTTTTCAGTTCTTCCAACGGTTGAGTGATTATCTTCTGTTGAGCCAACCCGACAGTCACACATCTAAGTCAAGGAGACCTATTTTAGATGTACCTCCTCTATCATGAGCCGCCAAGTAAACATTTGAAGTCATAGCTTCAACTATTTCTCTTGCTTCTATCGCGGTCTTGAAATTCAAAGAACCACCTGCTGAGGCATCAAGCATCATCCTGGCATTCGGTCTCAACCCAGTACAAAATATTTGCATTTGCTAATGGTCATCAAAATCATGATTTGGGCAAGCCTTCAATGTGATCTTGAATCTTTTGTAAGTCTCATAGAGCGACTCACTCTCTTTTTGCTCAAAACTATTGATTTTTCCTCTCTTCTTAATGAATCTTTTGTAAGTCTTCACTGTTTCACATAGTTGTCCAAAATTGGTGAGATGCTTGTTTGCATCTTCACATGGTCTTCCACAAAATTGCATCTCCATCAATTCACGGAACAGTCTTGGATTGATATCAAACTTATTTGCGGTTACCGGTTGATGAGCAATTGGTAACCACTGCCTGTTTGTGCCACGATTCCCATAGTCTCCAAGAGGGTGTCTAACTGGTGGGTCAGCCATCTCTTCAATCATAGGAATCTCAGACACAGACTCTTCTTCTCTTACTGCTTCTCTTTCTTTGAGTCGCCTTTCTCTTGTAGCCTTTTGATTAGCCTTTGCAGTCTTTTCAATTTCTGGATCAAAGAGAAAGTCAGTTGAGGTAGTGCCTCGCATAAACAAAGTTAGAGCAAAAGTAAGCGATTATGAGATAAAAATAAAACAAAATGACATAAATTAAATTTCAATCAAGAAATTAAAAATTAAGCTGATAAAAATTTGGCAGTCCCCGGCAACGGTGCCAAAAACTTGACATCACGGCAAGTGTACCGGATTCTTGCAAGTATTAAAATCGGTAAGATCGAGTGTCGAACTCAAATACTGCAATTAGTTATTAGTTTAACAATTTAACTTCTAAATTGAAAAGGGACTAATTTGGATTTGTTTTAAAATAAATTAAAGTGAAAAGCAGTAAATATATTTTTGTGATTTTAATTTTCAAGATAACAAGAACTCAAGTGTGAATTTGTATGAAATAAGAAGTGTTGGGGACGAGCTTCAATTCACTTCACTCTTATATCTAACGAATTAAACATGCTATTGAACTTATGTTATGAGTTATGATCAAATTGTTATTAATATTCTAATCCTAATTTCTTAGGTAAAAGAACATTTATTTCTAATAAAAATCTCTAATTCCTTAGGTGACCTTAAAAAGAAACAAGCAATAAGAACAACAATTCTCCTATGATTCTTAATATCAATGACTATTCCTAGACTAGAGATAGACAAATTTCAAATCTCAAGCATATGTAATAGAGGTTTGAAAGCATTAAGGACAGTGCGAATTCTTGCTGTCGCGGACTTTAGAGCGCAAAACGACTCTTCCAATGATTAGAATGCCCTTGGAGTTATGGTCTTAAATATGAGCTGAGTAATTGACCCATCGCCGGGAAAGTAAGTCGCGTCGCCAGGCGACCCGAAACAAAACAGTGCATGCGAGTACCATCACCTGGCGAGCAAGCTCCATCGCCAGGCTATCTAAAGTAAAACATCGTCTGCGAAACTCAGTCACCATCTCCTGGCGAGCTAGTCCCATTGCCAAGTGACCAAAAGCAAAATTTTTCCTTTTCTTGTATCTGCTGAACCGCTAGGTAGGCTCCTGTCATAGCTAGGTGAAGGACAACAAAAAACACACGAATTAAAGGTACGAAGTATCTCAAAAACACACAAACAAAAACCAAATTCAATCTAAAAACTAATAAACCAAAAATCAAACTATTATGATCTTAAAACACACTATAATTGAGAAAAACATAGGAAAAACTAATAAAAACTAGTCAAACCATACATATAATGCAGAGCAATCAATGATCAAGTAAAAAAATCAGAATGATCAACTAGAAAATGTTCTTGAAAATGCCAGTGAGAGCAAAACTAGGAAGAAAATCGAACAATTCAAAAGAAGCGGAGAATGATATGAAAACGATGATCAAGAACAAAGATCAAATGGAAAAGAACATAAAAAAATACGCAAAAGATCGAAAACTGAAAACTCGCAAAAAAAAATGAGACCTTTTGATTTTCGTGGAAAAGAAAATTAAAACTATTAAAGAAAAAAAAATGAAGAACAAGAAGTACAATATTGGAAACCGAAAAGAAAAAACATGAACAAAGAATCGAACAAAATAATAGAAGGAATATGAAAGCAGCGGAATTCATGGAGGATACGATGTTTGCTCTGATACCATGTTGGAGAACATGGCATCCATGGAAGATAAGAGAGAAAAACTTAAAAGACTCTCATATTGATCAAAGTAAAAGTGATAGGGGGTAGCTTGCACATGTGCAAACCTCTCTTGTGTGTTTGTACTGGGTTGAAGTATCTCTTATACTTCATTATTATTAAGACATTTTGCTAAAAAAAGTGTTTGATAAATTTCTACATTAACTAAAGGGGGAAAGGGAAAGTAGAGTGTGTAAAATTAACTTATCAAATACAATTTTGCATTTGCTTCATTTTTTTAGATAAGCACTTTATTGAGGGAGTACAAGGGGTACTCCAACTCTTACAAGGGATGGTGGGGGCCTCGTTAATTTGCATTTGCTTCATTAATTTAAACCTACGAAACGGGAATCACAATCCAATATATGCCAACATTTGATTATCCCTAATGACAATTCAAACAAGAAGAGTAGGACCAACTAAAAAAGTAAGGGTCTGTTTGGGAGGGGGAGTTGGGAGGGGAAGGGAGGGGAAGGGGAGGCTTGTGGGGAAGGAACCCACTGTTTGGGAGTTTAAAAAAATTAGGGAAAGATTTGGGGGTTTTTTACTAGCCCTCCTAACCCCTCCTAATGGTCCATTTTCGGATTCCCCCAAATTGGGGGGTTTTAGGGGGTTTTGGTTATGTAATGACAAAATTACCCTCAGTAAAACTCTGAAATTCCAAAATTAAACTCTGAAATTCTCGATCTGTCTCGTTCTCTCTCCTTCCTCAGCTCCATCCCGCCATCCTCAGCTCCATTTCGATCGAAGTGCCATTCTCAGCCTCGCCATCGCAGCTCCATTTCGATCGAAGTTCCATTCTCACGCCTTCGAAGCTCCATCTCGTTCTCCCAGCCTCGTTCGATCGAAGTTCTCCATCGAAGCTTCATCTCTCGATCGCTCTCAATCTCTCTCTCGGTCGTTCTCTCCGATTGCGATTTCTCTCTTTCCCGGTTCGTGATTTCCTCTTCTCCACACTTCACAATCACAACACACATAGAAGCTCTCTAATTTTATATGTTTTCTCTGTTTTTTGTTGATTTTGGTTTTGATTTCTCAGATTGAATCAATTTAGGTGTGTTTTTTCTTCTGGTTTTGATGTGTTCTTGTTCTAAATTTTAGGAGTGGTTCTCATCTAACAAGCGTTGAATCAACTTAGGTATGTTTCTGTAACCCTAATTTCTTGCTGTGCCGTTTCATGGTTGATGTCCTGTTTCTGATGAATTTCTTGTTGTCCTGTTTCTGATTTTATTACATATAGTTTCATGGTATCAATTTGCATATAAGAACTTGTTTATCTGATTTTCTTGCTGTTTATGTTAATGCTATCAATTTACATATATAGTTTCATGGTATCAATTTACATATAGTTGCATAGTTTCATGAATTTCTTGCTGTTCCTGTTTCTTGTTGTCCTGTTTCTGATTCATATATAAGTAATGGTTACTTGTACAGATTGATTCATATATAAACAAAGCCATGTTGAATTTGAAATGCTCTGCTCATTGATTCATATATAAGTAATGGTTACTTGTACAGATTGAATAAGTAATGTGATACAGTCCCTTTCTTTGATAATCATGTAAATTGTTTTGTTAATATCTATTATTTATGGTTATTGCTAGGTTATGCTTTGTTGAATGGATTATCAAAGAAATCTTCATCTTGCATTAAGCAGATGGAGAGAAAGTGTCAGAATGACCCTTGTTCATGTTGTATGTCTTGTAGTTTATTACTACATAGTTAAAATTCGCCCTCGAAATGAGACATTTGATCGTAGTTTGACTTTAGAGAAAGAGAGAGTTCGCAATAGGATAATGAAAAAAATTGTTACTAGTGAAGGCCGTAAAATAACAAGAATGAGTCCCAAAGCATTTATTGACCTATGTGATATATTACAACGAGAGGGTGGTCTCCGACCAACACAACGCGTGAGTGTAGAGGAACAAGTTGCCAAAACACTCTACATTCTAACACATAATGTTAGAAATCGAGAGATTCAATTTTGGTTTCGACGCTCTGGTGAGACTACTAGTCGTCATTTTCATAGTGTGCTTCGGTCGATAATTGAATTAGGAGACAAGTATCTCAAACAACCAGATGGCTCGCAGATTCCTGCTGAAATTCTCAAAAGCAACCGGTTTTACCCTTACTTTAAGGTAACTGATATGTTCATATTGAAATTTAGGAATGTGTATACATAGAATTATATTTACAACAAGTTGTGAATGCTAGGATTGTGTTGGGGCGATAGACTACACACATGTTCGGGTAAAAGCGCCATCGGCTGAAGCTATAAGATATCGTGGTCGGAAAGATTTTCCAACACAAAATGTGTTGGCTGCATGCTCATTTGACCTAAGATTTACTTATGTTTTGGCTGGTTGGGAGGGCATTACTTCTGATTCTAGGATACTAAAAGATGCGTTACGTAGAACAAATTGTCTCAACATACCTCTAGGTAATTAAAACTTTTTGTTTTTTCCCATTGCTTTCTCATGTATATCTTAGTAAAAGTTATGTGTTTATAGGTAAATATTATCTCCTTGATGCTGGATTCATGCTGAGAAAAGGACTAGTGACACCGTTTAGATCAACACGTTACCATTTGCAAGAATTCTCTGCAAGAAATCCCCCTCGAACATCTCGAGAATTATTCAATCATCGTCATTCATCCTTGCGTAATGTTGTTGAAAGAGCTTTTGGGGTTTTGAAGAAAAGATTTCCTATCATTGCTAGTGGCACCGAACCAACTTATGGAATCAAGACTCAAAATAGGATCGTTGAAGTTAAAAATAAGTAAATAATTGTTAGAAAGTAGATAATTGATATTAACATTTAACAATTTTTAATACAAATAACTGATTATTTAAAAAAAGAATCGTTGAAGTTAAAAATAAGTAAATGAATAAATAAATGGTGCAAAAAAAAATAATACTAATTGGATTGGATTATGATAAAAAAAATTTCAATAAATAAACAAAAAAAATAAACATACAACAAATAGTAGAGGGAGGGTACAAATGTCCATTTACATATTAAGTCTCCACTCCCCTTCTCCTTTTATAATTTGTGACATCCAAACAAGGGTAAGATTAACCCTCCCCTCCAAACTCCCAAACAGACCCTAAAATAAAAGAAAAAAGAACACAAATGAAATATGAAACTCCTAAGACCATATCTATATATGGTTTCATATAGATATACTCTGAAATGCCACCCCAAAAATATGGTTAATTTACCCTCATAAGCCAAAACCAATCTCTTTGATTCCACCCAACTAAAATCAGAAACAACTCAACATCCCATCACAGTGCAATTGTACACAAATTTTCCAAAATACCTCCTCCCAAGCAGGTTCCACTGTGGTGCAGCTTTATTTACTACCCAAGCATAAACTTCAATAAACCCATTAAAATGAAAATTACAACCAGTAATGACAATCAACATATCTCCACATGCCCGAAACGCCATTCCCTAACCACACATTGAGTTTGTTTGATCTGGAAGTCTTCCAATGGTGACCCATGTGTTACTCTCTTTAGCATACCTCTTTAATTCCTTCGTTGCATGATCAGCAGCATACAACACATTATTCACAACAGCAAACAAAGGTGGTGACTCAAACATCCCTTCATTTCGTACAAGAAACATGTCTGGTATTTGACGCCATCAAACTCCTCACAACATGATAGCTTTTTTTTTTCTTGTCAACTCCAATACCACCAATGACATAGAATTTCCCATCCATAAACACACTAGAACACATTTTCCTTGGTATGTTCAAATTCGGAAGAGTCTCCCATTTTCCTGTATCTGAGTTATAAAGCTCAACAACACTCGAGATGTTGCCACTTAGATCACTACCACCTGCACAGGTTTCTATGTTACTGAATACAACTTGTATATATAATACATATTTTTGTTGTTCAAAAAATAAATAAAAAACTACTACCTGCTAATATCCCAATTTCTCCAATGCTGGCAGAACCAAAGAAGGATCTAGGAGTGTTCATTCCTTCACCTACTGACCATGTATTTGTGAGAAGGCTATATTTGTAAATTGCAAGAGCCCCTATTTCCCTTCCAAAAACAAGAACTTCTGTACCAACTGCCAATGAATCCTTATCTGAAAACCTAAAACATTCTCCACAAATTATGTTAGGCAATTGCATCCAAAGACGGCGATTTGGTCAAATACCTTCCATTCATTGGTACTACAAGAGAGGTAAATCCAATGCTCAACTATTCCCATTTTCCTCCTTAATTGATATGGTTCTCCGGTTCGAACCAGTGATCGAAAACTTCGGTTCAATGTGGCAATTAAGCCATAGTCACACATTGACAATCGGAGGAGACAATGGATTGAGATATCTCGACCGAGCTCGTGAATTAACGAGCTCGAGATATCATTCTTCTTCGTCTCCTCTTCTTTGAGATCATCTGAAAGAAGAGGAGAGGGATTTTCTTCTACATCTAGTTCCAGTTGCCTCGAGTACTCCATCAAGACCTAGAAAAAAATGGATGTTTTTCGAAATCAAATACTCACATGTAGGAAGAAAATTGAGGAATTTTGGAGTTCTGATAAACAAAATTCAATCAAAATGCCAACATGCATATCTAAATTCAAGGACGACGATATAGTGTCCTATATTTTTTTTCCAAATAAAGTAAAAACACTTATAATTTGCATTGGTATATCAATCCCAATTAAGTTACTCTTTTCTACGCCAATTTTTCTACTTGAATCTGCAAAACCAGACAAATGATGACCATGTTGGAAACAAAAACTCAAAGAAGCAAAAACAAAACTAAATAAAACAAAGATAAGAGATTGGGCAAAATAGCTTACGAATTTGGAGAAGAGAAACTTTGAAGCTGAACTCTATCTACTAAAGAGTTAGAACTTCACCACACTCAACTATAGATTCTGAGTTGTGTTGTGTGTGAGAGAGCTTCTCATGGTGTATGTGTCAATAATACGTTCATTTATAGTACAAAAGTCAATTATTTTTATGACATGTCCGTTACTGATTAGTAGTGTTTTCTTTTTTGTTATCTTAGACGAAATGACAAATATACACCACGCATATACACTATCAAGGGTAACATCCAAGTCTGAATCCAGAAGCCGACGTCCTTGTGTTGCTAGAATTTATAAGACAACTAACAGTGGGGTCCTTGCTATAATAGTGTAAAAAATCTTGATATACTGTTTTATTCATATTCATACCAATGCAAAGTACAAACATGAAAAGGATGGGATTGCGGCTTGGTGCATTCAAACTGATAACAATCGTTTCATGAACGTATTTCGAGGTTGTTGCACTGCATAGCCGCCTTTCTCTCTATTTTTTACTATTTCTTTTGTTTTTTCTCTCTTTCCTCAATTAATTTTTCTTCTTACCCACCTCAGAAACAATGTTGTCTTATATAACATTTATTGTCTTTGTCTTCAATTATTTACAATTTTGTTTTAAAAAAAAATTATTATTGTTATCTTTTCTCCATGTTTCAACCATTATTAAATATCCACGTCAAAAAAAACCCTTATTAAATATGAGTAACTATGGAGTTTCAAAACTGGTGTTTTTAATATTAATTGACCAAAAAATTACTAGTAGGAATAAAGTTTACCCCATTTTACATTAAATTCAATTTTGCTTTTAAATCGATATTTAATGACTGGACTCGTATCTTAGCTTCCCATGAATAAAACAATAACAACAGTAAATTTTCTTTCTTTTTCGGACCATTGCTGGCTACACACGAAGTGTCCCAATACTTTCAACAAAAGGTTAATCTCCTCTCGTGCTTAGGATCGAATTTTGCACCGACCAACACTGAGTTTGTCCACTGTGAGAACCAAACTCAGAAGTACCGAGTCGACCTTCCATGTCCCAAGATAGATTATGCCACTGGACCAATGGTGTTCGTTAATAGTAATTCTTTCTAAGAAATCTCTCACATTAAATTTTTTATTAACTACCAGTTAACATGGTGTAGCACAAGTGGTAGATATTTGGGTTCCTTAATCATCTGATCGATGGTTCAATCATTGGCAAGTGCATCTAGAAAAGCACCTGGTGGAAAAGGCCAACCCCTTAAACGGATCTCAGTACCTCGAGAATTTAGTCTCTGCAGTTGCATGCAAAGGATAACTTGCTTTGCTAAAAAAAGTAACTATTCACAAGAAAATTTTAAATAGATGGGATAATTCATTCAATGTAACCAACACCACTGGCCCAATGATATAAGCTACCATGGGACACACAAGTTGACTTATTGCTCTAAGGTTCGAAATTTGCTTCTAAGTACGAGCTGGGATAAGTCTTTCATTGAAAGCATTGGGACACTTCGTAGGTAGCCAGGAGTTGTCCTAACCAAAGAAAGAATTCATTCGATGTATTATATATTAATAATATATTTCTCTGTTGCAAAAGTTTGGGACGGCAAAATTGACCTATAGCGACGGCAAAATTCCGTGGGTAAAGGGTTAAAAACCGTGGGTATAGCACCACAAACCTATACCGACGGAAAAAAAAATTCGTGGTCTTTATTTGGCTATACCCACGGAAAAATGGCGTTGCTATAGCCTATAGTGACAGTTTTTTTTACTGTTGGACAAAACCTTAGAGCTATACCCACGGTTACTTTTCCGTTGGTATAGGTTTTAACAACCCTCTTAATTTTGCTATACCCACGACTGAATTTCCGTTGGTAAAGAATTTATTAACAGAGTTTGTAGGTTTTAGTGGCACCACTTATCATTAATGCCGATGATAATTTAATATTTTATATTGAAATATTAAACCAATTAAAAGCTAAATATAAAGTAAATAAATATATTTATGAAACAATAAAATAAAATAAAACTATAATCATATTGAAAATTAACATCAAGTCTTACAAGCATGTCAACTTACAAAATAGTTAAAAATGTCAATCTAAGAGCATCATATTGACATTTAAAAAACGTAAAATAAGTCTTACAATAATCTCAAAAGTTACAAAAAATATCAAATTGCATACACTTAATTTTTAAGCTTAGTTCGACAAAAGAAAATCAGCTTCTAATCTTCATTGGCGTCATTATTTTCATTAGTGTCTGGACTTGGAGAAGTCATTACCTGAAACAAATACAATGTTTGTTGCAGCTAAATTAATAAATAACTAAAATAAATGAAATTATGTGGCAAGAAAAGCAGATAGGAGAAACAAATGAAAATGATAGAATCAATCACTTGAAATTATCATAAAATCAATAAAGCCACATTGGAGAAGTATCGACTGCATTCTTATGTTGCTGGGAGTGTGACTCGGGAATCTTGAAGAACAAAAGCGAAATCACCATTGTCGCAATGAAAATCTACTCTTTATTTGTTCCTTCCTCAAAATTGGATTGTCATTCCCCATTTGTATTATTTACACTACCCCCTCAAAGGCAAAAGGAAGCTAATATAGAACTTTGAAACAAATATAAAACCTTTAAAACAAAACTATTATTTGGCAATAACTATAAGTCTTACCTTTGAAACAAAGCATTAGAATTTTCAAAACAACATGCAAAACAGTAAAACATATATAAGCATACCTTAGCTTCACTAATAGGTAGCAAATAGATTTTCTTCAACCTCGGCAACATTCATATTCGCATCCACTATCCAGCAGTGACTCCGTATAAAGTCAAGCACTAATTGATCTCAACTATAATAGGTACAGCCTACAGGGTCAAAAAGTTAAGGTAGAAAGTTAGCACAAGGGAGAAAATTATCAGCTACAACTCTTCATTTAATTTTATTCCCCTGTACAGAGTGCAAACACAATATAACTTCTTCATGCATACAAAATAGTCCTATAACTTCTTCCATTCAAATTGTTAAAAGACTGATGTCAACTCACGCATACAAAACAGTCCTATACATGCCCAGTTCACTGTGCACTGACAAAAACCATTGAAATGGCTGACTATGCAAAAGAAAAACACCAAAAAATAATATTCAATACCAACACTGTCTCTTAACTTACCTCCACAACCTGCAATACCACACTCCTTATTACTGGAACCATACGTAAATATACAAGTGATAACAATAACACTATTTATGGATGAAAAATAAAAGTGTGCATAATACACATAAGAACACTAATGAAGTAAAAAAAAGGAATGAATTTATTATAAAATTTCCAAAAAGTTAAAAAAAAAAATCCCTTGAATAAACATGTTATTATTTTTTACATCAAAAAAAAATCCCTTGAACCAACACGTCTAGCCCAGTGGTCGGGCTACCCTGAGCTACGTAGTGGGGGTCGATCCGGTTTGCTCCCGGGTTCGATTTCCGCCCACGTTAAAAAGGCGTGTTGGCCAGCGAAATCCTTGCCGCAAGTAGCGAGCGGAGATTAGTCCTTCGTTGAAAGCGTTGGGACACTCCGTAGGTAGCCAGCAATAGTCCTAAATCAAAAAAAAATGTTATTATTTTTTACATAGTACTAGTATTATATCTGTGCATACGCACGGGTACCGTCGTGTTATTTATATTTTTTGATTAAGGTAGAAATTAATTAACTCGAATATATAAAAAATAAATAAATATAAAAAACCAAAAATATAAGAGTATCATTTTTCGTAACAACAATATATAAGGTCTCCCATCGGAACAACAACACAAAATTATATTTATATTTTTTCGTGTTGTTTTATGTATAAGTGACAATTATTTGTCTCGTAGTTTCAATTGATTACTTGATTTATAGTAGTCTTCGAAAATAATAATTATCAATGACAAATATTTATCTCGTGTTTTATTAGATATCGATGCAGTTATTTGTCCTCTTTTTAGGTATCAGTCACATGTGTTTGTCACGTGTGTTTTAAATATTATGTAGTACTTTAAATAGTCGTCAATTTTTCTTGTTTTTTTAGATAATAGATTTATAGTAGTCTTCAAAAATTATAATTATCAATGAAAAATATTTATCCCAAATTTTTTATATATCAGTGACAATTTTTTGACCTTTTTTAGGTATTAAACACAAATATATGTCCTGTGTTTTTTTATAGTAGCTTTTAAAAATTATAATTTTTAATTACAAATATTTGTCTCGTGTTTTTTATATATCAGTGAAAGTTAGTTGTCCTTCTGTTAGTTATCGGTGACTAATATTTTTCCCCGTGTTTTTCTATATATTGTGACAGTTATATGTCCTTCTTTTAGGTATAGAGTCTTTTAAGTTTGTCTCTCTTATCTTCTACAAATAACATGTTCTTCAATATGGTATCAGAGCAAACATGGTATTTTCAAAATTGAAGAACATGTCATCCATGAAAGATAAGAGGGAAAAACTTAAAAGACTCTTATATTGATCAAAGTAGACATAATACAAAAATGAAAAAGGTTTCTTAACTAAAATGATTGCATCAAGCCTATAAATAGGCATTCACTAAATACTAACAAATTATATCTCTAACTACTAACAAACACTACCATAAAAGCGGCTATTTGCCACTGTTAAATAGACATAAATAGACACGATTAACTTAAACGTGGGTAACATTGAGATGCACCACGTTAGAACCATGGCCAACAAAGCGCGCGGATATGAATAGAAATTTCATTCTCCCTCCGTGTTTTCATTCCCTTTTTCCTTCCCTCTATTGTTTCCTGAAGGTGGAAAACTAATTAACCCTAAGTCTCCAAGTCAATTCTCTCGTTTCCTTCATTCACTTTCTTTTGCTCATTCATGCTCACCGACGCTTTCTTTTGCTCCACGGGCTGACGATAGTGTATCCGCTACACGCCCGTAATGGTGACTGCGCCTCTTCACGCATTCTATGCTCACATCGCTACACGCACTCTATGCTCACGTCGCACAACTTTCTTTTGCTTCGTCGTTCAATCGCTTTTCTGCAAACAGGTTAGTGTTGACACTCCTCCTTTCTTGGTCTATTTTCTGTTGAGGAATTTTCTGAAAAACAATTTCTGTTGAGGAAATTGTAGAAATGGTTAAAAATCATGCAAGCAAAGGCTTCACAAGACTATTAACAAAGTTTTTGATTTATGAGAAATTATTTTGTCTCGAAGAGAATTAAATTAAATTAAAAAAAAACGAGAAAGGGGGTGAAATGGTAAAATAGGGTGTTATTAGAAGGGGTGTTGTATTATTGAAAACTGGGTGTGAAAAGCAGCAGCCCATTTTGTGAACCGGTCCACAAATTCATGGGCCTTTTTCAGGGGGAGGCGTAATACGCAAATGAGGGGTGTAAGTAGTATGGAGTTAAATGAAATGACAAAAATGACCCTGGGCGTTTACACTATATAAGGAAATCAAAAAAAAACCTAAACCTAATTTCTCCTCATTCTTCTCGCGGCGCCATTCCCCTCCTCACACTCTCAAACCCTAATTGCTCTCATTTCTCCTCTCACGCGGCGCTGTTCCCCTCCTCACACTCTCAAACCCTAATTGCTCTCATTTCTCCTCTCACGCGGCGCTGTCTATGGCCGAAATTCTCTCAAACGTAATTCCTCTCATTTCTCCTCTCTCTCCGCCTATCTCCTCCTCCTTTCTTCGCTTCGCTCACCGTCGTTCGTCGCCGAGCCAAAACCCCTCTCTCTTTCTCTTCAGCGTCAACCCAAATCTTACTCTCCCTTTTCCCTCCACCATCGACACAACCCAAGCCTTCACCTTCCCCTCCCCACGGCGCTGCTTCGCAGAATGGTGAGAAAGGAGGAAGAGAAGTGGGTATGGTTTCTGTTGGAGGCCGAATGAAAGGTGGAGTGAACGGACATCGACGGCGCGTGAATAGATGACGGTGATGTTCGCTGTCTTGGACAAACGGCCACCGTCTGCGGTGGCCAAAGGTAGCCTCTCCCCTTTTCTCTTCTGTTTCGATGGCCGTTTTCTCCTCCTATCCTATTTTCTTATTTTTTTATTTTGTTTTTTGCTGTTTCTGGGTGGCTGTTGGCGCGGTGGTGGCGACCGAAGGACGGCTCTGACAGTGAGCTCACGGTGGTGGAACGCGAACGATACGGTGACGGGGCGACCGCGGGGTTGACAACGACGCGGAGGAGCACGGTGGCCACGCCTTACGGCGATGACCTCCGCCGGAATGGCAGTCGGAATCTGGTAAGTTTTTTATATTTTTTACTGGTTCTCTTTCTGTTTTGTTTTTTTTTTTTTTGCTGAAAGAAGGATCTCTACGGAACCCTAATTTTTAACAAAGACAACCCCAAAAAGGCTAATTTCGTTTTTATTGCTTGCTGATTTCGTTTTCTACAAAAAAGGATCTGAACCCTAATTTGTCTAAAAGGGGTTATTCGTGACTTCGTACTCTACTGCAAACTGATTTTTTAAACCTAATTTCTATAACCCTAACGTTATATTAGAAGAAAACCTAGTTAATTCCTAACTAATCTGTTCATACAGACAACTATATAGGATATATGTATGACTAAAAGGATAATGAGAACACACTTGCAATTGCTACATGTACGAACTATTCAACCTATGGATATCTAGAAAAGAAGCATTACAGATTACGCCTGTGTCTACATGTTTCTGTATTTTGAAAAAGAAGGAACACCAACCCGTTTTCCAGCTTCTGAACTTTTGTTTGATTGTTGCTAACACTGATTGCCGCTGCTTCTATTCCTCTACCTCTGCTTCTGTTTCTGAATTTTTTAGTGTTCTGCGATTAGGATTTCAATGTGAAACCCTAATCTTTTTGGCTGAATTCTGGTGTATCTTCTCTCTGAATTTTTAGGTGTGTCAGGCTTGCTTATATAGGTAAAAACTAGGGCTTTTTTTCTGATCTCTTTCCATATTTGTTTCCTTTTTCAGGTTCTGGGCCTGGATTAGAGAAAATGGATGCTTGGTGAGCAAGAAAAGGGTTAGGATTCAGCTGCTCCTCCTCTGGGCTGAGGCGCCTCTTTTCACTCTTTTTATGTATTTTCGGATTTTTATTATTTTTTGTATTTTTGGTTATTTTCGGTTTTGTGTATATTTTTTAATTTAAATTTTTGGATTTTTGGATTATTGTAAATTAATTTTTATTAATTCTGATTATATTTGCTATGGACAGATTTTAGTTTTTTTGGTTGAGAATGATTAAATCGGGCCAAGCCCAATCAAAACCAAACATAGGCCCAACTTAGAAAAATGGCTGAAATGAAGCCCAATTAGAACGAACGCTAAAATCAAACCCAATCGCAAACGCTAAAATCGGGCTCAAATTGAACAAATGCTAAAACAAAGCCCAAATTCAACAAACGCTAAAATAAGGCCCAAATTCACAAGCGTAGGACCAAATAAGAAGAGTAGGCCCCAAGTAAGCTCGAAACTAACTTAGTAAAAAAAAGAAGTAAAAAGAAGCGGACAAAATTGGGGTATGACAGCTGCCCCTCTTTATTTGGATTTTGACAAGGAATACGAATTGGCCGAAACATATTCCGAGGCAAAATGGAAATAAAGAATTCAGAAGTTATACCGATTTTGTCTACTTTGAGAAACCTGAGCTCTCTTTTCCTTTTCCTTCTCTTTTTTATTTATTATTTTTTTATTATTTTTCGTTTTATCTGGATTTTAACAAAGAATATGAATTGGCCGAAACATATTCCGAGGTAAGATGAAGATAAAGAGTAGACACTTTCGTGTCGATGCGAAAACCGTAAATGAACACTGACGTGTGGGCAAAAAAGGTAAAACGGGCACTTGGCGTGCAGAAAGCGGTAAATGGGCACTTGGCGTGCAGAAAGCGGTAAATTGCCCAGGCTGCCTAAAACCTGTAATCCTTAAACGGACTCTTGACGAATCCGAGTTTGCACGTGGCTTTGAGGAGCACGCTTCCTGTTGGCCTTTTCGAGCGACCGGGGGATCGTTATCAGCTCCGGAACTGATATACTGATCGATGCACGGCGTCCACTGTATCTTAGGCTGATACAACTATTCCGTTGAACCTCACATGGGGCTGCGGTCCATCGCGTTGCTCGTACACGACGTGAGACCTGGACAGAAGGGAGCGTTGAACTCTGACGAGAGCGGTTATGAACTCCAAACTGCAATGCACGCTTGAGCGCTGAACTGAAAAACATTTGAACTCCGAACTAAGGGAGCATTTTCTGGGAACTGAGGGCGAAGATTAACACCGAAGCATTTATCCGTCCTTGTACCTGCGAGTGATATGGACAAATGCATGTAATGCAAATGCCATGATTGCTTTCTGATGGGATGAATGTGATGTGATGCAGAAGCTTCTTCTTGCTTGCATAAATTTTTTATGTTTAATGAATGCAATGCATGAATTTTATTCGTTTTATTGCTCTTTTGCTCTCTTTTTTTCTATTCCCCTTTTTTATTGTTTTCTTTTCTTTTCCTTCTTGTTTCTGTTGCTCTTTTGCTCTTTATGGCTTTTCTTTCACTGGTTCAACCAAATCGTAGAACTTGCGTCACGAGGCACGATGATCGTCCATAATAGTGTGAGGGTCATGCTTCAGCCCTTTTTTGTGAATTATTTTGACGCGCTCAGTGCTTTTGTCTGGCTTTTATGAATTTACCTGATTGAGAGATCATTTCTTTCCTCATGATTTTCAAAAGTTTCGCAATGAGTTTCAATGCTCTGATTTATGCACATTTTCATAATTCATTTATCATCTACCATAAAATATCATTTTAAAGCACAAATGAAAAGGAAGCAATGACAAAACAATAAGCAGACGAAGTGAAGAGTTTGGACTTTTATTCATATGGAAATCGAACGCGCAAAAGGTCGCGCCGACTGAAAAGAGTACATTAAGAACTTTGAAACTAAGAAAAAAAAAACAAGAAAAATGGACGCAACAGATCTTATGAGCGTTTTTCGTCTTTGGAGTGTTGATGCCAATCACCCATACTTATATCTTTGATCACCCTTTTATCCAAGCTTTTGGAGACGCTGCTTGCCTCTTTTACTTTTTTTAGTCCAACCTTTCTGACCCTAATTTTTGCCTGGACCGCTCTTTGCGAGTTTTCAGTCCACCGGGTCGCTCTTTTTTTTTTTGCCTAGGCCGCCCTTTCGGGTTTTCAACCTAGCGAGCTAATTCTTGCTTGGCTCATTTTTCTCTTTTTCCTTTTTATTTTTCTCAGGCGTAATATTTTTTGACTGAATCTGAATTGACTGGGTTTCTGAGCTCTTCACCATCCATGTTGGTGAGTATCAATGCTCCTCCAGAAAAGGCTTTCTTTACCACATATGGTCCATCATAGCTAGGAATCCATTTCCCACGGGGGTCACTCTGAATAGGCAGAATCTTCTTGAGCACAAGGTCTCCCTCGCTGAATTCTCGGGGACGAACCTTTTTATCGAAAGCTGTTTTCATCCTTTGCTGATACAACTGGCCATGACATAGGGCAGCAATTCTTTTCTCTTCAATGAGATTCAGCTGATTCAGACGGGCTTGGACCCATTCTGCTTCTTCCAACTTGGTTTCCATTAGTACCCGTAGAGAAGGTATCTCAACTTCAATGGGGAGGACTGCTTCCGACCCATACACCAAAGAGAAAGGGGTTGCCCCGGTTGAAGTACGCACTGAGGTACGATACCCATGTAAGGCGAAAGGAAGCATCTCGTGCCAATCTTTATAGGTTACTACCATCTTTTGCACAATCTTCTTGATATTCTTGTTGGCCGCTTCAACTGCCCCATTCATCTTGGGACGGTATGGAGAAGAATTATGATGTTGGATTTTGAAGTCCTCGCATAACTCTTTCATCATCTTACTGTTCAAGTTGCTGCCATTATCTGTGATAATCTTATCCGGAAGCCCATAGCGGCAAATCAAATCTTTCTTTACAAACTTAGCAACCACAGAGCTGGTAATGCTGGAATATGAAGCAGCTTCAACCCACTTGGTGAAGTAATCAATAGCGACCAGGATGAAGCGATGCCCATTTGATGCCTTAGGCTCGATAGGACCTATGACGTCCATGCCCCACATTGAGAATGGCCAAGAGGCGGTCAAGACATTCAGGGAAGCAGGTGGTACATGAATATGATCAGCGTAGATTTGACATTTGTGACATCTTCTTACGAAACTATAGCAATCTGATTCCATTTGCAACCAATAATAGCCAGCTCTTAATATTTTTCTTGCCATGGTGTGCCCACTGGAATGAACCCCAAATGAGCCTTCGTGGACTTCTCTCATGATTTTTGTTGTCTCTTCTTCTGTCACACACCTTAAAAGGACCATATCATAATTTCTCTTGTACAGAACTTCACCGCTCAAAAAGAAATTCCTTGACAATCTTCTGAGGGTTCTCTTGTCATTCTCTGACGCTCCAGGAGGGTATTCTCTGTTCAAGATGTACTGCTTGATGTCATAATACCAGGGCTTGTTATCAGACTCTTCCTCGATGATCATGCAATAATGATGTGCTGGCAAATCTCGATGTTGAATCCCGATGTGAGTCAAGCTTTTGTCGCAGCTGATATTAAACATTGAAGACAAAGTGGCTAGTGCATCAGCCAACTGATTCTCATTGCGAGGAAAGTGCTGGAATGTGATTTCTTCAAAAGGCTCAACCAGCTTTAGAATGTAATCTCGGTAGAGGATCAACTTGGAGTCTCTAGTCTCCCAATCACCGTTCACTTGGTGAATTACTAGAGCTGAATCTCCGTACACATCAAGTCTCTTAACTTTCCAATCAATGGCTGCCTGGATACCAAGAATACATGCCTCGTACTCTGCGATATTATTAGTGACGTAGAAGCTTAGTCTGGCAGTGAATGGGATGAAGCGATTATCAGGGGAAATCAGCACTGCCTCTGCTCCGTGCCCGTACATATTGGAGGCACCATCGAACACCATTCTCCATCTTTCATCTTCTGGGGATTTCCCTTCTTCAAACAAAGCCATGATATCTTCATCAGGAAAGTCATACTGCATAGGCTGATAATCTTCAACAGGCTGGTGTGCCAGGTACTCGGCCAGCGCACTACCTTTAATTGCTTTCTGAGTGACATATAGGAGGTCATATTCTGATAACTGCATTTGCCAACGGGCAAGTCTTCCTGTAAGCGCGGGCTTCTCGAAGATATACTTGATACACTAGTGGAAATAAGACATTAAAAAGCATCATTTAGCATCGGTTATTTGAACAGCCGATGCTAAATGTTGAACCGGTGGCATTTTTGCAATTAAATGGAAGATTTCATATTTCGCGCCTACTTTTAGCGTCGGGTGTTTAAACACCCGATGCTAAATATATTTGCTTTAGACATTTAGCATCGGGTGTTTAAACAACCGATGCTAAATGTCTAAAAGTAAATACATTTAACATCGGGTGTTTAAACACCCGACACTAAATGTATTTGCTTTAGACATTTAGCATCGGGTGTTTAAACACCCGATGCTAAATGTCTAAAAGTAAATACATTTAGCATCGGGTGTTTAAACACCCGACGCTAAATGTCCCTTTTATTATTTTACCCAATTTTTCCATCGCATATCTCGCGTTCGTTCTCAACTCTCTCACTCTCTCACCCTCTAAACTCTCTCCCTCTCTGAAGATCATCCCTCGCGTTCCATCGCATATTCCTCCCAATGTTGTGGTCACCGTTCGTTACTCGCCGTCGTCGTTCCATCGCATATTCCTCCCAATCTTCCTCTCGCACTCACAAATACGGAAACCCAAACGCAAACTGATCGAAAACGCAAACTGATCTTAAAAAGAAAGGAGAAGAGGGCTGAACTCCTAATGTCGTCGTCACCGTTCGTTACTCGCCGTCGTCGTTACTCGCTCGTTGTTGCCTTGCTCGCCATCGCCTCTATTGCAAAGAAATTTTCGAAACCCTAAGTTGCTCGCCGTCGCCGTTAACAATCTCAGGTAACGTTTGAAACAGAGGCGTCTTTCTTTGCTTGATACAGAGAGTGAGTGCAGTTCTTCAATTTCTTTCCAAATTAATTGATTCCTCTTTAGATCTCATTTACGGAACCCTTCTTTTCTAGTTGCTGGCTACGCGACGTCTCAAGGTAGAACTGCAGTTACTTTTGGACCCACCGATATCCTTTGATGTAGAACGCTCCAAGGTTATACTGGAAAGGTATTCAATTCAATTTCTTTCTCTACTCTTGTTGTCTTTTTCACTTCCTGGAATTATCATTTTTTCCCAATCTTAGTGGCAAGTTTGTTCCTTATGATGATGATTTTTTAAGCACTGATTTTAGTAAGGAGTTACCTTAATGCTTCTTTGGTGGATGATGAGAAGGCAAATGGGAAACAATGGGGAAAAGACTGGTGGTGGAAACAGGATGGAAGTGGTGAATTATGTAGTAAAGATTATGTCATGCAGCTTCTTTAGTTAACACAGTTTTTTGTACCTTTAAAAAGAGAACTGAACTGGGGGTTCTTTACATAGGTTAGGGTTCTTCCACGGGCCAGCACTCCAATAGGTTAGGGTTCTTTACATAGTCTAGCATCTCAATATATTTTGTGATAGAAATTAAAAGACATTTGTTTTCTTTATGCATTCTTATACTTTTTTGCAGTGACAGCATTGGGGGTATCATTTTCTTCTGGTCTAAAGATTCCATGCTGATTATGTAAAGTTATCTTGATGATGTTTCTATGTCTACAGGTGCAAAAGAGGCTCAAGAACAGAATTCAATGGAAGTAAGAATTCTTTATTTGCATCTTGCATTGTTGTGTTTTTTATTGAATATATTGTTTATTCAAGATGTTGAAACACTTTTACCAACTAACTCCTTTGATGGTTGGCCAGGGGACTGGATGTTTCAAAACCAGGGGACGCTGAAGATAGTTTTGCTCGTTTACAGGTTAGGAATGTCTAAACTTTCTCTTTGGAATTTGCAAGGAGGATAGTTTTCTTTGGAAGATATAGAGACCGATGATTTATATAGTTCTCTTTAAGGTATAACCACTTATACTATGTTTTATGGTTTGATACAGTCACTTGGTCCAGAATCATGTTTTCATGTGAGATTGTGGGTTGTTGATTTTTTGGTTCAGATATAGATCTGGAGGCATCGGTTGTTGGTGGCTTTCAACTTAGTGATTAGTTGCAAAGGATCTTCATTTACCTGTTGTGTGTGTTGATGCTGTGGATCAATTTCTTACAAAGCTTAAAGGTGTGACCGATCCTGAGAAAAAGAGGAAAATTATTGGTAGAGAGTTTATCTGCAATATTGATATTGATTTAGTGCCTTCAGTGTTTTGAGTGCAAAAGTTTTTTTTTAGGTTGATGAGATTTTCATTCAATCAATCAAGGATGCTGGCCTTTATGATTCCATATGGCAAGCCTTTGCAGTTTTCTTGCCAGTACGATCTGTTGGAGTTCAAGGTGAAACTATCTCAATGTAAGTCATTTGATAGTTTCAAGCATAGTAGTTAATTTTATATTGTGTATGTGGCATAATTGCAGGCATAGTTGGTGGCTTGCTTGGTCTTGGTGGAGAATTTATAGCGAGACTCCTTTTCAATGGACTAGAAATCCCTCTTTAGGTACCTTCTATCCTTCTCTTCAAGTCTACTTAGATTTATGGAAAACTTTATTGTGATTTATGTAATTATGTTAGTTGCTTTGGAACTCACTTCGATTGAGGAATTTTTCATGAGCATGTCCATGAATTATGTTAGTTGCTATGGCTGCTGAAATCTGTTCATGTGTTCCATTCATTTTTTGAATGAGAAGCTGAAACTAGACTTGACATATGCATTTTTTGATGTGAATAATTTTCCATTTCTGATAAACCTTTGTTGTCCTTGTTTTCATTTCTGCAGGATTATAAATGCCAGATGGTAATGTTGAAGAGGATGGAATTGTCCAAGAGGATGATCAGTCTTTGAATGTACACACTGCATGGTGCTGTTTTGCAAGGCAGCTCTTGAGGTACATAAACTAAATAACTTGGTATCTTAATCATTCATGTGATACTCTCTAATCTCTGACAAGTCAATTAGATTGTAAACAGTGAATACTAGGGTAAAATTACAGCTACTCTACATTGCATTAGGGTAAAATTACAGAATGGCTAATAGTAATTTTGTTTTTCAAGAAAATCAATTTATCAAAGTTCTCTTTCCTGTGGCACCTCCACCTTCATGTGCTGGAGCCTGGAGGCTACTGCTTTGACTAATGACTATTCCTGTAGGATCAGTTATGCATATGGCTGCTGAAATCTGTTCATGTGTTCCATTCATTTTTTGAATGAGAAGCTGAAACTAGACTTGACATATGCATTTTTTGATGTGAATAATTTTCCATTTCTGATAAACCTTTGTTGTCCTTGTTTTCATTTCTGCAGGATTATAAATGCCAGATGGTAATGTTGAAGAGGATGGGATTGTCCAAGAGGATGATCAGTCTTTGAATGTACACACTGCATGGTGCTGTTTTGCAAGGCAGCTCTTGAGGTACATAAACTAAATAACTTGGTATCTTAATCATTCATGTGATACTCTCTAATCTCTGACAAGTCAATTAGATTGTAAACAGTGAATACTAGGGTAAAATTACAGCTACTCTACATTGCATTAGGGTAAAATTACAGAATGGCTAATAGTAATTTTGTTTTTCAAGAAAATCAATTTATCAAAGTTCTCTTTCCTGTGGCACCTCCACCTTCATGTGCTGGAGCCTGGAGGCTACTGCTTTGACTAATGACTATTTTTTGAATGAGAAGCTGAAACTAGACTTGACATAAGGAAATATGGGCTTCACATTTCTTCATAAGCACCTAATCCTGGTCCACAAGTAAATTATATTATTAAGAACTTACCACAAGAAAATGATAACACTCCTAAGTTGTATCCAGAAACTATTACTAAGTCTGGTTTAATTTGAATCAAATTGACTAAACTCAGTTAGTGAGCCAAAACTCTCTTAGTACTCAATTCATACATTATTTACTGATTAACTTTATAGCCCAATGCAATATTACAAGGATTTGTGCTTTTATAGTCCTACTTCCTATGGAATAGGCTGCTGAGTACTTAAATGACAAAATGCTAGGATATTACTATATAATATATGCAATCCTTTGAAATAGATGTGTAGTTGTTGGTTTTATAATTCTGAGTAGTGAGTACTAATATTAATGATCTATTATGTGTAGTTGCAGGAATTGTGCATTGGTTGTGCAGGGGGAGTGCATTTCCAGCTGCTAGTATTGCCCAAGAGGAAAAATGCCTTTGGGATAGAACCAAGAGACTAGTCATCTGTGGAGACTTTTGTGTTACATCTCATCGATTTACTGGCTGGTATACTGACTGATTTCAGTTCATATACTAGTTTTTAAGCTCTTTGATGTAGTAGAAGAAATAGTTGGATCAGTGAGTTGTACTTGTTCACAGTTTACTGTTTGTAGATTGTAATTACCATAGTTCTTGAATATTATTCTCTTCTCGTATGAATTGATGTTGTAAGTGATGTTTGTGAGGCATGTATAAAAAGAAACTAGACATTTAGCATCGCTTGTTTCAAACAAGCGATGCTAAATGCCTTTTTTTATCAAGAAAATGACATTTAACATCGGTTGTTTCAAACAACCGATGCTAAATGTATCAATAAATGACATTTAGCATCGGTTGTTCCAAACAACCGATGCTAAATGTCATTTTTTTTTATCAAAAATGACTTTTAGCATCGGTTATTTGGAACAACCGATGCTAAATGTCATTTTCAGGACATTTAGCATCTGTTGTTTCAAACACCCGATGCTAAATGTCATTTTTCAGGACATTTAGCATCGGTTGTTTCAAATAACCGATGCTAAATGTCATTTTTTTTATCAAAAATGACTTTTAGCATCGGTTATTTGGAACAACCGATGCTAAATGTCACTTTCAGGACATTTAGCATCGGTTGTTTCAAACACCCGATGCTAAATGTCATTTTTCAGGACATTTAGCATTGGTTGTTTCAAATAACCGATGCTAAATGTCATTTTCAGACAGCAAAAACAGTGATGAAATGGACATTTAGCATCGGTTATCTGAACACCCGATGCTAAATGTGACATTTAGCGTCGGTTAAATAACCGATGCTAAATGTATGACATTTAGCATCGGGCGATTTAGCGTCGGGCGATAACCGACGCTAAATGTCCAATTTAACCGACGCTAAATGTCTTTTTTCCACTAGTGATAGGATCCATTTTAGATACCAACCAAGTAGTGTGACTCAGCATGTACTGCCTCAAACGATGAGCAGCCCAAGCTAAAGCACAACAAGTCTTTTCTAGCAGCGAATACCTTGTCTCACAGTCAGTGAATTTCTTGCTCAAATAGTAAATGGCATGCTCTTTCTTCCCTGATTCATCATGTTGCCCTAACATGCAACCCATCGAGCTGTCTAGCACGGTTAGGTACGGGATCAGAGGTCTGCCGGGTACAGGAGGCGTCAAGATAGGTGGATTCTGAAGATATTTCTTGATCTTTTCAAATGCTTCTTGGCAATCCTCATTCCATTTGGTTTCTTGATTGTAGCGACCGAAAAATCCGGAGGAGGGATTCTTCGAAGTTCTTTAAATGAAGCCGCCACCAAAGTTTTAGTTTAAGGGCAAACATTGGAAAATCCCTATTGAGTGGATAAAGGGGCCTCGCGGACCAGATTTAGGCTCGGGAGTCGTTTATGCGTAAGGAAGGTACTAGCACCCTACGACATCCTTCATAAGGAAGGTTACCTTTTAACTAAATGTGTAAACGTTTATTAATTCAAAAATAATGATTTTACCCTTATAATAATAATAATAAAAAAGAAGACTCGATAAACAATTAGTTATTTTTTGTACTTTTGGAGAAAAATGAGAGAAATGAATTAAAAGAAAAAAAAAAGGTTTTTTTATTAATGCAATTGACAGAGGTCGGCCGCCCTCTGGTCCTACGTATCTCCTGGTAGAGAATCAAATCGCACGTAGTTCTTGGTAGAAAATATTTGTGTGTTGGTGTTTTTTATTATTTGAATGGGAGAGGTATTCGTAACGACCAAACAAGTAAAACTCAGAGTGATCGTCACTCACAGCTCGTTTGAATACTGAAGCTGTTATTAACGGTCAAACAAGCTAAGCTCAGAGTGGCCATTAGTAACAAACCATTTTTTGTGGGTAACGTTTATTTGTTATTTGGGGGGAAAAAAGTAGGTTTGTGGAAGAAAATGCTTATTTATGGAGAAAAAAAATTTAAAGAAGAGGAACACAGGGTGCAGTAGTAAAATGGTATGTGCGTTTTAGAAACAGGGGGGTGTATTTTTAAAACTGGGGTCTAGGTAATAGGGGGGCTGTACTAGAAAAGGGTGGTGTAAATAACGAGCCCAGTTTGTTTCTGTACGCTGGGCTGGATTTTAAAAGATGGGCTTGCGTTGGGGTGTATAACGAAACAGGGGTGGTGCGAACAGCAGTCTAGTTCAGCCCACGTTTTTTGGGTTAGTAGGCCAGCGTACGAACTGGGCTTAGTGTAGGGAGGCTACATCCATTAAAAAACTGGGGTGTGACTATGGATCTGATCTAAAATCAAAACTAACATAAAAAAAAAACAAACAGGACATATAAGGCAAGAGTTAATCAAAAAACCTAATATTCACTTCCCCTCCTACTCCCTCAGCGCCGCTTTCGTACTTAGAGAGAGAGAGAACAAAATCGAGAAAACCAGAGAAGATTGAGAGAGCTCACAGAGGGAGAGAAAATTCACAGAGGGAGAGAGAGCCTTCGCTGGGGACGATGGTGCTGCAGACCGACCATCTCGCGACCAGCGACGACGACGCCTTGGTGGCGACAACGGCGACGGGTTTGAGAGGGACGGCTACGACGGCGGTGTTGTCGCGTCCTTGATGACAACAAGTCGACTCCAATGATGATGGCCACGAAGATCGCGGCGGGGAGAGGGTATAGGCGACGGCGATGGCTGATTCGAAAGGGAATGGCCGCGACGGCGGTGGGGGGCTTTTGACCGAGAGGAGAAGACTTCGCGAGGGGCACCGGAGACCACGGCGGCGCGAAGGGGGGGAACGAAGGGGGGTTCACGGTGGCGTGGTTGACGATGATGGCGCTGGTACGCCGGTGGTGGAAACGGAGGCGTGGTGATGGCTACTGTGGCCGTTGATTGGGAGATGGGTCGGTTGTGGGGGTGTTTGGTGGCGCGGTGGCGAGAAGGCGGTTGGTGGTGGCTGTTGGTGAGGGTGGACGCGGTGGACCGAAGGGTTTGACGGTGGTGATTTGGTGGTTGTGGGGGTGTGGTGGAGACGTGGCGTACGGTTACGATGGTGTGGAGGTGGGTGTTCGGTTGTTGTGATTTGTGAGGTGGGAAGGGGATAATGAAGGAGCTGGTGCACAGTGGTGGTGCACGGTGGCGACCACCATAGATGGTGGTCGGAGATGAGGTCAGTAGCTTTCCTTCTCTGTTCTCTTAATTTTGAGTTTTTATCTTCTGAGTTTTTTTTTATCTGTGTGCCTGTTCGTCCCTCTTCCTGATTTCTGTTCTATTGCATTTATAGGCTAATTGTGTGGTGTAGGGGTGGTGTTGGAAGCAGAGGATCAAAGCTCATAGGGGACAAAGCTGTTGGCAGCAGTGACACAGTGGAGCAGCAAGGATGGCAGCAGGGTTTTTGCTGGAAATGGAAGAGAGCCAAAGGGACAAGGAGAAGGCAAGTTTGGGCTTGTAGCTTCATGGAGAGGGAAGCAGCAAGTCGCAGGCTGCTGTCCTTTTTTTGGTTTTTGCTTTATTATTTTTTTGTACTCTTTTTGCTTTTTAATTAATTTTTGTACCAATTGTAATTAATTTTTTTGTCTTCACCTACATCAAAGTTGACTTAGGTTGTACCTCTTATTTGTAAAAAAAACTGTTTATAATAATAAAAACATTATTTCAGAAATTGATTTTTATTAGATTTTTATAACAAAATTAAATCGATAACAACGACGAAAAATATACGTACGCGACGAGACGCGTCCATAACGAGAATACGTGAATTCGCATACTAGAATAAACAATCATACACAACGAGACGCGAACACACATCCGCAACGAGGACAAAAATTATTAAAAAACGCACGCGCGCACAATGAGAAGTAACACGCCTGTACACGACTGAGAACACACACATAAACGACAAAAACAATATTTTGGATTTTCTAGTTTTAAATTAGCCGGACAAAATTAGGGTATGACATTGATTCTTGCACAAAAGTTTGAAGATTGGTTCACAAGTGGCAGTCAACTGGAATATGAACCTAGAGATGTAGTTCAGTCTTCCGAGAAAACCCCGAATCTCTTTTTCTGTTTTAGGGACTGGCATCTCAAGAATCGCACGCACCTTGTCTGGATCGACCTCTATCCCCTTTTGGCTGACGATGAACCCCAACAACTTTCCTGATCGCACGCCAAAGGTACACTTGGCAGGATTTAATCTGAGCTTGAATTTTCTCAACCGCTCGAAGAGTTTTTGCAAATTGACAATGTGTTCCTCATCGGTTTTAGACTTTGCGATCATATCGTCCACGTAGACCTCTATTTCTTTGTGCATCATGTCATGAAACAATGTGACCATAGCCCTTTGATAGGTAGCACCGGCGTTCTTCAACCCGAATGGCATGACCCTGTAACAGAATGTTCCCCAAAGAGTTGTGAAAGTTGTTTTCTCCATATCCTCAGGAGCCATCTTGATCTGGTTATACCCTGAATACCCATCCATGAAGGAGAATAGTGAATGTTGCGCCGTACTATCCACTAAGACATCAATGTGGGGCAGAGGAAAATCATCTTTGGGACTAGCACGGTTCAAATCTCTGTAATCAACGCACATTCTAACTTTCCCGTCTTTTTTCGGGACTGGCACGATGTTGGCAACCCATTGCGGATACTTGGCTACCGCTAGGAATCCAGCGTCAAACTGCTTTTTCACTTCATCCCTGATCTTTAAGGACATTTCCGGCTTCATTCTTCTCAGCTTCTGCTTTACTGGAGGACATTCTGGCTTGGCTGGCAACTTATGCACCACTATGTCAGTATCTAAACCTGGCATATCTTGATAAGTCCATGCAAAGACATCAACATACTCATGTAGGAGTTGAATTAGTTTCTTGCGCTCGCCTTCCTTCATTGAAGTACCCACCTTTACTTCCTTCGTGCTGTCCTCTGTGCCTAGGTTAATTATCTCAACGGACTCCCCATGTGCCTGGATAACCTTTTCCTCTTGTTCAACCATTCTCATCAATTCTGGAGGTGTTTCCCAGTCATCCTCAACATCCTCCTCAGCTTGGTTAACGGGGTGATCAAAATTAACATATGAACTGTTGGCATCGTTATTCTCAAAGATATTCATTTTAGATCTGCATTTGCGGGAATAGAAAGAAATGAACAAGCAAAAATAGAAACACAAGAAGAAGACGCATGATAATAAAAGGCAAATTTATTTATTTGAGACTCCAAAACCACATTTCATTGATAGATGATATTTGAAGGAAAAACATGCATGCCCTTATGAAATATCCTAAGGCCTTGGGCAGAGCCAAAGAATTTACATTACAAAACATTACTTTGGAATGAAAATAACAGGGAAATCAATGATCTTCCAATTATCAAGCTCTTCATCTGCAGCACTGTGACGCACCAAGTCCACGCCTTTGTCTTCCACAACTGATTCTTCCTCAATGACGGCCACCTGATCGGGATCCAGCATACCCGCATTCCTAAAGCTCCGAGAGAGATCATAGATAGGAATCTTCTTCAAGCCTGGTTCCCGTCCCTGAAGCTTAGCTAGCCTCCTTTCTCGCTTTTCCTCAGCCATTCTCTTCTTGTCAGCCTGAGTGGGCCAATATCCAAACCCACGCCTATCCTTGTACCCTTGCAGCTGAACCGGCGTCAGAACTCCTTGCTCATACTTTCCCAACCCTTTTCCGATCTGGTAACCATTTTGCAGCATGACTTTGGCTACCATGATAGCAGCGTCAGATATCTTTGGTACGGGCAACGGGGCCTCTTCCCCCACAAAAGAGGCATTCGCAATTTCCAGTGATTGAAAGGCAGATTCAAGTGATTCTTCTGCAGCCTCAATGTATTGAGAGGGATGGGGCTTGCTAACGATGAACTCTTCTTCTCCAAAAACGACTATCAGCTTGTCGTCGACTACAAACTTAAGCCTTTGGTGGAGGGATGAAGGAACAGCACCGGCAGCATGAATCCAGGGTCTCCCCAGGAGACAACTGTAGGATGATGCAATGTCCATGATCTGAAAATTCACATAAAATACTTCTGGCCCTATCTGCATCTGGAACTCCATTTCTCCCATAACCTCCTTCTTGGATCCGTCAAATGCCCTAACTAGTGTTGAGCTAGGCTTCATATATGAACAGTCTACATTTAATCTGCTCATAGTAGATTTGGGCATGACATTCAAGGAGGATCCATTGTCGATGAGGACCCTGGAGAGTGTATATTCATCACATCTAACTGAAATGTGAAGTGCCTGATTATGCCCCTTTCCCTCAGGGGTGAGCTCATCATCGGTAAAAGTGATATAATTGGATGCAACAATATTCCCTACAATGCCACCGAGCTGGTCAGCAGTGATGTTCTGAGCTACATGAGCTTCATTCAATACTTTCATTAGGGCTGCACGGTGAACCTCAGAATTGAGCAGTAGGGACATGATAGAGATCTTTGCAGGGGTGTGGTGCAGCTGGTCCAACACTTTGTAATCACTCTGACGCATGATCTTCAGAAATTCAGTGGCTTCTTGTTCTGACACTTTCCTACTTTCCTTGGGTTCTTGCGCTTTGCCTTTGCGAATTCTTTCCTCCTCCTCCTTTGAGGGACCTTCTTTCAGGACTTCAGGGGCATAAACACGTCCGCTTCTAGTGACCCCGCTGCTTCCCGCAATGTTGGTGACATCTGAAACAACTTGAGGTGTCTGAATTGGAACTGACACCCCATAGCTCATTGGAACAGCGTTGTTCTTTTGAGGAGCTGGGACAGGAATCACAATGGTCTCAGGTCTTTCCACGATCGGCTTTCGGCTATACGAGACCTCAATAGGTACCCGATCATTTCCATTCTTATCCGATTCGAAGGTCAGCACATCCTCCTCTTTCACTTGTACACCTATTTGGATTACATGACGATCCAATAGGTCCTGTAAAACTGTCTCGAAAGCCTCGCATGCCCCATCACAATTAACATCAACACAGACTTCTCTCTGAGTACATCCTCTCTCAATGACCCCGAACTTGCACAGCTCTGTACGAATAACCTTTAAGGGTGTTTGGACACACTCCACAGTTCTGATTAAGGATTGACTTCCCGTATCGTGGATGGCATTGGTTGCATGTTTCTGATGGCCAGGCAGCGGATTAGTTGTGATGCTCGGGTCCTCTTGTTTGAAGGTTAACCCTTTGGCATCAATAAGATCTTGCACTACAATTTTGAATGCCTTGCAGTCCTCAACAGCGTGTCCTACTGCCCCTTCATGAAATGCACAGGTAACGTTAGGATTGTAGCCTCGGAAGTAGGGTGGTTGAACTGGTCTCATGGGTCTGGTATTGATGAGTTTGTTTGTAGAAAGATAGTTGAAGAGGTCAGTATAGGACATGGGGATGGGATCAAAGGTGGTCTGTTTTTTGTCTGGGTAGCTTTTGTGGTAGTTATTTTGTGGTGGAAGGGTTGGCCGTGTTTGAGTGGGGACAGGGATGTTTTGTGGTTGATAAGGTGGGCTTATGGTGATGACGTTGGTTTCTCCTTCTTTTTTCTTTGGAAATCCGGAGAATGGCTTTTTCTGGGTGGTCATGCCTGTGGAACCATGGGCAATCTTGCCGCTTCTCATCCCGTTTTCTAGTCTTTCACCGATGATTACCATATCTGAGAAATTGGAAGACACGCTACCAATCAACCGATCGTAGTATAACGGCGGCAGGGTTTCCATGAACATGAAGACTAATTCTTTCTCTAACAAAGGGGGCGTTACTTGTGCAGCCAAAGCCCTCCACCGCTGGGCATACTCTTTGAATGACTCATTATCTCTTTTTGCTAGATTCTGCAACTGTGTTCTGTCTGGCGCCATATCTGTATTGTACTGGTACTGTCTGAGGAAAGCATCAGCCAAGTCTTTCCAACAATGGATATGAGACGGTTCTAGCTGCATGTACCAGTTGAGAGATGCTCCCGCAAGGCTCTCTTGGAAGTAATGGATCAACAACTTGTCATCGTGAGAATGTGCAGCCATTTTTCTACAGTACATGGTCAGATGGCTTTTAGGGCAAGTCATGCCTCGGTACTTGTCAAAGTCGGGCACTTTGAATTTGGGAGGTAAAACCACACCAGGGATGAGACACAGATCACGAGCTTCTCTTGCTCTAGAGCCCGACCCTTCAATCATCCTTAAGCGTTCCTCTAACATATGATACCTGTCTCTAACTTGACGAGCTTCAGCAGGGTAGTTCTGAGGAAAACCATTCACACCGTAGTGAGGATTACTCATCGCCACTACGGCTGGGTTCACGTGTGGGTCACGTGAGTGAGTGATATTCCCAGGAATTGGGGGATAGACCGTTACTGGTGAATGAAAGTCGAACGGAGTTCCCGGCGGAATAGGAATCTGAATTTGGCCCTGAAGCGCTCCCGTTCCTCCACCGTTTGTGGCTGAGATGGGTGGGACTTGTTCTGCAACACTAAGGGGATTACCTCCTGCATTAGCCTCGGCTCCCGGAGGTGTGTATCCGGATGGGAGTCCCCAAGGCATCCCATGCGTAACTGGTTGGCCCTGGTTATTGGTTCCTGAAGTATGAGCAAAGGTGTTAGTCTCGAGACTTGGAGGGGGAAGAGTGACAGCAACTCCGGTAGTGACGGCGAGATTTTCAGCGGTAGTTCCGTTCCTTAAAGCTTGTAGTATGCTCATCATTTCCGTCATCTGTGCTTCCATTGCCCCTATTTTCGTTCTCAACTCCCGGTTCTCTTGAGCCAATTGTTCTGTATTGGGAACCTCAGCAGAGGTGTTACCATGGTCTGGTTCCCCACTTCCTAAGTCTTCAATAACAGGACTGCCCTGGTCATTCTGGTTAGTTGCCATGAGCCTTGCTTGTAGACGAGTCAGGTATCGATGTTGGCGAACCAGCTTGCCTTTTTCTATTGAGGGAATACACTTTATGAGCACGAGAATTTAAATAAACGAATGCAGATGCAATGCAATATGCATGATTTTATGTTCGTTTGGGTGCCGGGAATCGCAGTGTAATTCGTCTTGTCATAGGCGTGTAGGTCTAAAAATCATTTTATTTTATATATATATATTTTTTTTTTTGTTTTTGCTATTTTTTGCAACGAAGTTGGAAACAATAGGCAAAACGAACACACTTTATTCAAAAGGAAAGAATACTTCAAACTCGAGGGAAAAGCAAAGTACAATATTCTAAGGACAAAGTACAATATCCAAAGAAAATTACAACTTTTTAGAGAAAATTACAATTTCCTAAGAATTATTGCAATGATCTAAAGTGGACTTCAGAGGCATATAGCCTTCAATTTCTCCTTCCTCTTTCTCTTCTTGCTTTCGGCTGCCCCCTTGGCCTTCTCCATGAGTTCTTCTGTCAGGATCTTGCAATACTCGACAAACTCACGCACCTTGGCCGGAGTGTTGCAAGGGTTCATTTCTGCTTCAGCTCTTCTTAGCTTCTTGGGAACAACTCTCACAGCTTGATTAGCTAGCCCTGCTAGCTTTGAAAATTTGCTGCTCCAAAGCCGAATCTCATCCCTTAGCTCCTTGATGACTTCTTGGTCTTCTATTTTGCCAATTAATGCCATGAAGCGTTCCTCCCAGTACCGGCTTTCTACTTGCTCTTGCTCATAAGATTCCCTTAGGTATTGGAAGTTCCTCTTCAATTCATCCGACCTTCCTTGTTCAAACTCCAAAGCTTGTTGATATTCTTTCAAGATCCCTATGATAGACTATCTATCTTGCCTGATGTTTTCCACTTGGTTCTCCATTTCAAACTTCATCCTTTGAAATCCTTCCTTTGACCTAGCTAGCGCCTCTCTAACCATTTTCTCATCCCTCTTTGACTTGGTATATGATTTCTTCCATTCCCTTGCTTCCGCCACAGCCTCATTCATCCTTGAGACGCACCTCTTTACTTCTTCTTTAGCTCCCTCCAAATATTTCTGAATTCCCCTCTTGCTCTCTTCTTCTATTTCAAGCTTCCTATTGGTTGCTTCAATAGCGGCAGTTTGAAGAGCATTTTCATTTTCTAGCTTCCGTTTGTCTTGCATCACCTTTCCCAATCTGTTTTGCAAAGCCCTTTTCTCTTCTTCTGCTTTTGATAAGGCCAACTTAACTTCTTCTAGTTCTTCAATTAGGGGAACGTGGGGCTCTGGTATTTTCTCTTCAAGTGATGGCATTCCTTGGTTGGATGATCGAGTTTCCTTAATCCTCTTTTCTAGCCATTGAGTGAAGGAGATAGCAGTGGTCCTTTTAGATAACTCGCCCTTATTTTTCCGCACCACGGTTTCCCAAGCTTGCAAGACTCGCCGAAGTAAGTCCTCGTCTTTAGGGATCCCCTCATGGAGGTAAAAACGGAACAACATAGCTTCGGAGGGTGAGTCCCGCATAGGGTACCCGAGTTGTCTCAAGGTCAAAGACGGGTTATAATTGATGCATCCCTGTGTTCCCATGAGAGGGACGTTCTGGAAACTGCCACATCGGAATATCACTGAGGGTCTATCTTCCCAAAACTTGTGCAAGTACCACCGAATTTGAAGAGCATCAAGATTCTTAAGAGTATCCTTCCACTCCTGAGGGCTCATAGTCTTCGGATTGCAACCCAAGGCGTAGGAAAGCAGGTCCCCAACTTCACTTTTGTTAATGCACACATGACTGATCAACCAAGCGTATAGCACAGGGAAGGAACAACACATCTTATCCTTTCGGAACTCATGATGGCGGGTGAAGGCGCGATAGGTCTCGGCGAGGATAGCGGGAACCGGGTTGATGAGACTTTTTGCACTCTTGAAAGCTATGAACACACCAACAGCGGTTTTATCTATATGTTTCTCAATCTGAGGGAAAAGAACAATGCCGAAGATGGTCAAAGCTAGTACTTGCTTGAAAGAAACCCAATCATTTGATGCTACATAGCTAGTCATCAAACTTTCAAAGTACTCTTGAGGAAACCCAAATATTTTGTTACGCTTAACTTTGTGGGACCGCACTTCTTCTACACGGATTTGTAACAAGGAAGCAAACTTCTCATCTGAATAATACTGCCTCTGATACTGGTAAGGTCTAGCCTCTGAGCGATCAAAACCCAGAATCTTCTCATACTCCTCTAGGGTAGGTGCCATTTGGAAGTTCTTGAAAAGAAAACATCTAATCTCAGAGTCATAGAACCAACATAGGGCGGCGATGGCGCTCTCCTGTACTTCTAACTGTAATAACTTGCGGATGTTCCCATAAGTCTTGTCGAAGGACCGAAGCTCAATAGGACCTAATAGGGAGGCATACTCCTTCAAACTAGTTACATCAATCTTCTTTACAATGGGGAACCTCGAATTGAACGCGGTTTTGCCTTTGGATTCCATGTTGCTTCTTACACACCTATGACAAGGTTCGATGTTATGTTGCGATTTCCGGCAAACAAACTTTAATGCATGAAGAATGCAAATGATGAGAGTTTTTGTTTCAAACTTTTGTTAGATGCAAATGCAATGGTGCGAAATGATGTGAATGCGAAATGATGTGAATGTGAAATGATGTGTCATTTACATAAAAAGAGGGTAAGAAACTAAGGACATTATTTTCTACGATTTTTGAAAAAGAGTTTAAGAAAAAGGAATGCCTAAACTAATGCAACAAACAAAGGCGTGCCCCCGTGTCCTACAAAGGGTGGGAATCCTAGGGTCTAAAGTCGACGAAAGGGGTGATCCTCCCATGTAGGTTCTAATCACTTCCTTACAATGGCAACCAAGAGCTAAAGTCTCTCTCATGATGGCACCCACAATCGTAGAAAGCTACCGAGTGTGAGGTATCATGACAAAGCGCGCTCTTGGGCGGAACTTTCATGAGAGCCATACAGACAAAGGTCTACGAATGGCAGTCACTAATCGTTCCCACTCTCCTAGGTTTATGTTCAGACTTTGGGTTTTAGGCCCCACTCAATTCTCACAAGTATAGGATGTGAAGTGTGTGTCGAGGGCACAACACCTAAAAATAACTACCCTTCCCCACCTGCAAGAGAAAACACAACAGTCCAGACAAAAGCAAGCGATAACATGTTGTCTACCCTAGGGTTTAATATCATCGAATTCAACTAATCTTGGGTGCCAACAACATTGCACTACTTACCTTAGGAAAGGGAGCAAAGAAGAAGGGGACATGATAAGAAAGGGGAAGAATGCATGTGCTTACCATAGGAAAGGGAGCAGAGAAGAAGGGGACATGATAAGAAAGGGGAAGAAATGCATGAGGGAACTAAGCAAAGAAGTAACATATTCAAATCAATCATGTAAACCACACACTTAATTAATTAGGCTTGACCCACTTTGAAAAAATGTTTTTTAGTATCCCCAGTGAAGTCGCCAGCTGTTGCGCCCGAAAAAGTCCCCGAGGGAAAACCTTCCTCGTTCACAACTTTTCCTAAGACAATGAAGCCGCCACCAATATTTATTAAGGGAAATATTAGAAAAACCTTTTTTGGAAAACGATTGGCCTTTGAAAACTGAGAGTTTTGGGTTCGGGGGTCGGTTACGCGTGGGGAAGGTATTAGCACCTCACACGTCCTCTCTACTGAGAGGGAACCTTTAATTAAATGTGTGGTTTTTATATGTTGACCTGAAAATATTCAACTTTGCCTCTGTACTTCTTATTGACAATGAATTAAAGAACTTAATAGATTTTTTATTTTTGGAGAGAAAGGGAAAAAAAGGGTTTTTAGAAAAAAGTGCTTGACGGGACGTGGCCCGCTCCTACGTATCTCCCGGTGCGATGGAGAACTCAAAGCTACGTAGTTCTTGTTTGTTTGGAAAACGGTTTTTCTTGTTTTTGTGAAAATTGAGCTTTCATGATGATCAATTGAGCAAAGACTCCAAGTGACCACCGTTAGCACTCCATTGTTAATAATCATGCAAGCAAAGGCTTCGCAAGACTACTAACAAAGTTTTTGATTTAGTGAAAATCTTTAGGGAAATTAGGCATTCATGATGATCAATTGAGCAAAGGCTCCAAGTGATCACCACTAGTACCTCGTTGTTAATAATCATGCAAGCAAAGGCTTCACAAGACTATTAACAAAGTTTTTGATTTATGAGAAATTATTTTGTCTCGAAGAGAATTAAATTAAATTAAAAAAAAACGAGAAAGGGGGTGAAATGGTAAAATAGGGTGTTATTAGAAGGGGTGTTGTATTATTGAAAACTGGGTGTGAAAAGCAGCAGCCCATTTTGTGAACCGGTCCACAAATTCATGGGCCTTTTTCAGGGGGAGGCGTAATACGCAAATGAGGGGTGTAAGTAGTATGGAGTTAAATGAAATGACAAAAATGACCCTGAGCGTTTACACTATATAAGGAAATCAAAAAAAAACCTAAACCTAATTTCTCCTCATTCTTCTCGCGGCGCCGTTCCCCTCCTCACACTCTCAAACCCTAATTGCTCTCATTTCTCCTCTCACGCGGCGTTGTTCCCCTCCTCACACTCTCAAACCCTAATTGCTCTCATTTCTCCTCTCACGCGGCGCTGTCTATGGCCGAAATTCTCTCAAACGTAATTCCTCTCATTTCTCCTCTCTCTCCGCCTATCTCCTCCTCCTTTCTTCGCTTCGCTCACCGTCGTTCGTCGCCGAGCCAAAACCCCTCTCTCTTTCTCTTCAGCGTCAACCCAAATCTTACTCTCCCTTTTCCCTTCACCATCGACACAACCCAAGCCTTCACCTTCCCCTCCCCACGGCGCTGCTTCGCAGAATGGTGAGAAAGGAGGAAGAGAAGTGGGTATGGTTTCTGTTGGAGGCCGAATGAAAGGTGGAGTGAACGGACATCGACGGCGCGTGAATAGATGACGGTGATGTTCGCTGTCTTGGACAAACGGCCACCGTCTGCGGTGGCCAAAGGTAGCCTCTCCCCTTTTCTCTTCTGTTTCGATGGCCGTTTTCTCCTCCTATCCTATTTTCTTATTTTTTTTATTTTGTTTTTTGCTGTTTCTGGGTGGCTGTTGGCGCGGTGGTGGCGACCGAAGGACGGCTCTGACAGTGAGCTCACGGTGGTGGAACGCGAACGATACGGTGACGGGGCGACCGCGGGGTTGACAACGACGCGGAGGAGCACGGTGGCCACGCCTTACGGCGATGACCTCCGCCGGAATGGCAGTCGGAATCTGGGTAAGTTTTTTATATTTTTTACTGGTTCTCTTTCTGTTTTGTTTTTTTTTTTTTGCTGAAAGAAGGATCTCTACGGAACCCTAATTTTTAACAAAGACAACCCCAAAAAGGCTAATTTCGTTTTTATTGCTTGCTGATTTCGTTTTCTACAAAAAAGGATCTGAACCCTAATTTGTCTAAAAGGGGTTATTCGTGACTTCGTACTCTACTGCAAACTGATTTTTTAAACCTAATTTCTATAACCCTAACGTTATATTAGAAGAAAACCTAGTTAATTCCTAACTAATCTGTTCATACAGACAACTATATAGGATATATGTATGACTAAAAGGATAATGAGAACACACTTGCAATTGCTACATGTACGAACTATTCAACCTATGGATATCTAGAAAAGAAGCATTACAGATTACGCCTGTGTCTACATGTTTCTGTATTTTGAAAAAGAAGGAACACCAACCCGTTTTCCAGCTTCTGAACTTTTGTTTGATTGTTGCTAACACTGATTGCCGCTGCTTCTATTCCTCTACCTCTGCTTCTGTTTCTGAATTTTTTAGTGTTCTGCGATTAGGATTTCAATGTGAAACCCTAATCTTTTTGGCTGAATTCTGGTGTATCTTCTCTCTGAATTTTTAGGTGTGTCAGGCTTGCTTATATAGGTAAAAACTAGGGCTTTTTTTCTGATCTCTTTCCATATTTGTTTCCTTTTTCAGGTTCTGGGCCTGGATTAGAGAAAATGGATGCTTGGTGAGCAAGAAAAGGGTTAGGATTCAGCTGCTCCTCCTCTGGGCTGAGGCGCCTCTTTTCACTCTTTTTATGTATTTTCGGATTTTTATTATTTTTTTTATTTTTGGTTATTTTCGGTTTTGTGTATATTTTTTAATTTAAATTTTTGGATTTTTGGATTATTGTAAATTAATTTTTATTAATTCTGATTATATTTGCTATGGACAGATTTTAGTTTTTTTGGTTGAGAATGATTAAATCGGGCCAAGCCCAATCAAAACCAAACATAGGCCCAACTTAGAAAAATGGCTGAAATGAAGCCCAATTAGAACGAACGCTAAAATCAAACCCAATCGCAAACGCTAAAATCGGGCTCAAATTGAACAAATGCTAAAACAAAGCCCAAATTCAACAAACGCTAAAATAAGGCCCAAATTCACAAGCGTAGGACCAAATAAGAAGAGTAGGCCCCAAGTAAGCTCGAAACTAACTTAGTAAAAAAAAGAAGTAAAAAGAAGCGGACAAAATTGGGGTATGACACTATGTTGTTCATAATGTCGTTATCAGTGTTAATTAAATATGCAGTAGTTATGAATTCCAGATTGGGAAGAATAAAGGGATAAATGTTCTATAGATGTGATTGAACTAATTATATTATCAACTTATGGGCCTCATGTTATTACTATAGTGGGGGTAGCATGGTTTAAGGATTTTAGAGACATCATGAAGTTAAGAGAGCTTAGTCCACTCCATGGCATAAATGTACTCAATAATCATGGGCTTTCTATTTTGTGTTCTCTGAGTTTATTCCTTTCCCATGAATCTTTGATGATTTATCTTGTTCCATTTAATTGGTCAATCTTTTTTCTGAAACTTGTTTCTTGTTTAATTTATTGTTATTGTTGCTTCTGTTTCTCTCCGATAGTTTCTTTGTTCATTGACATTAGCTAAAAGTATGGTTTCTGTTACAATAAGTTATAGATTTTTAGTTCATTCTTTTTCCAAATATTCATGAGTTAAATGCACCATATTAACATTATGCTTCACCGAGCCAGTATAAAAAAAAGATTAGGTTTGATTGAAATTAACCGTTGACTGTCTCATTTACCGTGATCCAATGTCCTGTCGCATCTGGAACATCTATCTGCTTGGTGGGTAACTGGGTATTGGTTCTATGCATTATTAGTAGCTATCTTTCGCAACCACTCTCTACACTTTTCTTCTCTCAGTACCAACTACCAACTGCAAATTCAACACCTCACTCTTATCCTTCTATATCAAACTTTCTAAATCTTCTCCAGCTGCTCTTTAGAGTCCAATAAGTCACCTTGGGCCTAAACAACTTACCAGCTCCTGAACAAGAGGAACAGATATTCTCTGCCCAGCTCCTTGGGCAGTGTGTGTATGCTGACATGATAATTTGGATGGTTGAGCTAGATACTTCATGCATTGCTATATGAGTTGGGAGTATTAGGATTGGGAGTATTTACTTTGAATGATTCAGTCTTAACTACTTCATGTTTGTAGATGATAGAATTGGATGATGATGAATCTTTGGATTATAGTTGAACATGAACCTGGAATATAGACTCAACATAATCTGTAATGAATGCATTTGTTGTTGCACAATTTTGACTAGTTTGTTTCTGTGATCAAATGGTTTTGCTCTTGCAGATTAAAACTACTATGATAGATAAGTCAAGCATTGAAGATAACCTTGTAGAAGATGTTGGAAATTTGATCATGTTACTATGATAAATGTTTTTGTAATGAATTTATTGTAATTGTTACTTCATCATTTTGATATATTTAGATTGTTTTTATTTTATTATGTATGGACTATGGAATGACAATGTAGTTGAGAAATTACCAAATCCAGCTTTGATTTATAAGGAAAGTTTTTTTTTTAAAAAAAAGCGATGGGTTAGCCACGGTTATAACCGTGGCTAATGCACGGGTGGTGAAAGTTTGGGTGAGCCTTTAGCCACGCTTTAACCGTAGCTAAGGCAAATACAACCGTGGCTAAGTGAATGTTACCACGGTTAATTTTCTCGTGGCTAACGGCAATTTTGACCGTGGCTAATAATTAGCAACGCCCCTTGTTTTCACGGTTACACTAGCCGTGGCTAGATGGATTTGCCACGGTTTTCAGGCCTGTTAGCCACGGTTGCTAACGGTTCTAACCGTGGCTAATCGCCGCTTTTTTTGTAGTGAAACTATATATCTAATAGTCCCCCGCAAGCTAGAAGGTATTCACAACATTTCTAGCTTGGGATGAACTATACAAAGGTACATCAAATCAAAAGAAAGTTACAATGAGATATCGGAAATACATCGGCAGAAATCAAAGCCATAAGGCAAAAGCTTAAACAGCAAGTAGAAGTTAGAAAAGTCGCTAAGTAACTATAAAAGTCGTAAAATACATAATCAAAAATACATCATCAAAGTAGGCAAATTAAAATGAAAACAAAAAACGGAAAATATATTAAATGTGGGTAATATTTTAATTACATTATATAAATTGGACCAGTTCCATTTGAGGGAACCGAAGATGCAACAACGCTATAATTAAGGAGGAAGCAAAAATGCTATACACACTCAGAAAAAGCAACAATGATTAACCATCAATGGAAGAAGTATGACATGCTTAACAACCATTGATAGAAGTTAGAAAATCAAGAGATCATCATCATTGAGAAGAGTAAGAACATAAATGATATATGAAACCCCTTCACCTACTGACCATGCATTTGTGAGAAGGCTATATTTGTAAATTGCAAGAACCCCTATTTCCCTTCCAAAAACAAGAACTTCTGTACCAACTGCCAATGACTCCTTATCTGAAAACCTAAAACATTCTCCACAAATTATGATAGGAAATTGCATCCAACCACGATGATTTGGATCAAATGAATTCCATTCAATGCTACAACAATACTAGAGGTAAATCCAATGTTCAACTATTCCCATTTTCCTCCTTAATTGATATAGTTCTCCGGTTCGAACCAGTGATCGAAAATTTTGGTTCAATGTGGCAATAAAGCCATAGTCAGACCTTGAAAATCGAAGGAGACAATGGATTGAGATGTCTTGACGGAGCTCGTGAATTAACGAGCTTGAGATGTCATTCATATCTGTCTCCTCTTCTTTGAGATCATCTGAAATAAGAGGAGAGTGATTTTCTTCTACTTCTAGTTCCAGTTGCCTCTTCATGCAGTTGGAGTACTCCATCAAAACCTAGAAAATAATGGATGTTTTTCGAAATCAAATACTCACATGTAGGAAGAAAATTGAGGAATTTGGAGTTCTAATAAACAAAATTCAATCAAAATGACAACATGCATATCTAAATTCAAGGACGGCGATATTGTGTCATATTTGTTTTTCCAAAAAAAGTAAAAATACTTATAATTTGCATTCGTACGTCAGACCCAATTAAGTTACCCATTTTCTAGGCCAATTTTCCTGCTTGAAACTACAAAACCGGACAAATGATGACCATTGAAAAGAAAAACTCAAAGAAGCAAAAACAAAACAAAAATAAAACAAAGATAAGAGACTGGGCAAGATAGCTTACGAATTTGGAAATGAGAAACTTGGAAGCTGAACTCTATCTACCAAAGAATTACAACTTCACCACACTCAACTATAGATTCTCTGAGTTGTGTTGTGTGTGAGAGAGCTGCCCATGGTGTATGTGTTAAAAATAACGTGCATTTATAGTACAAAAGTCAATTATTTTTATGTTATGTCTGTTACTAATTAGTAACTTAGACGAAATGACAAATATACACCACACACATACACTATCAAGGCTAACATCCAAGTTTGAATCCAGGAGCCGACGTCCTCATGTTGCTGAAATTTACAAGAGAGCTAACAGTGTGGTCCTTGCTATAATAGTGTAAAAAATCTTGATACATTTTTTTATTAATTCATACCAATGCAAAGTAAAAACATGAAAAGGATGCGACTGCGGCTTTGAGTGCATTCAAACTGCTAACAACCGTTTCATGGACGTGTTTCAAGCTTGTTGCACTACATAGCCATTTTTCTCTATTTTTTTACTATTTCTTTTGTTTTTTCTCTCTTTCCTTAGTTAATTTTTCTTATTACCAACCTCAGCAGCAATGTTGTCTTCTTTTTTTACCAAAGGAAACTTATGGAATTTCATTTATAATCAAAGTTGCAATACAAGTAGGACTACAATCAAAGACATGGGAGCTAGCATAATTCATTGATGCTCTAGCTAAGGTATGAGCCACAAGGTTTACTTGCCACCTGACAAAACTAACTCTATAGTTTTCTAAAGTAGATAATAAATTACGTATAGTTGTCTTATTTAACGTTCTTTGTCTTTGTCTTCACTTATTTACAATTTTATTTTAAAAAATATTTTATTACTGTTATCTTTTTTCCAGGTTTCAACCATTATTAAATATGAGTAATTATGGAGTTTCAAAACTGGTGTTTTTAATATTAATTGAGCAAACAATTACTCATAGGAGTAAAGTTTACCCCATTTTCACATTAAATTCAATTTTTCTTTTAAATCAATATTTGATGAGTGAACTCGTATCTTAGCTTCCCATGAATAAAGCAATAATAATAGTAGTAATTCTTTCTTTTTTTGTTCGGGCCATTGTTGGCTACCCAATAATAATAGTAATTCTTTTTTTAGTAGAATAGTAAATTATAGTAGATAGTAAATGATAAATAGTAGATTTATAGTAGTTTTCGAAAATGATAATTATCAATGACAAATATTTATCCCGTATTTTTTTATATATCAGTGCAGTTATTTGTCCTCTTTAATTTTAGGTATCAGTCACAAATATTTGTCACGTGTGTTTTAAATATTAATCTGTACTTTAAATAGTCATTAAGTTTTCTTGTTTTTTTAGATAGTAGATTTATAGTGGTCTTCAAAAGTTATAATTATTAATGACAAATATTTATGCCAAATTTTTTTTATATATCAGTGATAGTTATATGTCCTTATTTTATAGTAGTTTTTAAAAATTATAATTTTTAATGACAAATATTTGTCCCGTGTTTTTTTATATATTGTGACAGTTATACGTCCTTCTTTTTGGTATAGAGTCTTTTAAGTTTTTCCCTCTTATCTTCTATGGATGACATATTTTTCAATATGGTATCAGAGCAAACGTGAGTATTGAAGAACATATCATCCATGGAAGATATAAGAGAAAAACTTAAAAGACTCTCATATTGATCAAAGTAAAGTAATTCAAAAATGAGATACTAAAATGATTACATCAAGCCTATTTATAGTCATTCACTAACTACTAACAAAGTATATCTCTAACTACTAACAAACTCACTAACTACTAACAAACTATATTTCTAATAGTCCTCCGCAAGCTAGAAGGTATTCACAACCTTTCTAGCTTGGAATGAACAATACACAGGTACATCAAATCAAAAGAAAATTACAATGCGAGATGCCGGAAATATATCGGCAGAAATCAAAGCCATAAGGCAAAAGCTTAAACAGCAAGTAGAAGCCACAACTCAATTCTATAACCACTTGGAGGAAGCAACAAAAGCTTAGCCATCATCTAGAAGCGACAACTCAATTTTATAACCACTCAGAGGAAGCAACAATGCTTAACCATCAATGGAAGAAGTATCATGTTTAACTACCATTGACAGAAGCTAGAAAATCAAGAAATCATCATCACTGGTAACAGTAAGTAAAAGAAAGAAAGAGTTCTGGTTCTTGTAAGGCAAGAAAAACCTCAAAACAGTTGGAGATTCAAGATAATAACAAAGAAGAAATGACTTATAATCAGATACATGGTTAGGACAAAAATTAGATAAGATGATCAATCACCACAATCAGTTTGTGATCAAGTAAAAAAAATCAGATTGATCAATTGGAAAATGTTCTTGAAAATGCCAATGAGAGTGAAACTAGGAAGAAAATCTAACAAATCAACAAAAGCAGAGAATGATATGAAAACGATGATCAAGAACATAAGAACAAATAAGCAAAAGATCGAAACTGGAAACTCACAAAAAAATGAGACCTTTTGATTTTCTTGGAAACGGAAATTAAAACTATTAAAGAAAAAAAGGAAGAAGAAGAAGAAGAAGCACAATATTGGGAACCGAAAAAAAAAAGATGAAAAAAGAAATGAACAAAATAATAGAAGGAATATGAAAGTAACGGAATTATAGAGGATACCATGTTTGCTCTGATACCATGTTGGAGGACATGGCATCCATGGAAGATAAGAGAAAAAAACTTAAAAGACTCTCATATTGATCAAAGTGGATCGGCGTGTTCCTTGTTGTGGTGATTAGAATTTTAGATCTCTTTTTAGGTTTTTCTGTCCATCTTGCTGTTTTAGGGTTTTCTCCATGTCTAGGACTTGGTCGCTTTGTCCTTTCATTTCCATTTAGGGCTGGTTGTTAGCATTTAATGATCCATTTAAGTTTAGGGTTTTGCTTTTCCCACACCCCCTCCTACTCTTTCACACCCCTTAACAAATTTTATTCCAAAAATAACCTCGCGTGAGACGCTGCGAGGACGTGTTTTATGACTGTTCGAACGACCTTGTTCGAACAGGTTCGCATGACCTCATGCGAACAGTTTAAAAACGCCCAAAAGGGTGTGAAGTCAAAATTTAACACACTCGAACGATGTCGTTCGAATGTGTTCGAACGAGGTCATGCGAACAGGTTCGCATGACCTCATGCGAACAGGTTCGCATGACCTCATGCGAACAGGTGAAAAAAGCCCAAAAGGGTGTGAAGTCAAAATTTAACACACTCGAACGATGTCATTCGAACCTGTTCGAATGCCCGTGTTCGAACAGGTGAAAATTCGTGAAAAAAAAGAGATTTGGCCTGGCCTTTTGGTCTTTTCACACCCTTATGGGGTGTGTTTCGAGTAGGAGGGGGTGTGGGAAAAGCAATACCCTAAGTTTATGTGCACTTGCAGTGATGTTGTAGTGCCTTTAGGCAGGTGTGGAATACACGCGAGACCTTAAATTGTGGACTTGGATCATCTCTTGGGCCAATTGTTGGACTGTAAATGTTTGGGCCTTGCCCTTGTTAATGCAAATCATTCCAATCTTGACCAAAATAAAAAGACTAAAGGTGAGGGGGTAGAACCTCCATGACAGGCTAAGTTAGGAAGAAAAACAGAAAAAATATTTGCTTCTCTATGAATGTGATAGACTGATACTCTTCAAACCAAGGCTCGAAAAAGATGGATTAGCTATGTGAGTAAACGCTAGAAGCCACAATAAGAACAAAAGCCATTGTGCACATAACTTAAAGTAACTCGTAAGTTAACCACAACAATATATGAGGGATTGGATATTAAGTTTGCTAGTAAGTTTAAGGCCGTAATAAAGACCACAAACATGGCCGCAACAGCAGTTGAGGTTCCAAAGTGGCAGTGAAACCCCACCTTGAGAAACATCTATTGAGAGGAGGGGGCCTTGCTATGTGAAGTTCTTTCTTAGAGATACCAAAATAGATCAGTCGAGGCATCCTAGTGTATTGCTTGATCAAATAAACTTATGAGAGAATTGTGGTCCTTCCAAAGCATCCAAACGGAAGTGGCAATAATAGGCCATTGGTGAGTGGTTTTGCCAATTCCAACACAGGTTAAATTTCAATGGAGCCGATCATTATGTCTAAACTGGAGAAACTACACCAGTGCTCATAAGTAGTATGCTGATTCCATTAGTCCTTAGCTTCTGCCATAGTCTCAAGACTCATCACAAGACTTTACATCTATTGCAAACTGCATAAGCACACCTACTCTTTCACTAACGCTCCTTATTAGTTAACGATCTAGTATCTACAAATACACATCTTCCAAAAAAGTCCTGCACGCCATGCCTGCCACAGATTCTTGAAAAGAGGGTCATCGCATACTAATTGGTGGGATGCCTAGTAAAGTAGGCATATGCTGAATTTATAGAGAATTCACCATTACTCAAAAGGATTTCCTAGGAAAGGCGATTTGAAGCTGCCAATTTTGGCACACATAAAAATGAAAATATGGCTTGGAGTCTGATCCCATTAATGCCAACCCATAGCCTTTGCATGGGGGAATTTCTGGTTAAATAACACCAGTGCTCTTTGATTTTTAATTACGTATTTTGGTAAAAATTTTGCTTAAAGGAAAGACACATGCATAAATAACGAAACTAGAACAAATAGTGGAATGGCCAATTGCCAATTGGACTTTGCAGACAACTGTGAAAATGAATGCGGCTTAGGACTACACATGATGTTGTGCAACATTGCATCCTATGATTAAAAGAAGTCTGGAATTCGTCCAAAACATAGCATGCTTCACGAAGAATGAATGAATAAAAAACAAATACCACGGTGTTTTCAAACTCCGATATTCTTTACGTTGGGTCATAGTTAAGCCAGACACAATGAGAGCAAAATTTTAAAACAAAATTTAAAACTTTGAAAGATCGGTTCAAAAACAACATATCTCAGTCAAAGATTTTCCTCAGACGACACAAGGATTGGAAAAATATAAGGATGCATCATAAAAGTCTAAAAAGTCTACCAACAGAAACAATACGCTGATCCAAAACATTAAGAATAAGAAAATGATAACTTAATCTTCATCCTCCTCATCTCCATCCCCACCAGCAGCCTTCTTGGCTGCAGCCTTTTGGTTCTTTCGCTTCACACGTCCAGGACGACCACCACCAAGAGGACTGGTGAGTGAAAAGTCAATGTGCTTCTGTGAATCAACCCTCACCATGAATGATGGGATGTTCACCACCTGCCTCCCAACCCTGGAAAACAGAATTATCGTATTAAAATCCATTTCCAAAATATAAGTCATTAGAAATATGTATAACAATGGGGAACAGACAATCATTTCAAAACAATGCAAATGGAACAACAAAATAAAGATTCATAAATTGGAAGAATAGCCCCTAGCAGAATAGCCCCAAGGGAAGGGAACATGGATGTTCTGAAAGGAGAGAACAGACTGTGTTTGATCCAAAATTGGAAGATGACCAACTGGCAAGAAAAGCAACTAGTTTGAGGAATCAATCAGAAAAAACAAGATCCTCAAGGGTTAAAAGCTCCAAACTAGTATGAGGCAGTAGCCAGAGAATGTATCGAACAAAAAAGATCGAGATAGCACTATTTATTAGGCACACTTTCATTAGGATCCACAGATTTCCCTGACTCCAAATTTCATCTCAGGAGACAAAAAATAGAAGACTATTTGACATTGTCATTGTAATTTAGAAATTGTAATAAGAATAATGTAAATAAATTAGCACAAAAGCGCAGGATCGGAACCCTAAATGGCAGAGAAAGTAAGTTCTATCGAACAGCACGGTAACAACACAAAAAATACCTATAACATAAACATTGTCAAGCCAATTCCAACCAAAATTAAAAACAAACCAAAAACATTACTCAAATAAGAAACCAAAGACAGTATTGATCAATACAGTATAAAGAGAAAGAGTAAGAGAGAACCTGATGTGCCTCTGCCTAATGAGAACCCTAGCATGGTGAATGGACTTGGCCATTCCAGATTTGAAAACTAGGGTTTGAAGACGGCGCTCGAGAAAGTTCTCAACAGTGAGAGCCAACACATAATCGAGCTTGTTCTGAGTCTCATCGAGAAGACCATAACGGAACATTCTCCTCAGAAGTGCTTCACCCTCAAAGATCCGACGAGGGCTCTTCTCATCCAAAGTCAGCAAGTTCCTTGCGTTGTTACGGATACGGCTCAGAGCATATTGAACCCTCCACAGCTCTCTCTTGCACCGAAGTCCGTACTCACCAACCAGCTTCAACTCAGCGTCCAAACGCTCCTTCTCGTATGGACGACGAGGCTTCTTGAATGTTTTCCCATCTGTTTAATGAAAAATAATCAACAGCTTTATTTTCACTTCAAATGATCACTCTAATTGAAAATCGTTTCAGATTAGATGAACAAAAATCAATCGAACAAATTGATGGATACATATATGAGTAGGGTTAGAGCATTAAAAGAAAGGAAATGAGTAAGAGACTCACAGTTTCGATAGAAAGAAACGTGCACCATGGCTGCTGTTCTCTATCAGCTTCCCTTCACTGTCTTCCCTCCGGTGCCGTTTTTGCAGCCAATCTAACTCTGCGATCGTCTAAACCCTAATACGCCTATCGCTGCCTTTTATTTTTGCTACCATCGCGGACTGATGACTTGGTTTCGTGGGCCCTGTGGCCTTTTTAGTGTGGGCTGGGCACATAGCTCTTCTTGTCCAAAACAAAAACGAAATATTATGGCTGAGTCTAGCAACACCCCCCAAGTTGGCTATTTACACCCCCATTTAGTTATCAATTTAGTAAACTACTACCCTTACTCATTTCACTTATTTCCTAACCGTAACTCTCTCACATTTCAATTCACGATAGTTCCCTTTCATCCTCTCCTCTCTTTTTCGCACAGCACCACAACGCCACCACCCTTCTTCTCTCCACCGTCACAGTAGCGACACCAACCACCACCAATAGCGACGCACGACCAGCAGCCACCGCGAGACACTGTCACCACCACATCTTCCACCACCGTGCGCCCGATGGACGCAACACCATGTCTCTCGCTCCCTCGTTTATGCAGACGCCGTGCCGACACCACCACGAACACCTTTTCCACCAGTGTTGCATTTGCTAGACTGAAAGGTAGCCACAAAAACATTTATTAGGACATGGCCTCTGAACTATTTGGACATGGCCTCTGCCCTGCCCGTTGGTTTAGTCCTTAAGCGGGACTAAGGATCGACATGACAATAAGTTAGAGATTTCTTATTAAATGTTGGTGACTACTTATAAAACATAAGAGCATCCCCAATAGGAGTTCCCAAACTTACACTACAAGAAATTTGCAGGACTATCGGCGGAAAAAATCCGCCAGAAAAGGCCAAAATCCGTCGGAAATTGGTCATTACAGGCGGATTTTTTCGGCCGGAAATTCGTTCGCAGGTACGGTTTCCTGGCGGAATTTCCGCTGGTAGTTTCCGGCAGATTTTTTCGTCGGAAATGTGCGTTTCTGACGGATTTTTTTAAAAAACAAATAATTTTTTTTTATTTTTTTTAATTTTATATTTTAATTAAATAAGAAGTAATAAAAAATGAAGTAGAATATGAGAAAAAAAATTATATAGAATAAAATGAGAAGTAATAGAGAAATTAGAATGAATAAGAATGAAATAGAGTTGTGTCAAAAAAAAAGAATGAAAGAAAGTATGGAAAAATAATATAAGAGAGAATAAGAATGAATTAGTGATAAGGAATAACAATAAATGAGAGTATGTGAGTGAAGAATAAGAAGTGAGAAGGAAGAAGAAATGGGAAATATAGAAAAGAGATATGTAGAGAAATTTAATTAAGTTTGAAGAGTATGAGAAAGAAGAAATAAGAATGAATAAGTGATAATGAATGAGAATGAAGAAGAATAGAAATGTAGAAGAGTGTAGGAGAAAGTGAGGAGGAAATAAAGAGTGAAATGAGAGAATGAGGGGAGTGTAGGAGAAAGTTTTATTTATAGGAATTTCAAAACATTCCGGCGCATTTACCGGCGGATTTTTAACATTTTCCGGCAGATTTTTTGAAACTTTTTATCATTATTTTTAAACAAAATCCGCCGAAAATGTTAAAAATTCCGCCAGTAAATTTCCGGAGACATTTCCGGCGGATTTTTTTGATTTTTTTTTTTTTGAAAATCCGCCGGTAAATTTCCGCCTGACATTTCTGGCGGATTTTTTTGAATTTCCAGCCGATTTTCAAAAAGAAATTTTTTTTTTAAAAAAAAATCCGCCTGGTAATGTATAAAATCGCCGGAAATGCAAAATTTCCGCCGATAATACGCGATTTTCTTGTAGTGTTATTAAGGCACTCAATTCATTAGGTATTCTCGTTGAGGAGAATATAAATTGGGTACTTATGGCGAGGAAGGTTTAGATAGGTACATTCTCCTTTGTGAAAAAATCATAAAGTATACATTAAGGTTGTTTTAAGTGTTATCATTGAGACCCATTTTGTAAGTCTAGTTGGAGTGTTGGATTGGAGAGATTGAGTTCTTAGTAAGTACTGTTATTAAAAAATTATAAATAAGTGATGCGTACTTGTAGGACTCATTTAAGTACTCAAATATAAATTGTTGCATTGTAGATGCTTTAAGAGACTATTTGTAATAGGCAAACAAGGTTTTCATATTACCGAATCTATCATTCACAGGACTAGTGACGGATCCATAATTTTTTATAAGTGGGGACAAAAAGTTGGTCCATAATACTTTTATAAAAGAAAATTGCTATAAATTTTAACAAAATACCTAGTTTCTTGATAGAAAAAACTTAATCTCAAAATCTAATGTGTGTTGATGTCGATTTGTGGGTCCAGTTTTAGAAGAGAACTCAAAATTAGAAGAACAAAGAGAGAAAATATATAGAAACACTACAAGAAAAACACGTTTTTTCGGCGGAAAAAATTCGCCGGAAATGCACCAAATCCGCCGGAAAAGTGACGTTTCCGGCGAATTTTTTCCTCCGGTAAAACGCTCGTAGGTAACGGTTTCCGGCGGAATTTCCGTCGGTAATTTCCGGCGGATTTTTTGAATTTCCGGCGAAAAAAAGTTAATTTTTTTTATTATTTTTTTAAAAAAAACCGCCGGAAATGTTCCGGCGACATTTCCGGCGGTTTTTTATGAATTTCCGGCGGTTTTTATAAAAAAAAAAAATTTAAAAAAAACCGCCGGATATGTTCCGGCGACATTTCCGGCGGTTTTTTTGAATTTCCGGCGGATTTTTTTTAAAAAAAATTAAGTTTTTTTAAATTTTTAAAAAATCCGCCGGAAATTCAAATTTTTCCGCCGAAAATTTACCGACGGAAAAAATCCGCCGGAAATGCCAAATTTCCGCCGGAAACGTACCGGCGGAAAAAATTCGCCGGTAATACGCGATTTCCTTGTAGTGAAATTTATTCTCTCTTTTATCTCTTATAACTTTTTACATGTATTCTTTTTTATAAAAACTGTTTTATAGGGGCAACATCTATTTTTATGTGGTCAAAACAATTTTATTAAGCATATATAGACTAAAAAAATGCCCCAAATTAGCATCACATGGATCCGTCCCTGCATAGAACTATACACCACCCCCCATGTGTCAAACAAACTTTTTAGTGTTAATTTGGAGGGGAGAGAGGGAAGACACAAGACTAATAGTGTTAATTTTTTAGTTGTGAGGAGAAAAATTATCTCCAAACCCCCTTAAGCCCCTCTCTTACTTTATTTTTTGAGCTTCTCCAAAACCCCCCAAATTTGGAGGATTTTTGTGGAGCTCGGAAAATAAACTAGGAAAAGAGTTTCAGGGGGTGGGTTTGAGGGATAATTTTTCCTCATCACTAAAGAATTAACAATATTAGTCTCATGTTCTCTCATCTTCTTCCCTCCAAACTCCCAAACACACCCTTCGGTTGGTAAAAATGAGGGACATACTGCATAATTTTTACTTAACCAAAAATATATGTCAAGACTATTTTGCCAATCAATCATGATGAGTTTATTAAAAGGAACCAAATAAGGTTATTCATTCACTAAATAAGTCCGTCACATTTTAGGATTCAGATATATTTATTTTTTCATGTGATGTGAGAGTCTAGTTAAATTTGTGTGTATAGTTTACATTTTTTAATCATTATTGCTTAATTTTGTCCTGAAACTAAATGCATGTTTATTTCTTATTATTTTCAACAATGGAAACAAAACAAAAAAGATATAGAAAAAGAAGCAAACTAAACAAACTCCAATGAACTATACTAAGAAGAGCATCGCCAACGCCTAGAGAGGGACAGATGGACAGTTTAAAATACGTACCCTGTTATCATTGGATGATCCCATCTTCTCTCTATGCATGCTTAAGCATGAAATTCCAATCCCATATAGAGAGTGAGTATGTATAACAATTAACAAATAATATTTCTTTTTTTTTTTTGACAAAGGGAAGGGGCGAGCCCCCGGAGACCCCTGGAACCGGGCAGTGTCCCAACGCTGACAACGAAAGACTAATCTGCCCCCAGTAATCTACCGAGGTGGCCAACAGAAATCTGCTCCAACCGGAAATCGAACTGGGGAGCAAACCCAGTCAACCCCCAGTGGGACTCGGTGAAAGGACAAACCTTAACCACCGAGCCAACTCCCGTTGGTTTACAAATAATATTTCTGTAACAATATCTGCAAGCTAAATCCATATTACTCTATATAATTGCAGCACAATTAATTTCTTTAGCAAGATGATGCTTCTGTTCGGTACACCTACACCTTTTAGGTTGAGAGAAAAGTCTGGTACAAAATTAATCCAATTCAACACACAGTATTTTAATGAAGGGCCGATTGCTGAAGACAACAATGGGACTCCACTTGGCAATAAAAAAATTACAAAAATAGAAACTTTAGAATAATGTTATCCTTCCATTTGGCAGTATCATTACCAAAACAATAATCAATCAAAATTTGAAGAAGGTTGTTTGCCAACAATAAAAAATAAGTTGAATTTATTAATTCAATTAATTATTAAAAAATTGATTTCCCACCACTGACTAAGAAGCGTTACGCGTTGAGCACTAAAGAGAGCTGACTACTTATTCCGAATCCCACAATGCTATACTCACAGCTTTGTCTTCTCTTTTCTTCTCAAATTCAATTAATTCCTTTATTATCACTCAATCCCATTCCTTCGGTTTCCGAAATAAAAATCAAAACTTTATTCTAAAGATTTTGCCTCAAGATCTTCCTTTCATTTAGACCATTTCTTTGAAACACCCTATTTTTCTTCTTGTTGTAATTCTTTTTCTGGGTTGGTGAAAATGGCAACAAGTATTGGTATGATGGACAGTGCTTATTTTGTCGGCAGGAATGAGATTTTGACTTGGATCAACAACAGACTCCAACTCAGTCTCTCGCGCATTGAGGAGGTAACTAAACGCCTAAACCCCTTTTGCATGCTTTTGCCAATTTACTTACTTGTGTCTATATTGCTGTGCTGCATTTTATGCAACCCTTGCTATATTGATTTCAAAAATATTAGTACAATTACAACTTTCAAGGATTCTGATAATTATATTAGAATTTTTTTTAACTCTAGGCATATTGTCAAGGATGGAAAATATAATTTTTGGTTCTGAATCCTGATTGTGTTTATATTCTTGGCTAGGCTGCATCTGGTGATGTACAGTGCCAGATGATGGATATGACACATCCAGGGGTTGTTCCAATGCACAAGGTAGCAACATTACTTTGCTTTAACTTTATTTTGAGGTCTTGTGATATTTTATTTTTGCAAAGGGTGACTTTGGCAATGTGGGTTTTATTTTAGGTGAACTTTGATGCAAAGACTGAGTATGACAAGATTCAGAATTACAAAATTCTGCAGGATGTGTTCAGCAAGCTGAAAATTGATAAGGTATATGTTTCTTCTTATGATTATGTTAAGTAAAATACTTGGACTTTGTAGAGAGCTTTGCTTTAGTAAATAAGAAAGTAACAAATAGTGCTTGGGTGGTTTATGATTACCTTCTAGATTCTAGAATAGTTGTAATCAACATTTCTTTGCTTGGGGGTTCAATGGAATGATTTGCCGATCATAAACCTTAACATAAGGGGAAATAGTGTGATTCTCAACTCTCAAGGTCTATAAATACTATCATGGATGAACCTGATGGTGGAATTTCATTCGCATTCACATTCCAGATCAACTATTCGTCATTAATGCTTCCTTGTACCCTTCATTCATCCCCAATATGTATCCGCAAGCTTGCATGACTTGCACACTGCAACTTTGGGCAATTCTCTCATTAGGCACGTTGGCTAAGCTACGATAGAAATTTAGTTAAGGAAAAGTTTGAAGTGCGATCTGATCTGGTTTTGATGCTAAATTCCTGTTAGATTGGCTCACTTGAGAACTAGCAGAACAATATGCAATTATGGTTTCTGTTTATGTATATTGAAGTTAACATGACTATCCTGTGACAGCATATTGAAGTTAGCAGGCTTGTTAAAGGCAGACCTTTGGACAACTTGGAATTCCTCCAATGGCTGAAACATTACTGCAGCTCTGTGAATGGTGGTATTATGAATGAGTATGCTACTTGCTCTGAGTATCTTTTCTCTCATTTAAACAGCTACAAATATTAATTGTTTACATAACTTGTAGGAAACTAGGAATATGTAATTGTAGTATTGCAGTATGAATGTATGATACATGTCATGTTTGATACATGTCCACACGCATCTTTTCAAGTAATTAGAAATTAGAAGTGCAGTATTATTCAATGCATTCATATTTCTCATATAGAAAAGAAAATCATATTTCTCATATTGAATTGTGTAGTATATGTTGTCAATTTTATTTATATTTTTTATTCTATTTTCAAGGAACTATAATCCTGTAGAGCGAAGGACTAAAGTTGGAAAGGACCGAAATCTGAAGTGTTCTCTGAAGAAATTAAAATCAATGCATACAAATATTATGAATAATTCAGGCTCAGGCAACACCCTCGGTCCTAAGAGAACCTCTCCTAACAGAACCTCTCCTAATAGAACCTCTGGTTAGCTTCTTGGTTGTTTTGATTCCAACATGTTCAGCATTTTGCCTGATTGTTTTACAATGTAAATATTTTTCTCTTCTAATCTTATATTCTTTTCCTTTTTGGTTGTTTTATTTTGATTATAGGGGCCAAGCCATTCAGGTCAAGTGGAACGGGAGTTGGGGCTAATCATTCAGCAGAGGTCCGGGCTCTGTCGAAAGAGGTATGAACATTAGGTTCCCTGTACCTATACCATTTTTTAAAACTGGACACACAACTAAGAAGTCCATGAAGTATTACTGAATAATGCAGAGTATGTTTCCATTTGTTTGTTTGCAGTTCTATGCCAAAGCATTTTCTTCATGTATGTAAATATTGTTGATTTTAATATGCATGTGCTCTCACTCACAATCCTTGTTAGCTGATAAATTCCTTGTTCTTATATGGATGTTCCCATTAAAAGTTCATCGTTTGCTCATTTTAATGGAAACAAATTTACATCATTTTTTTGTCAGTTGTTCACTATTCTCTTTACTGTTTCACAGATTACCGATCTCAAATCTGCGGTGGATATCCTGGAAAAAGAAAGAGACTTTTACTTTGCAAAACTACGAGATATAGAAATTCTTTGTCAGGCTGCAGAAGTCAATAATATATCTGTAAGAAATTTAAATATTTATTACAAATGAATTAATGTCTTTTCTTTTTTTGGTATGCTTGTCATGATGTCTAAACGTAAGCAATTGTTGCATGTTCTCCAATCAACTACAGATGAGTGTAGCAATTAAGAAGATTTTATATGCTGATGATGCAAAGGAATCAGCACTAGATGAAGCTCAAGATTACCTTAGTAATCAAACTATGAATGCCATCGAAGCTGAAGCAGAAATTGAATCAGATTACTCCCAAAACTAGGTTCTGGCTAGTATGTTAAGATATTTTCAAGGCTCCTTAACGAATTCAGCGCTGGCTATGCTGGCTTTAATACAAGTCCAGTGATCCTTCACTTTCCAGTAGCCATAAAGCACCAAATAATTCAAAGTTGTTGTATATAGTGTGTTTGTTTTGTTGTTATCTTTTTGTATTGGTGAGAGTATATTTAACATTTTTTGTTTTCTATTCTCTTTATATTTTCAATTTTATTTATTGGCACTTTTGTCATTCTACGATTATGTTTTTCTTTCCATTTTGTCTCTAACCGAATCACTAATTTACTCTTTTTTCTCTTCTTTTATCTTCCTTTCTTTTTTTTTCCCTCTTTTTTTCTTTCATTAACTGAACATAGTGTATAAGTCTTCCACCCAAGTTTTTGAAAAGAGTCTTTGTCTACCTTAAGTGTGACAATTTTGCTAAACCCACTCATTGCCTATACAGGAAATTATCTCGAAAATAAAGAATGTTTACAAATTGATCACAGGATCAACCACCACCACATATTTACTCTGTTTTAATCTTCTCATGCACTCAATGGAAATTTTTATAATGGAGAAAAAATAGTTTACAAATTATTTTAAAAATATATTATAAAATAAAAAAACGACGGTTGGATTAAATATGTGCTAACCATTGGATTGTTGTATAATAGACAGCAAATATTTAAATTTGATAAACTTGCCACAACATAACATCAATCTGGAAACTTCCACATAAAAAAAAACATCATTCTGGAAACTTAGCATTAACTACAAAAAGCTTGATATAAGGTTAAAAAGAAAAATTAAAACTCACTTCTTCTTGCAACAGCGACCTCCCTCTTTCTTTTCGATGGCAATCCTTTCATCTTCTCCATAAAAACATCAGCGGTGGTTTTCAGCTTTGTAACACAGAGGCAAGGCCCATATGCCATGTTCATGTTGAATTGCCTCACTCCACTCGATATTGAGCAGGCTAAATTGCCTCTCGATATTAACATACCGAGTGAAAAGAAGCACCCCAAAAATATATGTGCCCTTTTATACTCTCCCTTTGATGATAGAGCCACGATTCTACAGTAGCCCTCCCATACAACGATTGGTTCTTACGGTGTTGGATTGCAGCCTTTTCGGTGAGCGAAAGTTGCACATTTAACTTTGGTGGTGGTTCTTCGAGCTAATTAGCTAGGTTGGAGACAATGGTCATTTCCGGTGGAGGTTGATGGTGGAACGGAGGTCACTAATGAGACATGGGTCTTTACCAGGGAGAGGGCTCATCGATGTGTGCTACTCACAGAGTCACAGTTTCACTCCACCACCGACACAACACAGTAAATTGCCATTGAAAATCTATGACTGGTGAGAGAGCTTGTCTGTGTGATGCTTACAGTTGCGACCAAAGACAAGGCAGGGTAGGTAGCTATAAAATATACTAATCGAATAAGTGTTAACGCGATAACATAAACTATTCAAATAAACTCTTTCAACCGAACCTAACCCATAATCTATGGTGGGTTTGTTAGGGTATAACGCAAGAAAATCGAGTTTCAGCTGTTGTACTCACATAGTCACATTAACTATATACCATCTGTGTCATAAACAGAACATACATTACTAATCTTAAGGTAGTTACACGATAACACTTATTAAAGTAAAGGGTGACAAAAGCCTAAGTATTTCCTCAGCAAAACAAAAACTAAATCAGTGAGACGCCAACATGTACATGCATCCCCTTATCTCCAAGAGACAGCAGCCACAAGATTGCATTCAATAGGTCTCATCATATGCCGTGTAATGACTACCTCCCCTTTTTGATTTATCAGCCTGCAAAGTAATGGCACCATTAGTACGCGTGTATAACAGATCATTACAAAATAAAGCATAATTCTGGAACAACAAGTGTTACATATGGAAATACATACCCTATGGATCAGATTCTCAAATGCTCCTGTTCCATTCTCTTGGATGTACTTCTCTGCAGCGGTTAGAATGTCATCTGGCTTAGCCAAGACATCTTTTTTCCTTGGAACGTACCAGATGTTAATGGTCTGAGAATTTGTAAAGAAGGGTCTCACAAAATGCTCATAAACGTAAGCAGCACCACTAAAATAAGGAAGAACCAACCAGCAGGTTCCAATCAGCTTTGCATATGACCATATAGGAATCCTGAAATATATATATATATATTGAAAATTCAACCAAAATTTGATATACTCATCAGAAGGAACTCACACAAAGCTTGATATATAATGCAGGAAATGAATAAGAGAAATTCAACATCGGCCTCTTTCTAGTTGCATTATAAATTATACTATGCATTGAAAGCCTTCTTATAATGCATTAAATTATATAACCTCTAAAAGCAAAAACATTATAATGGAAATGTTCTGAGATTGTACAGGTATGGCTGTACAACAAAAATTACCAATCACGATGGAAAGGACAAGACATTATATCATAGCTAAAATAGTCACAAAAAAACCTACAACACCTGCCTGCAGTCAGGTTCATTAGTGTCTTTAAATACTAACATATTCAAAGAGCCAAGCAAATATACAAAGACCTGTTTTGTGAAAATGACTCAACATAAAACAGAATAGTAAGTGATGAATATTCAGACAAGATTGCAAACGGGAATAATGATATGGCTGACATAAGGAAAAGGTGCTTAAGTGTGAGCTCTATTGCAGGCAAATCCTGACTACTGTGGTTCTTAACCTATGAAGCACCGACACAGACACCGGACACGATACGGACATGCAGACACCAATTTTAATTTGAAAAATACAAGTAATTGAAGTGTTGTGTTTCTTTCACGATTAACATAAACAACCTCCAAATAAACTATCAAACCACTTCCATGAATAACCCCACGGATCATCAGCAAGTCGCCAAAGTCAGCTAAAAAAACTCCTTAAAACTAGTATATAATATGTAAGCACTTAACCACATTTTCTTAAGATATCATATGACAATAGCATCCACACACAGCATGTTGCAACCAACAAAGCCTAAAATTTCAACTATCAAATTTATCATCACATTCACTAAGTACTCATATAGTCTACTTTCCCAAAACAATTAAGATAAACAAGAAAAACCATGAAATAGGGTAGTGAGAGTAAAAGGATATTATACCATTCAAGAAGTTTAGCAAAAGTAAGCTCAAAAAGGGTGATCAAGGAATACAGAACCCAGTAAGTTAGCCACTGCTGATCATCAACAGGAGATTTGCTCTCAATTGCCCTAACCGAAGCATATCTGCAATTACAGTAATAAAACCCACACAAACCAAGAATCAGTCTATTCTCAAAAAATAGCTCAACAATCACAGGATAATGAAGCAAATACAAATAGAACATCTTAAAAGGAAGGAGTTGAGCTTTTGCTTACAGAGGATAAACAAGACTAATCACAGGCCTGCAAGAGAAACAAGATAGATAAAAGTTAAAAAAATGAAGCACATTGATCTGAATCGAAGAAAACGAATCTTAAAAGACGAAAGTAGTCTATGTTAGCGGGTGTTGCACTATGGATTAGGTAACTGGACTCTCAATTTAGTACGGGATTAGGATTGTTGCAAACTAGGGAGTGTGGGAAACAAAAAAGGAGGTTCAATGAGTAGAGAAATAAAACATACCCAGCAAGGATATCGATATTTGTGAGAAGCACCTTGAGGAAATTACCGGCACCAGATCCCATCTTTGATCTCTGGAACTCTGGAAGCTAGTGATTCTGTGTGTGTCTTAAACTTGTTTGTGACTACTTCGATGGATCACTCACTCACTCACCACAGAAACGGAAAAGAGAGAGAGAGAGAGAGTGAGAGTGTGTTGGCAAGGTTGCTTTGCTTGTGTGAAACGTATGAGAACAAAAGTGGACAGTTGTGCGAAAAAGCAGAGAGAATTAATGAATTATAGAACACCGCGGTGTGGTCTTGTACGGGGGTAGATACTTTTGTGTGCAACTGAGACTAGAGTAGTAACTGAAATCACACCGTCGGATTAGGAATAAGCGGTTTCTAATTTAATCCTGGTGGGATAGAGCGCTGGATCACCGTGGACCTCAAGCAGTAAAGCATTGTACGGTAGTGGGTTTGGTTTACCGAACAAAGATTCGTGGAATCGTAAAGGTGAACTAACCTGAAGGTTCAGAAAAAATCAACCATCGTTTTCTACATAATTACGAAATTACCGCTGCCGACGTCAACGCATGTGGAACGAAATTAGTGATGATTCTAACATAATTTTGATGGAAAAAAGAATAATGATGATTTTAACATTTTTTTATACAAATGATGATTTTAACATGTTAAAACGTTATGTTAGACAGCTGACACTTAAAAAAAATCCTTTTCTTTAGTGAAGAGACAAAATATTAACGTAAATTTTACCATGCTTTTACTCTTATATTCTTTTCATAATTCAAGAACTTTTATTTCCCAACTTTTTCATTTTAATTCTTTTCCAAACAAATAAATACTTTTAGTTTTATTTTAGTCAATTACTACAATTTTTCTGGAATACTAATGCAATTTTCTCGTAGAAGTCGAGCTAAAATGATTCTTTTAAAACTCTGAAAGGGAATAAAATTAAAAAAAGAAAACAAAAGAAAGAAAAAAAAAAACAAAATAATCATAGTTCATTATAGTGAGCATTTGGATGGATCTACTCAAATCACTGTTCTTTTTTTTTTTTAATTAGATACGAATGAAAGCAAAAGAAAACAAGGAAAAATAGAGAAATTATTTAGGGCATATTTGATTATATTCTGATTTTTTGTTTTTAAAAATTGTTTTTAAACGTGAAAAACCTTACATGTAAAGTTGCTCTTAAGGACGTTTAAAGTAATTTTTAATTTCAATATTGTATCGGTCTCTCCTTGGCGTGGGACAGTGGTACGCGCCATCTTCAGTGCTACTCTGATTCTCTTCAGGCTATCTCCCTGGTGTCTGGCCCATTAGAACTGTGGCATCAATACAGCTATTGTTCAAAGTACTAAGGACTTGATTGCTAGAATCTGGTTTATTCACGTCTCTCATACGTTTAGAGAGGGTAATGCTTGTGCGGACTTCTTGGCAAAGGCAAAGCTTGGTGCTTCTTCGGCCTCTTCCTAGAGTGCTTTGGATCATCCTCTTTTGGGCCTGTTGAATGTTTTATTAGCAGATGCTACTAGAGTTCCATTTCCTAGATTGTAGTATTTTCTTGTTTTTTTTCTTTTCCTTTTTGTTCGCCTTTTTGTAACCAAAAAAACGTAACTAACTTCAAACGTAAATAAGTTATGGTTGTGTGCGATGAGACTGAGTCAGTGAGTTTCTATTTTGGTTGTGATGTACAAACTATGTGAATTTCAAAGCCATGGGTCTTGCCACACACGAATATTATTTCCACCATCTAAAACCTCCATCTCATGCCTTCCTTTACCAACTCATGTGATGCGCAGCCGTTACACCAAACATAACTTGGATTATGGCCTATATTGGCCCCCAAAAAAAAACCCCTTTGGATAGTATTTAGTTTTGTAGATACAAGATACTATAGCATTTGGGTTGGTGAGTAATTTCCAACATTACTTCCCTATCATGGATATGTTGAAGCCATAAAGATGTTTGAAACCTGTTTTGGAGTCAACCAGGGGGTCTCATTAGCAAAACCAGGAGGTGCGCTTAGCAAGTGATATGGGTCAGCCCAACAGATTCAGCCCATATCCACCTCATGCGAGCCCAACATGCTTGGACGGTCAAGATCGACTCTACCCATCCAACGATCCACGAGAGGGCACGATTTCCTATAAATACAGGCAAACATTGCCCAAAGAAAGGTTCAATCTCTAATCCTTAGTACCTTCACTCATATATTCTATATACTGACTTGAGCGTCGGAGTGGCTTGCAGGTACCCCCCCGGGTGCTCACTGACCTCCTGCCAGGACAGCAAGAGACCTACCAACAGCAGCCGACCAAAAAGCTGCTCGGTACAGAACATTGGCGACCACAGTGGGAGATTTCTATCTTTCACATCATCACTACTCGAACTTTTCTCTTGCTGCTCAATGGCTCCCAGAGGCAGACCCCGGGTTCAAAGCATTGTAATACCCGCACCCCGACCAGAGGGTATTCCTGAGGGCAACGTCGCAACCCTACCTGACGAGGGTACCAGTCAGCCTGCCCAGTCTTCGAATGCGAGTCAGCTTTTGGATCTCCTGACCAATCGCACTCAAGCTATGCAGCATCAGGAAGACCAGCAGATTGCTAAGACATGCTCATCCCAACGCCCATGAGGGCGCCTGGCAGGACGCCAATGAAGAGCAGCCAGCGCCCAAGAGGGCGCCTGGCAAGGAAGCAACCAGCGCCCATGAGGGCGCCTGGCAAGGAAGCAGCCAGCGCCCATGAGGGCGCCTGGCAAGGAAGCAGCCAGCGCCCATGAGGGCGCCAGGGCAGCATCAGACAACGCCCATGAGGGCGCCTAGCAAGGGAACCCTTCCTCCAACAACGGTGACACTGAAGACACCACCGGATATCGCCATCGAGGAGATCCCCCGACCGACGTAGGCATCAAGAGTTTGACTAAGAAGACACCTCCCCCCGAAACTCAAGAAGGTTTTCGGACGAAGGACCTTTCACCCGAAGGATGGATGGATGCCGAATCCCAAGGGCCTTGGAGAAGCTGCCAACTCTCAAGATGTATGACGGAACCGGAGACCCAGACCGTCATTTGGCACACTTCTCCTTGATGATGCGCTATCGAGGCGCCAGGGAGCCTGTTCACCGTAAAATCTTCCACCTCACTCTCGAAAATGCCGCACTAGAGTGGTTTCAAGAGCTAAGGCCGAACTCCATATCCTCATGGTATGTTGGGTCTCATCTTCCTAAAGCAAAGCAGCCAAGTTCACGACACCCACCCGGCAGGGATCCAAGGTATGAGACCATGATGTCTTGGGTAGCAAACGTTAAGAAAGGCGCGGAAGTCAAGCAAATGATGAGACCAGGAGGTCACAGACACCAGAGATACCCACCTACGAGGGTGATCTCTAGTCTGTAGTCCATAACTTCATCCATACTTATCTGACGGAGGCGTGTGAGCATGCGTTGGAAAGCTAAGAGGAAGAGCTACAATTCTCATGTTGAGCTCAAAATCCAATTCGGACGTCTCCGCACCAAGGAAGGGCCCCCGTGAGGGCGCCAGCAGCATACTTATCTGATGGAGGCGTGTGAGCATGCGTTGCAAAGCTAAGAGGAAGAGCTACAATTCTCATGTTGAGCTCAAAATCCAATTCGGACGTCTCCGCACCCGGGAAGGGCGCCCATGAGGGAACCAACAGCGTTTTGGCACACGGCGCCCACGAGGGCGCCAGTATCAGGGCACGCCATCTTGGCCCAAGGCGCCCAGGAGGAGGGCGCCAACTTCAGAATGTTGCATTTTTGCTCAGTCCATAACTTTGTCCATGCTTATCCGATGGAGGCGTGTGAGCATGCGTTGGAAAGCTAACAAGAAGAGATAGAACTTACATGTTGAGCTCAAAATCCAATTCGGACGTCTCCGTACAAAGGAAGGGCGCCCATGAGGGCGCCAGCAGCATACTTATCCGATGGAGGCGTGTGAGCATGTGTTGGAAAGCTAAGAGAAAGAGCTACAATTCTCATGTTGAGATTGTTAGACTATAGTATAACCTTAGAGGGGAGGTGAATAAGGTTATGTGTAATTCTTTGATTCTTTTCAAAATAAATGATAAGTTTGTTTAAATCAAATGCGGAAAAAGAGATTTGAACTTATCAGATATATGCAAGTAGGCAGATTAGGCACAATGAGATATTATTCTATATTCAATATTTACAATAAGGTTGTTTTATAAGTAATGCAATGATATTGAATATAGCAGATCTACAGTAGTGATAGAGAAGATGATAGATAAACAGATCTGTAGTACAGCGAGTATAACTATAACCAGATTAACAAATTCAGATCAGAGTAGGGATATAGTTATACAACCAGATTAACAGATTCAGATCAGAGTAGTGATATTATAAACAAATATAAACAGTAAATAAAGTAAAGAGAGAGGGATAGAGATACACCAGGAATTTTACGAGGTTTGGGATAAAAGCCCTACGTCCTCGGCCTCCGGCTTTGCAACCTTTGGACTTTGCTGATAACCACTATATGAAGAACCAATGTTTTACAAATAATCAACTTCAAATAGCAAATCGCAATTCCCCTGAATTGAGAACCCTAGCTCCCCGCTAAAGATTTCAACCGCTTCAATCTCCTGATTGAACGACCCAAGAGCACCTCCCAGGATTTCAATACCACTTCAGTCTTCCCCGATTGAATGACCCAAGATCACCTCCCAGGATTTCAAACCAACTCAATCTCCTGATTGAGAGACCCAAGAAAACTTCCCAGGATTTCAAACCAACTCAATCTCCTGATTGAGAGACCCAAGAAAACTTCCCAGGATTTCAAAGTGACCCCACTTAAAATAACGAATACAACTTTGAGATCTATGATCCAATCACTTCGGACAGTATGACAATATAGTAACTTTAGAGAGATGAGTGATTTGGAAAATAGAAAATGATATGAAAGTTGAAGCTCTATTTTCTCTCTTTCTCAGATCTAGAAAATGTATGTGAGAAGCAGAGAGGAGTTGTGAATTGTGGTGTGAGGTATCTTCGAAATGTGAATCGCACCCGCCTATTTATAGGCTTTAGAAAAATATAGGATTCATAAATGTGACTTAAGAATCGATTCATGAGTGATGTTAAAATATAGTATAATCGATTCTTTATTTTTAGAAAACATAGGAATCGATTCCTTGGCTTTTGGAAATATGTAGGAATCGATTTTCAGGACATCTTGAATAGGTAAGAATCGATTTCAATATTTAGTTAAAGTAAGGAGGAATCGATTCATAGCCTATAGGATAGCTTGAAAATCGATTTCAAGGTGTTTTATAAAAGAAGGAAATCGATTCTTGGTTTGGCTTGAGATAAATGTAGAAATCGATTATTTGCTTTTATGGAAGTAATGGAAATCGATTGTTTTAAGAAAGGAAAACAAGTAGTCGATTTTATACTCCTATGAGACAATATAAAATCGATTCATAGTCCAATGTATTTAGTATATAATCGATTTTATACTCCTATGAGACAATATAAAATCGATTTATACTCCTATGAAACAATATAGAAATCGATTCTTGCTTTCCACAAAATTGATTTTAGGTTTAGGTGCCACCTTATGCATGCATGCAATTTTATAAAATATTTTTCAAAACTATTTTGATGCACCATGCATGTTTTGAAAAACTCATCTCTCAGCTACTAAAAGTCATAGACCTTCAGTGATAGGACCTTACACAATGTCCTAAAGAAAGCGGATAAACAAATAGGTCTTGAACTGCTGAGGTGGCTTCTTCTCCAAGCTGCTCCATTTTAATCTTCCTGCTCTTTGCTTTATGTCTTGTACTTAATTCAACTTGAACCATTAGTAGATAAGGTGTAATTTGTTATCATACAAAACAAAGAGTGTTTGCCCTTGGTTCAACAGAGATCAAAATCCAATTCGGACGTCTCCGCACCCAGGAAGGGAAACAAGCTGACGGCACTCACAAGCTCGTGAGAAAATCAAATGGTGCACGAGCACGTGAGCAAAAAAAAACATAGTGCACGTGCTCACGAGAGAAAATGAAATGGTGCACGAGCACCTAGGAAAGTAGAACGATGCATGAGCATCCGAGAAAATTAAATGGTGCATGAGCACGTAAGGCAGCACACGGAAGGACGCCTGTCAGAGTCCCTAGATGGGCGAAGTGGCATCGCAAGATGTCACAACCTTGAAGCGGCATATCGAAAAGGTTGCAACCTCTGATGGGTGAGTTAAGTTCGGATAGATTCTGATAAACTCCTGTCAGAGTCCCTAGATGGGCGAAGTGGCATCGCAAGATGTCACAACCTCGAAGCGGCATATCGAAAAGGTCGCAACCTCTGATGGGTGAGTTAAATTCGGATCGATTCTGATAAACTCCTGTCAGAGTCCCTAGATGGGCGAAGTGGCATCACAAGATGTCACAACCTCAAAGCGGCATATCGAAAAGGTCGCAACCTCTGATGGGTGAGTTAAATTCGGATCGATTCTGATAAACTCCTGTCAGAGTCCCTAGATGGGCGAAGTGGCATCGCAAGATGTCACAACCTCGAAGCGGCATATCGAAAAGGTCGCAACCTCTGATGGGTGAGTTAAATTCGGATCGATTCTGATAAACTCCTGTCAGAGTACCTAGATGGGCGAAGTGGCATCGCAAGATGTCACAACCTCGAAGCGGCATATCGAAAAGGTCGCAACCTCTGATGGGTGAGTTAAGTTCGGATAGATTCTGATAAACTCCTGTCAGAGTCCCTAGATGGGCGAAGTGGCATCGCAAGATGTCACAACCTCGAAGCGACATATCGAAAAGGTCGCAACCTCTGATGGGTGAGTTAAATTCGGATCGATTCTGATAAAATCCTGTCAGAGTCCCTAGATGGGCGAAGTGGCATCGCAAGATGTCACAACCTCGAAGCGGCATATCGAAAAGGTCGCAACCTCTGATGGGTGGGTTAAGTTCGGATAGATTCTGATAAACTCCTGTCAGAGTCCCTAGATGGACGAAGCGGCATCGCAAATGTCGCAACCTTTAGTGCGGAAGTTAAATCGGATCGATTCTGATAAACTCCTGGCAGAGATAACATTACCACGAGGTGATATGAGATTATACATTCAGATGCACAAGGCAAGGACTGGCCCCCGAGCCCACCTCGCGCATGCTAGTCATAGGAATGAGAATCAAGCCTGACAAAAACCTCGTGATCAAATCAAAGGAGGCTCGACTCTAGAACGGCTTTCGGATATAAAAAACGAACATGGCCAATCACTTTGTCGTAGGCAACATAGAAGAATCTCCACCACCTCATGCTCAAAAAGCAGATCATCATTTAGAGGACAGGGGGCAGAACAAGCGGTTACAAGACAGACGAGAAAACTTGCAGACAACCCCCTCCCCTGAGGTTGGGGACTTCAACAAACACCCCCTCCCTTGAGGTTGGGGACTTCAACAAACACCCCCTCCCCCTGAGGGTGGAGACTTCAACAAACACCCCCTCCCCTGAGGTGGGGGACGTCAACAAAACAAGACGCGCTCAAACACAAAAAAGCTAGAAATATAAGCTGAAGGACAGCCCAAATCACCTTGGTAGTAATTTAGAAGCGGTAAAACTCGTGGAAAGGTCAACGAGGTAATGGTAAGGGCAAAAGAAGCAATTCCCCTCGGCACAAAGCAAGAAAAGCAGGCTAAGAGACAAGGTGAGCAGCAAAAAATAAAGTAAAGTGCCAAGCACACGTCTACACAAGTCGGCACCCAAGAGGGCGCCTAGCAAGGACGGCGCCCATGAGGGCGCTTGCAAGGTAGCAACCAGCGCCCATGAGGGCGCCTGGCAGGACCATGAGGGCGCCTGGAAGAAGCAACCAGCGCCCATGAGGGCGCCTGGCAGGAGCAACCAGCGCCCAGCAGAGGGGCGCCTGGCAGGGGGCAGTCTGAAAGCGAATCCTTTCGCAACAGGGTGGTCGGCACTATGCAGTAAAACGCCCATGAGAGCACCGAACCTTGTCTCGCAAAATCTGCTCCACGATAAGCCATCCGGCACACGCAAGCAGGGAACAACACCCAAGGCACCCAGCAGGGTGCCAACTCTCAAAAACAAGCAAGCATCCGGGAAGGCGCCCACGAGGGCACCAACATATAGGAATGTCTTAGCACCTTGGCCCAAGGCGCCCAAGAGGGCACCAACATCAGGGGGGCAGGGCACAGGGCGCCCAAGAGGGCGCCAAATCAGAGCACTTGACACAAGGTGACGCCAACATCAGGATACGTCACCCTAGCTTGGTGCCGGGCACAAGGATTACACCGAAGGAGGTGTGAGTCACGGTCGCGACAAAATAATCTCGTACGACCCGTCAAGACAGGCGAAGCAACACTTAGAAAAAATTTCTCCTATGACAAGACACGGCTGCTACAAAGGCAGTGTCCCGCATAACCTTACAGAGCCGGCAAACCGACGAAAATCCTTCAAGCCAAGACAATCCTCCGGAATAATCTCGGCTTGGGGGGCAACTGTTCTAGAGTCAACCAGGGGGTCTCATTAGCAAAACCAGGAGGTGCACTTAGCAAGTGATATGGGTCAGCCCAACAGATTCAGCCCATATCCACCTCATGCGAGCCCAACATGCTTGGACGGTCAAGATCGACTCTACCATCCAACGATCCACGAGAGGGCACGATTTCCTATAAATACAGGCAAACATTGCCCAAAGAAAGGTTCAATCTCTAATTCTTAGTACCTTCACTCATATATTCTATATACTGACTTGAGCGTCGGAATGGCTTGCAGGTACCCCCCCAGGCGCTCACTGACCTCCTGCCAGGACAGCAAGAGACCTACCAACAGCAGCCGACCAAAAAGTTGCTCGGTACATAACAAAACCCATACCTTCATATTCCTTCCCCATTGTCCACTTGTCCCAATTGAGCCAATTAATTTCTTTTCCATTGTCACGTTTGTACCTCACAAAAAAGAATTGATCATATGTTGCATATCCTCACCTAGAGAACTAGGGACGAGAAAAGTGTTCATACAATATGAGAGGATGGCGTGAGCCACAAATTTGATTAGGACTTCTCACCCTCCTTTAGAAAAGTGTTTTCTACACCAATTCTGAATTCACTTCCAAATTCTGTCCCGCAAATATTAAATTGCTTTCTTTTATTGCTTGAGCCATAAAAAAATGTTATGTGCTTTTATTTTTCACCATTGGATTCAACTGGTCCCGTTCAAGTTTCAACCATAATCAGGCTCCATCCCACCAAAGTAGAGATAAAAAAGCAGTCATTCTATCCGTTTGTGTTGAAAACGAAAAAACGAAATTAAAAGTGACTTTTTCCCATATCCAAACCCCTTGAAAATCTTGCCAAAAAGAAGTGCCAAGAAAATAATTCATCGTAGAATATAGACGAATCCACTCATTTCTCGTGCTTAATCATCAGAAATGGTCCCATGGAAAAACACCACAAAATAATCTCCACAAAAACTAGAGGCTTTCAGTTCATCCCGTGAAAAGAGAGCAAAAGAAGATGAGATACTGTCAATGTTCTATACCTACTAATGTTTAAACTTAGTACACATTAAGAAATGATAAATTGTTATATATTTAGGCTAAAACACTTTGCCTAATCTCCTACTAGTATTTGTCATTAGTTGCATTGTAGATTTCTAAATTCTCTGTCCCAACAAAGGGTTAGACATTGAATTTTTAAAACATCAATTAGTTTTGAAACAAAATTGAAAAGCTAAAACATCAATGGATATGGATAGAGGACGGAGTACCAAGATAAGGTAAAAGTATAGCCGAGTAAAATTTGCTTAGATCATTGAATAGATATAATTTATACACAAAGCTCTAGAACAGCATTGCAATTAGGAAAGGCAGTTGGCAGGTTACCAATACTGAAACTATAATTCTACAAATTAACATGTTTAGCTTGAAGTTGGTTGTTCTCCAAGCAGTTGCAATGGCCATGAATCTGCTGGGGTAGGATACCTGGGATGTGGTTTACTGATAACAGATGTAGGTTTTGGCGTGAGCTCAGCAACATTAGGAGCTGGAAAAGCTGCTTGAAGATCAGGACGAAAGGGGACGACCAAAACTGCAGGTCCTTGCTGCAAGGTAGGTTCTATGGTAGGCAACTGGAGACTCTGTCCTGGAAAACTTCTCTGCTCTGGTGTTTCAAGCTCCAATTGAGGAGGTACATTCAGGTCAGGTTTGGACTGAGCCACTCTTGCCTGTATCTCACCTTGAAGTTTCTCAATTTGAGTTTCTAGGCTACCATTCTCCTCCTTCAGCTCATTTTTCTCCATGGTCACCTGTCCAATGAACGCAATCGCATGAAATACACGCAGGTAAAAGAATGAGTTCATTGTGTGACATCAAAGTATCAATTTACAATTGTAATGAAATGCTAATCAGCTCACGTAACTGGCCAGAAGATTACAAAAACAGAAAGGATTTCAAGTCAACTAGCAAATGATAAAAGCGTTTCCCCATGCAGTACTCTCAACAGCGAAAAATGATGAGAACGGATGAAAAAGAATGTCAAACTTACGTAATGAGATTCAGACAACAGAGACACGTGCTCCTTCTTGAGGGACTCAATCTGACAGAACAAGTCCTTGAGCAGCCTAGCAGCTTCACACAACAGAGAAGCCTTTCCATTGTTCTGCTCATTTAGATCTATCCCCACATGAACGCCAAAGAGGGAAAACAAGTAAAATCATATCAAGCAACATGTCAAATATGGCAGGATATACAAAGTGAAAACTAAATATAATCTTCATGTTGACTGAAACAAACAGATGCCACACAGAAATTTTTTAACAAATTCAAGAGGCACAAGAAGTTACCAAGAGCATTGGCAAGATCAAGAAAGAGTTCATTCAATTGTTCACGCTTCAATTTCTCCCTTTCAGCCTTGTGAACTCTCTTAGGGCCTTTCCCTTGGTTTATTTTACCAGAAGAAGACCTGAAGCAAATCAAGTGTATAAGAATACATATTCTAATACTTGCATCAATTCAATACATCAGATCTATTAAACCATTTCTTAAAGTTTTCTCCCAAATAAAACAATGGAAGAAAGCCAGTTTAATATTGTCTATCAACAAAAATGATTAAGGAACAACTTATCGGATAGTAATATATTACTATTAACTAATATAAAGCCAGAGGAGCCATTTGTGCCTGACCTGTTTTTTGATGTCTCAACCATTGGAGCCATGCTCTCTGATCCCGTATCAACAAAACCAGCTTTCCCAGTCTACAATTCTTCCAGCAGCAAAAATTTCTTATTTCCTAATAAAGTAGAAAAGCAAAACTACTTTAATTTCGTACCCTTAATAAGAAAAAGCCATGGATAAGTAAATGGAATACACAAGAAATGGAATACAAGGAAAATGGAAAATCTGAATATTTTGTTCTTAATATTTCACTGCTAATGAGAATTAAAAAGTAAAAGCAGTGCTTCCAGATTCAATCAAATATTTCCGTTGTAATTCAATCAGAGAAGGAGGGAGGGGGTAACACAAACCAAGTTCCTAACTTTAATTTCCACAATTCGTAGAACCAAACAGAGCGTTACAAAATCCCACAGATCAAACAGAAAACGAGAATCAAACAGAAGGAGCAAAGTGGATTTTGCTTACCAGGCTCGTGGAAGAAGAATCCGGAAGAATGGAATTGGAATATGTTGAGATGTGAATCAGGAAGATGGGAGAATGAAGTTCGTAATTGATTTGAGAGTAGGAAGCGAGAAATGAAACAGTTTAATTTGGGGGGAAATTAAAATTAGGGCAGAAGAGAGAGAAAAAGGGATTGGTTTCTGGGAATGGGAGTGTGGCGGGAGGGTACGTGTCACACGAAGGCGCGTGGCGTGGTCGTGCTCTTTCGCTGAGATCAACCACTACCAATGAGTTCCCCACGTGATCTTTTTTGTCTTTTTAATTTATTTTCCATTTTATTGAGATTGAAATTCGATGACTTTGGAACCTCTCCTTCTCTTTCTCCTATGTCTCTATCCATTCTTTCTATCTCTCTCTTAATTGACTCTCGATTAAAATAATTGAAAGATAATGATTAGAGAGAATGAATTGAGAGACAGATAGAGAGGATGGAAGGAGATGTAGAGAGAAATGGAATGAGATGATCTAAATCCAAATTCGATTCGACCAAATTATGCACACACAACACACAATTAAAAACAAGTCACAAATATAAAAAGTAAAAGAAAAAGGGTCAAATTGGTATTTCCTGTCGCTAGGAAGAATTTTACTCCATGGGTCAATCAAAAATCATAGTTTTAATTTTAATGACTTTCAAGTAAATTGAGATCAAGTTGGACATCTTTTATGACTTGTCACTTCATGATTAGCTGAAGTTGTTAAAAACCTCTTACAACCACAACATATATAAATTAAATCCAAAAATAAATCAGGTCACTTTTTTTTAAAATCTAATAATTTATGCAAACTATGCGTAAAGATTTTCAATCAATATAAGAAATTTACATATTATGAATTGTTTGACTTTTATCTTGGATGAGAGAGAAGGCAAACAAAGAGAGTGATAAGGAGAAAAGTAGGGATCTCAAAGTTAAAGAATTCATACCCTAAATAAACTCTTTTTTTTCCATCTTTATATAGTGGGAAAAAACTGAAATACTAATACTTTGTTTGGATATTCTAAAATGAGTGAAACAAAATAGAGTAGAGTAGAACCAAGCGAAATAGAACATAGTTTTCATTCCATTGTTCGAGTTTTAATGGAATGAATTGTAATTTTTATTTATTTTATTATTATGCTTATTGAATAAAACTCTACAATATTTTGTAGTCCTATTAAAATTTTAGGGAGACATTAGTAGTATGACAATTAAAGGGAAGAAACGTGAAGGTAAGTAATGGAATAATATGAAATGAATTCTATAAAAAAGTTAGTTTACAAAAAATTTAGTTTAGAAGTTGTTACAACTGAAAACTAATTTTAACTCTAAACAAACTTTCTAATAAATTCCATTAGATAACATTTCATTTTATCACTTATTTAAATATTCAAATAATGAAATAGTATATCACTCCACTATGCACTCCATTTCATTGAATCTCAAGCCACCAATCCGAACCTACCCAAAATCAATTATATCAAATTTTGAGAAACAATGTGTTAACACCCAAAATAAAATAATGTTGTTGTCTGAGGGAAAAAAGGGCAAAATAGGTACCGAGGCGATCATAAGAGTAATAGGGCAGTGTCAGCCACGACATATTCGGGTTAAGCAGGCAGGGGTATGATATATGAGAACTCGAAGGAGTGAGGACAGGACACCAAGGAGCAGCAGAACTCGATGGGAGGGTGCCTCGACCACAGAATGACTCGGCTGAGGTACCAACGGTCGAATGCCGTAAGCAGAGCGTGGCCGAAGAAGGCTGCGACCGAGGCAAAAAATACTTTCTTGGAGCGCAAGTATTTAGCGCACGAAGACACATCATGTTGGAACGGTTAAGACCAAGGAACATAAGACCCCGTGGAAAGTGGATCGACGAGAGTTTTACCCCACTAACTGTGCTAGTGAGGTCGTGGAGGAGTGGACTCCAAATTTCTATGGACTAAGGATAGTTAGAACCGTTGATCATAATTAATCCAACAGTGGGTAGATGTAGGCTCGAGTAGTGGCCAACGAAGGCTCATGTATGTGTGTATATATATGAAACAGAGAAATGATTATTTTTACCAAACGAAACCTTCAAACCTTATTGTTTTTATATATATGAAACAGAGAAATGATTATTTTTACCAAACGAAACCTGCAAACACTTATTGTTTAGTTACCTACTGTTGCGCCCGAAAAAGTCCCCGAGGAAGAACCTTCCTCGTTCACAACTTTTCCTAAGACAATGAAGCCGCCACCAATATTTATTAAGGAAAATATTAGGAAAACCTTTTTTGGAAAGCGATTGGTCTTGCGAAACTAGAGAATAGGGTTCGGGGGTCGGTTACGTGCGGGGAAGGTGTTAGCACCCCACACATCCTCTCTACTGAGAGGGAACCTTTAATTAAATGTGTGGTTTTAGTGTGTTGACTTGAAAATACTTAGTTTTGCCTCTCTACTTCTTATTGGAAAATTCTCAATGAAAATCTTTATTTATTATGAAAAATGGGGGAAAACGGGTTTTTAAGAAAAACGCTTGACGGGACATGGCCCGCTCCTACGTATCTCCCGGTGCGATGGAGAATTCAAAGCTACGTAGTTCTTCTTTGTTTGGAAAAAGGTTTTTGTTTTTTATCTTGTTTAATTGTGAAAATCGAGCTTTCATGATGATCAATTGAGCAAGGGCTCCAAGTGATCACTACTAGCACTCCATTGTTAATAATCACGCAAGCAGAGGCTTCGCAAGACTACAAACAAAGTTTTTTGATTTAATGAAAACCTTTAGGAAAACTTAGGCATTCATGATGATCAATTGAGCAAAGGCTCCAAGTGATCACCACTAGTACCTCATTGTTAATAATCATGTAAGCAAAAGCTTCACAAGACTATTAACAAAGTTTTTGATTTATGAGAAACTATTTTGTCTTGAAGAGGATTAAATTAAATTAAAAAAACGATAAAGGGGGTGAAATGGTAAAGTGGGAGTGTAATTAATAAAAACTGGGTGTAAACAGCAGCAGCCCAGCTTGTGGACTGGCCCACGGAGTCATGGGCTTTTCAGTGGGGGTGCGTGCTATCAAAAACAGGAGGTGTGACTATGAGTAGTCCACGTTTTGGTTTCTGGGTTGGGCTGCGAATGGGCTTAAGCAGAGGGCGCTGTAGTTGTGGAATGGAGGCGGTGCGTATAGTAATCTGATTATTTTGATTTTTAAATAAAATAAGTAAGTAAAAAAAGGGGGAGGGTATAAAAGGGAGATTAGGTTTTTTGCTAGACCTAATTTTGTTCTCCTTTAGCACTTGCTGCGCCGCAACTATTCTTTCAAGAGAGAGAGAAACTTGCGACATTTCAGGAGAGGGGAGGAGCGAAAATCGTGGGGAAGACAGAGGGATTTCCGGCGAGAAAAAAGGGTGAGGTTTGCGGAGAGAGAGAGATCCAAGGGACGAAGGGGAAGAGAAGAAGTTCACGGTGGTAAGGCGGTGAACGACAACGTTTGAATTCGGATTTGTGCATGGAAGAGAAGAGCGTGAGATGGTGGGAGATTCGCGTCGTCTCCGGCGACGACGATGGTGACTTCCATGGATCTTAACGGAGACGGGTCTGATTCGACGATGGTTTGACGACGCTGATCGTTCCCTGGCCGGCGATGATGGTGGTGACTACGGCGTTGACTGGCTGTCCCACTCGAAGCATTTCGATGGGGGGGCGACTGCGAATGGCCGGAGCACGGATGAGTTCACGGTGACGCGAAGGGGATAACGGCGGAGATGACCACCGTACGGTGGTCACTTGCTTCTGGTTCGGTTTCTACGGCTGGTTAGAGGGGGAGGACGACGGCGGCGACGGTGTTCACTGACAGTGGTGGCACGGTTGGGGAGGACGATGGCGACGATAGGACGAACGGCCACCGTCTATGGTGGCCGGAACTCACAAGTATACTTCAGATTCCCTTTCTTTTTGATGTATTTCTTTTCTTTTTTTCTAATTTTCCTAGACCCTAAATCCTAATGTTAAACTGAAAACTTAATTCTACTTAGTTCTGTACATTGGTTTGTTCTGAAAACTTAAGAGGTTAATCTTGAACCCTAATTTTATTTGTTCTGTACATTGTTTCAATGTTCTTACGTTGTTCTAAATTTTTTGCTAATTCTACTCTAATTCTACCGTACATTGATTCTAAATTCTACTTAGTTTTCAAAACCCTTCTAATATTATATTTCAGATTTCTAAATTATTCTAGTAAATAAAAAAAGCGTATAAGAGTAAAAAGCAATCCAAACCTGGCCTCCTGGATGAAAACCGATTTCTTATTGTTGCTGAGTGCTGCCTATTGCTACTGCTGTTCCTCTGCTTTGACTGCTTCTCTCTTTTGTTTCAGAGTTTTGGGGGTGTTTTGCGATTAGGGTTTCGAATTTCTATGTGTTCTTCTCTTTGAATTGTTGTCCCCCTTTGGGTCTGAATTATTTTGTTTATATAGGCCAATTTTAGGGTTTTTCTGATCCTTCTCTATCTTTGTTTCCTTTTTCAGGTATTGGGCTTGGATTGGAGGAAACTTGCTCACCAAGTTGCTGGTTGGGGAGGTGAAGCCTTGGTGCAGCTGCTGTGTTTGGGCTGATAGGCTATTATTTTATTTTTGTATTTTGTGATTTTCGTTTTTTCTGATTTTTTTTGCATTTTTGGTTATTATTTGTATTTTTTGGACTTTTTGTACAATTTGGCATTTTTTAAGATTTTTTGGATTATTGTAAATTAATTTTTATTAATTCTGATTTTTATTATATTTTGGGATGTTTGTAAACTGCTTTTTTGGACAGATTTATTGTTTTTTGGCAAAGATGGAAGAGAATAATTAAATTGGGCCAAGCCCAATCAAAACTAAACATAGGGCCAATTAGAACAAATTTTTAAGATCAGGTCCAATCTAGCCACATAGGTCCATTTAGGCAAACATTAGACATAAGCCCATTTTTTAAAAAAACTGGTTCAAAACGCTAAGCGTAAGCCCAATTAGGCAAACTAACGAAGATAGGCCCAAATGGTTGAACATAGGTCTAATTGGACAATTTGGTCCGACTTTAAACAAAACAGCGCTTGAAATGCCATGGGCTTGTGACACGGGGCTAAAGCGATTATAATAAAAAGACCGGGCAAAATTAGGGTATAACAGCTGCCCCTCTTTATTTGGATTTTACCAAGAAATATGAATTGCGCGAGACATATTTCGAAGGTAAAATAGAAATAATGAATTCAGAAATTATACCAATTTTGTCCATTTGGAGAAACCCGAATTTCCCCCTTTTTTTTTGGAAAGATAGACACTTTCGTGTTGATGCGAAAACAGTAAATGAACACTGACGTGCAGACAGAAAAGGTAAAGTGGGCACTTGCGTGCAGGCAGAAAAGTAAAATGGGCACTTGGCGTGCAGACAGAAAAGTAAAATGGGCACTTGGCGTGCAAACAGAAAAGTAAAATGGGAACTTGGCATGCAGATAGCGGTAAATGGGCACTTGGCGTGCAGAAAGCGGTAAATTGCCCAGGCTGCCTAAAACCTGTAATCCTTAAACGGACTCCTGACGAATCCGAGTTTGCACGTGGCTTTGAGGAGCACGCTTCCTGTTGGCCTTTTCGAGCGACCGGGGGGATCGTCATCAGCTCCGGAACTGATATACTGATCAATGCACGGCGTCCACTGTATCTTAGGCTGATACAACTATTCCGTTGAACCTCACATGGGGCTGCGGTCCATCGCGTTGCTCGTACGCGACGTGAGACCTGGGCAAAAGGGAGCGAGGATCTCTGTGCTCCAATCCACAATGCGCGCTTGAGCGCTCTCTTTTCTTTTCTCTCTTTCTTTTCTATTTCTCTCTTTTCTTTTTTCTTTCTAAACTCCCAACTTGGGGGAACATTTTCTGGAATCTGGGGGCGAGGGCTAACACCGAAGTGCTCATCCTCTCTTTGTACCTGTAGCTGAAAATGAACAAATGCATGCAATGCAAATGCCATGATTGCTGTTTTCTTTGAATGATGAGTTTCTTATTTCCTTTGTCTATGTTGGATGAATGCATGATCTTCTACTGTTCCTATATGCTTGATGAATGCAATGATTTTCCTTTTCTTCTCTTGTCTGTACGCAATGCATGATTTTCTTTTTCTTTTGCTTATGTCTGATGAATGCATGATTTTCTCCTGTTCTTATATGTCTTTTTCTCTTTCTCTAGCTTCTCTTTTTTCTTTTTCTTTCTTTTCTTTTCTTTTTGTTGCTCTTTTGGCTCTTCTCTTTTCTCTCTTTTGGCTTCTCTTTTTGCTGTGCAAAGTTTTGATGAATGCTCATGTATGTAATGGAAAATTTTTCTTCTTTGCCTTTTTTCTATGAAGTGTGAATATTGCTAATGAATAACATGAAATGATGAATGACATGGGACGCTTTAGCTTTCTTTTCTTCTATGAGATGCAAGTATTGATGTGATGCAACTGTATTGCTTTGATGTTTGAATGCAAATGTATGCGGTGATTGATGTTTTGATGAATGAAATGCTCCTGTTCTAACTTCTGTTTGTTTCTTTTTTCTTCTTCTATGAAATGCAAACATTAATATGATGCAATGCTCTGATGTTTGATGCAATGATTCTTGTTCTTTTTTCTTTTATGGAAATGCTAACGTTGATATGATGCATATGCACTATTTTAATGTTTGATGATTGAATGACAAAGGAATGCTTGTAAAATGATGAATGATATGGAATGCTGGATGACAGGGAATGTTTTTGTATTGTTTTTGTGGTTTCTTTTCTTTGTTTTCTTTTTGTTTTCTTTGCTTTTTCTATGAAATATCTGATGCGAAATGTAATGCTCTAATGATGAATGACATGCAATGATTTTGTTCTTTTCCCTTTTTTATGAAGTGCGAACATTAATATGATGCCAATGCAATGAAAAGATTTCTGCTTTTTCTTCTTTACTATTTTCTTCTATGAAATGCAAGTATTAATATGGTGCAACTGATGTGGAACGCTTTCTCTTTTTCTTTTTACTATGTGATGAATGCACAAAATGTGAAGATGCAAATGTAATGCCTAGATGCATGAGGTAGACATTTTAGTGATGATGAGATGCGAGACTTTGAATGCAAGGAATTGAGATGACTATTGCCCATTCTGTTGAAAAATTGAATTTGATTCAAACTCCGGTGTTCTCAAGGATTTTATTTACAAACAACCTCATTTGTTTTCTCCTTCTTTCCCTGATGACTGAATTTTAGATATCACGTAAACAACTGGTGTTCTCTTTTTTTGAAGCATTGTCTAGTAAGCATGCATAAGAGTGCAAATGTTAATGAATGAGCCAGTTAACTTGGAATTGGTTTAGGGCATGGACTTTTATGGCAAGTGAAGGAATGACAGACATGGCTATTGCCGAAGCTTGTGAGGGATCAAGAGATACAAGATTGCCCCGATTCAGGTCTTTGAATAGTTTGCCCCTGTCTAGTGGTGACAACAACTAGGGGTGTAGAAGATGATGAATTGGGAACGCTTCGGCTCTTGGGATGAAAGCTGGAATGAAAGGGGTTTTGCTTCAACCCACAGAATTTGATGTTGCCCCAGTCCTAACAAGGACAAAGCTGCCACAATCAGAATGACAAGGTCTTGTTTAGGATAGTGATTTGAGAAATTGCCCCGGTGAGATTTTTATGGGAATGAATGAGGTGAAGGAATGGGAATGCACTTGCCCCACTTTGGAATGACATTGACAACTGGAGTGACATGGGATGGGCATTGAACAGATTTTCCCAAGACTAGGGTGTGTGGGTGGTGAAGAGAATGCCCCCACTTTTGGGTCTGAGTGGTATTCTCAGTGCAAATCTTTGGTTCCCTACTGAGGTCTTGACTTTTGGTGCGACAGAATCCTTACCTGGTGATCACTAAACCTTGTTTTAATGCATCTTGAATGTGTTTTGGAGTGCAAGTCCCTCTTTTTTTATTTTGTCAGCTTTCTTTTTTTCTGACAGTTTGTTTTTGTTTCCTCAGTTCTCTTTTTTCTGAGGGTTTATTATTTCTTGATCAGCTTTCTTTTTTCTGATTGTTTGTTTTTCTTTTGAGCAAACACATTGTACATAGATAAGCTTGTTCGTCCTAAGATTAGAATTTGAGTGAACAAAAAGCAACCGGTCATTGATCGGAATGGACTTTTCGGGATTGTGGTGTTTTGTGGAGGAAGGAGGGTTAGGCTTAATGAAATGGTCTATGAGGAAGATGGTTATTGGGCTTGTTTGGGCTCTGTTAAAGCAAATTCGTGTCTCATGGTAGAATGACTAAGGGGTTTGATGTTGAGGCCAAAGGAAGTGTTTGAAGGTTTATGGAATCAGGTGTTGGAATGATGAAGTGTTTGAAGGTTTATTTAGACAAGGATCTCATGTACCAGCTCACTACTTACATTTCTTTTGTATTTTCTTTTATTTTGGGATTTTCATTTTTGAATCCCCCCTTTTTTTGATTTTCTCTTTTTCCCTTTTTTTTATGATTCTTTTCCTTCTTCGACTCGGGTGAGCTGATAAAAAGTGATGCACTGTTTTTTTTTATTTGGGGCGATCCTTGTCTAGGGTGATTTTTGGATTTTGTTTTTCTTGGCTCAAGGTGGGTAGGAAAGGGACTTTCTGGGATTTTTGGGGTTTTTGAGGAGATGGCCAAACTTCATTTCAAATCCCGATCTATAAGACTTAACTTTAGAACAATAATTTATCTATCTTCGCGTGTTTGCCCTTTTTTCCTTTTTTGTGCCCTAATTTTTGCCTGGACCCCTCTTTGCGAGTTTTCAGTCCACTGGGCGCTCCTTTTTGCCCAGGCCGCCCTTTGCGGGTTTTCAACCTAGCGAGCTTGTTTTCTTGTTTATTATATTATTATTATTATTATATATATATATATATATTTTGAGAGACTTGCACTGAAGGAATATGATATTAATCAAGGGGAATTAATGATCACAGACTTGCCCCAGCATGGAGGACTTAAAGCATTAGAATGAACCAAAAGTCAAATACGCACTGATGGGGAGAATATGCACTTTATGGGTGGACGGGGCGGGACTAGACTTGGACGGGAAACTGTGGTAAGGGAGGAAAACCAACGGACTCAAACAAGAGAATGTACTCATAGCATGCACGCTCATTAGAAGAATGCTTCACAGAGAGTTAACATCAGTTAAAAATTTGTTTTTTCTTTGATACACTATTTCAGTCTTTTGTCATAGAATGGATGGGATGCAGTGCTTTTGAAAGAAATGCAAATGAGCTATTGATTTGAAAAACTGAGTGCCTTGGAACACCTTGAGTTTGCAACCAAGTAAGGATAAACTTTTTCAAAAAGGATGATTGTTTCGCAAGAACGTCTCGCTTCTCATCACAACTCTTATTTTATGCAATGAATGAACAAATTATGATATGCAAGTATGATGCAAATGCGTGGAGAATGACCACTCGAAGAGTGTGGCTTATTCTAAATAATTTTGTTATTTTTAATGCCAGACAAAACATGGAATGCCAATGCGAATGATGCAAGAATGATGCCCCCCTTTTTTTTCAAAATGATTTTTGATTTTGATTTTTTTATTTTTTAGAGGCGAGACAAGGTACGAAATACCAATGCCCCCTTTTTTCTTTTGAATGATGAAAGATGAAGGAATAATGCTTTTCTCTAAATGATGATTTTTTTTTAGAAGCAAGGCAAAGTATGAAATGCCAACGCCCCTTCCTTTTTTGAAAGATACATGTATGGAGGAATGATGTATTTGAACCAAAGTGATGAGGTTAATGAAATGGTGCATGAATGATGATGATTATGAATGAGATGCTTTCTTGTTTTCATTTTTTTTTGTGCATGATACTCACAATGATTTTTTTTGTTTTTTAGTTTTGGAACATGATTTTGAAAATTATTTGGAGATGCAAATGATTTATTGAAAAAAAGTTTTAGAAAAATGTGCTTGACGGGGTATGACCCGCTCCTACGTATCCCCATTGTAATGAGGAATCAAAGCTTACGTAGTTCTACCGTGTCTTTTTTTTGAAATAATGCTTATGCATGAATGTCTCATCTTGGATGAACTTGACGAGGATTTTTTGCATGATTATAAATGAAATGCTTATGCTATGCAGATGATAATTGTTTTTTTGTTTTATCTTTATGTAATGAAGGGGAATACAAGATGAATGTTTTTTTTTTTCAAACTTTTGTTAGATGCAAATGCAATGGTGCGAAACGATGTGAATGCGAAATGATGTGGATGCGAAATGATGTGTCATTTACATAAAAAGAGGGTAAGAAAATAAGGATATTATTTTCTACGATTTTTGAAATAGAGTTTAAGAAAAAGGAATGCCTAAACTAATGCAACAAACAAAGGCGTGCCCCCGTGTCCTACAAAGGGTGGGAATCCTAGGGTCTAAAGTCGACGAAAGGGGTAATCCTCCCATGTAGGTTCTAATCACTTCCTTACAATGGCAACCAAGAGCTCAAGTCTCTCCCATGATAGCACCCACAATCGTAGAAAGCTACCGAGTGTGAGGCATCATGACAAAGCGTACTCTTGGGCGGAACTTTCATGAGAGCCATACAGACAAAGGTCTAAGAATGGCAGTCACTAATCGTTCCCACTCTCCTAGGTTTTTGTTCAGACCTTGGGTCTTAGGCCCCACTCAATGCTCACAAGTATAGGATGTGAATTGTGTGTCGAGGGTACAACACCTAGGAATAACTACCCTTCCCCACCTGCAAATGAAAATCCAGAGCAGTCCAGACAAATAGCATGTTGTTTATCCTAGGGTTCAATATCGATCCAATATAAACTAATCTAGGGTGCCAATAACAATGCACTACTTACCTCAAGAAAGGGAGCAAAAAAGAAGGGGACGTGATAAGAAAAGGGAAGTATGCATGTGCTTACCATAGGAAAGGGAGCAGAGAAGAAGGGGACATGATAAGAAAGGGGAAGAAGTGCATGAGGGAACTAAGCAAAGAAGTAACTATCTATTGCAAAAGCAAACATAGAATAAGAATGCACATGGACGTAACATGCTTGTGAAAAAGGAAGAAGAAGAGAGGCAAAGCAAGATATTCAAATCAATCATATAAACCATACATTTAATTAATTAGGCTTGACCCACTTTTGAAAAAATGTTTTTTAGTCCCCAGTGAAGTCGCCAGCTGTTGCGCCCGAAAAAGTCCCCGAGGGAGAACCTTCCTCGTTCACAACTTTTCCTAAGACAATGAAGCCGCCACCAATATTTATTAAGGAAAATATTAGGAAAACCTTTTTTGGAAAGCGATTGGTCTTGCGAAACTAGAGAATAGGGTTCGAGGGTCGGTTACGTGCGGGGAAGGTGTTAGCACCCCACACGTCCTCTCTACTGAGAGGGAACCTTTAATTAAATGTGTGGTTTTAGTGTGTTGACTTGAAAATACTTAGGTTTGCCTCTCTACTTCTTATTGGAAAATTCTCAATGAAAATCTTTATTTATTATGAAAAAGGGGGAAAAACGGGTTTTTAAGAAAAACGCTTGACGGGACATGGCCCGCTCCTACGTATCTCCCGGTGCGATGGAGAATTCAAAGCTACGTAGTTCTTCTTTGTTTGGAAAAAGGTTTTTGTTTTTTATCTTGTTTAATTGTGAAAATCGAGCTTTCATGATGATCAATTGAGCAAGGGCTCCAAGTGATCACTACTAGCACTCCATTGTTAATAATCACGCAAGCAGAGGCTTCGCAAGACTACAAACAAAGTTTTTTGATTTAATGAAAACCTTTAGGAAAACTTAGGCATTCATGATGATCAATTGAGCAAAGGCTCCAAGTGATCACCACTAGTACCTCATTGTTAATAATCATGTAAGCAAAAGCTTCACAAGACTATTAACAAAGTTTTTGATTTATGAGAAACTATTTTGTCTTGAAGAGGATTAAATTAAATTAAAAAAACGATAAAGGGGGTGAAATGGTAAAGTGGGAGTGTAATTAATAAAAACTGGGTGTAAACAGCAGCAGCCCAGCTTGTGGACTGGCCCACGGAGTCATGGGCTTTTCAGTGGGGGTGCGTGCTATCAAAAACAGGAGGTGTGACTATGAGTAGTCCACGTTTTGGTTTCTGAGTTGGGCTGCGAATGGGCTTAAGCAGAGGGCGCTGTAGTTGTGGAATGGAGGCGGTGCGTATAGTAATCTGATTATTTTGATTTTTAAATAAAATAAGTAAGTAAAAAAAGGGGGAGGGTATAAAAGGGAGATTAGGTTTTTTGCTAGACCTAATTTTGTTCTCCTTTAGCACTTGCTGCGCCGCAACAATTCTTTCAAGAGAGAGAGAAACTTGCGACATTTCAGGAGAGGGGAGGAGCGAAAATCGTGGGGAAGACAGAGGGATTTCCGGCGAGAAAAAAGGGTGAGGTTTGCGGAGAGAGAGAGATCCAAGGGACTAAGGGGAAGAGAAGAAGTTCACGGTGGTAAGGCGGTGAACGACAACGTTTGAATTCGGATTTGTGCATGGAAGAGAAGAGCGTGAGACGGTGGGAGATTCGCGTCGTCTCCGGCGACGACGATGGTGGTGACTTCCATGGATCTTAACGGAGACGGGTCTGATTCGACGATGGTTTGACGACGCTGATCGTTCCCTGGCCGGCGATGATGGTGGTGACTACGGCGTTGACTGGCTGTCCCACTCGAAGCATTTCGATGGGGGGGCGACTGTGAATGGCCGGAGCACGGACGAGTTCACGGTGACGCGAAGGGGATAACGGTGGAGATGACCACCGTACGGTGGTCACTTGCTTCTGGTTCGGTTTCTACGGCTGGTTAGAGGGGGAGGACGACGGCGGCGACGGTGTTCACTGACAGTGTTCACTGACAGTGGTGGCACGGTTGGGGAGGACGATGGCGACGATAGGACGAACGGCCACCGTCTATGGTGGCCGGAACTCACAAGTATACTTCAGATTCCCTTTCTTTTTGATGTATTTCTTTTCTTTTTTTCTAATTTCCTAGACCCTAAATCCTAATGTTAAACTGAAAACTTAATTCTACTTAGTTCTGTACATTGGTTTGTTCTGAAAACTTAAGAGGTTAATCTTGAACCCTAATTTTATTTGTTCTGTACATTGTTTCAATGTTCTTACGTTGTTCTAAATTTTTTGCTAATTCTACTCTAATTCTACCGTACATTGATTCTAAATTCTACTTAGTTTTCAAAACCCTTCTAATATTATATTTCAGATTTCTAAATTATTCTAGTAAATAAAAAAAGCGTATAAGAGTAAAAAGCAATCCAAACCTGGCCTCCTGGATGAAAACCGATTTCTTATTGTTGCTGAATGCTGCCTATTGCTACTGCTGTTCCTCTGCTTTGACTGCTTCTCTCTTTTGTTTCAGAGTTTTGGGGGTGTTTTGCGATTAGGGTTTCGAATTTCTATGTGTTCTTGTCTCTGAATTGTTGTCCCCCTTTGGGTCTGAATTATTTTGTTTATATAGGCCAATTTTAGGGTTTTTCTGATCCTTCTCTATCTTTGTTTCCTTTTTCAGGTATTGGGCTTGGATTGGAGGAAACTTGCTCACCAAGTTGCTGGTTGGGGAGGTGAAGCCTTGGTGCAGCTGCTGTGTTTGGGCTGATAGGCTCTTATTTTATTTTTGTATTTTGTGATTTTCGTTTTTTCTGATTTTTTTTTTTGCATTTTTGGTTATTATTTGTATTTTTTGGACTTTTTGTACAATTTGGCATTTTTTAAGATTTTTTGGATTATTGTAAATTAATTTTTGTTAATTCTGATTTTTATTATATTTTGGGATGTTTGTAAACTGCTATTTTGGACAGATTTATTGTTTTTTGGCAAAGATGGAAGAGAATAATTAAATTGGGCCAAGCCCAATCAAAACTAAACATAGGGCCAATTAGAACAAATTTTTAAGATCAGGTCCAATCTAGCCACATAGGTCCATTTAGGCAAACATTAGACATAAGCCCATTTTTTAAAAAAACTGGTTCAAAACGCTAAGCGTAAGCCCAATTAGGCAAACTAACGAAGATAGGCCCAAATGGTTGAACATAGGTCTAATTGGACAATTTGGTCCGACTTTAAACAAAACAGCGCTTGAAATGCCATGGGCTTGTGACACGGGGCTAAAGCGATTATGATAAAAAGACCGGGCAAAATTAGGGTATAACACCTACCTTACTATTTTTAGGCAACATTCTGACCTATTTTCGCTTAGCCAATTTTTAAGCAACATTCTGACCTACTTTCGCTTAGTCAGAGTAGATTTGGCTTAGCCACTATTCTCATTGTTGGCTCCGTTCTCCATGTATCAGTTTGGCTTAGCCATAGCAGATTTGGCTTAGCTAGAGTGCCGGAAAATTCTTCTTTCTCATCACTCTTCAATCTTTTTGCTTAAATTCTTTATCAAATCTTAGTCTACAATTCTTTCATTTGTTTCGAGCCACAAAAAAGGGATTAAATATACAAAAACTCACAATTACATACATAACCTACTTAAATAAAAACAAAATCAAATTAACACTTTTTTCAGGGTTAGATAATAGCAAATTCATTTCAATAAGTTCAATAAGTGTTATTCTTTTCAAACCAAATTCAAGTATATTTGACACTTATCCTTTATGCATAAAGATAACGAATTCAACGGTTTAAAATTTAATATTCAAATTATGCATAATATTGATTATTATATACTTATTTTTCAACATAAGTGATACACCGGTGTTACTATTAACTTACAAAATATAAATTATTCAATAACAATTTTTTAGTGGCATAATTATACCCGTGCATGGCACAGGTCAACTATTCTAGTATTTATAATTCAAGCGCCACGTCTTTTTCTGACATCTCATAAGTGATAAAGTGAGTGTTCATACCATATATAGCATTACCCATAAAAAAAACAGGCACCCAGGGCCACGGTGCTCTAAAATTAAGGTTGATAATTGTTTATACAAATTTGTTTATAATATCCTATGTAAGGACAAAATTTTAAAAAAAAAGGACAAAATTAAAAAAAAAAAGGACAAAATTTCAATTTTTATATAAAAGAAAACAAGCCACCCATGATCCACGGGTGCTCTAAAAGGTTTATAATTGTTTATACAAAATTTGTTAATAATATCCTATGTTAGGACAAAACTTCAAATTGTAAAAAATACATTTTTTAATTAATTTTTTCAGATGTAGGGTTTTGGAGTAATGTAGAAATGATGACTTATTTTTTAGAAAAAATTAAAGAGGGTGAAAATGATTCTAAAAAGGAATAAAACATGCCGAAATACTATAAGATTATTTAACATGTTTTTTTAGAATCATATATATATATATATATATATATATATATATATATATATATATATATATAATCTATCTAATATCTATTTATCTATCTAATCTAATCTAATCTAATATCTATTTAATCAAACAAACAACTTACAAAAAGATAATTTTAGACATCTTAATTTTTTGACACATCACCACTTTTGTGGACAATAAATGTATTTTACTTTTATTTCTCATTTTTTTTAATTCTATTTTCTCTTCCTTTCTCACTCTCTCTTTCAATTTCACATTTCCCAATATTTCTCACTTTTTACACATCTACTATTTGTGGCCCCCACACCCTTTATTTAAAAATATTTCTTTTCCCAATTTTTTAATCTACTATATAATACAATATAATTAAATTAATATCAAATGATATACAATTTACTCCTATTTACTATCTAATCTAATCTAATATCTATTTATACAAACAAACCACACTTAAATTACCAAAACAAGCCTCCATATTTACTTGACACCTAACCAAGGACAACATTGTAATTTACTATCCTTTTTTCAAATTTCTTCTCCCAATGCATTTTCTTCTCACTCTCACTTCTTTCCTACTTTTTTTTTCAAATTTCAAATTTCAAATCAAACTCACCGACTTTCTATCAACTAATCAATTTATCAATTTATACAAACAAACCATACTTAAATTACCCAAACAAGTCTCCTTATTTACTTCACAACTCATATAACTAATGATAACATTGTAATTTACTATCACACTTTTTTTTCAAATTTCTTCTCCCAATGCACTTTCTTCTCACTCCCACTTTTTTACTACTTTCTTCTACTTCTTTTTTTCAATTTTCAAAATTCAAATCAAACCCACCCACTTTCTTTTTCTACTATCTACTATAATCTACTAATCAACTAAACTAATCAATTGGAACTACGAGATAACTGCACTTATATATAAAAAATACGGGATAACTACACTGATATATAAAAAAACAAGAGATTAATATCTAACTATCTATTTATACAAACAAACCACACTTAAAAAGGACAACATTGTAATTTACTATCACACTTTTTTCAAATTTCTTCTCACAATACACTTTCTTCTCACTCCTACTTTTTTTCCTACTTTCTCATACTTTTTTTGTTTCAAAATTCAAAATTCTAATCAAACCCACTCACTTTCTTTTCCCACTATCTATTATAATTTAGTAATCAACTAAAATAATCAATTGAAATTACGAGATAGCTGCACTAATATATAGAAAACAAGGGATAACGGTACTGATATATAAAAAAACACGAGATTAATATCTAAAAAAATAAGAAGACTTAATGACTATTTAAACTACTGATTAATATTTAAAACACATGTGACAAATATTTGTCACTAATACCTATAAAAGGACAAATAATTGTCACAAATATTTAATAAAACACGGGATAAATATTTCTTATTGATAATCTACTATCTATCTAATATCTATTTATCTAATCTAATATCTATTTATACAAATAAAACACACTTAAATTACCCAAACAAGCCTCCCTATTTAATTACTTGACAAGTCATCTAACTAAAGGTAACATTGTAATTTACTATCACATTTTTTTTTCAAATTCCTACTCCCAATGCACTTTCTTCTCACTCCCACTTTTTTTTCAACTTTCTCCTAGTTTTTTTTTTCAAATTTCGAAATTCAAATCGAACCCACCCACTTTCTTTTCCCACAATCTACTATAATCTACTAATCAACTAAAATAATCAATTGAAACTACAAGATAACTGCACTAATATATAAAAAAACACGGGATAACTTCACTGATATATAAAAAAACAGAAGATTAATATCTAAAAAAAAGAAAATTTAATGACTATTTAAACTACTGATTAATATTTAAAGCACATGTGACAAATTTTGTCACTAATACCTAAAAAGGACAAATAATTGTCACAGATTATATAATAAAACACGGGATAAAACTTTTTTTATTGATAATCTACTATCTATCTTTTACTATCTACTATAATCAATTAATCAACTAAAATAATCAATTGAAACTACACAATAACAGCACAAATATATAAAAAAACACGGGATAATTTCACTGAAATATAAAAAACACCAGATTAATATCTAAAAAAAAGAAAACTTAAAGACTATTTAAACTACTGATTAATATTTAAAACACATGTGACAAATTTTGTCACTTATACCTAAAAAGGACAAATAATTGTCACAGATATATAATAAAACACGTGATAAAACTTTTTTTATTGATAATCTACTGTCTATCTTTTACTATCTACTATAATCTACTAATCAATTAAAATAATCAATTGAAACTATGAGATAACTGCATTGATATATAAAAAAACACGGAATAATTGTACAGATATATAAAAAAACACGGGATAACTGCAATGATATATATATATATATATATATATATAAATACGGGATAACTACACTGATATATAAAAAAACACTACACTTATATATTTAATAATCTACTATCTATCTTTTACTATCAACTATATATAATCTATTAATCAACTAAAATAATCAATTAAAACTGTGAGATAACTGCACTGATATATAAAAAAACACTGCACTTATATATTTAATAATCTACTATCTATCTTTTACTATCAACTATATATAATCTACTAATCAACTAAAATAATCGATTGAAACTATGAGATAACTACACAGATATATAAAAAATAAGTAGACTTAATGACTATTTAAATTGCTAATTAATATTTAAACCAATTATTTTTTATTGATAATCTACTATCTAACAAATTTACTATCTACTATAATCTACTATCAACTAAAATAATGATCAATTTAAACTACCAGTTAACTGCACTGATATATAAAAAACACAGAGATAACTGCAGTGATATATAAAAAACACGGGATTAATATTTGCCATTGATAATTATAATTTTTGAAAACTACTATCTAAAAAAACAAGAAGGCTTAATGACTATTTAAACTGATTAATATTTAAAACACACGCAACAAATATTTGTCACTAATACCTAAAAAAGGACAAATAATTGTTACTCATATATAAACAAAACACGGGATAAATATTTGTTATTGATAATCTACTATCTATCTTTTACTATCTACAATAATCAACTAGACTACTAATCAACTCAAATAATCAATTGAAACTATGAGATAACTGCACTGATACATAAAAAACACTGGACAACTGCAGTGATATATAAAAAAAACAGGGATAACTGCAATGATATATATATATATATATATATATATATATATATATATATATATATATATATATATATATATATATATAAACACGGGATAGTTGCACTGATATATAAAAAAAATATGGGATAACAACACTGATATATAAAAAAATACTGCACTGATATATAAAAACATACGGGATAAATGCACATATTGTTTTTAAATGGTACTTTTACATTTTTAGTTTTAATATTTATCAATTTTTTATTTGAAACTCCTTTTTATCTACTTTAAATTTTTCTTTATTTTCACGGGGTAATACTCAGATTATTTAAATACTGTCCAAATTCATTCATAAAAAGAACACGACAACACCTGTCTGTATGCAAGTCATCCTCTATATTTTACAATTGATTTTAGATTAATGAGATTTCAAATTAACGTTTCTATTTGAGGTAATCGTATCACGTAACGCGATCGTCCCGTGCGGATGCACGAGTATAGTACTAGTATATACTAAAAGAAGAAATTACATCAAAAGAAAATTTTGGTCCAGAATTCTGTAGGGTGTATAATACTCGTTCAAAGACAAATCCTGTCTCTATCTCTTTTTGACTTGCCTATTTTAGCTAGTCCTAGTTTTTTTAGGTAATCAGTTTTTTGGCCAGACACTACAACAAAAAGTAGTTTAGGCAACGGCTAAAAACCGTGGCTAGAAGTGAAAAAACCGTGGCCTAAACTTTAGGCCACGGTTTTTTAGGCGTTGTGTAGGTGGCCGTTGCCTATTCCTTCAGGCCACGGTTTTTTGACATTAGGCCACGAAATATCAAAACCGTCGCCGTAGTTATTAAAATAGGCCACGGTTTATTAGTCTAGTTTCTGGCCACGGTTTTCAATTGGCCACACATAAATAACTGTGGCCTATAGGTTTAAGCCACGTTTTTCAATTGGCCACACATAAATAACCGTGGCCTATAAGTTAAAGTCCAGTTTTTTTTTTATATATCAACAATTAGTCACCATGAAATAGAAACAAGCCAAAGTCATCAATCAAATTATTTTCTATGAATAAAAACAAACAAGTCATGTATAGGAATGGAATAAATCAATCAAATTAATTTCCCATACAAGTGAAAGCCTAGCCATAGCCCTAAGCTCCCCTATTCCCTCCTTTCCCCTCCCAAAACCTTATCCTAAACACACCCCTAAAAAAATTCACAATTACATACAACTTTCAAAATTTACAGATTAAATCCTCCTCCTATTATCAACTCGTGCTTTCTTTGATATTGATCCAGCTTGTAGATGATCGCTACTGGATTGAATCTGGATGAGAAGAACAATTTGTTTCAAAGTTCAACACTACCAGAGAACAAGGTAGTTCCTCTGAGACAAATTTCTCCACGCGGTTTACCTGGAAGTGCATCATATCCCATCTCTGGCACAGATCCAAGCCTAGCCTCAATGGTTGTCATAGGAACTCCAACTGTTCCACTCATAGAATACACATCCCCAATGGCTGTGAAACATCCAGCACAACTTTCAGTAAGACCTGTCACAACAAAAATGATAATAAATTAAGTTCTGTATAAGAGTTGACTTCATTTAAAATTTAGCCTTCAAAAAACTTTGATAAAGTTCTGTATTTAAGTGTCATCATCAAATCGTTGTGTTTAGCAGAAGATTCTTATATGATAGATATAGCATACCATATCCTTGTGATAATGTGGATCCACTAGTGACTCTTAAAAACTCCTCCACATGGCTAGGCAAAGGAGCAGCTCCTGATAACAGGATTCGAACACGTCCACCTAGTGCTTGTTTTGTCTATAAACAAAAACCAATATCTTAGTTGTGAAAAACCAGACTTTTGAAAAAGAACTCACAAAGATAAGTAGTTTACCTTATCAAATACAAGCCTATCAAACAGAGGTGCTGCTTTGTGTTGTGGAAGACCCTTCTCCAGATATCCTAACTTAAAAATATGCTCTTGTATATGTCAACAAATTATTAAGAGGATATATTTCAATAGTGATGAAAGCAAGAACAATGAGACACTTGTTCAGACAGAAAACACATACCAAGGGTGTCATATAATGGAACATATGTTACTGCACTGCTATTACAAGCCTGCAAAACAGCAAAATTGAATCAGGTGAGGTCCCGTTAGAATAAAATTTACAATAAGCAATAAATGAAGCATGATGAAACAAACAAAGTGCTATACCTCCATTGCAATGATCCATTCAGGGCAATTGGAACCATAAATGCCACAATGATCTCCCTAATAATATAGAACCATTTGTTAGATAATAAATTTCGAGTTAATAGCCAAATTTCAAACTCGTCGAGAATTTAAGCTACTAAATTGAATACCATTTGAAAATATCAGAGACAAATTACGAATCCGGTTAATGTTAAGGACTAAACTAAACTTCTCTAAAACTTGAGGACCGAACTACCTATTAACTCAATAAATTTCACAATTAATGATGGCCAATGCAAAACATCTTGAAAGAGCAAAAAAGTGTTGAAAACTCACAGGATTGACACCACGGCTCTTCATGGCAGATCCCATCTGGAAATTAAAGCTAGTTTTGATGAATTACCTGAGATCCAGCTTTTGAGTGTGCCATTTGGTACATATTCAAAGACAAGAAATATTGTGCTGACACTTGAATCATCTAGATAACATTCAAAGCAGTGTCCAAAAACACTGACTAAATTATAATGCCTGAATTTGGATATCAACTCTATGTGGTGCATAAAGTCTTGAGTTCTGTAGCTTTTGGTCATTTTCACACTTTTAATGCCAACAAGTGAACCATCCTTCAGTTGACCCCTGTTCATCTAAAGCACAAAATAAAAAACACATTTTATATTGTCAGCGCATCAAACAAATGTTAAAAAAGTTGAAAGTTACAATTTCTCCAACAACTGTGGTCCTTCATTATGACAGATTAATTTCAAATCACTTTCATAATTCAAACAAAATTCATTATATGAAGTTTTCCATTGCCTTGTGTTTCCATCTAACAAAGGCATCCAAACAACAAAACTAGCTATGAGAAAATGAAGGACCCCTTCAAGAGTGAAACAACACATTTAATGAAAACAATGGTTAAAATTAAATATATCCTCTTTAATCTATTTAGATATCAAAGAAGTAGCATACCTTTCCTTGAGAACCTTCACCCATAAAAGTAGTTACATCAAAGTTGTTAGTAGCTTCCACAATCTCTTCCAGTGAGAAAGCTCGATAAGGTGGCAAGGAAACTGTTCCAAATTTCATTGTTTGAGATATATGCCCTTAATTAGAAGGAAAACAAAAGGTTGTCAACAATCTTCAACATAGAAGAATTAATAAATTTTAATTTTTCTGCATCATCTTCTCCAAGAAACTATTGGCAAAACAGTTGTGGAGCTTCATTGATATTGATATTTTGATAGCTCAGGATCAAGGTTTTAAAAAATATTCGCGACATGTTTTTATATCATCGCGACCGCAACCCAGCTGTGATTGAGGTCGCATCAGCTGCAATCGACCGCGAGTTAAAACCTAACTCGGGATGCAATTAAAGACTTGTTATCTATAAGCCCTACAGCATATAATTTACAAGAGGGGAACATTTTTTATTCATAGTAGGAGTTTAACTTAGTCCCATGTCCAATTAATGAAATTCAGCAATAAAAGTTGATGAATATTTCTTGTTATTTATTATCATCCAAAACTTTAAATATAATGCTACTAATAGATCTGTGATACATAAAACCAAATTCCAATAAGGAAATGACAAAGACAAAGTAAAGAAGCTAAATGAAATTACCAAATTTTATCCAAATGACACAAATAAAACTCCAGTATTGTTCTTTACTTTTAGTGGTACAAAATTCCTATTCTCCAAGTTAATGGACTATAAGAATAATTTATGTGTGTGAGATTTTCCAAAGCAGTTTGCAAGTGAAGAAATGCATGAAATTATATAAAGTAATGGAAGCATGAACACAAGTAAGAATTTCAGAGTGAGAGAGTTACTTGAATCAGAAATTAACTTAGAAGTATATCCAGAAGCTGCATTTTCTGATATAAATGTTGTTGAAGCATTCTTCATTATGCTTTTAGCATTTTCTCTTCTAACAATAAAGAAAATCAGTGCAAAAACTCCAAGTCCTCCAATAATTCCACCAACTATCCCAATTGAAACAACTGCTTTAGACACAACTTTCTGCTTCTTTCTCTCAGCTACTATTCCCACAGCCAAAGCTTCAGTATGACAAAATGGAAATTCATGTTGATTTTGATTTGTCTCCTCTAAACAATTTCCACCATACAACACAATCCTATCGTTATTAAAATCTGAAACTAAAGGTTTTGGTAATCTCCCAGTTAAAAGATTTGAATATAAATCCACTGCTTCTAATCCAGAGTTACAACTTATATTATCAAAAAGCATTCCTGATAATTTATTTCCAGAAATGTTGAGATAAGTAATAGAAGGTAGTGATAATAATGCTAGTTGAAATGGCCCAACAAATGTGTTTCCTGAGATATCAAATCTCTCAACTCTCAAGTTGAAAATATGAGCTAACTTCATCAGGAACACTAGATCTGAACTTGTTATTTCTCAGTACTAAAGTAACCAACTTGTTACCAAGCATAGGAAATTGAGGTCCAAAATCATTATCATCTAATTCCAACACTTGAAGATTTTTCAAAGGGCTTAAATCAGGTAATCACTACAATAATAGGGACCAGTCTGTAACTTCAAGATCAATGTTCACATAAAGTTCTCAGAATTTAACAGAAAAAAAAAACAATGTTTTATACTCTTGAAACTATATTATAAGAAAGGATGCATCATATTAGCTAGAGTTTCAGCAGCACGAGGGAGATACCTCCCCTCTTCTAGTTCCTAACAAGAGAATAGCAGCACGAGGGAGATACCTCCCTTTCTTTGTTATACCCTTGATTCTATGATGGCTAATAGACCTCAGCAGCAGATGCAGCAGCACAATATCCAGGAACTAGTTTCAGTCAGTCCACTGAATATTGGGAATGGAGAATATCAGCAAGATAAACAAGAAGAAAAACTAGACGCAGCAAGAGAAGATTCATCTAAAGGCATCAATGATCCAAGGGATGATACCTTGCAAAAACATCAGGATCAGCTTTACATGAAGGATGGCGACAACAGTGAGAATCAAACCTTCTGCGAGATGCTAAGAGATTCGCGAAGAGATGCTGCGAAGAGATGCCAAGGGATTCGCGAAGAGATGCCAAGGGATTCGCGAAGAGATGCTGCGAAGAGATGCGAGAGAGATGCTGCGAAGAGATGCGAGACAGTGAGAGCGATGAGAAGGAGTTAGGGATTTGCGAGACGGTGAGAGGGATGAGAACGTGTGAGACAGTGAGAGGGTTTGAGAGGGTTTGAGATTGAATGGGTTTCGCTGATATTTTGTTATTATTATTAATTACTATATTATTACGGAAGGCAATACTAAAGGCGACGTTTTTGTTAAATTTTTATAGGCCACGTTTGTATAATTGTGGTATTATATATCTACAGTTTTATAACCGTGGCCTATGTACTTCTAAAGTGTGGCTTGATATCAACTTAAAGCAAACGTCGCCTATTGTCTATCTTTTGGCCACGCTTTTAGAACTATGATCTCTTCCAGGTTTAAGCCACGTTTTTTTAGCCGTGGCAATGGTTGGCGTGGCCTAAAGCCAAAAATGTTGTAGTGAGAGCTGTTGGCTTCAATTCCCGCTCATAGACATTTCTGTCTCTTTTTCTAACTTTTGTAAGTTAGCTGCTTTACTTTAGCTCATCGGTTGGAGTGTTTTAGGGGACTCGGTTAGAGACCGCCTATTATTGTGTTGTTTTTATCTCTTTTTTGCTAAGGGTTTTGGTCTAGTCCCCTCTCGAACTCTTCTCTATCTTCTTTTCTTTCTTTTTTAATAAATTCAAGGCACCATGCTTGTTTGATAAAAAAAAATATAGATTGATAGATAGACACACACAAAGAATAAGCCCTGACCAAGAAAGATTGGGTTTCCGGTAAAAAAAATGAAAATTTGGGTTTAGTAGAAGGGGTTAGTCTCTCACAATGTAGTGAATGAATGTTTTTTTGTTTGAATCTTCATCGAGAGATGTGCTCACATTTGATGTGCTCACATTTGATGTCCGACAATGCCTCAAACATGATTAGTAGAGAACAAAAAAAATCTAGTAGAGAACTTGTTGTCTTAATGTGAAAAGATTAGTGTTCGGTACTGTGCTTCCGATCTTAGTGATTGGTATTATGCAGTTAGTAGATGTTTTATCCTTGATTCTGTTTCTATCTTCAGGTCCTGGGATGTTCGATGTTGTTCGATCTTGGGATGTTCGATGTTGTTCGATGTTGAGATGTCTGAGGTTGTTCGATCTTGAGAAGTTCGATGTTGTTCGATCTTGAGATGTCCGATGTTGGTCCTGCAATAACACTCCGACGCTCAAGTCAGTATTTGAGTTAATGAGTATTGTGTTGGAAAAAGTGCTTACCATTTAATGAGCATTGAATGCTGTATTTATAGGTTTTGAGTGGTGTTTGCTTTGGTCGATTTGGGCCGTCCGATCTTGTAGAGTGATCTTGGCCATTGATGAATGGACCCTGTTTTTATGTAATGGGCCTCTGAGTATTTGGGCTTTGTAGGAGGTGTAAATAGCAGAAATTACAATTACCATAACAGTGGCCCCCCAAGTCTGGTCGCTTGAGGAGCGATCTTGACTTGATAAGATGATGCAGGCTTGCGTTTTTGGCTCTTTGAGTAGAAATTTCCTTGCTCCTGAGCTTATGTCGAGCTTGAATTTTTGGTCGACGTTAAATAACCGTCGAGCTTCTGAACGAGGTAGAAAGTATTTTGGAATCAACCGAGCTTTTGAGTGAGGCAGACAGTCTCTTGGAATCAGTGCTGCTTTGGAATCAGTGCAATCTTGGAATTAGTGCCATATTTTACTGTTTCTGACCAGGCGTGATTTTACAGTGGCGGCGCATGATGGTGACGGTTTATTTTTAGCGTGCGAACCTAATGGACCTTGATTGGACGTGACGTTTCGACTTCTCGGCCCAAGCCCACTAATTCTGCCTCACTATAAATAAAGGGTCTCACCCTTTCATTTGTTGCTTGGCGATTATTTGTTTTGGATTGTCGACCTTCGAGAGCTCCCGAGCTTCTTTTTCGAGCAAAAACGAGTTTAGAGAGTTTTCTTGAAGTACTTTAAGGTCGGTTTCTGTAGATCAGCAACTGCATTCTTTCCTGACAAGATCAGTTTCGCAGCTCCATTTCGAGGTTAGTTTCTTTCTTGATTTTCTTTCCTATTCTTTTTTGTTGTGCCTGGACCTCCCCCAGTCATTTACGATCTCAGAATGGGGGTCGTCAGGCCGGGTTCCGATTTGTTCGCGAACCCCGTTTTGATCCTAACCCTGACATTTCGTCCCCCATTTCTGCAGATTCGTCCTGGCGAGGACAAAACAAACCCGGAGAGACGTTACTCAGTATTGTAAGGACTTTACTAATGTGATGGCTTCTGGTGGCGAGATTCCTGAAGTTCGTACCGATCCTCTTGAAGTTGCCGTTCCTGACGTGCAAGAGCATTCTGCTTCTGCCCCTATGAGTGATAAGGCGGAAGACAATTTTGAGGGTGAAAGCTCTTCTCCTGTGAGCGATGCTAATGAGCCAAACGAGAGTGCTCCTGAGGATATGGAGGAGGATCGTATGGTGGATGTGATGACCATTACCTCTGAGTCTGATGAGGAAATTTATTTGGAGGAAAAAGAGGGTTCCGAGGTCGACCTCGGGACAAGTTCCGAGCGTGCTGATGGGTCCGATCGAGGTGATGCTGAAAAGCAAGCTGAATCTCGCCCTTCGAGTCAACCAGGCTCTAGCCGAGCTTCTGCTGCTTCTATTGATGGTTACTCGAGTACTGGCTATGGGGACCTCGACGTACCGGTACGAGAGGTCTCTCAATACGATTGGGTGTCTAAAAACATTTTGGAGATCGAATCGTTGTACCGGTATGGCTTTAATTTGGAGACGGTCGGCAGGAAAGCTTCTGGGCGGTCGAAGCGAGTTTGGAGGATTGAGGGTATGAAGAAGGGAGAGCATGTGGCTTTGTGGCCCGGAGAGCTTAAGTTCACCTTGTACCACATGCTGATCAACGAAATGAATATCCGGCCTCCTTTTACCTGGTTTGAGCAGACGGTTTTGGCGAGGTTAGATGTAGCGCCTTCCCAATTGCATCCAAATGCATGGGCTTTCGTTCGAGCTTATGAATTAATGTGCATTCATCTGGATAGACCGGTCTCACCATTGCTCTTCTTCCATTTGTTTGAGATTAACCGAAATAGTAGCGAAAATAAGTCCGGTCGTGAGCATGTCAGTCTTCGCTCGAGGCGAGGGGCCAAGGTTTTTAAGGCCTATACGGACTTGCTGAGGGGAAACTGGAAGGAGTTGTATTATTGGGTCGAGCCGGTGACCGATGAAGCGATTGAGAAAGTAGGAAAGCTTAGCGAGGATGGTCAGACTTTGGTGTCCACCAAATTTCCTATTGGTTGGAGTCAAGGCCATTTTGAACGATCTACCCATTCTTTTTCTGTGGGTGAGGATCGACTAACTGCTGACGACCTTCTTACCAAGAGGATCCTGATATTTATTTCTGAGAGCATTCCGTTTTCAAAACATAAGTATCGGGGTATCCCTGCGGCCAAGATAGTTCAAGCTGGAAAACGGAGACGAGTGCAGTCTGTTTTAGGTAGTTTGTCTTTCTGGGGTCGAATTTTGTGTATTTTGATTGTAAGTTGTATAACCCAGTAATCATTATTTTTCAGATACCATGACCCCAAGGAAGCTTGCAGCGATGAAGGCATTGGCGATGAAGAGTGTCGACATAGCTGTCGATGTTGAAGAAGAGGCTACTCCGGTTCCGACGTCTCCCCAAATTGAGATCGCTGCTGATACAGCTATTCCTGCTTCTCCGATCAACACCGTTACGCAGGAGGATCTTGCCCATGATCGGATCGATCTTGTCTCCGGTTCCCCTCCCCCAGTTGCTCATGACGCTAGTGCAGGGCCTTCAGCGAAGAGGGTGCGTACCGATGCTGTTGGTGAGTCAAGACCGGAGAAAATGAGTAAAACCTCGAGGAGGCCAAAACACAAAAACAAGGCCGTTCCTTTGGAGGAGGGTTTCCTGGAGCAAAACTATGCTCAGTGGCGGGAGGATCCTGTTGGAGCGTCGGTTCAGATTTTGGTAAACCTGGACGAGGTTCACAAGATCGAGAAGGAAAAATATGAGAAACGGGCTAAAGGTATGTGTTTTCATATTGTTTGTTTTTGTTTTTATGGCCTTTCCCTCAGCTTGATTTTTCTTTATTCTGTGCTTGCAGTTTTGTTGGATCTCGAGAAGTCGAAAAGGGCGAAGCTTGTGGAAGACATGTCCTTGACATCGAAAGAGTTGGCTCGAACCAAGCAAGAGCTTCAAACTTTGAAAGAAGGGCAGGGGGAAATTATACGTCGGGCCGAGTTTGCAGAGGCTCGTGTGAAGGAGCTTGAAGAGAAGGAGGCTCGGGTGAGGGATCTTGAAGAAAAGGAGAGAGGGCTGGAGGAGCAGGTGGCCGAGGCTAATCAAAAAATTAGGAGCTTAGAGCATCGAATCATCGATCTAGAAGACGAACTGAAAAAGGCCTCTAAGGCAGGGGTCGGCACCAGCAGCGGTCCTGAAGCTCGAATTGCAGAGCTCCAAGCAGCCCTTGAACAGAGTAGAAAAAATGCCAAGGAGTCTGCAAAAATTGCTAATGAAGCTAGGAAGGAAGCTCGTGAAGCCGCAAACTCTGCAATCGAGCTGTACAATGAAGGTTTTGAGTGTGCCCTTGAGCAAGTCGCCTTGGTCAGTCCTTCTGTTCATTTGGATCGGGCGATTATTGATGCTGATCATGAGGTCGATGGGGGTAAGATTGTTAAGATCGACGCGCAAACAGAAGAGAAGACCGTCATCTTTCCGACCTCTACTGCTTGATTTTTTTAAGTGTGTTTCTTTTTGCAGAAGTTCTGGGTATATGCTTTTATCCGTGTAGGTTTTGTATAGATCCAGAACTTTGGTATGTATTTCAGGATTTTTTTGAGGGCTCGGCCATATCCGAGATGTTTGTAATTTTGGAACACGTTTCATCAGATCTTTATCTTTCAAACCCCGTTACGAGCTTAATGAAATGCTTTTTAAATTCTGCATGTCATGTATGTCGTTTTCGTAGAGTTTACTTTTGGAACTCGTTTATGAGTTTTATGAATGCTTTTTTTAATTCTGCATGTCATGTATGATGTAAGAACGTCGGTAAATGAGGAACTCGATTTACCGGGTTCGAGCCTATAGGACAGTTTACCAGGACTCGGCACAGATTTAACTCGCCCTATAGGGGTATCGACAGCTGTGGCCGATGGTCGTTCTTAGGATGTTTCGATCCTTGAAGACCTGGTCTCTTTGAGATAGTTTACTGAGACTCGGCTCGGATTTAACTGTTTTCTCAAAGAGTTTGCGACCTTGGGTGGTCGCTCGGGGAGATCATCTAAGATCAGTCCCAGTTGATTCCTTGTAGAGGGAATTTTGGCCCGTACATTCTGTTTGATGAAATCAAGAATGTGTGGGAACTTGGTGAGAACCTCGACAAGTTCGGTGAGTTTTTGTTGAAAATACTTTGAAAGGTTACCATCTTCTTTATAAATAACTCGTTTCGTATTTACATAAGGTCGGAGTACATGATTTCTTTCTAAAGATAATAACTTTTCAGTTTTGTTGCGTTCCAAGTTCTCTCAATCTTTTTTCTTTGGAGGATCTCCAATTTAAAAGCTCCCGTACCGGTTTTAAACAAAATTCGGTAGGGGCCTTCCCAGTTCGGGGCGAGCTTTCCTTGGGAAGCGTTTTTCTGACCGATGTCAGCTCTTCTGAGCACTAGATCACCTGGATTGAAATCTCTGTGAACGACCTTGGCGTTGTACCTGGTTGCTACTCTTTGTTTGATGATTGCTTCTCGGAGTGAAGCCCGACCTCGGATTTCATCGATGAGGTCGAGTTCTTCTCTTAAGGCTTGGTCGTTATTGCTTTGAGTTTTAGGATTTGCCGTTCTCCAGCTAAGTTCGCCAATCTCAACAGGAATGACCGCCTCGCTGCCGTAGGAGAGCCTAAAAGGCGTTTCTCCAGTGGAGCTTTGGGGGGTGGTCCTATATCTCCAGAGGACGTAAGGCAATTCTTCCACGCAGTTTCCTTTAGCATCGTCCAGACGTCGCTTTAGCCCGTTCAGTATTATTTTGTTTGTCGCCTCTGCTTGTCCGTTGGTTTGAGGGTGTTCTACTGAAGTGAAATGGTGTTTGATTTTTAGCTCGAGAATTAGCTTTCGAAACCCTGTATCTGTGAATTGAGTCCCGTTATCAGTTACCACTACCTCGGGAATCCCGAACCTGCTCATAATGTTTTTCTTGAAGAATTTTATGCAGTTTTTTGCAGTGATGATAGCCAAGGGTTCCGCTTCTATCCATTTGCTGAAGTAGTCTACGGCGACAATCAAGAATTTGACTTGTCCTGGTGCTTTTGAGAACGGTCCGAGCAGGTCCATTCCCCACCATGCGAAGGGCCATGTGGAGGATAAGCTCGTGAGATCTGTGGGGGGGAGCTATGTGAACGTTGGCGTGGATTTGGCATTTTTTTGCATTTCTTCACATGATCACTAGCATCGCCTATCATGGTCGGCCAGTAATATCCGGCTCGAAGAGTTTTTCGAGCTAAAGACCGAGCTCCCATGTGCTGGCCGCAGATTCCTTCGTGAATTTCTGTTAAGACATAGGCTGCTTCCTCTCCCTCGACGCATTTTATCAATGGGGAAGAGATGCTTCTTTTGTAAAGCGTTCCATTGACGACTGAGAAAGCCGAAGCCCGTCTCCTGATGTATTTAGCATCATTTTTGTCTAGGGGTTCTGCTCCCGTGACGATGTAATCCTCAATTGGAGTGATCCAGCTGTCAGTTTCTTCGAGCATGCAGATGGTCGAGTTAAACAGAGGCTCGAGAGACACACTGGGTTTGTGGAGTGTTTCTTGGATGGTCGTCCTTTGGTTCCCTGGGATTTTCGTGCTTGCGAGTTTGGCGAGGATGTCAGCTCGTTGATTTTCCGTTCTTGGCACATGAATTACCTCGCTCGTTTCAAATTTAGCCAATAGCGACCGTACTCGAAGTAGATATTTTTGCAAGGTCGATTCTTTCGTCTCGTATTGGTTTCCGATTTGGGAGACCACCAATGGAGAGTCGGTATGTAATTTTATTTGCCGAATTTGGAGGTCAATTGCCAGGCGCAGTCCGGCGATGCAAGCCTCGTATTCTGCTTGGTTGTTCGAGGTTGGGAAACCGAAAGTCAGGGAAACTTCGATGATGATCCCTGTTGGGCTTTCTAGCATGATTCCAGCGCCACTTCCCTTTGGGTTTGAGGATCCATCAACATATAGGATCCATACATCGGGATCGATGTTAGCGGGGGTCATCTCGGCCATGAAGTCCACCAAAACTTGTGCCTTTAGTGCTGTTCGAGCTTCATATTTAATTCCGAACTCTGAGAGTTCCACAGCCCATTTGATCATTCTTCCAGCAAGATCGGGTCTATGGAGTATTTGTCTGATGGGGTAGTTAGTTCGGACGACCACCTGGTGAGCGACAAAATAGGCTTGGAAGCGTCGAGCTGCGACGACGAGAGCCAGGGCGATTTTTTCGACCTTTTGATAACGACTCTCAGCTCCGTGTAGAGCCTTGCTTGCGAAGTAGACCGGGCTTTGTCCGGTTTCTAGCTCGCGCACCAGAACGGCAGCTAAAGCTTCCTCCGAGACTGCCAGATATAGATACAGGGTTTCCCCCTCGTTTGGTCGAGTTAATATTGGAGGCTCGGAGAGAGATTTCTTGAGTTGTTTTAAAGCTTCATCTTGTTCAGGTGTCCATTCGAAATCTCTTTCTTCTTTTTTGAGGATTTTGAAAAGTGGAAGGGATTTGAATGCTGCATTGGATATGAAACGAGATAGGGCAGCTATCATGCCATTAAGTTTTTGTACTTCTTTCTTGGATGTCGGAGTTCGCATTTCTGTGACGGATCGACATTTATCAGGGTTCGCCTCGATTCCTCTTTCTGTTAAGAAAAAACCCAAGAATTTCCCTGCTCGAGCTCCGAATGTACATTTCTCTGGGTTCAACCTCATTCTATTTTTTCGCACCTCATAAAAAATTGTTCTTAGATCGTTTATATGCTCGTCATCACTTCTGCTCTTGGCGATCATATCGTCGAGGTAAACTTCTACGCTCTTGCCGATCTGGTTTTGGAACACTTTGTTCATCATTCTTTGATAAGTTGCTCCTGCGTTTTTCAACCCAAATGGCATGACACGGTACACGAAGTTACCTCAGTCGATGATGAAGGCAATTTTTTCTTGATCTGGCGGAAACATGGCGATCTGGTTGTATCCGGAGTATGCGTCCATAAAGGATAATAACCGGAAACCGGAAGCGTTGTCGACCACCCGATCGATGCTGGGCACCGGAAAAGCATCCTTTGGACAAGCTTTATTAAGATCGGTGTAGTCGACGCACATACGCCATTTTCGTTGCTTATCTTTACCAGGACTGGGTTTGATAACCAGGTCGTGTATTTAACCTCGGAGATGAAGTTTGCTTTGATGAGATCGTCTACTGCTTTGGCAGCAGCAATGGCTTTCTCTTTGCTTTGAGCCCGCTTTCTTTGGGCGATCCATTTTGCTTCTGGGTTAATCGCGAGCCGATGGCAAGCAACCTCTGGTGGGATCTCGGGCATGTCTTCTGCCGACCAAGCGAAGATGTCTTTGAAGTCGTTAAGACATTGGGTTAAACCGATCTTGACCTCTTCTGGTAGGTCAATCCCTATTTTGACAGTTTGGGAGGGGTCTGATCCGAGCTGTATTTCGATGAACTTTCCGTCAGGCTCTGGTCTTTTAATTTTTCGTTTGAGCTCTTTGGTTAGCTCGTCAATGTCTTTTTCATTTTTGTCTTTCGGATCGCAACCGGTTTCTATGTTAGTGGTGGTGTTAACTTCAGTCGATCTATCTTTAGCTTGTTTGGGAGTCGATAGCTCTTCTGAAGGGGGAACTAGGGGTGTTCAAAACCGAACCAAACCAATAGAAAACCGCAAACCGAACCAACCCAAACCGAAAACCGCAAAAAACCGCAATGCATCGGTTTTGTTCGGTTTTGTTTTCTCACTAACCGATCGGTTCGGTTCGGTTTGCGGTTTGAATTTTAGCAACCGAACCAAACCAAACCGAACCGCTAATTACACACAAGCCCATTTACACCGTAGCCCAATTACACAATACACAGAACTGAAGCCCAATTACTCTCGTCTCAGACCCACTCTCACTCTCGTCTCACACACAATAGCCCTATTCTCTTCCTCTCAGAGCCACTCTCACTCTCGTCTCTCACACGCGTAATCGCATCTCAAATTAGAAACCCTATCTCAGTCTCTCACACAGCGAATCGTAGGCGCCAGCTCCACCAATTTCCGTCGCAGCTCCACCAATTTCCGTCGCAGCTCCACCAACTTCCGTCGCAGCTCCACCAACTGAAGATCGTTCTAGTAGTAGGTTTCATTTTAATCTTCTGCCATTTCGTTTTTAGTTTTTTCGTTTTCTCGTTTTTTCGTTTTTTCGTTTAATCTTCTTCTCTGTGTTTCTGTTTTATGTGTTTGTTTCGTTTAATCTCTTAAATTTCGTATTATGTGTTTGTTTCGTTTAATCTTCTTCTCTTTCTCTGTGTTTCGCTTTCTGTGATTTATGTTTTATGTGTTTGTTTGTTTCGCTTTCTGTTTGTGTTTCGTTTAATCTCAGTTTCAGTTTCTGTAATTAGCTACATTTCAGTTTCTGTTTTGTGTTTCTGTTTGGGTTTATGTTTTTGTGCCAGAAGAACTCGCTCATATGCCTATTTGTTTTTAGGGTTTCAGTTTCTGTAATTAGCTACATTTCAGTTTCTGTTTTATGTGTTTGTTTGTTTCGCTTTCTGTTTCTCTGTGTTTCGTTTAATCTCAGTTTCAGTTTCTGTAATTAGCTACATTTCAGTTTCTGTTTTGTGTGTTTCTGTGCCAGCAACTGATGAATATTGTTCCTTGTAGTTGACTGTTAGTCTATTTTATGATCAGATAATTCATCCCCTATTGTTCCTTGGATATGACGGATGATAATGAAGTAAACTCTGTTGCTGTCCCTGAAGTTTCGATGACTGAAAATCAGGTAATTGATCCCCTGTTTTAGTTTCATGAATCAGAATATTATTGTAAAACATTGTGTCATTCTTACTTTATCTAATGTGTTGTTTTATCTCATTTGTAGGCTGAAAACAGCCCATCACCCATGCCAACAACAGAACGACTGCAAACTATAGAATTGGAAACCGTTGTGGAAGGTTCGAAGGTTCAAAAGAAGAAGAGGAAAGTCGTAGAAGCACCTTCAAATGCAAATGATGATCCTAATGATGATCCTAATGATGGAGATCCAGGTAAACGAAAACCTTCTAGGCCTAAATCTTGGGTTTGGGATCATTTTACAAAGGATGAGTTGACTAAACGAGCTAAATGTAATTGGTGTGGGGCAAGTTACGCATCTGATTCACACATAAATGGGACCACTAATTTAGGAAATCATTTGCGTAAACAATGTAAAAAATTTCCTAAATCTCTTGATCCTACTCAAAGCACTCTTTCAGTTCAAGGATCTAAAAAAGATGGAAAAGGAAATAGTAGTGCACTTGTTGGTATCCATTTTGATGTTGATGTGTGTCGACAAGCTTTAGCTAGAATGATAATTGTAGACGAGTTGCCTTTTTCGTTTGTTGAAAATGAAGGATTTCGTCATTTTATGAGTGTTGCACAACCTAAACTCCCACTTCCCGGAAGGATTACAATTGCTAGGGACTGTTTGAATCTTTACACAAGTGAGAAACATAAGTTAAGAAGCTTGTTTACTAAAACAAATCAAAGTGTGAGTCTAACAACTGATACACACTTTGTTGGTATTGGGGGGATGTCACAAAGATGAATATGTTGGTATTTGTTGCTGTAATTTTTGATCCTCGGCGTAAGTTTCAATTTATAAGGTGGGGCTTGAATCATGGTTATGAAAAGGATGTTGCTGATTTTTTGTGTGAAAAGGTAAAGGAAACATTATACAAAATGTTTGAGAGCTATAGAGATTTCTATAATGAAGGCCAAGTAGAAATTGTTACACAAGGAATAGAAATATCAGATGTTGTTGTATCTTCTAGTCGAATTGATGATGCATTTGATAAGGACATGGACAATGATCAGACTCTTAGTAAAAATGAAGTGGATATGTATCTCACAGAGCCTAGGGAGAAGAAAAGTCCAGATTTTGACATCTTGAATTGGTGGAAGGTAAATTCTACCAAATACCCTACTCTTGGTTTAATGGCTAGAGATATATTGGCTATGCCCATATCTACTGTTGCTTCAGAGTCTGCTTTCAGCACTGGAGGTAGAGTTCTTTGTTCTTATAGGAGCTCTCTTACACCACAAACCGTTGAAGCCTTAATTTGTGCACAAAATTGGTTAAGATCCTCTCCTATGTCAGTGGATATTGAAGAGCTCTTGGAAGACTTGGAAAAGCTGGAAGAAGGTATATATATAAATATGTGTGTTGTAAATTCTGTTTTGTGAAATTATAATTATTTGTTTTGTCTAACTTTTGTTAATGTATTTGATACATTCTTAGAACTTGCTCCGATCCCACAACTGAATGAGGGGCTTTCTGATATTGAATCTGATGACGAGTAGATGTATTTTGGAGCTAAATCAAATGAAATGGTATACAATTTAATTGTTTGTATTCAAGACAAATCTGATTATGGAAGTTTGATTTAATTGTTTGTAGTTGAAGACAAATCTGATTATGTTATGCTTATGCAGATATGGATAATGGAATCCAGCTAATCAATTGAAGAGGATGCATATTGCTTTGGAAGGAGGGCATATTTGATTATGTTTTGTTTGATTTAGTTGAATATGATTTTGTAATGTTATTTTGGAGAACTGTAATGTTTGATTATGTTTTGTTTGATTTAGTTGAATATGATTTTGTAATGTTATTTTGGAGAACTGTAATGTTTGATTATGTTTTGTTTGATTTAGTTGAATATGATTTTGTAATGTTATTTTGGAGAACTTCTGTAATGTTTGATTATGTAATGCTATTTTGGAGAATTTGTCAGTCCTTCTCCTTAGTTGAATTTGGCAGACTTATAAATTGTTTTAGATTGGACAATTTTTATTATAAATGGGCAGATTTATAAAGATTGGCAAATGTTTATTATAAATGGGCAGATTTATAAATTGTTTTGTTTCGTCAAAAACCGAACCAACCGAACCAAACCAAACCGCATTGGTTTGGTTTGGTTTGGTTCGGTTTGTTTTTTAGAATCCAACCGAACCAAACCAAACCGCATCTATATTTACCTTGCGGTTCGGCTCACTTTTTTGCTCAAAACCGAACCAACCCGCACCGCGAACACCCCTAGGGGGAACCCCTTCTTGCTCCGAAGCCTTTCGTTCGTTTTTCGTCCATAGGAAGAAACACCTGGAAGCAGACTCTAAGTCAGAGTTCAAAGTGATAACTCTGTTGCAGAGAGAGTGGGACTTCATCTTTAAGTGCGTGGTGGATGCAACCGCCCCGAGCCTGTCGAGGGTCGGTCTTCCTATAATACCGTTGTATATGGACTCACAAGGTAAGCCGAGGAATTTGGTCTTGACGGTTCGAACCATTGGTTCGGTTCCGTAAGTAACCATTAGCTCCAGATGCCCAAGGGGTTTGGTTCGAGATCCGTTAAAACCGGACAAAGCCGTTCCTCTATAAGGGGTGAGTTCCTCTTTGTAGATCCCCATTTTGTTTAGAAGATCGATAAAAAGGATGTCTGATGAGCTTCCTTGGTCGACCAAGATCCTACGTACCTCCTTATTGGCTATGACCGCCGAGATTAAGAGAGGTACGTGTTTGTTAGCTTTTCCGTCAATAAGGTCGTCATCTCTAAAAGATAAAGGAGGTCGATTTGTCTTGGTCGGGGTTGTCGACGCCAAAGCTACGCTTAACAGTTCCTTCCATTTTCTTTTCATTGATTTTCCGGATCCTTCATGATCGAATCCTCCTGTTATCATCATTATAATCGAGTGTCCTTTTGATCTTTTATTCAATTCATCGTGGTCTGGGTTGATCACTTCTTTTCCTTTTGCTCTAGGATCTTCATTTCTTTCTCTTCTGATATCGTCAGATCGTCCTCCCTCCCTTTTGACATAGGAAGATAGTTTTCCTCGTTTTATCAAATCTTCAATGTCATCCTTCAGGACATTGCAATGGTTTGTGTCATGGCCATTGCTTCTATGGTATCAGCAGTATTTGTTGGCCTTCTGTCCAGGTCGGATAGGTAGGGACCTGGGAGGTTTGACGTCCCTGAACTCGACGTTCCAACATTCCCCTAGTAATTGGGCGATGGAGACGTTAAGTTCAGTATATACCTGGTGACGATTTTTCTTACCGATGTTCCACGAATTTTTACGAGGATAGATCTCGAACTTTTGACGGTTCTGCATGTGATGATGCTTTGTCGATTTTGGAATTTTCTTCTTCATTGATGAAGCACTGGGATAGCTCAAGGAATTCTTGAAGGGTGTTAATATGCTTTCGGAATGGGCTTTCAGGAAGCAGACCTTGAGCCATGAAGAAGATTCGAAAAGCGTCGTCTAGCTGTCGAACTTGAAGAGCTTCGTTGTTGAATCGCTCTATGTATTCTCTCAGGGGCTCGTTTCCCCTCTGGACGATAGATTCTAAAACATTCTTGTTTTTGGGTTTGCTCTTGGAATGGGCAAAGTGCACCGAGAAGTGTTTTGCTAATTGGTCCCACGAGGAAATGGTGTTCGATCTTAATGTCCGAAACCATTCGGAAGCCATTTTGTCCAGGGTTAATGGGAATATTCGACATTTCATTTCCATCGGTACGTTTTGGTACTGCATGGTCGTGTCAAACTGATCGAGATGCCTGTCAGGGTCGCCCGTTCCGTCGTAGGTCTTCAGTCATCCAGGTGGTTTTTCGAGATATCGTGGAACTCGAAAATTATCGATTGCTTTTGTGAATGGACCTTTTCGCCCAGGTTGATTCGCCGGAGAATGTGGTTGACGTCTGTAATGAGGATCGGGACGTCCGTATCGTCGAGGTTGATTGTTTTGAATGTCGTCATGGCTTCTTGAACGTCGTCTTGGCGAGGTCGAGTCCCTGTGTGGATGATGTTGAGGGGGGTTATTCGAGCCTTCAAGATCGTCGAAATGTCGAGTCGGAGGAGAACGAGAACCATTCCCTTAGTGACGGCGTGGAGGAGAATGAGGATCGTCAAGATCGTCATATTGTCGAGTCGAGGGAGAACGAGAACCATTCCCTTGGTGATGGCACGGGGAAGAATGAGGATCGTCGAGATCGTTATATTGTCGAGCCGGAGGAGAACGAGAACCATTCCCTCGATGACGGCGTGGGGGAGAACGATGATTTAGCTTTCTCCTAGGGGGTGATCGACGAAAGAGTCTTCTTCGAGTTGGGTTTCTTTCCTCAAGGGAGTCCTGCCCGGTCGATTGTTGGTCCGGAACATTCCGAGCTTGGAGCCTTTCTACTTCGGCTTCGAGGTTAGTGAAACGGTTGCTTCTTTCTTCGTTTACGGCTTCCTGTCAAGCCAGTAGCTGAACGAGTTGTTGAACCGCGTCGGTCAACGCTGGAAGTAATTGAGGAGGAGGTGGTAAGCTCGCTTCATCTGTGCTCGAATGTATTCGGGGCGGACCTGTGTTGGGATATCGGTTTCGAGCTTGTGACGAATTCGTGAGTTCCTGGACGTGGCCTTCAGGGGTTTGTTGAGGACCGACCTCGGGTCCGGTCATGAGACTAGTCGGTCTTGAACGGCGAGTTGGTGCCATTTTCTAAGATCAAGGAGATGGTGAGAAAATAGGGTATTGATTCTCCCACTGTGGTCGCCAATGTTCGGTACTGTGCTTCCGATCTTAGTGATTGGTATTATGCAGTTAGTAGATGTTTTATCCTTGATTCTGTTTCTATCTTCAGGTCCTGGGATGTTCGATGTTGTTCGATCTTGGGATGTTTGATGTTGTTCGATGTTGAGATGTCCGAGGTTGTTCGATCTTGAGAAGTTCGATGTTGTTCGATGTTGAGATGTCCGATGTTGGTCCTGCAATAACACTCCGACGCTCAAGTCAGTATTTGAGTTAATGAGTATTGTGTTGGAAAAAGTGCTTACCATTTAATGAGCATTGAATGCTGTATTTATAGGTTTTGAGTGGTGTTTGCTTTGGTCGATTTGGGCCGTCCGATCTTGTAGAGTGATCTTGGCCATTGATGAATAGACCCTGTTTTTATGTAATGGGGCTCTGAGTATTTGGGCTTTGCAGGAGGTGTAAATAGCAGAAATTACAATTACCATAGCAATTAGTGACAATGATTCTTTAATTTACCACTTTTCATTGTCGAGGGATAGTATATTCACAAGTTCTTGTATAGTGTATTAATGTTTATTATAAAAAAAGCATAAAGAAAAAAGTTAAAAAAACATTTAAATTTTTAATTAATGAATAATTAACCGATAGTGATTTGCTCAAAAAAAAACTTTGATGAAACTAAATTAAATGGTAAATAGAATATTTATTATAAAATTGTAATTGAAAATGGTGATAGAAATTAGTTTTAATATTTAATTATAAAAATAAATAATCTTAAAATTTAACTTAATAAATTGGGTCAAAAAAGGTTAACTTATTAATAATAATAATAATAATAATAATAATAATAATAATAATAATAATAATAATAATAATAATAATAATTCCACACGGAAGTGATGATGTATATTCTGGTTAGCCATTTCAACACAAAAAAGTAGAAATTAAGTAGTATATAGAAAAAAGACGGATGAATCTATTATGAACCTCTCAAAAATAGTCTAAAGGTGGATTTTTACTATTTTTAGTAAAAAACAACTTTTTTTTGAATTTTTTTTATTAAAATTTACTAAAAATAGAAGGTACATAGTTGGACCGGGTCCATATTAGGCAACCCTAAAAAAGACACTTTAAAATGCCATGAATCAAAAAGAGCATCTTTTCGGGGAGAAAAAACGTAAACTTTTAGGATTTAATTTATATACATGTCGTTGTACAAGAGTTTTTACAACATCAGTAAATCACGAAACGACACCTCATAAAAAAAAATTTGATTTTATCTTAACTATCTCAAAAGTCGTTCATTTTTTCGATGAATATCATCTCATTAATAAACCATTTAGCTCATCAGCATTGATATACACTCCCCCACCTTCTATGAAGGGTTTGAGAGGGTGCCCAATTACATGATAGAACTAAAGGAACCAAAATACACCAAGTTTGGTACAATGAGAAATATACACCACCCAAAAAAGGGGCTCTAAGCTAGCTCGAAAGGATCTCCCTAGCATACAAAAAACGAATATAGAACCGGTTATGGCAAGTAAATAGCAATAACTAGAACTCAACTAAAATTAATGCTAAAACACACGGGGAATAAAAGACAGGTAATTGGAACAATGTAACAGCTTCTCAAGTGACAACAAAACTGATGCCACACCCAAGACAAGAGCGAATGACATGAATCAGTGCAGCAGCTTGTTGAAGGAATAATGTCAGCATCTGCACACCAAATTTTTAGGCAACATGCTCTCCAAGGATGGTCAATATGTCTCCAAATGATCAAGAGATCACTGCTAGCATCTACCTCAATGAAAGAGGGCAGCATCTCTAATGTAATTCCCAGGACAGTAAACACCACCAACATCTATAATTACAACTTGTAAATGGGAATACGGCTGCGTAGACAGCAAATGCGGAAACCACACTTTGCAACAGGGGGCACCGCCAACACAACACCAGCACTAACCTATGGCCCAATCTTAATTTTATTTGGTAAAGTTCATGGTCCCAGTCTGTATTTTCCTTATCAAACACCACTCTGTTTCTGGTATTCCAAATGGACCAAAGGACAACATAGTGCATAGAGAACCATAATTTCCTACGGAAGGCTCCATCGATTGACTCACTCCACACTTCCATCCAACGGCTACAAGTAGTAGTGATGGGGATTTGAAGTTTCCACTATCCCATGGTCTCTTCCCAGAGTCTCCAAGAGAATTGGCAATGTAGGAACAAGTAAATAATTGATTCTTCCGATCTAGGTTACAGAACAGGCAGACAACTTCATCTGCAGTTAACAAGTTTAATTTGCTAAGTCTATCCCTAGTGTTCATCCTGGCTTGCAAAATGAAACACACAAGTAACTTAGCTCGGGGTGATGCAAGGCTCTTCCAAACTGCTCAACTAGCATTGCTTTCATTGCCCATGCTCCATCAATCTTGACAAAGAATTTGACTGAAAATCCGCCCTTAAAACTGAAATGCCACCAATTTTTATCATTGGTAAGCTTGGAGAGATGCATTTCTTGGAGGTCCGCCATTAGGATTTCCATACCATGAATTTTTATTAGTTAGTGGTATAAAATTTTTAACTGTGTATATCAATTAAACTCAAACTTTTATATTTACAACAACACAAACATATTTACTTCAATTAGTTTGGTTCCATTTGATTTTATTTTTTAAATGAATTGTGATCAAAAACCGAATCAAATTGACCATTTTCATATTCATATTAAAAAATCGAATTATCAAAGATCTATAAAAATAAATAATCTACGATAGTAAAGGTTTATCAAATTTAAGAAATGTAGAGTAGAAGCTACTTTATGTATCTTTACGATAGTAAAAATCACCCATTTTAATCTTAAATAAAACTATTTTTGAAAACCTATTTCAAAATGGCTTCTCATCATATTTAAATTTTTAGATTATTTTCTTAAAATTTTGATTATCCTAAAAGCCAAATTAGACGAATAAAAGATCCTAAAAAGTAATTGGTTAGTCTTTCGTTGAAAGCGTTGAGACACTCCGTGAGTAGCTAGCCAGAGATGGTCCGAACAAAAATAATGTAATTGATTTTTTAAGAAAGTAATTTTTTTTATAAAATAATCTTAACAAGCACACTCTTAATTATAAAAATGACGTTTATCTTGTCTTAGGTTTGAAGAATGTATGTAGCATGTATTGAGAGCACAAGTACTTGCAGTGAACTTGGACACGGCCTAAGTCCAAATGGCACGCAACATTTCACATAAGGAATTTTGTTTTTACCCCCCGTCAACTCACTATCTACCCCACATAAAAGTGAAACCCCAAAATACCTCTCACTTAAAAAATTTGCTCAGATTTACCTACTAAAAGATAAATCCGATTTTGGTTTTTTTCCAAAATCGGATTTATCTTTTAGTAGGTAAATCTGATTTCCCTTAAAAAAAGAAAATCGGATTTACCCCCATCTAAGGTAAATCCGATTTGTCATTTTTAAAAGCGGATGTACCTCCACATAAGGTAAATCTGTTTTGTTATTTAAAAGTCGGATTTATCTTAGGTGGGGTTAAATCCGCTTTTGTGTACTAAAAATACCTGTTTTTTATTTAATTTTTGTAAAAAATGTTATAAAAATACTACTAAAAATCCGTTAAAGAGTCAAAACTAATCTAAAAATTATACAAACACCACTATAAATCTAATAAAACCAAAATAAGGTTATCCAAATTTTTTTCGATTTTTTGGAGATTATGAAAAATTAATAAAAAATAGTAAACGATGAAATTTGGGATTTTGAGGTCCCCTATCCTATAAGATGTCCCTTCTGAGGAGTCTTGACCCTTGATTTTTTTCGGATTTAATGGCTGTGGTTTCATTACAATTTGAGTAGGGTGCCGGAAACCAATTTTTTAGCCTAAATTATTCGCTCGACGTACAACATCGTCACGTGTTAACGAACTACACACTAAACAGAACCAAAAGACGGTCGAAATTCGTATCTAAATTTTTAACTGATTTATTTATTTATTAATTAGGTTAACAAAGCGGATTTACCCCACATAAGGTAAATCCGCTTTTAAAAATAACAAAATCGAATTTACCCCCACTTAAGGTAAATCCGCTTTGTTATTTTTAAAAGCGGATCTACCCCCATATAAGGTAAATCCACTTTTAAAAATAACAAAATCGGATTTACCCCCACTTAAGGTAAATCCGCTTTGTTATTTTTAAAAGCGGATCTACCCCATCTTACATAAATCCGCTTTTAATTTTTTAAAATTTTTAGTGGAAATCGGATTTACCTAAATCCGATTTCCAAAAAAAAAATTGAAATCAGGATACGTTCGGGTTTTTTAAATTTTGTGAAGGGCAATTGCGTCTTTTCGCAAGGGTCGATGGTGGTAGATTCTTATCTGATGGGGGTACAAAAAAAATCCCTTCACATAAAATCCAAAAAAAACCTATGTAACAAGATTCCAGTGTCCACGCTAAGTAAAGTATAAAATGGTTTTCAATATGACTTAATTATGTTGCGGGTTCGATCCCGTGATGCCGCTCTTATAGATGTGGGTGTGTGCAACTAAGCTATCTTCCAAAAAAAATAAATTATGTTGACCGTATATTCCTTAAACTCTTTTTTAAATTGTGCAGTTTCAATGACTTGACTTTTCAAAAAATAGGTAAGTCATGGATAGAACACAATACCTCATAAATCCAAAATAGATTTTTTTATTCGTAAGACCTAGCTCAAAGACAAATGTCAAAATTGTTAGAATGAATATCATATTCCGGATTTGAACTTGAGACCTTACAACTATGTGTGTGAGTTTCAAGTGGCACTTACCATTTCGTATAGAACAAAAAAAATAAACTTTTTTAAAAGCATCTTCACATCTTAAAAGCTAGACTGAATGTGAAGGTATGTTTACGGCAAAAAAATATTCTCAACAAATTTTTACTTATTTTGTAGTCAAAAAAATGTAATGATTGCAAGTATGGCCATCATATTTTACTAAAGAAAAAAAATGAATTCCGTGATAAAATACTTAAGTGCGACACTAAGTAGTGTACTTTTGAGTTTAGAAAAAATGTAACAGTTCAAATACGCGAAGTTCGTTTCTCGATAATCAGTTTGGTGAAAAAAATAATTTCGTGGCAAAATACGAAAGTGCGACACTAAGCAGTGTATTCTGTGGTACTTTAGGATTCAGAAAAAACTCAACTGTAAATATGCGAAGTTCGTTCCTCAATAATCTCTTCGGTGAAAAAAAATTATTTCGTGACAAAGTACATAAAGTGCGACACTAAGCAATGTGCTTTGGGGTAATTTAAGGTTCGAATTTTTATTAGCTGTTCAAATACGCAAAGTTCGTTCCTCAAAAACTGGTTTGGTGAGAAAAATTAATTTCGTGATAAAGTACGTAAATGTGATGCTTAGTAGTGTATTTTTGGGTACTTTAGAGTTCGAAATTTTTGTAGCTGTTCAAATACACAAAGTTCGTTCCTCAATAACCGGTTTGGTGAAAAAAATTAATTTCGTGATAAAGTACGTAAATGTGGCGCTTAGTAGTGTATTTTGGGGTACTTTAGGGTTCAATTTTTTTTAACTATTCAAATATGCGAATTCCTTTCTCAATAACTGGTTTGGTGAAAAATAATAATTTCATGACAACGTACGTAAAAGCGACACTAAGCAGTGTGTTTTGAGGTACTTTAGGGTTTGAAAAAATTTTAACTATTCAAATACACTAAGTTCGTTCCTCGATAATCAGTTTGGTGAAAAGAAATTAATTTCGTGACAAAATGCATTTTGTGCGACGCTAAACGGCGTATTTTGGGGGTACTTTAGGGTTCAAAATAAATTTTAACCGTTCAAATACTTAAAGTTCGTTCCCCAATAACCATATGGTGAAAAAATTATTTTCGTGACAAAATATGTAAAATGCGATGCTAAGCTGTGTGTTTTGGGGTTCTTTAGGATTCAGAAAAAATTTAGTTGTTCAAATATGAGAAGTTCATTACTCAATAGCCGGTTTGATGAAAAAAAAAATCAATTATGTGACAAGATATGTAAAGTGCGATGAACAACCGTATGTTTTGGGGTACTTTAGAGCTTCGAAAAAAAGTAACTGTTCAAATAAGCAAAGTTCGTTCCTAAATAATTGGTTTACGCAAAAAAAAACGCGACAAAATACATATAGCGCGACTCTTATCAGCGTGTTTTGTGATACTTTAGGGTTTGGAAAAATTTTTAGCTACCCATGACAAACCCTTCTTCTTCTTCAACAAGCCCACACACACTTTAGAAGACCATCACAAATTTGCAACAACTGAGTAGTTAAAACAAGAGGAAAGAGTTGAATATTACAAATTCAAATATGAAGAAGATGAACACTAAAGATTAAAAATCGTCCATACAAAAAATTAAAATGTTAAGCATCTAAAAATTTCATATTAGACAAAAAAGCAAAGTAATCTAAGCATCTCAAAAAATAACATTAGAAATCTTAATCATCATACTAAAAAGAGGGGGGGTGAAGAGTCTCAGATTTAGAGCTAGAGAGTGAGGTAGTTGGCGATTGAGAGCTTGCATGTTCAGATCTGGAGTGGATCTGTTGCTCGGTGACAAACTAATGTTGTTGTTCCGTTGGTGGTGAAAGAAGATTGAGAGATGAATGATGAGGACTCGGATAGGGAGAGCTAGGTGAGATAGGATTGAAGAAGGAAAAAATGAGTGCGAGGGAGATGAAAATTGTGCAGTTGCTTATTAAATGTTTGGATCCGCTCTGTGGCACTTTGAATTTGTTGTCGTCATCAATGTGAGAAATAGTCGCACTGCTGTCACGCGTTGTGGTAGGGCTGCGAAAGGAGAAGATGACACAGCTTGAGAGCAAGAGCCTTTGGGAGATGAGAGAGTTTCAAAAAAAAGTAGGGAGCTGGACAAAGTTGGTTTTGGAGAGAGGGTGGGGTACACACAGTTTGAAAAATGGAAATAGAATTAAATGACTCTTAATTTAGTTAAAAAATTCTAGACAATTAATTGAGACATTGGAAAATAGCTAGACATTTAGTTAAAAATGTAATTATAGAATTGAATTTAAAATAATTGGGAGTAAAAAAAAGTAATTAAAGAATTGAATTCAATTATCTTTTATTATATATATTTCATTGATTCTTTTTACACGGGAATAAAAATTTCGTCAAATGAATCTTATGTCCTTATCCATATATTTCATTGATTCTTTAGTATGATGTGTCGGATGATAAGGTTGTTCCTGTGACTCCTGATAGCCAAGGAATGGTTGCTCAGTCCAATAATTCCAAGCCGGTTGTGTGCAAGTTCCAAAAGAAGAAATCTCAGTATTAGGAGTATATTTATCTTTAACTATAGTTAGTTACTTGACTAGTTAGACTTAACCTGTATAGTTAGTTAGTTGTTAGGATTCTGTTAGTTAGCTAACTTACGGTTATTACCATTTGTATATAGTCAAAAGTGTAACTCAATAATTGTACAGAATTCATTTCATCCTTTCATACTCAATATAGAGATGAATTATTTCTTGCTTGTGTTTGACAACAAGATGGTATCAGAGCTCATTGATTGAGTTCTGATCCATCGATGTTCTTCCCCAAACCCTAATTTTCGCATTTTCTTCCCAAATTTCTTGCGATTCACGATTGTTTCTTCTTCGATTTGCTTCTTTCATTCATCAAAGCTTCTATACTGAATCCTTTTCTGAACGCGATGGCTCAGAACTCTACTCCGATTTTGCCACCAACAATGGAAATCCCTATTATCTTCACTCTAGCGAGACTCCTGCGATTACTCTCGTGACACCAGCACTTGAAGGCACGAAGACACTTCCAACCTTGGATCCGATCGATGCGTATCAGTTTGATTTCGAAGAACAAGATTATATTCGTTGATGGAACATTTTAGGATCCGGCGAAGACCGATCCTCTGTATAATCAATGCACGCGATGCAATAGCATGGTTCTTTTGTGGATCCAGCTCCGTCTCCGCAAATCTTCAAAAATCAATCGCATACTTTGATAGAGCTTACGATGCTTGGAAAGTTCTTCACGATCGCTTCGATCAGGGTGATATTTTCCGGATTGCTGACCTACAAGAGGACATCTGTAAACTCTCGCACGGTAATCTCAGTATCTCTGAATTTTACACTGAGTTGAAATCGCTTTGGGATGAGTTAGAGAACTTTAGGCCTTTAACTTCTTGCAAATGTTCAATTCCGTGTTCTTGTGATGCTATTAAATCAACAAGAACCTATAGAGATCAAGATTATACCATTAGATTTTTGAAAGGACTGAATGAACAATATTCGCATGTGAGATCTCAGATTATGATGATGGAACCATTTCCTACTGTTGTTAAGGTCTTTTCCATGGTTGTTCAGCAAGAAAGGCAATTCGATTCTCCTATTGCCACTGATTTAGACAAGACACTGTTGCAAACAATGCACAGGCCAATGCTTCTAACACATCTCAGTTTCAATTTCAAAGCCGTAGAGGAGGATACACTGCTGGTAGGTTTCGTGGTAGAGGAGGATCAGGTGGAAGATCTCAATCTGGCAACAGAGTTTGCACAAATTGTGGAAAGAATAACCACAGAGTTGATTCCTGTTTCTTCATTCATGGGTTTCCACCTGGATATCAGACTAGAACCAACACCAATACCTCAGACAACTCTGCTAATGCTGTCAATGCTTCTAATACTGGTAATGCTCACACTGAAGAGGAGAAATCTGCAGCACTAGAGTCCAAGGCCCGCATATCATTGTCTTCTGAACAGGATCAAGGTCTCCTTGAATTGCTTCAAGTATCAAAGCTGCAAGCTAGTTCTGGATCTCACTCTGCCAACACTGCTCTTGTTCCCTATCATTCAGCACCCTCTGTGACTGCTTTCAATGCCCACCCTTCTGATAATTCTGGTAAAACCTATATCTACAATAAAGAATTAGATATGTGGATTGCAGATACAGGAGCCACAGACCATATAACACACAATTTAGAACTTTTATCTAACTGTTTTTCAATAAAATCAATCCACATTAGTTTACCAAATAACACCACTGCCATTGCTACCTTGGCTGACAGTGTATATTTTTCAAATGGTTTAAGTCTTATATGTTCCCAAGTTTCATGCCAATTTGATGTCAGGTCCTCAACTTGCTAAGTCTAGTAATTGCTCTGCTTTCTTTGATGCTTCTGCTTTGTCCATTATGCAGGCGGGTACAAGGAAGATTATTGGTATAGCTTGGCGGATTCATGGTCTCTACAAGATAAGCCTTCCCCTAGGTAAGTGTAACACTGTCCCTCAACATTGTTCTAGTACTTGTACCTCTGTTTGTGAACCAAGTCACCATACTCTCACTTCCACACACACTTTAGTACCTATTAGCAACACTCATACACCTACACCACATGTAATGAATACTACAAATACCAACATGTAATGTTCCTTCATTGAATAAAAATTCTGTTTGTTCTGATTCTGTTATTTCTGAATCTTCTTTATCACTACATGAAAAGTTGGTTTTTTCGGCGGGCAAAATCCGCCGGAAAAGTCAAAAATCCGCCGAAAAATTGGATTTTTCGGTGGATTTTTCGCGCCGGTAGCCAGCTCGCAGCAAACCAAATTTCCGGTGGATTTCGTGCCGCCGAAAAATCAGCCAGAAACGCCCAAAAAATCGCATAACATTACCGGCGGATTATCTGCCGGAAATCCCGCCGGAAATGCCGTTAAATCCGCCGGTAAAAAATATTTTTTTAAAAAATAAAAATAAAATTCCGCCGGAAATCCCGTTAAATATGCCGGAAAAACTTTTTTTTTTGAAAAAAAAAAAAACCGTCGGAAAACCCTTTAAATCCGCTGGAAATTAATTTTCGTTTTATTTTAAATTAATAATTAATTTACTAAAAACTTTAATTATTGATAAAAAATACAAATTAATAATCAATTTAATTATTAATTGTTTCATTTATTAAAAAAATAAAAATTAGGAATGAAAATTAATAATTAATTTAATATAGTAATTAATTTTAAATAATTAATTAAAAAAATTAAAATTATTTTTTTAAAATATAAAATAATAATTAAAATTAATAATATCGATCTTAATAATATACGAAATGAAAAACAATAATAGGCCTCCAGATGTCGTAGTTGCTGGATAACTACTTGATGTGGGAGTTACTTCTTCAATCGGAACATTAACCGCAGGAACTGCAACTACCCCTGGTCCTACTTCCCCGTGACGACTCCATATCCAATAATTTGGCCTAAACCCATTATTGTACAAATCAACTCTAACTTCTTCATTTTTTGTAAATCGAAATGAACATTTCAAGCACGGGCATCTAATTCCACCTTGTCGCGCAAATTCTTCATGACGCTTAGCACAAAAAATAAACTCTTCTACTCCTTCTACAAAAAATGTCTGTCATACCCTAGTTTTGTCCGGTCGATTAAAATTCAAAAAATTTTATCGCGTCACACATTATTCTAACTGCGCGTGTCCTTGGCACTCTCGTATAAACGATTGTTTGACGCTCATTTTATTTTATTTCGTTGTTGTTATTATTTTAGTCTATTGTTATTAATGCAAAAATAATTGAAAAAAGCTGAATGGTCAAAGGTTTTCATACATAATATAGTTTCTTTACACATATGAACCAAAAAAGCAAAACAGCAAAAATAGTACAAAAAAAATACAAAAAAATTAAAAAAAATACAAAACTTCAAAAAAAAGAAAAAGAGGAGGAAAAGGGCGCAGCTGGCTGTTTGCCCTAGCTAGGGTTTCTCCTTGACTGTCTTTTGATTCCTCGTCCTTCCTTTGACTGTCCTTGGTGCCAGCTCTTGTCCTTTTTATTCCTCCTCAAAGATGCTGTCCTTTTGGTGCCATTTTTGCCCTAATTGCTGACTGCCCTTTGAGCCCCTTGTTGTGCGAAAAGGTGATGTGCAAGTATACACAATCGTAACAAGTAATATAATGATAAGTAAAGTTCATTCCCACAGGGATTGGAATTAATCTAAGAAGTTTAAGTGATTAGAATCTTAGTGAAAAGAATTAAGTAACAAGTAAAAGTAAAGAGTTGTAAACATTATAAGTTGTGATAAAACAGTATTAAGTTTGAAGTAATTAAAGATGAGTTGGATAGCTCAATAGTTATGTAAATTCCCAAGAGTAATGTTCAAATAATATTTAGACGCTGTAGCGTTAAGCGCTGTAGCGCTTGAGAATCCGTAGACGCTGTAGCGCTTTGGTGGCGTGCCTTTCAGTCACTTTCGTCAGGGTTATGTTACAAGACTCCTATGTCTAGGCTCTAAATAAGTTTTACCCCTGTATATTAAGCTCTTACAACATTTGCCTTATGAACTATTACTCCCCTATGTCTAGAGTTAAGTAGTGCTTCCTTTAAATGTCTTTAAAGGGTTTTCATTCATATCATTCCTTGAGTTCTCTTTGTGAACCATGTCTGTACCCACAAAGCTACCTTGTTTTAGTTGATCATTCCCAAACCAAGATTGAAAGCATTATGACACAAGGAATAAAACACAAACATCATAATATTATACAAAAGTTACTCAAGGTTCATTACATATCAAGAACAATCCAACTACAACAAAGTTAGCTCCTCACAAGTTCCATCAACATAATACAACTAGAGAGTATGTATTACCGTATGAAGACAAGAGAAGAGTGGTTGCAAAAGATACACTCCAATGATCCCAAGTAGCATACAAGAGATGAAGTTGAGGCGTGAGCAAAACCTTGGATGAAGACTAGAAAAACTATGCTAAAAATAAAAGCTTAAAAGTATTGTATCAATGGAGAATAGCTACTATGTCATGTGTAGTTCTTCTTCCAAAATTACAACTACGTGTCTACGTATATTACCTCCTAGAGAAGCAATCTTAATTAATCTAATTATTAACTAAGTCTTAATAGAATAATAATATTACATGATGATCATAAGACTTAGATATTATCCTTAAAGTACTTTACAAAAAGTGCTAATGATGGAATACAACAACTATCACATGGGTTCCATTTAGGAGGCGCCAAGTGTAATTAAGCATCCACTTGAAAGTCAAAATATCCAGCTGAGAGGAAGAGATAAGGGTCACACAAATATCTCAATGGTCAGCCGTCATATAACGCTGTAGCGTCTCCTTGATAGCATACCGCTGCAGCGCTAAAGCAAAACATCAAACATATTCACAAAGGCATTTGATGATGCCTATGGTTTAAGGAATTGATTGATAACCTATATTTATTCTAATATTCATATATTCACATATTTAAGCACTAGAATTACTTGAGAAATAAGCTTGACTTAAGTATTAGGAGCATAAATAACCTATATAAAATAAGGTTATCACCCCTCAACACCTCATCAATCCACCTATAAAAACCAAACAATAACACAGTATCAAGGGGACAGAAAACGAAATTTGACAGCAAAATAGACAGAAAAATATCCCAAACACAGTCACACACAGTCATAAGATAGGCATACAGCGACTGAAAAGCACACAAATCCACAAAAAAACACACAGAAATCCATACGAAATTTAGAGTCAAAATTAGGGTTTCACATTGAAACCCTAATTACTAAGGTTCAGAAAGGCTAAAAGGGCAGCAGCTGAAGCATAGGGGAGTGAACGAGGGTTCTGTTTCTAGAAATTTGGCACTTAGGTCGGTCTCAAATCTTTTTTTTGCTGCTCAGTTTACATGTATGTTATGGTTTGAAATGATCTTTGCTTGAAGGGATGTCAACAAAATTTTTTTTCTTCTTTTCCTTTTAGAAAGTTTTTTTAAAACCGAATGCAAGGGTAGGGGGATTGAGAGACAGTGAGATAAAAAGGAAAGAAAGAGTGGAGGGATTTTACCTCCGGCCACCACTTGCGGTGGCCACCACCGCAGCCTCGCCGTGTGCCATCATCAAACACCATACTCCTCTCTCGCTGCCTCCCCTTCGCAACCACCACATCCTAAAGCCACCCACAGTCACCACCACTGGTTTCCTCCTCTCCACACCACCACATCGCCGTCGCACACCACAGTCTCAGCCACCGTAGCCCCTCACACCTAACTCAGGCCGAACCCATCCTCGAATCCACCATCAACAACCTCTCCTCATCACCCCTCGCACCAAATACTTCGTTAACCACACAACCGCAACCAAAATCGCACCCCCAAGACCAACCTCTTTCGTTCCGCCACCCCCTCTTCCACCATTCTTCGTCTTCTTCCTTCTCAACCCAAAAATCTCTCGTTCTCTCGCTTTCTCTTTCTCTGGACATCTCACCCTCTCTCTTCGCTAAAAACAGAGGTGCGGTTTTAAAAAAGGGAGATTGGGGTGAGAGTTCGTGAGGATCGGTTTGGGAAGAGGAGAGGGAGGAAAGTAAGAACGGCGGAGTGATTCGGTGAGAGGAATAAAAAGCGAATCTAGGGTTGAGGGGGGTGGATGCTGGGACGGCGTCGTTGAGAGAGGAAAGAGGAGAGGGAAGAAATTGAGAGTGGCGGAGGAAAAGGGGAGAGAGGGATTCAGTTTGATGTTTACGGTGGTGGAGAGAAAGGGGAAACGAAAATTAGGGTGAGAAGGAGAGAACACGGCGCCGTGAGAGAAAACGAAGAGGGATTAGGGTTAGGAAATTAGGGTTTCAGTTTTGGTTTAGCTTTTATAGTAGGTTTTTTTTTACGTTTGCTAACCACACCCCTCCGTTTGCTGCGTAAACACCCCCCCTAAAAGCCCATGTTTCGTAATAGCAGACCACCTAAACAACTTTTTGTTTCCACGTTTGGCACTCATCATTTACATATACATTGTTTTTATAGTTTGATCATTATCGACAGAGTGAACTTTTATTATGATCTTAGTAATATTGTTCTAGAGCTACACGTGTATATGGTATTACATCTGTACTTTTGAGCCGCGCCTTGGTATTACAGCTTCCCATCTTATCATATTCTGTGCACGTTGTGTATGTAGATAGGAAATAGGAGAGAATGATATCAGTACTGTCAAAATTCCAACATATGGGATTCGGTTGATGTCATCCGAAATATTTCGGTTGAGGTCAACCGAATAGTGTAAAAGTGTAAAAGAGGGGCGTGTCTCAAAAAAATACCCGTTTGGTTGCCCTTGGCCGGATAAATTCGACTGACCCTAACCGAATCGGTGAAAACAACGCGCCTCATTAATGACATATTGGTCATTTCGCAGGATTTAGAAGTGTAGACTGAATAGGGAGGGGTGTGGGAAAAATGATGGCCTTTATCTATTAGGTTGAAATCCAATAGTGCCTTTTATCCTAGCAGAATGTGTCAATAAAATCCTTATATATATTATTAAAAGATATTGAAATAGGTCTTCATATATTTTTGTTTATATAAAAAAGAAGGTTGTTTTCTTTCACGGAAGATGAAAACATTGTTAAATCATTCAGTCAACTTCCTTGTTCCCTTAGACAAATGAAGAGGTATAAACTATAGTAGGAAACAGAAAAGCGTGTGGCCTCCTCAGCGATGCATCTTTACAATTTTTCGCAGCGTGTGGCAACCACGGTACGGATAAGAATAATACGTTATGGTATTCCTTTATTTTAATTTATTTTTAAAAATCGATGTGAATTAAAAATAGACTCGTTTTATAAGCTTCTTCAATCAGCGGCTATAGATAACCCAGAGTGGGATTCAGCGATTGGGGCTCCCTTAATTAAGGATTGGGGGTTCGATCCCCACCATGGATACGGAGTAGTGTTAAAACTCTGGGTTAGCTGTTCTGCTCCCTCGAGGCACCTACAATTCAACAAGGGGATTAATCACTGCGGTCGGCGGTGAATACCCCAGGTAAAATAAAAAAAAAAATCAGTGGCTATAGAATGGTTGGTAACAAACACGAGCCCATGCTAAACACGTGGACCCCAAAAGCCTTGCAACAGTTAACGCCCCAAAGCAGAGCTAAGTGGCGACTGTGGCGTACATGGCTTCATGATTTAAAGTTAGTTAGGACTTAGGAATAGTACAGGGGTTAGATCTCATGTCATATTTTTGAGAAGAACGTTACAGAATCTTGCAGCCACAAGTTGTTTCTGAGTCTGGTGCATCATGCATGTGGAAGTAAATTCTTTATTCAGTACCAATAGTTATGGTATCTGTCACAGAGGTGACCTACATATACTATGTAGCATTTAATCAATTCGGCAAAGTTTCCACTGTAGCACCAAAAAATTTTTTTTTTACCAAAATAGCACACCTTTTAGATTATTTACCAAACTAGCACACATCCCATTTTTAGTGTAGAAGTCGCCCCCCCCAAAGAGACTTCTGAACTAAAAAATTTAATTTTTTTTTAAAAACTAGTTCAGAAGTCGCCCCCCCAGGGTGACTTCTGAACTGTGTTTTTTAATTTTTTTATTTATTATATATTAATTTAAATTAATTTAATTTAATTATTTTAATTAATTTGGAAAATTAATATTGTTAATTGTAAATTAATTCTTAAATTTTTTCTGAAAAAAAAAAATTTGAACACGTTAATGTGTTTAAAAAGTAATTACGGTAAAAAATGAAGATATTAAAAATTGGAACAGAATTTAATATTGGATAAGAACAGAAATGAAAAACACAAATTGCAAAAATAGAAGGATAGGAAATTTAAAACGAAACGACAGGAAAACATAAAACAAGAAGAGGCAAACATGATTCACTACAAAAAAAGAAGCCATTAGCGACGGAAATTAGCGAGGGACTAATGGTCCCTCGCAAAAATTGGGATTAGCGACGGAATTAGCGAGGGAATAGGGGCTGTCGTATTTTTCAGAATTAGCGACGGAATTTTAGACATTAGCGAGGGAATTTCCGTCGCTAATGGCAAAATTAGCGAGGGAATGTCAGTTCCGTCGCTAATTTTTTTACTTTTCAGATGATGGGACTCAGTTGCAGGGGTTGGTAAATGCACAGGAATTAGCGAGGGACAGTTCCCTCGCTAATTCCCTCGCTAAAGTTAACTTTTCAGATGATGGGACAGTTCCCTCGCTAATTCCCTCGCAATTTTTTTTTCTTTTTTTCCTTAAATCCGTTTACACTCATATTTCTCACTCACTCACTCACTCTTCACCCTTCCTCTTCACCCTTCCTCTTCACCCTTCCTCTTCCTCTACTCTCCACCACCACACAACCACCACCACCACCACCACCATCATCACCACCTCCTCTCACACTCTCCTCTCTCTTCACTCTTCCAACACCACCACCACCACATACCTCCTACCACTCTCACTCACTCTCTCTTACTCTTCACCACCACCACCCCACCACCACCACTCTCACTCCTCTCTCTTACTCTTCACGCCACCACCACCACCACCACCACCACCACCATCATCACCACCTCCTCTCACACTCTCCTCTCTCTTCACTCTTCCAACACCACCACCACCACATACCTCCTACCACTCTCACTCACTCTCTCTTACTCTTCACCACCACCACCCCACCACCACTGATAACTCATATTTATATGAGTTATTTATACGTATTCAAAGTTAAATCATGCAAGTTCTCTGGCAATAGTAGGTTGTTTCTATTAAGTTTCTGTTAGTTTATTGCTTTTAGTTAGAAAGAGGCTAAATTACAAGTTCTAGGCATTTTGGTGCCAATTGGCGCCTTTGTGAGCGTTTTGATGCTTCTTGTGTTTGTGCAGTAATCCAAACGTGGCAGCGTCTCTCATCACGTCTAAAGAAGGACAGCAGAGCAAGAAAATAATATATATCATTTTGGCGCGCATGTAATGATGACCAGAGATCTGGAAATGAAGAAGATCTTCTCTTTCTTCAACGCTGACACGGCTTACGCACTGTAGCAGTGCGGTGTCACTTCAGGGCAGAGTCAACTCACAAGCAAGCTTGGAAGGTGGGGAATGACATCAGCAGCATGTGACCTCTTTTGACCATGGATATTCTCTCTCTATAAAAAGGCAAGGGGTGCACCAAGCGGAATACACACGACTCCATTCATCATCCACCTTCCCCCATTTTTCAGAGATAATTTTCCTGAGAGAAGTTCTGGACACAGACTTCTTCATTTTTAATTCTCTCAAGGCCCCAATTTACATATCCATTCGCAACCACTACTGGAAAGCTCAGACGTTGTAACGTCTTTACAGCGTGCATGAAGGAAGGCCACTTAGGCGTATCTTTTGCGTTTAGTCTCCTTTTCTCTATGTACGGTATTTGGATTTTAACTCCTCTTATTTCTGTAAGGATGCTCAGCATGAGCTAAACTATTTGTAGTTGGGTTGTTGTTTTGCATGTAATGAACCTCTAGTTTAATGTTATGAAGTATTGATGTTTACGCGTTTTAAATCTTTGCATGTTAATATTTCCAAACTTGTTTTGAACTGATCACTTAAAATAAGTAGATTCATAGGTACAGACATGGTCTATGAAAAGAACTCAAAGATTTATGTGAATGAAAAGGTGCACTAAAGACATTTAGGCATTTTTATCTAAGTCTAGACATAGAACAGATAATAGTTCATAGGACATTGCTGTGGGTACTTAAAATACAGGAGTAGGCCTACTTAGAACCTAGACATAGGAATTCTAGTACTTGAAGCTCTGACGTTTTGTGACTGAAAAGCACAGCTCTTTTGCAACAGCGTTCAAACGTTATAACGTCTATACAACGTAGCATTTGTACGTATTAACGTGTAAACGTTATAACGTCTGACTAGAGGAGATTTACTTGCATGCAGCAATCCAACTCATACTCTTCCATATTCACACCCACTTCTCATTTACTTGCTTTGTTTACGTTCTTAGTCTTAATATCAACTTTAGTGTCGATTTGCTACTTGTTTCACTTGTGTTTTAAAGACTTGAACTCTGAAAGTTAATCAATCCTCGTGGGAACGATCTCTTACTTTTATCCACTTTATTACTTGTACGACGTGTATACTTGCACTGACATTGCGACTATAAAACACACGATCGCGAACAAGTTTTTGGCGCCGTTGCCGGGGATCTGTATTTAACTTTTATTGTTCAACAAGAATTAAAACACTAGGTGAAAGAATTCTGCTGTGTTGTTTGTTGTTTCTGTATGTGAACAGGTAAACGTTACAGCGCATGCTTAGTTCCAGTTCAAGCTCTAGTTCAACAGAACCAGGGAGTGGATCTGAACCTGAATTCTACCCAGAGCCTGAAAGAACCTTCAGGCGACTAAGGAGACAACAAAGGCTAAGAAGGCAGCAACAACAACAGCAAGTTCAGCCACCAATCATGTCTGAACATGGTACTGGTGGTAGAAGCTCTAGAGGTGGACGTACTCCAAGAGGAGGAAGGCACTCTGATGCTGGAGGACGTGGTCGTGGACCACAAACTCATACAGAAACCTATGTTGATGATGAACACTGGCAGAGACAGCAACTCATCAATGCAGGGCCACAAGACATGGTCAATGACAGGGACAGGCCTATGCGTGATTATGCCGTGCTCAATCCTGCACATTTACAAACAGGCATTGCAAGACCACCTATTCATACTGGTCACTTTGAATTCAAGCCAATGATGTTCCAAATGTTGCAGACTGCAGGGCAATTTGGGGGTTTCCCTCAAGAAGATCCTTATGCACATCTAAGGCAATTTTTGGATGTGTGTAGCAACTTTGTCATCCCTGGAGTCTCAGAAGATGCCTTCCAACTGAAGCTATTTCCATATTCTCTTAAGGACAAGGCCAAGAATTGGTTGAACTCCTTAGAGCCAAATTCAATTCATACTTGGGATGAGCTAGCTGAGAAATTTCTTGGAAAATACTTCCCTCCCAACAAAAATGCCAAGTTAAGAAATGACATCACTTCCTTCAAACAAAGAGAAGGGGAATCATTATTTGAGGCTTGGGAAAGATGGAAGGAATTACTAAGAATGTGCCCACACCATGGCATTCCCGTAGTTATTCAAATGGAGACTTTTTATAATGGTCTAGATCAACCTACCAGGCTTATACTTGATGCTTCATCAGGCGGTGTCATATTAAACATGTCTTTCTCTGAGGCATGCAGACTTATTGAAGACATAGCCACTCACAATGCCCATTGGCCTTCTGATAGATTCACTCCTGGAAAGAAGGCTGGTGTCCATGAGATAAGTGAAGTAACTGCCCTTTCTGCTCAGGTTGCTTCTCTGACCAACATGATTAAGAACTTGAGCACTCCAAACGTGGCCACGTCTGAACCACAGACTGCTGCAGCTATTGAGCCAACACCATCTGGGGGAGTAGTGTGTGTATATTGTGAAGGAGGGCATGTCTACGAAGAGTGTCCTCATAACCCCCAGTCTGTAAACTTTGTATCACATAACAAAGGTAACAGTCCCTTCTCCAACTTGTACAATTCAAATTGGAGAAATCATCCAAATTTTAGTTGGAAGAACAACAATTCTTTGAATGCTAGCAATGCTGCTCCTGCAATACCCCCAGGATTTCCCCCTCAACAACAAAAGCAGTATACGCAGAATAACAACAACAACAATTTGGAAGCCTTGATGAAAACTTTCATAAGTGATTGTAGGGCAACCTTACAGACCCATGAGTCTTCAATCAAAACTTTGGAGAACCAAATTGGACAGATAGCCTCAGCTCTCACTCAAAGACAGAATGGATCTCTTCCATCCACAACTGAAACACCATCTTCATCCAAGTCAAATGATAAAGATGTGGCGAATGCACAGGTAAATGCTATCTCATTAAGAAGTGGTACTGAGTATCCAGAACCATCTATGCCTAAGGAATCTGAGGTGCCAGATAAGGAAAAAGAGAAAAACAAAGGTGGAGAAAAAGAGAAGAATATTCCAGACATTGTGATGTCTAAGACAGACGTTACAACGTCTAGTTCTGAACCAGGAATCAAGACTGTTCCTAAGCTTGTACCCGAATATCCTCCTCCACCCTACCCTCAAAGACTCAAGAAAGCTCATGAAGACAAGCAATTCAGCAGGTTCATGGAGATGCTAAAACAGCTGCACATAAACCTTCCCTTGGTTGAGGCTCTACAACAGATGCCAAACTATGCCAAGTTCCTAAAGGATATCATCACCAAAAGAAGAAGGCTAGGGGAGTTTGAAACTATTGCTTTAACTGAAGAATGTAGCTTAATCATGCAGAATAAACTCCCTAGAAAACTGAAAGATCCTGGCAGTTTTACTATACCATGCTCCATTGGAGATTTTTACCTTGGCAAAGCTTTATGTGACTTGGGGGCAAGTATTAACTTGATGCCCAAGTCCATTTATGAAAAACTCGGTATAGGAACTGCCAGACCTACCTCTTTAAGTCTTACATTAGCTGATAAAAGTAGAGTTTATCCTGAAGGCATATTAGAAGATGTTTTGATTAAAGTTGACAAATTTGTTTTTCCAGTGGACTTTGTTATTTTGGATTTTGATGCAGATAAGGAAGTTCCTATCATCTTGGGGCGACCATTTCTAGCCACTGGACGAACACTCATTGATGTGCAGAAAGGAGAATTAATCATGAGGGTCAATGACCAAGAAGTCAAATTCAACGTCCTCAACGCACTCAAGTATCCAGAACCTAACACAGAGGAATGTTCCTTTGTGGTTGCCATTGACCATGTGGTTCAAAAGCAATTCAATAAAGATAATGACCACTTGGAAAATATTCTGGGCAATGATGAGATTCAAGAATTGTTATCAGAAGAAGCTGATCAGTCAAATGTTACAACGTCAACCACAGACGTTGTCACGTCTGATTCCCATGTACCCAGGGCGTGGACAAAGAAGTATGAATCTTTGGGGCAAGAAGACTCCAATCTCAAGAAGATAGTACCATCCGTTGAAAAACCACCCACTCTGGAATTGAAAGTGTTGCCTGATCACCTGAAGTATGCCTTTTTGGGGGAAAATGATTCTTTACCAGTGATCATTTCTTCTAACCTCTCACAAGAGCAGGAAAGTGATCTCATTAGCACCTTGAAAAGGCACAAGAAAGCCATTGGTTGGCAAATGGCAGATATCAAAGGTATCAGTCCCACAATCTGTATGCACAGAATTGTCTTGGAAGAGAATGCAAAGAACAGCATTGAAGGACAAAGGCGATTGAACCCGATAATGAAGGAGGTGGTCAAGAAAGAAATCATCAAATGGTTAGATGCAGGAATCATTTATCCAATTAGTGATAGCTCATGGGTGAGCCCAGTTCAATGTGTGCCAAAGAAGGGTGGAGTTACTGTGGTAACCAATGAAAAAAATGAATTAATTCCAACAAGAACAGTGACTGGATGGAGGATATGTATGGACTATAGGAAACTGAACAAAGCAACCAAGAAGGACCATTTTCCTCTGCCATTTATTGACCAGATGTTGGATAGACTTGCAGGCAAAGAATTCTATTGCTTCCTTGATGGTTACTCAGGATATAACCAGATAGCTATTGTGCCTGAGGACCAAGAGAAGACCACATTCACTTGTCCCTATGGTACCTTTGCCTTCAGAAGGATGCCATTTGGATTGTGTAATGCGCCTGCAACATTTCAGAGGTGTATGATGGCTTTATTCTCAGATTTTATTGAAAAATCCATGGAAGTTTTCATGGATGACTTTTCAGTCTATGGAGACTCATACAAGGCATGCTTGGATAACTTAGAAGGAGTCTTAATAAGGTGTGAAGAAACCAACTTAGTACTCAACTGGGAGAAATGCCACTTCATGGTTCAAGAGGGAATTGTTTTGGGACATAAAATTTCAAAGAAAGGGTTGGAGGTGGATAAAGCAAAAATTGATGTTATTGACAAATTACCTCCACCTACAACTGTCAAAGGTATTAGAAGTTTCTTAGGGCATGCTGGTTTTTACAGAAGGTTTATCAAGGATTTCTCAAAAATTTCCAAACCTTTGTGTCTGCTGCTGCAACGTGATAACGTCTTCAACTTTGATGAGCATTGTCATGAAGCATTCCAGAAATTGAAGAATGCCCTTGTAACAGCTCCTGTGATAGTCACTCCTGACTGGTCCAAACCATTTGAATTAATGTGTGATGCGAGTGACTACGCTGTGGGGGCCGTATTAGGTCAAAGGTATGGCAAAATTTTTCACTCTATATACTATGCTAGTAAAACCTTAGATGATGCCCAATTAAATTATACTGTAACTGAGAAAGAGTTACTGGCTGTTGTATTTGCTTTTGACAAATTTAGATCATACTTGGTGGGTGCAAAAGTTATTGTTTTTACTGATCACTCAGCCATCAAGTATTTGATTTCTAAAAAAGATGCAAAGCCACGACTCATTAGATGGGTTCTCCTCCTCCAAGAATTTGACTTGGAAATTCATGATAAAAAGGGGGTGGAGAACCAAGTTGCTGATCATCTTTCTAGGCTTGAGAATGTTGATGCAGGTACAGGTGCAGAAGAAATAAAAGAAAATTTCCCTGATGAAAAACTGCTGACAGTAACCACAGTAGCTGAAGACGTTACCACGTCTATGACTATTTCTTCAAACGTTATAACGTCTGATACTACTGCTCCCTGGTATGCTGATATAGTTAACTTCCTAGTCAGCAAGATGGTGCCTGTGGATTTCAACCATCAGCAAAGAAAAAAATTCTTCCACACCGTGAAGCACTATTTTTGGGATGAGCCCTATCTATATAAGATGTGTCAAGATCAGTTGCTTAGGAGATGCCTGGCTGAAGAGGAACAACTCCATGTATTACAACAATGTCATGCATCACCTTATGGAGGACATTTTGGAGGAACCAGAACTGCAGCAAAGGTGTTACAGTCAGGATACTATTGGCCAACACTCTTCAAAGATGCTCATGAATTAGTAAAAAGATGTGATAAATGCCAAAGAGCTGGAAACATCTCCAACAAGCAAGAAATGCCATTGACAAATATTCTTGAAGTGGAACTGTTTGATGTTTGGGGAATGGACTTCATGGGGCCATTTCCTATGTCTCATGGAAATTTATACATTTTGGTAGCTGTGGATTATGTGTCAAAATGGGTGGAAGCCATTGCATTACCCAATAATGAGGCCAAATCAGTCAGCAAATTCCTGAAGCAAAACATCTTCACAAGATTTGGTACTCCAAGAGCTATAATCAGTGATGAAGGCTCTCACTTTTGTAACAAGCTGATTGAGAACCTATTGGCTAAGTACGGAGTGAAGCACAAGATTGCTACAGCTTATCACCCACAAACAAGTGGTCAAGCAGAAATTTCCAACAGAGAAATTAAAAGGATACTTGAGAAGATGGTTGGTCCAAACAGGAAAGATTGGTCCCTGCACCTTGATGATGCATTGTGGGCGTACAGAACAGCATTTAAGACACCATTGGGCATGTCACCATACAAGTTAGTCTTCGGAAAAGCTTGTCACCTGCCCATTGAACTCCAACACAAAGCTCACTGGGCACTGAAGCAACTGAACCTAGATCATTCAAAGGCTGGAGAAGCAAGGCTCCTTCAACTAAATGAGCTAGATGAATTCAGACACACTGCCTATGAGAATTCAAAAATGTATAAAGAGAAAACCAAGAAGTGGCACGATCAGAGAATTCAAAGAAGGGAGCTAGTAGAGGGACAATCAGTTTTGTTGTTTAATTCAAGATTAAAGTTGTTCCCTGGGAAGTTAAAATCAAGATGGTCAGGACCTTTCAAGATAGTAAAAGTCTACAGTCATGGTGCTGTGGATCTGTTTGATGAGAAAACTAATTCCATTTTCAAGGTCAATGGCCAAAGAGTGAAGCACTACCATGGAGAACATGTGGTTAGGGACAAGACCACAGTGACTCTCAACAACCCCTGAATTCAAAAAAGGGGATAGTCTGGCTGAAGACTCTTAAAGCAAGCGCTCTTGGGAGGCAACCCAATGGTTTTTACTAACCAGCAATTTTGTGTCTTTAAATTTTTGTGCAGGATTGGAAGCTGAAGTGTGGTAGACGTTATAACGTCTCTGCGTGTCTAGGAGGTTGTCACGTTCGCTGCCTGGGTAAAGTTTTAAATGAAAAAGAAAAGAAAAATGAGTCAAGCAGTTTTCAAATGAAACAATTTTTAAATGAATTTTTGAGACGTGACTGCCAAAGTGACCATGACGTCACTTCCAACGGTTACCCCTTTTTCCCAAACCCACGCCACCACCTACTTCCCAACTTCCCATAAAACCCCCCCCAATAGGCACACACCAGTTACAATCATAAAAACCACATTCATACACCTTCAGAAACCGTAATCTTATACCTTCTCCCAACCCCAAATCGCAAATCTCAATCTCAAATCCCCCACTCCAGAAAACTCATACAATCACCATGACTAAAACAAAGCAAGCTGCAGTAAAATCATCTGGTAAAGGAAAGAACGTCAACCCAAGTTCTTCTTCTGTTCCAAACCCAGAAATCCCCATTCCTTCAAAGAAGAAAGCCTTGCTACCAGAAAGGGGTTTTAGCTTGGAAAACCCAAATCCTGACTTTATCGCAACAGTGGCTGCATTGGGATGGCAGAAATTTGTAGTTCACAGAAAGGAATACATTGCAACTCTGGTGCATGACTTTTACAAAGGAATCGTTGAAAGAACTGATGGAGAACTTTCAAGCACCTCCATCGTACGAGGTGAGGAAGTCAAATTTGGTGTAAGAGTCATAAACGACTACTTTGGGCTAGGTTACTATGGCAAGGCAGTTGAGGTGAAGCAAAAGACGTACGGAGTGGCAGAGATGACTGAAATCAAAGAAAGGATATGTGTTGAAGGAGCTGTTTGGGAGCGAAGAGGCGACCATGGGAATGAATTCAAGATTTTGAAGAGATACCTTTGTGATGAGGCCAGTGCCTGGTTTCATTTCATCAGACACTGCTTGATACCCACTTCCCACACTCTCTGGGTTGATAAAGAGAGGCTGATTGCTATTGATGCCATTATGTCAAGAGATAAGATTGAAGTGGGTAAGCTCATCAACAGAGAGATTAACAAATGGCAGAACAGGAAGGATGGATACCTATACTTCCCTTGCTTAATCACCGATCTATGCATGGAGGCTGGAGTGGAGATTGAAGCATCTGAGCTAAGAGAAGAACCTCAGGGGGCATTCTCTACAAAGTTCAAAGCTAGGCAGAGAGCTGCAGATGCTACCACGTCAGTTGATGCACAGACGTTACAACGTCTGGTAGAACAGCAAAACAGCCTAGCCAAGTTTGTAAAGGAGCAATTTGAGTGGCAAAAGAAGGTGATTGCACATACAACAAAAGGCAAGATGGTGATTGAAGAACCAGTACTTCCAGATTGGATGCAAGAGGAAGATGAAGACAACATACTCCTATCAACAATGAACCCCAAGAAAGTGAAGAAGGAAAAAGTCAAGAAAACAAGAAAACCACCAACAAAAAGAAAGAGCCCAGCAAAGAAGGAGCAGAAGAAGGTAAGTAGTGAGGAAGAAGAGCTTAAATCAGCTGATATGGATAGCATCAGTGAAAGTGATGCAGAGGAATCAAAGAAGGTGAGTAGGGAAATCCTAAGTGATGACGAGGAAGAAACAAATTCAGAAGAGAAAGGAAGTTCCAGTGATAAGACTGATATTGAGGCTGACTCCCCACCAACCCAAACACTCAAAGAACCAGCCCAACCCACACCTCCATCACCAAAAGACAAACAACCCCAACCCTCAGCTGAAACCCAACCCAACCCTAACCAAAACATCCCCCAAACACCACCATCTAAACCTAAAGATCAGCCCATTTCAAAGCCAACCCCCACTCAACCTGAACCAACTAAAGAGCCATCACAACCATCCATTCCAGAAGTAACCAGTGCAGATGTGGCTACGTCTGAGCCAACTGTTGTTGAAACCAACCCAGACCCACAACTCATTCCCCCACCCAAAAGGCAAAGATTCAAGACTGTACCCACCCAGAGTCCATTTGGGAAGAAGAAAAGGCGTGAAGTAGCCGCTGCGAGTGAAAAAGCAACGCATGGTGATGAAGAAAAGCAACCAGATGATCCTCCTGCACCCAAAAGGCAAAAGTTGCAGGTAAAGAAGAGATCTGAAGCTGCTAAAGACAAGCCAGCAACAGCCACCAGCGCAGCATTTGTTGCTGCAAGTGGTTCAGAGAATGCTCCTGCTGTTGCTGCTGATGAGGAAGCTGCAGACGTTACAACGTCTCATGAGCCAGAGGTTGAAAAAGCCCAGGGGGAACCCAAAGAGCAGCAGCAGATTCATCCTGCAGAGCTGGAAAAGCAGAAAGCGTGGGAGGAAGCAAAGAAAAGAGTTGCTGAGAGCAGTGTAAAGAGGCCCCAGGAAACTGAAGTCTCAGTTGATGTTGGTGACGGTGAAGGAGAAAAGAAGAAGAAAGAAAAGAAAAAGAAGGCTGTGCAAGCAAGCATCCCAGCCAGACAAAGTGGAAGGCTCAGGGCCGGTGCTCTGAACAAGTAAGTAGCCCTCTTTTAGCAGTAGAGTAGTTTTAGTTTCCAATTTCAGTGCAAATAAATAGCTGTCTAGACGTTACAACGTCTTGAGAGTTAGTAGTTGTTTTGTTTCTGTTTTGAGTAAATGTTCCTCTCTCATTTTTCAAAATCAGTGAGCAGTGGGGACACTGCTCATCTTTTTGTTCGGGGGGGGAGGATCATTTTTATGTTTCCTGTCTGCATGAAATCAAATGCAAAATCAGTTTACTTTCCTAACTCTATTAATCATCAAAAATGTTTCTCTTTGGGCTAAATCTAGTAATGACTATGTGTGAATTTGTGTGAGTAGCTGATGCATGTTTAGATGAATAGAATTGATTATTGCTTCCGCACAAACTCTGTTTTGAGGAAAACCTAGTTAGCTAAGGACTAATTGATGCAAAGCTAGTGCTGGTTGACTATGGTGATGGTAGAACTTGATTAAAAACTCAGAGTAGCAGTAGAAACTAAGTTTGGGGGTATATCAGGTTGTACTAAGGCTGGGTGCAAAGACTGTAGGATGATTAGTGCTTGTGTAGTGTGAGTGCAGCGTTGTAACGTCTACCCGTAACGTTATAACGTATGCCGTGTGTGTTTGTGTGTTGAGTTGTGTTATCAAACGTTATAACGTCTACTCCAAAAAGACCAAAAAAGTGTGTGTTGTTTCAAATAAGTGGAAAAATCCACATGTCCTCTGTGTTGGCTGCAATTTCCCGAAACAAATGCTGGGTACACCAAATATCTCAATCCAAAATTGTCAAATCCAAAGGATCAAAAAGGAGAAAATCACAAAAACTCCAAACCAAAAGTAAAGTGAATCAAATGAAAGTTGCTCAGTAATGAGGGGTTGCAGTCCTGTGTGTGTTTTGCGTTGAGTGAGTCAGAAAAGTAGTTTGCGCTAATCTAGTCCTAGCACCCAAATAAAGACCCTTTGTCGTGCTTAAAATAACCCTCAAGTCTTGTGTGAAAATGTTAGCCTACTCTTTGTTTTGAAAAATGTTGTACCCTCACCATAGTTGGAAACCACTCTTTCATAAGCTAGGATAGCTTCTGAACCTAGCTAGGAAAAGAATTGATACAGAGATCACACACTCACCTTGGGCAGTAATGAATCTAGAATGTAATTATGCATTGGTGCGTGAGTGTGTAAGGAATTAGCCCCTTGAGGAAAATTTTTGATCAAATGGATGAGCAGGATGTAAACTGCTGGTGTATTTAATTTCCTGCATCTTTTCATATGTTGTATTTCAATTGCTTGAGGACAAGCAATGGTTTAAGTTTGGGGGTGTGATAACTCATATTTATATGAGTTATTTATACGTATTCAAAGTTAAATCATGCAAGTTCTCTGGCAATAGTAGGTTGTTTCTATTAAGTTTCTGTTAGTTTATTGCTTTTAGTTAGAAAGAGGCTAAATTACAAGTTCTAGGCATTTTGGTGCCAATTGGCGCCTTTGTGAGCGTTTTGATGCTTCTTGTGTTTGTGCAGTAATCCAAACGTGGCAGCGTCTCTCATCACGTCTAAAGAAGGACAGCAGAGCAAGAAAATAATATATATCATTTTGGCGCGCATGTAATGATGACCAGAGATCTGGAAATGAAGAAGATATTCTCTTTCTTCAACGCTGACACGGCTTACGCACTGTAGCAGTGCGGTGTCACTTCAGGGCAGAGTCAACTCACAAGCAAGCTTGGAAGGTGGGGAATGACATCAGCAGCATGTGACCTCTTTTGACCATGGATATTCTCTCTCTATAAAAAGGCAAGGGGTGCACCAAGCGGAATACACACGACTCCATTCATCATCCACCTTCCCCCATTTTTCAGAGATAATTTTCCTGAGAGAAGTTCTGGACACAGACTTCTTCATTTTTAATTCTCTCAAGGCCCCAATTTACATATCCATTCGCAACCACTACTGGAAAGCTCAGACGTTGTAACGTCTTTACAGCGTGCATGAAGGAAGGCCACTTAGGCGTATCTTTTGCGTTTAGTCTCCTTTTCTCTATGTACGGTATTTGGATTTTAACTCCTCTTATTTCTGTAAGGATGCTCAGCATGAGCTAAACTATTTGTAGTTGGGTTGTTGTTTTGCATGTAATGAACCTCTAGTTTAATGTTATGAAGTATTGATGTTTACGCGTTTTAAATCTTTGCATGTTAATATTTCCAAACTTGTTTTGAACTGATCACTTAAAATAAGTAGATTCATAGGTACAGACATGGTCTATGAAAAGAACTCAAAGATTTATGTGAATGAAAAGGTGCACTAAAGACATTTAGGCATTTTTATCTAAGTCTAGACATAGAACAGATAATAGTTCATAGGACATTGCTGTGGGTACTTAAAATACAGGAGTAGGCCTACTTAGAACCTAGACATAGGAATTCTAGTACTTGAAGCTCTGACGTTTTGTGACTGAAAAGCACAGCTCTTTTGCAACAGCGTTCAAACGTTATAACGTCTATACAACGTAGCATTTGTACGTATTAACGTGTAAACGTTATAACGTCTGACTAGAGGAGATTTACTTGCATGCAGCAATCCAACTCATACTCTTCCATATTCACACCCACTTCTCATTTACTTGCTTTGTTTACGTTCTTAGTCTTAATATCAACTTTAGTGTCGATTTGCTACTTGTTTCACTTGTGTTTTAAAGACTTGAACTCTGAAAGTTAATCAATCCTCGTGGGAACGATCTCTTACTTTTATCCACTTTATTACTTGTACGACGTGTATACTTGCACTGACATTGCGACTATAAAACACACGATCGCGAACAACCACCACTCTCACTCCTCTCTCTTACTCTTCACGCCACCACCACCACCACCACCACCACCACCATCATCACCACCTCCTCTCACACTCTCCTCTCTCTTCACTCTTCCAACACCACCACCACCACATACCTCCTACCACTCTCACTCACTCTCTCTTACTCTTCACCACCACCACCCCACCACCACCACTCTCACTCCTCTCTCTTACTCTTCACGCCACCACCACCACCACACAACCACCACCACCACCACCATCATATCCACCTCCTCTCACACTCTCCTCTCTCTTCACTCTTCCAACACCACCACCACCACATACCTCCTACCACTCTCACTCACTCTCTCTTACTCTTCACCACCACCACCCCACCACCACCACTCTCACTCCTCTCTCTTACTCTTCACGCCACCACCACCACCACACAACCACCACCACCACCACCATCATCACCACCTCCTCTCACACTCTCCTCTCTCTTCACTCTTCCAACACCACCACCACCACATACCTCCTACCACTCTCACTCACTCTCTCTTACTCTTCACCACCACCACCCCACCACCACCACGTGTAATTTTTTTTTTGAAAAATTGCAGTCATTAGCGAGGGAATTAGCGAGGGAATATCCCTCGCTAATTCCTACGCATTTACCAACCCCTGCAACTGAGTCCCATCACCTGAAAAGTTGCAGTCATTAGCGAGGGAACACTTTTTTACTAAGTGTGGAAAATGATTTTTTAGGTAACTTTAGTTTAATTTTTATGTCTAACAACTTTTTTTTAATTCTTTTAAACATTACACCTTGTAGACAAAGTATATTACTAAACTTTGGTCATGAAAAAAAAAAAATTAAAAATGTTTAAGTAAGGAAATTATTTATTAGAAAGTGTAGTGAAAATCATTTTTTAACCTAACCCTAATTTAGTTTTTCACCCAACTTTTTTTCCTTTTTTCCACTAATTTAATTTTTTCCCCATGTTTAAAAAAACACACTTGATGAAGTCGACCTAGGGCCACCATGGAGGGGAAATGATAATTTTGATTTTTGTTTTCATCCCTCATTACAATACTTCACATGCCTTTGTCCATATTCTTCATTCAAAATCATTCACATAAACCTAAAAATGAATTATGACATTTATTCACATGAATTTGTCAAGATCCTTGTGTCTATGTTCTTCACATGGCTACATTATGGTTTATGACATTTATTCACATGCCTTTGTTTGTTTTTAGATGTGTCATATTGTTGTCTAGTTTCAATTAATTTTTGACTATGTTTACAAATTTTAAAAAATGAAATAATTGAGTGACATTATTGTAGAGGTTCTGAACTAAATGATACAAGTTTCATGTAGGAGTCATTGAGTTAAGTTTGAGTTGTAGAATGAAAAAAATTTAGGTTGGAACACTTTTTTACTAAGTGTGGAAAATGATTTTTTAGGTAACTTTAGTTTAATTTTTATGTCTAACAACTTTTTTTTTAATTCTTTTAAACATTACACCTTGTAGACAAAGTATATTACTAAACTTTGGTCATGAAAAAAAAAATTAAAAATGTTTAAGTAAGGAAATTATTTATTAGAAAGTGTAGTGAAAATCATTTTTTAACCTAACCCTAATTTAGTTTTTCACCCAACTTTTTTTCCTTTTTTCCACTAATTTAATTTTTTCCCCATGTTTAAAAAAACACACTTGATGAAGTCGACCTAGGGCCACCATGGAGGGGAAATGATAATTTTGATTTTTGTTTTCATCCCTCATTACAATACTTCACATGCCTTTGTCCATATTCTTCATTCAAAATCATTCACATAAACCTAAAAATGAATTATGACATTTATTCACATGAATTTGTCAAGATCCTTGTGTCTATGTTCTTCACATGGCTACATTATGGTTTATGACATTTATTCACATGCCTTTGTTTGTTTTTAGATGTGTCATATTGTTGTCTAGTTTCAATTAATTTTTGACTATGTTTACAAATTTTAAAAAATGAAATAATTGAGTGACATTATTGTAGAGGTTCTGAACTAAATGATACAAGTTTCATGTAGGAGTCATTGAGTTAAGTTTGAGTTGTAGAATGAAAAAAATTTAGGTTGGAACACTTTTTTACTAAGTGTGGAAAATGATTTTTTAGGTAACTTTAGTTTAATTTTTATGTCTAACAACTTTTTTTTTAATTCTTTTAAACATTACACCTTGTAGACAAAGTATATTACTAAACTTTGGTCATGAAAAAAAAAAAATTAAAAATGTTTAAGTAAGGAAATTATTTATTAGAAAGTGTAGTGAAAATCATTTTTTAACCTAACCCTAATTTAGTTTTTCACCCAACTTTTTTTCCTTTTTTCCACTAATTTAATTTTTTCCCCATGTTTAAAAAAACACACTTGATGAAGTCGACCTAGGGCCACCATGGAGGGGAAATGATAATTTTGATTTTTGTTTTCATCCCTCATTACAATACTTCACATGCCTTTGTCCATATTCTTCATTCAAAATCATTCACATAAACCTAAAAATGAATTATGACATTTATTCACATGAATTTGTCAAGATCCTTGTGTCTATGTTCTTCACATGGCTACATTATGGTTTATGACATTTATTCACATGCCTTTGTTTGTTTTTAGATGTGTCATATTGTTGTCTAGTTTCAATTAATTTTTGACTATGTTTACAAATTTTAAAAAATGAAATAATTGAGTGACATTATTGTAGAGGTTCTGAACTAAATGATACAAGTTTCATGTAGGAGTCATTGAGTTAAGTTTGAGTTGTAGAATGAAAAAAATTTAGGTTGGAACACTTTTTTACTAAGTGTGGAAAATGATTTTTTAGGTAACTTTAGTTTAATTTTTATGTCTAACAACTTTTTTTTTAATTCTTTTAAACATTACACCTTGTAGACAAAGTATATTACTAAACTTTGGTCATGAAAAAAAAAAATTAAAAATGTTTAAGTAAGGAAATTATTTATTAGAAAGTGTAGTGAAAATCATTTTTTAACCTAACCCTAATTTAGTTTTTCACCCAACTTTTTTTCCTTTTTTCCACTAATTTAATTTTTTCCCCATGTTTAAAAAAACACACTTGATGAAGTCGACCTAGGGCCACCATGGAGGGGAAATGATAATTTTGATTTTTGTTTTCATCCCTCATTACAATACTTCACATGCCTTTGTCCATATTCTTCATTCAAAATCATTCACATAAACCTAAAAATGAATTATGACATTTATTCACATGAATTTGTCAAGATCCTTGTGTCTATGTTCTTCACATGGCTACATTATGGTTTATGACATTTATTCACATGCCTTTGTTTGTTTTTAGATGTGTCATATTGTTGTCTAGTTTCAATTAATTTTTGACTATGTTTACAAATTTTAAAAAATGAAATAATTGAGTGACATTATTGTAGAGGTTCTGAACTAAATGATACAAGTTTCATGTAGGAGTCATTGAGTTAAGTTTGAGTTGTAGAATGAAAAAAATTTAGGTTGGAACACTTTTTTACTAAGTGTGGAAAATGATTTTTTAGGTAACTTTAGTTTAATTTTTATGTCTAACAACTTTTTTTTTAATTCTTTTAAACATTACACCTTGTAGACAAAGTATATTACTAAACTTTGGTCATGAAAAAAAAAAAATTAAAAATGTTTAAGTAAGGAAATTATTTATTAGAAAGTGTAGTGAAAATCATTTTTTAACCTAACCCTAATTTCGTTTTTCACCCAACTTTTTTTCCTTTTTTCCACTAATTTAATTTTTTCCCCATGTTTAAAAAAACACACTTGATGAAGTCGACCTAGGGCCACCATGGAGGGGAAATGATAATTTTGATTTTTGTTTTCATCCCTCATTACAATACTTCACATGCCTTTGTCCATATTCTTCATTCAAAATCATTCACATAAACCTAAAAATGAATTATGACATTTATTCACATGAATTTGTCAAGATCCTTGTGTCTATGTTCTTCACATGGCTACATTATGGTTTATGACATTTATTCACATGCCTTTGTTTGTTTTTAGATGTGTCATATTGTTGTCTAGTTTCAATTAATTTTTGACTATGTTTACAAATTTTAAAAAATGAAATAATTGAGTGACATTATTGTAGAGGTTCTGAACTAAATGATACAAGTTTCATGTAGGAGTCATTGAGTTAAGTTTGAGTTGTAGAATGAAAAAAATTTAGGTTGGAACACTTTTTTACTAAGTGTGGAAAATGATTTTTTAGGTAACTTTAGTTTAATTTTTATGTCTAACAACTTTTTTTTTAATTCTTTTAAACATTACACCTTGTAGACAAAGTATATTACTAAACTTTGGTCATGAAAAAAAAAAATTAAAAATGTTTAAGTAAGGAAATTATTTATTAGAAAGTGTAGTGAAAATCATTTTTTAACCTAACCCTAATTTAGTTTTTCACCCAACTTTTTTTCCTTTTTTCCACTAATTTAGCCTGTATTAGAAAGTGAAGACGCTGAGGAACCAATTGTAGCAACTCCCCACAATACTGTTGCATTCCATGAGCCTGTCCCACATTTTGTAAACATCACAGCTGACAACATGGAAGCTGATGATGCTGAGTATGGCCATTCAATGGACAGGAACCACGAGTTAGCTAATGAAGACCCCAACCAACTCCAGAAGGGAATGAAATTTGCCACAAAAGAATTAGCCCAACACTTCATACAGACATATCACCTCCACAAATCACTCGATTTTAGAGTCGAAGCATCTAATACAACTAGATGGATTGTTTGTTGTGTACACGAAAACTGTTTGTGGAGGTGTGTCGTCAGATTCGGTAAAAGGTCTGGCATATGGGAGATTACACAGTTGGAAGAGCCACATACATGTACAACAGGGACTCTTTCTCAAGATCACCGCCAGCTGACCGCGACCCTCATGTGTGATAGCATGCTTCAACTGGTAAAGTCGGATCCGACAATATCCGTGTCCGTGTTGATAGCACACATAAGGGCGAGGTACACATACAAAAGTTCCTACAGGAAGGCTTGGATTGCAAAACAAAAAGCAATCGAGAGGATCTATGGTAATTGGGAGGAGTCTTACAATAAAGTAACAATGTGGCTTCGTGCTTTTTCTCACTACATTCCAAACAGTGTGTGCGACTGGGAGTACAAACCAGTCTATGAGAATGGCCAAGAAGTTTATGGCAAGGGTGTCTTCCACCGCATCTTCTGGAGTTTTGGGCCGTGCATCAAAGGCTTCAATTTTTGCAAGCCAGTTGTCTCTGTCGATGGAACATGGTTGTACGGTAGGTACAAAGGATGTCTTCTGTTGGCAATTGCACAAGATGGAAGGAACAACTGCTTCCCAATAGCATATGCAGTTGTGGAGGGTGAGACAGCTGATGCTTGGTACTTCTTTCTATCCCGTTTAAGAGCGTGGGTGACACCCCAGGAGGGTCTCTGTTTGATATCGGATAGACACGAGTCTATCAAAAGTGCTGTTAGGCGGGTAGACAGCAGTTGGAAGCACGTGTTTTTTCGTCACATAGCACAGAACTTCATGAGACACTTCAAGAACACTTCGGCCAGGAAAGCTATGGTCAATATGGGTGAGTATTATTTTTTTATAAAAAAAACCCCTAATATTTTTTTCATAACTTCTTTACCAACATTATGTTTTGTTGCTTCAGCATACTCAATGACACAAATATCCGCCAATCACTACAAAGTCAAGATTGGTGGTGAAGTGGGTCCTGATGGAGTGGCTTGGGTTGAGGACATAAACCCCGAACAATTGATGCAGTGGTGCGATGGAGGTTACCGTTGGGGGCACATGACAACCAACCTTGCTGAGTGCATTAATAAAGTGATCAAGGGCCTGCGAAATCTCCCTATACATTCTTTGATAGCGGCCTCATATTTTAGGCTGAACGAGACTTTTGTCAAAAAGGGAACCCAGGCACAGGCAATGTTAGAGTCGGGAACTATGTACTCTGAAAAATTGATGGAAAAAATAGATCACAACCGAGCTGTCTCGAACACCCACAACGTGGCAATTCACGACCGTGCCCAAAAATTGTTCAGAGTGGAAGAAATTATACGACCACAAAGTGGGAGACCCGCGGGCACATTCGTGGTTAACTTCAGAGACATGACGTGTGAGTGTGGGGAATTTCAGGCACTGCACTATCCTTGTTCCCATGTGATCGCGGCATGTTCAAAAGTTAATTACGATCACATGGAATTCGTGCAACCACAGTACACAATGCAGTATGTTTATAATACATACTTAGAGGAGTTCCCACCATTGCCATCTGAGTTGTCATGGCCTGATTTCAATGGCCCAGAACTGCAGCATGATCCATCTAAACGGAGAGATAAAAAGGGTCGTCCACAGTCTACCCGTATTCGTACAGAGATGGATCAAAGAGAAAGGGGTAGTCGAACAAAGAGATGCGGCATTTGTAGAAATGAGGGTCACAACAAAAATAACTGTCCAAACCGCAATCTAGACTAGTCAAAAATAAATGTATTTATTTCTGACATGTTTTAGTATTTATGTTTGTTTCCGTTGTAGTAATATATTTTTCAATCAATGTAATCCGTGTTTTTTTGGTGTTTTTTCAATGGTCTTGATGTTGCCGACACTTTTGGACGCACGATATCTTACCGACACTTTAAATACATTAACGTGTTCAAATATTTTTTTTTCACCAAAAATTTAACAATTAATTTAGAATTAACAATATTAATTTTCTAAATTAATTAAAATAATTAAATTTAATTTATTTAAATTAATATATAATAATAAAAAAAATTAAAAAACACAGTTCAGAAGTCACCCTGGGGGGGGGGGCGACTTCTGAACTAGTTATTAAAAAAAAATTAAATTTTTTAGTTCAGAAGTCTCTTTGGGGGGGGGCGACTTCTACACTAAAAATGAAATGTGTGCTAGTTTGGTAAATAATCTAAAAGGTGTGCTATTTTGGTAAAAAAAAAAATTTTTGGTGCTACAGTGGATTTTTTGCCTAATCAATTCATCACCTAGCCTTCCGTTAAGGATTGGGCATTTAATGACCAATCTGCCTAAGGCCCAAGCATCAAAAGGCGAAATCCATCAGTCAACGATGGAGATTTGAGACCTAAATTCAATGGTCCCCTTTTATTCCAAAATCCTATAAATAAGCATTCAATGCTCGCATTAAAGGTACTCACTTTCTATTCACCTAACTTGCAATTAACTCACTTGCTGACTTGAGCGTCGGAGTGTCATTGCAGGTACCAACCACCCCGGATCGGAGACCAACTTGGACTGACCAGGAACACGACTACCAACTACCTCGGATCGGACTTGGTATCTAGTATCGGATACCGGTCCAGAGGTACGGTACAGAATATTGACGACCACAGTGGGAGGATCTTATACTTCATTTCCTCTCCCATCTCCCAGGTTAGCACTGGCTCCGGATCTACGTCAAAGAAATATCTCGAGTGCGATAGTGAGACTGGACCCGCAACAAGAAACCCTTGAGGGGGTAGCAGTCACACTCCCCCTCAGCTCGGCACGTGGGCATAACTCGTCCAGAGCAATAGTTCCGAGAGGTTCTGCCCCGAACCGACTTCCGCCACCACCTCAGACCATCCAGATACCGGTCGACGCTGTCCAACAGTTCATCCGATTGCTGACTAGTCAAGCCGAGGCTGAGCAAGAAAGGAGTCAACGCTACACACAACTTGAGGCTGAAATTGCCGAAATCCGAGCTCGTGACATCCCAGATCAGATTCCTCCTCAATACCATTCTCCCGGCAGGGAGACGTCTAGTCGAAGGCGCCACCGATCTCCGGCTTGGAGGAGGCATCATCACCGATCTCCACCTCGGCGCAGGAGGTGGCGAGGATCGGGAACCCTTCCAAGCGAGACTTACGACGATACCTACTACCCCGAGGGTTCCCCTCGTCAGAGCTCGTCTCTAGCATCCTCATCGCCAAGGCGACGCTCCTTAAGCCGGGAAAGATCTCCGAGGCATGAAGCTCGACACCCACACTCCCGAAGATCCCCTGCCAGACGCCGTACCTGGCGATCTCCCGAAAGGACAAGATCGACGACGAGGAAATGGCCCTTCATAGCTGAGATAGATTTCTTCCCGGTACCGAGGCATCTTGAGAAACCCCCAAAAGGTCTGAAGATGTACGATGGGACTGGTGACCCGGATCGCCACCTCGACTACTTCGACACAGTGATGCAGTACCGAAATGTCCCAAGCGAAATCAAATGTCGGATTTTCCCTCTGACTCTTGAGAAGTTGGCCCTGGACTGGTTCAGAGCCCTGAAGCCAAATTCGATATCCTTCTGGGACCAGCTAACCCAATCATTTTCCGCCCATTTCGCCCGCTCCAAAATGAAGCCGAAGTCTCAGAAGGTCTTGCAGGCGATTCGGCAAGGAGAAAATGAGTCGCTCTGGGACTACATCGAGAGGTTCAATAGAGAAGCCGCCCAGGTCCGGAACCTCGATGATTCATTCCGTCTGTATTTCATGGAGGGCCGGCCTCCGTGAGGGAAGTCTTTTCCAGATTGATGTCGGAGTCAATCAGGCTGAGTCGCTTGCCGATTTCCTACAGCGATCACAGAAATACATCGACCACGAAGAAGGGGTGATCGCAAGAAGGACGGATGCCGACCCCGGAATGTCAAAACCTCGGGGAGAAAAGGAGGTCCGGAATGAGAAGGAGCCCCGGAACGATGGCAAACCCAGGCCTCGAAACCGTCACCAGCATTACTCCGAGCTCAATGAGACCCGGGCTAGGATTCTTGCGGATTGCATGAACACGGACTTCAAGGAGGTTAAGTTCCCCGACCCGCTCCCTCTCATAGACCGGGCAACCGATCTAATAAATACTGTCGGTATCACCGAAGTAAGGGACATGACACCAATCGCTGTAATGCTCTAAAGGACGACATCGAGGATCTGATCAAGAAAGGAAGTTGAGCCAGTATGTAAACAAACCACCTCGCCAAGAGGGAGAGGTCAGGGAAGAGAAGGACGACTCCAAGAGGAAAGGTAAGGCTCCTCAAGGCAAGGAGCAGAGCTCGGAAGACAAACGGGATTTTCGGAAATCAAAAGTCCGACCGGTGTTGATGGTCATCTCAGGGGGTTACTCCGACGACGCTTCAGGCAAAACCATGAAAAGAAAGTGGAAAGAAATCATGAGTGCCACTTCCACATCAGAAACACTCTCGTTCCCGAATCGACCTCTCCTAGCATTTGGCGATCGGGACTTGCTCGATGGCAAGCCCAACAAACACATACCGCTTCTGATCAGAGCGGTTATGGCGAATCATGAGGTAAGAGATTCCTGGTTGATCAAGGGAGCTCAGCAGACATCATCTTCATCGATCTGGTGAGGAAACTGAGGCATCGTCGAAGAAGACCTCACTCCCTACAGGGGATCGGACCTCTCAGGCTTCAATGGTTCCCGGACCAAGCCTCTCGGTCATTTGGAGTTGATGGTGACCTATGGCGAAGGGCAATTGGAAAGAACAGTCAAAACCAAATTCCTAGTGTTATCATGTCCCTTCGGTCTACAACTGCATCATCGGAAAACCGACTCTTGGAAGGCTAGAGGCGATAACATCGAAGGTCAATCTTAAGATGAAATTTCACTCTCTGTGTAACAAAGTGATTACCCTCGATGCCGACTTGGAATCCGCCCAAAGATGTTTTTATCTGCATATAAAAGCGGACCGGAAGGCCGTGGAGGAGGGGGTTCCCCCCGGAGATACAAAGGAAACACGGATGACCCCCAAAAAGAAAAGAAGCAGCTCCGCTGCTGATGTGAATGTCACGGACATGGATGCAAGGTACGACCCCGACAGCTCTGAAGAAGAGAGTGATGACGAGCTCGCCCGAGAGCTTAAGAAGAAAATCAGAAGGCCGCAACCCGATGGCGATTCGCTGGAGATCCCGCTGGGGGATGATCCATTCAAAGTCGTCCGGATCGGTTCCGATCTTGATGAGGAAGTTAAGGAGAAGCTCGCCCTATGCCTTAGGGCCCATGCCGAACTCTTTGCCTGGTCGGCAAAAGATATGCCCGGGACCCCCCCTGAAGTCGTCTGTCACCAGCTGGCCGTTAACCCGGGAGCCAAGTGGGTCGCCCAACGTAAGAGAGCTCAAAGCAAGGAAAAACAGCGGCTGCAGCTAAAGCAGTATCAGACTTAATTAAAGCCGATTTTGTAAAGGAGGTCAAGTATACAACTTGGCTTTCCAACCCTGTACTTGTCAAGAAAAGTAATGGAAAATGGCGAATGTGCGTTGATTACACCGATCTTAATAAGGCTTGTCCGAAAGACGCCTTTCCTGTTCCTAGCATTGATCGTCTCATCGACAATGCTTTAGGTTTTCGTTTATTATCTTTTATGGATGCCTACTCAGATATAACCAAATTCTGATGTTCCTATCCGATCAAGAGAAGACCGCATTCATGACCGACCTCGGTAATTTCTGTTACCGGATCATGCCGTTTGGTTTAAAAAATACAGGAGCTACCTACCAGAGAATGATGAACAAGGTTTTTCATAAACAGATCAGGCGAAATGTAGAAGTTTACCTCGATGACATGATCGCAAAAAGTGAGAGTGAATGCCTCCACATTACCGACCTTGAAGAAATCTTTGCAGAAGTCCGAAAGGACAAAATGAGACTGAACCCGGAGAAATGCACTTTCGGGTCCGAGCCGGCAAGTTTCTTGGTTTTTACCTCACAGAAAGGGGGACTGAGGCCAACCCGGATAAGTGTCGGGCAGTAACCGAGATGCGTACCCCATCCACCAAAAAAGAGCTTCAGAAGCTTAATGGTATGATAGCTGCACTCTCTCGGTTCATTTCCAACGCCGCGTTCAAGTCACTCCCTTCGTTCAAACTGCTCAAGAAGGAAGCAAAATTCGAATGGACCCCGGCTTAAAAAAGTACTCTCAGCTTAAAAAAAGTACTCTCAGAACCACCGATCCTGACGAGGCCAAACCCAGGAGAAACCCTATACCTATATCTGGCAATCTCGGAAGAAGCGCTTGGCGCCGTGCTCGTTAGGGAGATAAAGGGTGACCAAAGGCCGGTCTACTTTGTAAGCAAAAGCGCTGCAAGGGCCAGAAGTTAGATACCAAAAAATAGAAAAAATTGTGTTTGCTCTCCTCCCCGCAGTCCCGATGCCTCCGACCTTACTTCGTCGCCCATCAAGTAGTGGTTCGAACAAACTACCCTATCCGACAAATCTTGAACCGGCCTGACCTGGCGGGCAGAATGATAAAATGGGCCGTAGAACTCTCGGAGTTCGGTATCAAGTACGAATCCAGGCTAGCAATGAAGGCTCGGGTACTTGCCGACTTTGTCGCTGAAATGACCCCGGCCGATACCGAAGACGAACTGTGGACCCTGCATGTTGATGGATCCTCAAATCCAAAAGGGAGTGGCGCCGGGTTAATGCTCGAAAGCGCGGCAGGTGTCATTATTGAAGTATCCCTCACTTTTGGTTTCTCCACTTCAAACAATCAAGTCGAATACGAGGCGTGCATAGCGGGCCTCCGTCTCGCACTTGACCTCCGAGTTACTCGGGTCACCTTGAACACCGATTCTTTGCTGGTGGTCTCTCAGATCGGCAAGCAATACGAAGCCAAGGAACCAACCCTACAGAGGTATTTAACCTGAGTGCGGGAATTGCTCGCCCGGTTTACTTTCGCCGAAGTAAAGCACGTTCCAAGATCGGAAAACGTTAGAGCGGGCGTGCTATCCAAGCTCGCCAGCATCAAAGCCCCTGGAAACTTCAGATCGATAATCCAGGAAACGCTCATCAAGCCTAGTATCCAACCAATCCCGGAGCTCGGTTTCTCCGTCAATGTAGTCGAGGAAAGCAGGGGATGGATCAGGCCTATAAAAAGGTACATCGAGTCTGGGGACGAGCCTCTAGATCCATGTGAAGCCAGATCAATCAGGAGGAAGGCCTCGTCCTTCTCCGTGATCGAAGGGATACTTTACAGAAAAAACCTTTCCGCGCCATTGTTGAAATGCATCGAAGGAGGGGAAGCAGATTATGTTCTGACCAAGATTCATGAAGGGATCTGCGGACAGCACCTCGGAGCCCGATCTCTCGCCCGAAAAGCTCTAAGAGCAGGATATTTCTAGCCGACCATAGAAACTGATGCAAAGAACCATGTCAAGAAATGTTGCAAATGCCAAATCCATGCCAGTGTCCATTTAGCACCTCCTGCCGAGCTTACAAGTCTAACCTCGCCATGGACTTTCGCGTGGTGGGGAATCGATCTCCTAGGTCCTTTCCCAACCGCCCCCGGTCAGGTCAAGTACCTAATAGTGGTTGTGGACTATTTCACAAAGTGGATCGAAGCCGAGCCCTTAGCCATTATCAGGGCAAAAAACTGCATCAAATTCTTCAAAAAGAATATAATGACCAAATTCGGGATCCCCGAGGTAGTAATCACCGACAACGGAACTCAGTTCACCGACAAGGGTTTCAGAAAGCTCATGACCGACCTTCAAATCAAGCACCGATTCACCTCGGTGGAGCACCCTCAAACTAACGGACATGCCGAGGCCGCAAACAAGGTACTCCTCAATGGTCTAAAAAAGCGACTTGATGAAGCCAAAGGCAAATGGTGTGAGGAGTTACCCTATGTACTTTGGGCTTACCGAACCACTCCCCAAAGTTCCACCGGTGAAACTCCTTTCCGACTCTCATACGGGAGCGACGCTGTAATCCTGGTCGAGATTGGAGAGTTAAGTTGGAGAACCCTCCACACAAAATCACCGGAGGACAACAACCAGGCGTTGAAGGAGAACCTCGACCTTGTCGACGAAGTCCGAGGCCAAGCCTCCCTTAAAGAAACACTGATCAAGCAAAGGGTAGCAGCTCGGCATAACTCGAGAGTTATCCCGAGGGACTTCGAAGTCGGCAATTTAGTCTTTCGAAGAGCCGACGTCGGCTTCAAGAACGCCGCGCAAGGCAAGCTCGCCCCAGATATGGAAGGACCCTACCGAGTCGTGTCTAAGACCGGTAACGGCGCTTACGACAAAGGACTTGGAACGCCACCAAATTAAAGAGATACAACAGTTGAGTTACGCCTTGGCGAAATGTGTATACCGATGTTATTACGCTTTGACAAAGAACGGTGTATACCGATGTTATTATTTTGCCGAAGTGCGGTGTATACCGACGTTAATTTCCCCTTCGGTCGCCCAGATCGAACTCGCCCTTCAGTCTACGGGATTTAGCCTGCTTAAGCTGACTGTGTACACGTGAGGTCGCCGATTGAAATGAGAGAGGGACCACCCTATATGAAACTTGGTGGACACCAGGGATTCCCCATCCTCACCATACTTGCCGACATACCTCACGGCTTCCTCATTTACAGGCTCGACGAAGAAGTACTTGCTTTTCCAATTCTTCAAAGAGTCGGAATAGGGCATAAAAATTCTGAAGCCCCGCCTAGCCCGGAAGCTCACGTGTTCCCATCGATCCTTAGTCCCGTCCTCGTGTCTCCTGTTAATCTTGAAGAGGTAGAAGAATAGATCGGAGGAGATAGGCCTCTCTAGGTGAATGCACATCAGCTCGAAGGCCCACAGAAAGGCCCATGCGTTGGGATGAAGCTGGGAGGGGGCGAAGTTCAAAGTCCCCAATATCTCTTGCTGAAAAGCGGTGAAAGGGGGGGGTGATCTTCATGTCAAAGATCGTCACTCCTTACATGACAAATTTCAAAGCTTTTGGCCAAACAACTACGTGTTAACCCTCCGCCATTCCTTCCGCGTTCCATATCTGATCTTTTTTCCTAGAGATCCGGTTGACAATGTGGCTCAAGTTGTCTCCGGCCCGGTAAACAGACTGAACCTCCCTCAACGTTTCTGACACCCAAGAGTACTCCCGAGGAATGTTCAGAGGTAGCTCCAGGGGAACGTCGACCGGCCCAACCCCGGTACTGGGTTATTGCTCGGAATTACCCTCTTCATGAACGGGATCCCCGTTGTGGTCAAGCCCATCTCCGTTATTACGGCTTTCAACAACCTCGCCCTCACTATCATCGGAGCTCCAGCTAGTACTCCCTTGCTCCTCGTTATTCGGCTCGGTGCCGGACTCCTCCGAGTCAAGAACCACTATCTCAGGGCGATCACCTTCTAGGCAGCTCATTACTGGGAACCTCGAGAGAACGGTCGTCCGCTTGGAAGCTGAAAAGGAGCGGAACCCAGGCCTTCCTGAACCTCGGGTCCAACCGACCCGGAGGCACCAGCACGTGCTTCGACCGAGTATCTAGGATCAGAAGCCATCGTTTGACTAGAACGGGGCGATCCACGTTGACAACCCGGCGGGTTTGTTTCGTTCTCTCCAGATCGGACCTGTAGAAATGGGGGCTTGCCGAGTCAAGTTGATACTAAAGCAGTGGGTCCACAACCAAGTCGGAACCCGACCTGACGACCCCCACTCTGTATTAATAAATACGGGTTTTAAGAGATCCCGACTACAGCATAAAGAGAGATGCAGACAAATAAAAGAAGGGGACTAACCTCACAAGACTGGAAGCTCGCCGGCACCTGTTCTGATCGCGTGCTTCGACGATCTCGCTGAGACCCACCACAGAATTCTGAATCGGCGACTTGATAAATGAATCGCTAAGAGTCGAGGTTAAGATCAGAGGTCAGAGCAATTAGCAGAAATTAGTGCAAGTGATGGAGGTCCCCTCCCATATTTATAGGGAACTGAGGGCCTCAATATGGGCCTGGGCCAAAGCTACGCAACCCATCACTAGCCCCAATAGTAGGCGCGTCGATTCAAGCGCTATCATTACTCCAATCACCCTCGAACGACGCGTCCCATCAATGACAGGCGTGGAAATCGATGCGCCGCTGTGAATGGAACGCCTCGAGTCACTCGGTCCACCTTTGCAAACCGTTCGGAAGCTCGCCTCTTGTAAGGAGAATCGGTGTGTCGCCGTGAATGCAGAGTTACAAGTTGCAACTACGAATTTAAGGGTGAATCTACCCACTTATACTGATGACAGAAATTCATAAATTAGTAATAGGTAAATGGACCTTGCTGTCAAAAATTTATAACTGAAAAAAGGAATCAGTACTGAAAGGATGAACTGACCAAGCGCAAGCACTGCAGCCATTGCATTATTGCTTCAGTACAATATAATGAATGCTATATGAAAATGTGTCATACTTTAACGGTTTTACCCAAAATCTCCTGGCATTAATTTATGCAATAATATGGTTCAAATTTACAAATCTCTATTTCCTTTGATTTTTTTGTGCTGAAACAGTGACCTTTATAGCAGAGCTCATTTTGGAAGTAACACACATTTGTTCTGAGTCCTACCCTATTAAAATTTGCTCCATTTATGAGCTCAATAAGATGTTTTCTACTTTACTCCCAAGCTTTCAAGTTCCCAAATAACACTTGCCCCCATCGCAGGCGAGATTGCCATTCTATACATTAATTCTGCCAATGACCTCCGTATGACTTACATGCCAGTTTTCAATTTGTCAAAACAAAACAAAAAAATCAAAAGATGATAAAAGATCATGCAACTAATCATATCAGAATTGGGTGCAACAAGTAGAGGACTGTCTAACAGGTAGGTTTTGAGTTCTCATTTCATCCAACATATATAGTGCTCATGCTGCCAAATATAATATATATAACTTAATTTGTGAGTCTTCCCAAAATACTGGACTGGACCACCTTAATTTATTCCCCAGTACTGGACATTGAGTGAGCGAGCTCGAAGTAAAGCTACAAAACATCAGGCACCACCTAATTAAAGAAGACAACCAAATTAAATGGTTTCACCAGTTTAGAGTCCACATGCTAGCTAGCTGAAAGGACAAATCCTCATTTGATCACCGACACTACATGTGAGGGGGATGTGGCCACCATGTTTGGGAAACTGCATTTTTTGTATTATTGTACGTACCTTCCCAAGCCAACTATCTAAATTAAGAGGGAGGGAGAGAAGAAAGATAGGCGCGCGCAGGCGTAGTAGTCTAGAGGTTAGTATATGACTAGCTTGATTGAAACTTATGTTATACTAGTACTACCTGCTTACTCTGCCTCCTTGATGAAGAGTAGACGGCCGTGTTGAATATAAATACATCAATTATTCAATAAATCTAAAAAATGTTTTTTTTATTTATAAATAAGTCCAGAGTAGTACCACAAATAATGCACATATCAATGAGTATTAATTCCACGCACATAGAGCAGTCAATTCGAGCCGCCGGCTCAACACAATTATCTACTGAGCTATATTTTATGTAGTTGAGGCCAACCCATAATACTAAGCGAACAACTTAACCCATTTCCTTTTTAACAAAGGAAACCACAAAATTAATTTTAAAAAACAGGCCAAATGGATTGGGCCTAACCAAAATTTCTAAGACTTTTATTTATGCTTGGGTTTACTCAATTTGTTACAATCTTGATATAATTAAGCCTTTGGTCAAAATTTATGTTTGAACCTTGTTCTCTTCCAACATAATCATAAATGTTTTCTCCTCTAAATGCATCCAAAGCAATAAATGGCAATGGACCACCTTATCTCTCATTCCCAGTATGCTCATAAAAAGTGCAAACATAGCAAGCCAGCACACCCAACATTTGAGTGGATGTGATAGTGGTAGCCTGGTGGGTCTAAATCTCTAATTACTAATGTCGTAACCAGTAACCACCAACCTGTAGGCTAAACTCCAGTAAGGAAGCACATGGTTGTGCCTCTACATCAATCATATTTCCTTAAGAGAAAGAACCTATGGTAAGATCAAGAGATTTTTTATTGGGCCCAAATAAGGAACTAAGGATATTAATTATGGGCCAAATATATAGAATCTGTTGCCTCTTAGCAGGTAAGTTCGCATCCACTTTTGTGCCCAAAATCCAGCTGACTTGTTCACCCTTTATAAAAACTGGTGGCCTAGATGGTCTAATCATGCAATATATTTTTGGGTATAAGATTTACTTAGGGGGACCATTTCCTGTGGCTATGTACCATATACTTATCAGATTCAGATCCCCGTGAACAATGGACACTGTTTGGTTTTACCGTGACGGCGAGAATTGATTCTCATTGAATTGATTTGTAAAATTGATTTGCTAAAAAGTGAGTTGAACCAAAATTTATATGTTTAAATACATTCAAGATAAACGTGATTTTAACAATTCATCTAGTTTGAACCAAAATTGTTTTCCAATGAAAACTTAGCGAGTTCACCTTCCCAAGCATCAAGGTGAAGGAAGCCTGAGGGAGGGAGATTTCAAAGATTTAATGTTTAAGTTAAAGGGAGAAGATGGTGTTTAATTTTGGTAACAGTGAGGACTCCGACTAACAAATTTCATATATAGAAGAAGGGTTGATATTGAATGTCATCAAGGTACGCAGAGGAACCCTAGTGGTTCTGAAGGGAGATACAACAACAGCGACACACCGAACACAAACCCAACTAGCAGATCTAAAGGCCAAAACCCTAGCAGAGCCTTGTGATCTTTTGTGCTACTCAAATTTTCTTTATTTTTGATTGATCGGTTAAGATGCCACAAATAAAAACTTGCCTAAACTATTCTTCATCTACAATTTACATTACTCCCTCAGTTCCTCTTATTTCTCAGTTTTGCTTAGGTTGCAACTTTCTATTTTTCTCTTGTTTTGGTTTCGGGGGTAGTTTTATATTAAGGAAACAACTGTCCATTTTGTTTTGATGTATAGGCTGGAGTATTTTTAGGCTGGAGTATATTTGTACTTCTATTTATTAGTTATCTTTTAATGTGAAAAAAACTACCAACCGTCATTTATTTGATACTCATGCTTGGAATTTAACAAAAGAATGTTGACGCTGTAAGTGTAAGTGCATGATTTGTTTCCACTTGTGTTTCTTAAACTTAACAACTGAAACAACAATCTTTCAGATTGTCTCTTAATTTAATACAGGACATTAGTTCTTGACACTGCAGACATTTCAGATACAATATAGTATATTTTTTTCGCTCGTTTCTTTCTCACCCAATCTTTTCTCTATCTATTTTTTTATTATACTATTCGTCGTATCTTATTTTTTTTTCTCACTTCTTTTTTTTGTTATTTTCATTAGTATAACTTCATATCAATTAAAAGATTCCGTATCGCACCAGATTTATACTGTATGGCTACTAAGTGGTTGCGAGAAATGCTAGCTAATTGTGATGTGATTCATGATTGGTTTTTTCCAGCTCAAGATAGCGCTAGAAAGGAACCAAGTTGAGCTGTGTCATTATCAGCATACTGTACGTTTTGTGCCCATAATTGGAACCTCACCAAGGTATCCTTATTCCATTGACCTTTCTCATTGAGTAAACTTAACTGATTATATAATATTAATCAGGTATGTGTGGGCTTTGATTATGATTTTGAGAAGCATATAGCTGGGCCTGGCTGCTTTACACTCATGCAATATTGACATGATATATCTTCATGAATAAAGTTGTGCACAGAACTAAATTTATAGTGGAGGGAATATCCTAATCCTGCTTTTTCCATTCCCTACTAATTTTTAATTGCCTAAACACATATGTTCCTTATTATTTTAGTGGGGAGACGACATAATTAGATTCCAAAACATAATAAATTTAATAACATTTTTTTTAAAAAATATAGAAATTTTTTAAATGATAAATTAGTCTAGTGCAAAGCTAGGTGGAGGAGGAAGACGAACATGGATTATTTTTGGTAAGGGATATCGAAGTAGATAGTTCAGCTACTTGATGTGCTAGCTCAGTGGTAGGAGCTTAACCTTGTATCTCAAGGTGCCAAGTTCAAATCCCCCTTACGAACCGTCACTAAAATGACCATTAGTACTACTTTAATTAATAAAAAAAAGTACATAGTTCGGCTGATGAGATAAAAGATATCAAAAAAGTATAAAAAGGAATTTGAAATTGATCAAACCCTCAAATCTAACATTTCTTCCTCCCCTAACAATGAACCACTAGTATTTATTTATTTATAAAATCTGAGTTTTTTTTTGTTTTTAGAAAAGAAGGGAAATGAATTGAAGGGCATGTAAATTATAAATTTTAACTTGAGATTCCACGTTTTTACTTTGGTGAGCAGTGACCCAATCATTCAATTGAATGGGAGCATCTAATCAAAAGAATGGCCCATAAAATGAACGGTCCAGATTGAGGAATGGTGGGCCGTATGCCATCGGAGACCCAGTAGGGTCATTAAGACTCACGATGGATCTTTCTGTGATGCCAGCAACTGCTCCATTTTAATATAAAAAGAAAAAAGAAAAGAGAAGATGGGGAATGATCCACCTGTTTGTCAGTGACATTGTACATTGGTTTGGGCAATAACCAGCAGCCATACCCCACCACCTGAGCAACACCTGGAACCCGATAAGGTCTTAACCCCACCACCCTCCTATTACCTTACCCTCTCTCTCTTAAAAATTTAATCATTGATGCAGTAAACCTAGCTAGCTCGAGATTCATGCCACAGATTTTGAATCGGAGGAATGATCAAAAAGCAATGTAAATTTAATACTCCACATTTTACATTAGACTTATGTTGGGGTAAATAAAACAATACTGTTTCATCCCTTTCACCGCGCGCACGACCTTTGTGGCCCAGAAAGATAGATAGATGGAGAAAAAGATAACCAAAATGCCTGCCTGCCTGTTAGGTAGGAAACTCTCCATCCAGCAACTCCTTTTCTTTCTTCTTCTCTTTCAACGTCAAAAGCATCAAATTACAAATTAAAAGCCTAGTATATATAAAGAAAAAGATAATTGCTCAAACAATGTTGTTGATAAGATTTCCTGTAGTGAAATAATTAACTCAAAGAAGAGGACACATAATTCTTTTTTTTTTTGTTTACCAAATAAAAAGAAAAGCAGGCAGGCAAATACCCAATTTGTTAAATAGTGTCATCTCCCAAACCCTAATAAGAAACCCTCGTCTCATCTCCTGGGTATTTCTCACCTCTCTTCCAAAATCTTAATCACACCAAAAAATTAATTTTGGGAATAATAATAAAACTCATGAATTTCGAAGATCAAGCAAACCTCACGTGTATTAATTAAAACACGTCGTCGTCGTCATCATCAAACTACTAAACATGTAAAGAAGAAGAAGAAGAAATTAAGAAGATAATGGCTGCGATCCATATTCCATTCCATTCCTCTAACTGTTGTTATCATGGCGATCATGGTTTCCACCTCGATGCGATTGTGATCCACTGGGTTGATGATGAGACTGAGACTGATCAGAAACTGGACGATAAGGACTAAGACCAGCAAGCATACTCAAATGTCCTTCATTCATACTCCCACCACCACCACCACCACCACCACCACCGTTTCCACCAATAGTGGACCCTAATTGTTGACCAGGCAACAAAGCCATAGGTGGTGGGAAGTTCATAAAATGCAAACCACTCGACATCGTGCCTCTATACAAACCACTGTTATTCACCGTTGGAAAGGTCCATATAGGATCACCACTCATTACTTGGTTATTAGAATTCGCTACCATCCATATATTCGCTGGAATCTGAGCATGACTTGCAGGAATAGCACCTGCACTTGACTGTAGCAGATAACTCCCCATCTGATGTTGTGCCGTTGACGATAAATCTTGTTCCGTTGGTCTTCTTTTCCTTCCCATATTTTCTTCTCCGCTTGTTTCCGTTAAATCTAACGTCGTCGATGAAGACGGTGCACCTCCATCTTGGAGCTGTTGTTCCTGCTTGGCTTGCAACATGCCGGCGGCGGTTAGGTTATTGGATTGGAAATTCAGAAGAGTGGTGGATGTGTTGTTGTTGTTTTCGGAGGATAACGCGATTCCGGGAAATAACGACCTGCGTTGTTGAACGGAGAAGTTGGGGTTGAAGTAAGAGGATCTTAGTTGAGAAGGCACCGACATGGAGGAACCTGAGCTACGAAGAGAGATGTTGAGGGAAGTGAAGTTAGCAGGGATTGTACCGGTGCCGGTGGCGGCTATGACTGCGGGTTCAGCTTGTTGGAGGAGCCACTCGATGGTTTCGCCGTCAGATTTGTGGCCGAGTTCACGGGTTAGTTGGAAAACACGTGCGGCGCAGAGTGCTGGCATTCGGATACGGCGGCCACGACCTTCTACTTTGGTGTGACGGTCTTTGGTGGAGGTTCGTTTTGGTGCTGGCTTTTTGTTGGCGAGTTCGGAGGTTGTTGTTGTTGTTGTTGCAGGTACTACTGCGAGTTGGTTGGATCGGTTTGAATTTGATGTGCTTGGTTCTGCAGAGATTGTTAGGGAAGGGTATGGAGAGGAAGTGGAGCATGATGCTGCTTCTTGGTCTTCCTTCTTCTCTAGTAGCTGGAATGGGAAGTTTTGACGGTGGTGATGGTGGTGGTGTTGGTGGTGGTGGAGATCATCCCCTCCCTCCATGATCGCATGGAAAGAAAAATGAAGTTAGTTTTGTTTGTGTATGTGATGATTTGTGTGTGAGTGTGAGTGATTGGTTGTTTTATGAGAGAGAGTGTGATCAGTGAGATTATAGTTTAATTGTGTGGTGGGTCTTTCTTATTTAGAGGAAGGCATGTGTGTGTTGTAGTTATATTTGTTTCATTCTGTGTGTAAGGGAGGAATTTGGTTTGAAATTGAAGTGGTTTAGGGAGAGAGATAGAGAGAGAGAGAGAGGAGATAAGGGAGGAGCTGGGAGGGCTAGAGCTTTAAGCAACAAAGATAATGAGTGGGAATTATATGGGTGAGCTTTAAAAAGCATGATATTTTCAAGAAAAGAAATTGCTTTCTTATTTCTTGTCTACTCTTCATGACCTTTTTCATTATAACTGGATTTTTATTTATTTATTTTTGGTTTTTAATCCTTCCGGTTGTTAGTAGTTATTACTAGGGAAAGCTGAAGCTTAAAGTGGAGTTAGAAAAATCTGAGATTTGTAGTTTTTAAAATTTTGAATTTTTTTTATTGGATTGGGAAGGGAAGGGAGGAGTTGGGGGTTTTTATTGTGGTTGGAGGGCAGGGTCTTTGGTTCAGAGTCCACGTGAGGTGCTCTTTTTTACTATCATTCAATCCATAAAGACAATGGTGGGCAAAGTGGGACCCGATCCCAAGTCAAAAAATTGAAAGACCTGGAAAGGAAAGATTATCAAGTAGGTCCCATCTCATTCATGTAATCATTTCATTTTGCCTTTGCCCTTTGCCTTTTCTTCTGCACCTTTGCTGGGGAACTTTGGGATTCCTCTTCCCTCTCTTTGCTTTCCTTTCCACTCACCCCTTCAGCTAATTACACCCTTTACCTTTTCTTTTTCCTTACTACTTAATAATCGATTCTAATCTAATCTAATGTAATTAAACTCAATGCCAGCCAGCAATTTTAAATTTTTAGACATCCTAAAATTTTGACATTTATCAAAAATGTGGGTAAAATTGTCATTTCACCACTAAAAGACAAAATAGTGCAGTTTTTAAAAAGAAAAAACTTTCTGAGGTGCTGAGACATGCTCCAACGCGTGTCAGTTTTTTGTTTTTTGAAAAAAAAAATTATGTTTTTTTTAAAAAAAAAATCGTTTTTTTATTACAAAAACAGTTTTTATTTTAATTTTTTTTTAAAACTGTTTTTTTAAAAAATCAGTTTCTTTTTTAAAATTTTTTTCTTTAAAAATGTTTTTTTCAACTTTTTTTTTAGAAACTGTCTTTTTTAAAAAGTCTTTTTCATAATTTTAAAAATATTATTTAATGGTAAAAATAATATTATTTAAGTAATATTTTAAAAACTGTTTTTTTTAAAAACTCTATTTTTTTTAAAATTTACCAAATAAACCTCTCTATTAAAACTACTCAATGAATTTAACCACTAAAATTTTTTACTAAATTACTATTTTATAATTATTAAAAACGAGTAAAATGCCAATGATAGTGCCAACGGGAGGGCCAACGGGGATGCATATTTTACCTAAAATTTTATTTTCATTTTTCTTCATTTTTACTCCATTATTATCATTATAAGAAATACCAACCTTTTTTAAACTTTTTCAAACACAACTATTTTAATAAATTTTAAAATATAGTCTTTTAATAAATTATAACAGATACGGTATCACCGCGTGTCAGTTTTTATTATTTTTTTATTAAAACTGTTTTACTTTTAAATAACTGATTTTTTTAAAAAAAAACTGTTTTTCTTTTAAATTTTTTTTTTAAACTGTTTTTTAAACAAAAAATATTTTTTTCATAATTTTTTTTTCCAGTTTTTTCGTCATAACGAGAGGGCCAACGGGAGTGCAACGAGAGGGCCAACGAGGATGCAAACGAGGGGGCCAACGGGGATGCATATTTTACCTCTAATGTCCAAATACATTATTATGGATCAATGTAATTCTGATTGTCAACGGGGATGCATATTCCACTTTGAATTTCAAATCATACATTTTGGATATTGTTTACAACTTATGAATATCTTCCAAATTACTATTATGACTTCATGCAATATACCGACCATACAGTATCACTCGTGCGTATGCACGGGTAAAATACTAGTAATAATAATAATAATAATAATAATAATAATAATTTCACATCAAAATGCCTTGCAGATACATCCAAAATTAGCTTCGTCTTCATCACTTTTACACGTAGCTTCTAGGGTTGTTTACTTGTCTAATCAAATACCTTAATGGCCATTTTTTTTATTTGCATTGCATATTTACACCACCAATTCTCCTTTCTAAATATAGCTTCTAATCAAACAAATACCATTTTTCCAAGGGTTAATTTGAAGGGAAAATGACAACATAGTATGTACTACACATGAGGAATTTTATAGTGATGTAAGCTAGCTATTGCGAGTTATCTTCTTCAGAGTTAGGACCACTCACCACAAGCGTAGCACATGGAAATGGATCCAAATTCTTGTAAAGTTTCAGAGAGAACAAGCAGTGTAGTCGTTGTGTGTGGGTTTTCTAAGAGGGTGGTCGATTTCAAACCATTTCTATTGGTTAAGTTAAGACTCGCTTGAGGAGTGTTTTTCTTTCACTTCAAGTTGAGGCTGACACTATTGCTTCTTCCCCTCATCTTCATCTTCATGTGACAAATTTAAACAATTTCCTTTTCTTTTGCATTTATAAATAAACTCTAGTTTCTTGTTATAGAACTTTGCACTGACCAGTGACCACTAAGCTAGCTCGGAAAAATATAATTAAAGTGACACTTCTAGTGATCTATATATATGACTTATTTATATATATATATATATATATATATATATATATATATATATATATGCAAACAAATCACTGAATCAGCCTACCACAAATGCTAGCTTTCCTTTTATTCAACAACAAGACACTGAATCTTCTTCTCTCTCTCTCTTCTCCCTAGTGGGAGTAAAATTATCAATTGTACTTTTGGTTAGTCTTAAATACTGTGAAGTTAATTGCTTCTGTTATTATCACATGCAACTAGGGTAACTCATGCATAACGACAAACGATACCTTCCCTAAAAGAAAATAGGTCAATTTTGCTTTTTGGATTAATTGCATATATATATATATATATATATATATATATATATATATATATATATATATATATATATATATAGCTGTAAAAAGTAAACAAGGATGAGAAATTCAACGCAAAATCCTATTAACCGGGGTATCTACATTTTACTTTTCATGACTATAATTTGTCATTATACAATACAGTTAACGAATAAAATATTCTAGTATAGTTAATCATCGATCCTATATTAATTATGTATTTGGAGGTAATCGCGCAATCCTTTGTAATTAATTAGTCATAAATTATAAAGACATGCTTACGAATTCTTGACAAGTTTGAAAATACTGAAAATTGACCTCCTACCTACTTTCTGATTTTTTATTTTATTTTTGTTTTTAGTAAAAGAAAATGGAAATAAATGCTGAACTTAATTTGTAAGATATTTTAGGAGACAATAGAAAGCGCCCACGTGAGAGTCCTCAGCTTTTTACACACCGCATATATGTTAAAGCTCTTGTCGTGAAATTACATGCCAAGAAAGGCAAAGACTAACATACCGACAAGTTGACAACATTTTAAACGCTCTTCAATCCTTGATAACGATTCTTAAACTCAATAGTAGTAAAATTTGATACGCAAAATTAAACTTATAACAAAGTAGAATACTGTTTAATTTAATTTCTAGTTATTTAATTTTCTTTACATATTAAAGAAAGTAGCTTCCATCCACGTTATGCGCGCTGTTGACATGATACACTATATAAAGAAACAGCTAATTATTTTATTCTTGCACCTTAAAATCTAAAGTTAATTAATTATTAATAAATTGATCATTGATTATACTTTTGTTCATTCATTCACTAAACAAATAAATAATTCATCCCTGTGGAAGAATGAAAGAAATATTATTATTTAGTTTAGTGAAGTTGAAATTGAAATGGATGTTGGTATGACGTAAAACGACGGAGAGAAAAAAAGGTATTGTGTCCTGTCCACGAGGGCATGGCAGAACTGCGGTGCTGTCTTGGTGAGCAGAGAAGAGAAGTGGACGGACGACGGTGGACCAGATAGATAGATATTAACTGCTGCTACCTTTTTTTCTAATACCACATACTTCCCTTCCTTATGTTTATGTCATCTCTAAAACGACATCTTACCCTCCGCAATACACCGTATTTTCGGTAAAAGAAATAATATATCTTACAAATATATATTAATTAATAATATATACATTTGCATGTATGTAGGCTACTGAACTGAATTGTAATTTTCCTGACTAATTGGACAAGGTATCTAGCTCTGAGTTACACAGTCAATGCATGTTTGGTCCCACACACACTCTGGTTCAAATTAGAAGAGCGCAACAGCAAATTGAAATATCTATTTGAAAAGAAGAGGAGAATTTAACTCCCAATTATCAAATGAATCCGGTCAAAATATTATAACCATTTATTAATAAGATTTCAAGGGGAGGGAGGGATATAGGATAGTGACACTAGCTAGAGAAAATCAATTTGTATTACTGTGTTTGGTGGTTGCTGTCAAAGAAAGAGCTAGGACGCGGATTCCACTATACTATTAGTATTAATTATATAGTTCTTTCATATCACCCATAATTCATATATTCACCTCTAAAATATCTTAATTTCTTCCCTATAATAACCTCAATGTATTCTCTGTATTAATTTTTACCTAATAAATTAATTGCTGCAGCTACAACTTATGGGCTATGTCGTGATTTAATTGCATATCTTTTCCAACTGCAATTCTTTTACCTAATTGCTTACAATTAATTTCTAACAAATGAATATTATGCATGAATAAAAAATTATACGTTGAATCAGTCAAAGTTGAAGTGCAACTAACCAATATGACAGTACCTTATGACTGATCATACATGAATATATTGTTGCGATCTTGTAAATAAACAAGGAACAATCTGTGGACTATCAGATCAAAAGTAAAGATAAACTTATTATATATAATCATTTATATCACACGATATAAAGAAATATTTGTTGGTGGCATAAATATTTGGCTAATTTTATAAACAAAAAATATTGAATAAATAATATAATTAGGTGCATACATTACATGTAGCTAATGTCTAGGTTCCAATTATTAGTTAATGTACACAGTACTGAGATAATGCTAGCTGCTGATATGCAGATATATATAATATAATATCTATCTTAGTTGGCAATGACGTTTGACAACAATTTGGTGAACATCTGAATGCTCTGTAGGCATGGATTGGCCAAATGCCTCATTAGTTTAGACAGTCGGAATCTTGGTGTTCATGGAGCTGACCAGAGCACTGCAGACCAACACTCACTACTCAATAGTAATATTTAACCACTCTTATGCTGTGGCAAGAAACATTCATTTATATAAACATAAACACACTTGTCCATAACTAAACAAACTCGGCACACATTTTGGGCCATGGAAACGCATGAACTGTATGGAGAACAAGATTCTGTTCAGGCAGGCATACAAAATTTGTAAATGGGGTTATTGATTTTGCTAAGAAAAGTCATAAAGAATGCGTTATTTTTAAGGTAAATTTTGAGAAGGTATAAGATTCGGTCGGTTGGAGTTTTCTTGATTACATGCTGAGGCGTTTTGGATTTTATGATAGATAAAGGGCTTGGATGCAGGCTTGTGTCCTCTACAGAAATCTTTTTGTCTTGGTTACACTACAAAAAAATTGGTCATTAGCGACGGAAATTTTCCTCGCAAATTGACCTAAATCCGTCGCTAATGGTCATTTGCGAGGGAATTAGCGACGGACTGGTTCCGTCGCTAATTCCCTCCTCGCAACTGGGATTAGCGAGGAAATTTTAATCCCTCGCTAATTAGCGAGGGAATTTTCCCTCGCTAATTCCCTCGCTAATTAGCGATGGATTAAAATTCCCTCGCTAATAAAGACAGCCACGTGGTTAAAATTTTCCCTTCTTTTTTTTCTTTTTATTCTTACACTCTTTTTCTTAGTTGTCACTTTTCTCTTACACTCTCTTTCTTCCTTTTTTCTCTTTCTTCTTACACTCTCTTTCCTCCTTTTCACTTTTCTTTTACACTCTCTTTCTTCCTTTTTTTTTCTTTTTACTTTACTTTTCCCATAAATCTATTATAGATTTATACAAATTCACCACATATGATTTTACCAATACCTCCATTCTATCTAAAAGACACCTCAAATTTTTGAGGGTAAAAATGTCATTACACTTTATTTCTCCTTTTTTTTCTCTTTATTCTTACACTCTCTTTCTTACTTTTCACTTTTCTCTTACACTCTCTTTCTTCCTTTTTTCTCTTTCTTCTTACACTCTCTTTCTTCCTTTTAACTTTTCTTTTACACTCTCTTTCTTCCTTTTTTTCTTTTTACTTTACTTTTCCCATAATTAATTATTCTCTTTCTCTTATCACTTCACTTTAATTCTTTTAACTAAATTTCTAAATTTATACAAATCTACTATAGATTTATACAAATTCATCACATATGATTTTACCAATACCCCCATTCTATCTAAAAGACACCTCAAATTTTTGAGGGTAAAAATGTCATTACACTCTATTTCTTCTTTTTTTTATCTTTATTCTTACACTCTCTTTCTTACTTTTCACTTTTCTCTTACACTCTCTTTCTTCCTTTTTTCTCTTTCTTCTTACACTCTATTTCTTCCTTTTCACTTTTCTTTTACACTCTCTTTCTTCCTTTTTTTTTCTTTTTACTTTACTTTTCCCATAAATAATTATTCTCTTTCTCTTATCACTTCACTTTAATTCTTTTAACTAAATTTTTAAATTTATACAAACACTACTTTAATTAAAAAATTTGAAAACTACTACTATAAACCTACAATCTAAAAAACAAGAAGACTTAATGACTATTTAAATTAGTAATTAATATTTAAAACAAATATCTCTTATTGATAATCTAATAGCTAACTTTTATTATCTATTATAGTCTACTAATCAACTAAAATAATCAATTGAAACTACGAGATAACTGCACTGATAAATAAAAAAACACGGGATTAATATTTACCATTGATATTTATAATTTTTTTTGACAATTTATAATTAATATTACCATTGATAATTATAATTTTGGAAAACTACATAAAACTACTATCTGAAAAAACACGTGATAACTGCAATAATCTACTAAAATCTACTAATCAGCTCAAATAATCTAAACAAAAAATACGGGATAACTGCAATAATCTACTAATCAACTCAAATAATCAATTGAAACTATGAGATAACTGCAATGATATATAAAAACACACGGGATAACTACACAAATACATAAAAAGACACAGGATTAATATTTGTCATTGATAATTAAATTTTTTGAAGACTACTATAAACCTACTATCTAAAAAACAATAGTATTTAATGACTATTTAAACTACCGATTAATATTTAAAATAAATATTTCTTATTGATAATCTACTATCTCTATTTTACTATCTACTATAATCTATTAATCAACTAAAATAATTAATTGAAACTACGAGATAACTGCACTGATATATAAAAAAACACGAGATTAATATTTGTCATTGATAATTAAATTTTTTGAAACCTACTACTACAAACCTACTGTCTAAAAAATAAGCAGACTTAATCACTATTTAAATTACTAATTAATATTTAAATCAATTATTTCTTATTGATAATCTACTATCTAACAAATTTACTATCTACTATAATCTACTATCAACTAAAATAATCAATTGAAACTACCAGATAACTGCACGGATATATAAAAAACACGTGGATAACTACAGTGATATATAAAAAAACACGGGATTAATATTTGTCATTGATATTATTGTTTAATGACTATTTAAACTGATTAATATTTAAAACACACGCGACAAATATTTGTCACTAATACCTAAAAAAGGGCAAATAATTGTTACTGATATATAAAAAACACAGGATAAATATTTGTTTAAATAGTCATTAAATATTATTGTTTAAATAGTCATTAAATATTATTGTTTAAATAGTCATTGAAATTATGAGATAACTGCACTGATACATAAAAAAACACTGGACAACTGCACTGATATATAAAAAAATACGGGGATAATTGCAATGATATATATAAAAACACGGGATAGTTGCACTGATATATAAAAAAACATGGGATAACAACACGCATATATAAAAAAACACTGCACTGACATATAAAAACACATGGGATAAATGCACAAGTTGTTTTTAAATGATACTTTTACATTTTTAGTTTTAATATTTATCAATTTTTTATTTGAAACTCCTTTTTATCTACTTTAAATTTTTCTTTATTTTCACGGGGTAATGTTCAGACTATTTAAATACTGTCTAAATTCATTTCTAAAAAGAACACGACAGCACCTGTCCATATGCAAGTCATCATCTATATTTTACAATTGATTTTAGATTAATGAGATTTCAAACTAACGTTTCTATTTGAGGTAATCGTATGACGTAACGCGATCGGACCGTGCGGATGCACGGGTATAGTACTAGTTTATATAAACTTAAACACACTTGTCCATAACTAAACAAACTCGGCACACATTTTGGGCCATGGAAACGCATCAACTGTATGGAGAACAAGATTCTGTTCAGGCAGGCATACAAAATTTGTAAATGGGGTTATTGATTTTGCTAAGAAAAGTCATAAAGAATGCGTTATTTTTAAGGTAAATTTTGAGAAGGTATAAGATTCGGTCGGTTGGAGTTTTCTTGATTACGTGCTGAGGCGTTTTGGATTTTATGATAGATAAAGGGCTTGGATGCAGGCTTGTGTCCTCTACAGAAATCTTTTTGTCTTGGTTACACTACAAAAAAATTGGTCATTAGCGACGGAAATTTTCCTCGCAAATTGACCTAAATCCGTCGCTAATGGTCATTTGCGAGGGAATTAGCGACGGACTGGTTCCGTCGCTAATTCCCTCCTCGCAACTGGGATTAGCGAGGAAATTTTAATCCCTCGCTAATTAGCGAGGGAATTTTCCCTCGCTAATTCCCTCGCTAATTAGCGAGGGATTAAAATTTCCTCGCTAATAAAGACAGCCACGTGGTTAAATTCTGACAGCCACGCGTCCAATTTCTCTCGCTAATTCCCTCGCTAATTAGCAAGGGATTAAAATTCACTCGCTAATAAAGACAGCCACATGGTTAAATTCTGACAGCCACGCGTCCAATTTCCCTCGCTAATTCCCTCGCTAATTCCGTCGCTAATGCCCAACTGATTTAATTTTTTTTTTGATAAACCTGCTTTTATACCTGTATTTTAATAATAAATAATAAAATCTAAAATACATAAAACAGTTTAAAATAAAAATTCTGAGAATAAAATTCTTCAATAACATAAAATTCGAATCAACAACACTTTATCTAAAATGTTATAACAAAATATTGAATTGTCAAACTGATACAACAAATCCTAAAAGCTGCCGCCATCAGACTCCTCAGCCTCCCCAGCCTCTCCAGACTCCCCAGACTCCCCAGATTCCTCAGCTTGCTCCTCTTCTTGCTCCTCATCTTGCTGCTCATGTTGCTGCATATTCTTAAAATATCTAAACATCAGCTTCTGCCTACGGGATACCTTCACAAAGTCTTCCTGCATCTTTTTCATAGCCTCGGTAGAGGTCCTGACCTCCTGTCGAGTATCATGCAGCTCATGTCGAGTAGACTGCAGCTCCTGCTCCAGCTGCCTAATATGCTTTGTCTGCGCAGGAGTAGAAGCTGGTCGACTGCGTCTTCTGCTGCTCCCGGCCACAGACTGGCCCATACATCACTAGTGCAAAAATGACATTAGAATTAGACATTTAAAGTCAGGCGCTCAGATGCCTGACTACATAAGTAGACACGGTGGCAAACTTGTAATTAAGAGGCAAAATTCGCGAGTTTAAAGGTCAAGCGGGTACGTGCCTGACTTCTAAAGTGTAGAAATAGGGAAAAAACTAGACTTTAGAAGTTAGACATGTATTCGCCTGACTACGTAGGTGACACGGTGGCAAACTTGTAATTAAGGGTGAAATTTTTTTTCTTCTATTTTAATACTTTAGAAGTCAGGCGCGTGTATCCGCTTGACCTCTAAAGTCCAAAATACAAAAAAATAATTTTCGTTTACGCGAACCCTACCTTCTCACTCTCAGAATGCTTCTCTCCTTCTCACGCTCAGAACCCTTTTCACTCTCAAAATGCTTCTCTCCTTCTCACGCGAACCCTAAGCTTCTCACTCTCACTCTCAAAACCCTTCCTCTCTCTCCCATCGCGTTTCTCCTTCTCCTCACCGCCGCGTTTCTCCTCCCCCCACCTCTCACCGTCGTCAGATCTCACCTCTCACCGTTGCGGAATCAAAAAGAACAAAACGAGGAAAACGAGATCTCAGATCTCACCTCTCAGACGATGAAGACAACGATGATGAAGATGAGGATGACGAAGATGCTCCTGAAGGCGGCAACGATGATAAGGACGATGAAGAAGACGAAGAAGAAGCAGGTGACGGCGAACGTGGTGGTGACCCTGACGACGACGAAAAATCTGATGAGGTTTGTTTGTTTTTTTGGCTGACGTTTGTACCTGGCGAATGATTGGTGACCCATGGGATCTTTTACTCATCCTGAGTTTTATGCATTTTAACCATAAAAACTAAACATTTATCTGAGGTAAGATACCTGAATATTTGTTTAGTTTATTTGTGTTGCAACTAGTTTGATTTCGCTGATTTACATGTGCTTCTATTGGTGTGAAATGATGGTGTAGTTCATTTGTAAATTGAAATTGTCTTTGCCACCCTGGCATGTCCAAAGATGGATATAAATTTTACCTTATTATGTTTCCTTATGTATGGTTTATATAATGATAATCACATACCAATTTTCACACTGGAATTAGGAAAGTATAGTGTATCCAATTTTTTAAATTGCAATATTTTTATCAACTCTATGGTTTAAAGTAACTTTAGTTGTTTGCTTTTGCTTTTTTGTTCTTTTTCTACCTTTACATGAGCAAATTGTTGGTCCCCTGATTGATGCACTATGTTTGGTTTTATATTAGTTGAAGATGACAACTTCAATGAGAAAAGTGACTTTGCAAACCTGCAAGTTGTTGCTGAGAAAGGACTTCGTGTGTTCACTTTCAAGCAACTGCATTCTGCTACTGGGGGATTCAGCAAGTCAAATGTGGTTGGCCATGGTGGATTTGGACTTGTTTACCGCGGAGTGCTTAATGATGGCCGGAAAGTTGCAATTAAATTCATGGATCAGGCTGGAAAGCAAGGGGAAGAAGAGTTTAAAGTAGAGGTTTGTTTCCAAGAATTTTATGCGTATGCACATGATTTCCCTTGTAATCAAAACATTGACATTTTTAAATTATGAAACATCATATTTTTTTAGCAATGAGCCAATGAATTTGATTGCAATCAGTGGCTTGGGAGGGAAATTTGTTTTAGGAATTGAATTGAATTGGTTGATTACATTTCATTGTAGGTTGAGTTGCTAAGTCGACTGCATTCCCCATATTTGCTGGCATTGATTGGGTACTGCTCTGATAGTAATCATAAGCTGCTGGTGTATGAGTTTATGGCTAATGGCGGCCTGTAGGAACATCTTTATCCTGTCAGCAGTAAGTAATGAATCTATCTGCATTTGATTACATAGCATTGTAGGTTGAATTTCTAAGTCGGTTGCATCCCCCATATTTGCCAGCATTGCTTGGGGACATGTAATATATTTTTGGAATTTTGATGTAATAATATCTGCTTTTGATTTCTGTCAAAAAAATATATCTGCTTTTGATATTCTTCATCTGTTTGCCACTGGTGCTCGGCAAAAATAAATAAGTAGTAGTAGTGCTTCATTTTGTTCTAGCATATTCCATTCCATTTTTCTGTTCATTTATTATGATAGCGAATTTGAATTTGAATGACCATTTCGTAGATTCAGATTCTACTCAAGGTTAATCATTTAGCTCATAATAAAAATTGTTTCTTCATGTTTAGGTGGATATGACAAGGAAGATAAAGCAGCAAGAGCTTATGATCTCTCTGCTCTCAAGTACTGGGGTCCAGCTACCACCACCAACTTTCCAGTAAGTAGTAGTAGCACCACCTCCTTTTTTACTTATACACTTCTCTCAAGCAAGAGTCTGCTAAAGTTTATAACCATATCAAGCAAGAAAAGTTTATTAGTAGTAAGCTACATGCTCTTGTGGAATATGAGACTATTGAGGCTGCTGAGAAAGCTGTGGCTATGTTAAATAATGAACAAGACTGGAGAAATGGCATGAGGGTTAAACTTCTCAAGCAAATGGGGAAATATGGACACAAAAAACAAGTTTGGAAGGAATCTAATTCTGAGAAGAGTAGCTCAAGTCATGAGAAGAGTAGCTCAAGTCATGTATCTGAGCAAACTGGAGATAAGGTGAATCATGGCTCAAATGAGCATCATGGAGATACAAATGAGAACGAGGATGGAGAGCATTTGTCAAAGGATAAATGTGCGCAGAGGCACACAAAACAAGGAAGATCAAGAAAGCATAAATATCGTGGGACTGTGTGTTTGTCTATATATTCATTAGTGGCGGCAATATTTAGAATGAACATTCCATATACATGGAGAGAAGGTCATGGACATATGTTTAAATGGGTATGTATGCCCTGCAAAAACTATGAAAATGTATTTGTATTTGTGTTTGTGTATGTGTAGGAGAGAGAAGTGAAATAGAAAGTATTCTTTTTCTGATTTTTTTGGGTTCATATTTACAACTTTAGGTGGTGATTCTTACGGGAATGGCATGTGCATCCTTGTTTACATCCATAGTATCTTATGCACGACGCAAAGGTCTTGTTGGGTCTTGAAATGAATGTATTGTTGGAACATCCATAGTACCAGTTCTATATTGAAGAAAACTGCTGTTTCCAGAAGCTGGATTTTGCTAGACCGTGATGGTAGAGACACTCTATTGGATGTTGATAAATATGCTATTATGCGCCTTGTTAATATTAACGCTAGAGATCTTCAAATTTTGGACCCTCTCCTTTCTTATCCCTCCACCATTCTTGGCCGAGAGAAAGTCATTGTTCTCAATTTAGAGGTAACCAACTCAAACACTCTGTTTCTTGTTCTGTTCAACCATAGTTTCTTTTGTTTTTATTCTTATCTTTGTTTTTTGCAGCACATAAAAGCTATTATCACTACTGAAGAGGTACGGACTAGTGTTAGACACCAACATATGTCGGAGGTTCAAAAATACACAGCAGAGGAAGTGTAGCAACAATTCAAGGGGAAAATGATGTTGAGGAGCTTGAGATGTTACTTGAGGTTATTAATTAAATTCTATCTCGACACCTCTACTTTCCTACTATATCTTTACCTTTGTAGTTGCAGATTGTGATGAAAGAAATGAAAACACAGTAATTTGATTATGTTAATATTGATAATAACTTGCAGGATTCCTGAAGGCAGCTTTGAAAAATGGAGATAACCAATGTTACTGTGTATGAGGCTGTTGCAAAGCAAAAGTTACCAAAGATGGTGTTTGACTACAATGCATCTGGTGCAGAGGATCAGTGGACTTCGCTTTTTCCAGCTATATGTGAGATAGGTTAATATGGTAATTTTTGGGGAAGGGTTTATTGTCAGTGTGTTGAGATAGGTTAATATGGTAATCTTTGATGTGATCAAATTGAATTTTTTATTTGAATTATTGTTGATGAAGGTTTATTCTGGATACCAATGGTTGAAATTTTAGGGTGATCAAGGTTTACTTTACCTGCATTTGTATTTGTTTGTTTGTGTATGTTTTTTGAATAAGGTGGTCTAAGCATTAAGGCATAATCATAATCAATTTGAGTATTAGTTAATCCTTGAATTGGGAATTCTATATCTGTGTTTAATTAATGTCTTCATTCTTTGATGTTAGTATTCTGATGTTATATACTGATTTCTAGTTGTAGTACTTTACTTTTATTGCACAAGTAGATTTTTCTAAGATTCTGAATTTGGAAAGTTGTTCTTCCCTTATAGTTGCAGGGTTCCAGCTCGTTCGTTTCGCTTTGTGAAAATCTTCTATTTGTGTGAAGGTACTCTACCTTCATAAGAAGTTGATCATTGTGCTCTGGCAGTAGATTGGAAGTAACAATGGGACTAAGCTCAGGTGAATTTGTCAATCATTGTTGAAACAAGATAAAATCACGCCTTTGGTAATCTTCAGTTTGCTACATGAGTTGTATCTTATGTCTAATTGACACTGTTTGTTAATTTGATTTGGCGTTAACAGGAAATAATTCCTTTGTCACTCCACTTCCTCTACACCGTGAGAATCTAGCTTGTAATCAAAATTCAAGTCAGCTTGCTATTCCTAGGAGCGAACAATCTACGGTTTCAGATATTGCAAGTGTCCTGGACAGCGCAGGAACACAATTACTACTTGTAATGTTTTGATGCTTTGTTTATTTTCTGCAATGATTATAGTTGAGGTTGTCGGTCTTCTTGATAATTGTTGGATCTGTGTTAACTAATCTGCTTATTTGGTAAATATGAGGTTGGGAGGACAATTGGTGAAGGAACATTTGCAAAGGTGAAATTTGCAAGGAACTCAGAAACAGGAGATGATGTTGCTCTCAAAATTCTTGACAAAGAGAAAGTCCTCAAGCATAAGATGGCTGAACAAGTGCTGTTTGGATTTTCACATAGTAACTTTACTTGGCCTCTTACCTTGCCTCTTCACTATGACATATAATTCTTATAGTCCTTTTACCTCATATAATTCTTAACAAGAATACAATTTTATGACATAACTGTTTCATGGTTTTAATCTACAAACTCAATTAAAACTTTTTCATTTTCCAAAAACTTTCAAGATGTTGGCAAATTTTAGTTTTTGTTGAACATATCTTAGATGTTTTTTAATGTATTTTTGCAGATCAAGAGGGAAGTAGCTACAATGAAGTTAATCATGCATCCAAATGTTGTACGACTCTATGAGGTGATCTCTCTCTCTCTCTCTCTCTCTCTCTCTCTCTCTCTCTCTCTCTCTCTCTCTCTCTCTCTCTCTCTCTCTCTCTCTCTCTCTCTCTCTCTCTCTCTCTCTCTCTCTCTCTCTCTCTCTCTCTCTCTCTCTCTCTCTCTCTCTCTCTGGAACAATCACGTGCAATGTTGTCTTTTTATCATTTCTTTATTCATCTATTATTTTTCTTAAATATCATTTATTTATTCATCTCTTATTTTATTCAACATGAAGTGAAGTTATGCTATTTTTTAATAGCAGAAGGTGGTAAACATGCAGTCTCAAACTTTAAAAAACTCACTGTTTCACCATCAACTATGCTTAGTGCTTAGAAATTCCAAAAAATTATCATAGTATCTTGGTAAAATATTTGAAGCAACAATAGACTTTTAATTATTATTTCTTACAGAGTTAACAGTTGTAGCCTTGTTGACTTTGTTTAAAAAAGGTTGAATACTTGAATTATCATTATATTCAATGACTATGTACTTCTTAAATAGTTCTGATTCTCAAACACTGTTCCATTTTTTTAATGATGGTTCTGTCTTCTATGCACAGTGGCGGACCTGGCATGTATCCAGGGGGTTCAGTTGAACCCCCTGGAATTTTTTTTTTGCACTAAACACCCTATATAAATAGGCTAAATCTCCTGAAATTTTAATTTTAACACCCCTGAAATTTTGAAATTGTACTAGTAGACCAAGTTTTGCACCCATTTGACACCGGCCTTAAAAAATTTGACACCCCTGACCCCGGGGTCCTGGGTCCGCCACTGTCTATGCATATCCTCTAGCATTTGTGCTAGTGCATACATTCCAACTAAACATAAATTACTTTATTAGGAAGTGAATCTGCAATTAGAGATCAAATTAATTCTCAACACAGTTTACTCTTTTGCCAAATTATGTTTCTAATGTTGAAACATTTTTGTTTGCAGGTCATGTTGAAACTCTTTTGCCAAATACATAAAGTCAGCCTTATCCTGCATTTTAATAGGCATGTGGTTTTCTGCATCTTCAGTACTAGTAAATGGATTAAAGTAGGTTTGAGTGCTACTAGCATGTGAGTAATTGCTACTAATGCATGCAAAATAGCAAACCAGCTTGCATGTATAGATTCCTAAAGTGATTTAAATCTGCATTATTATCCAATCTGCTTTATTATCAAGTGATTTAAATCTGCTTTATTATCCAATCTGCTTTATTATCTAATTTAAATTGTTTTTGTAGATGTTTAATTCGAGTTGTCCGTTCACGCATGAAGACTTGACACATGTCAGAGAAGTTTGGGCAGAGTTTTTTATAAAGCTGTATGCAGAGTGTAAACCCACTTCAAAGGAAGAACGAAGAAAACAACTTAAGTGATGTTTATGTAGAATGGAAGTGATTGTGATACTAGAATGTATTTTTTTGTTCTTAAACTGATGAATGTAAGTGACTGGCTGTAAATGTATTTTGTACTTAAACTGATGAATGTAAGTGACTGATGAATGTACCTAAACTGACCAATTATAGTTGAAATGTTTGTTTTGTTGGCCATATTCCAAGTTACAGATGATTAGAGTGATGAATTTCGTATAACCAGGGTGTAACCAAAATTTAAAAAAAAAAAAACTTTTAAGGTCAGGCGCAATAATGCCTGACCTTAAATCATACATACGAAGTCAAGCAATAATAAAAGCTTGACCTTAAATCATACATACGAAGTCAAGCAAGAATAAAAGCTTGACTTTAAATCATACTTACGAAGTCAAGCAATAATTAATGCTTGACTTCGTAAGTATGATTTAAAGTCAAGCATTTATTCTTGCTTGACTTTGTAAGTATGATTTAAAGTCAAAGCAATAATAAAAGCTTGACCTTAAATCATACATACGAAGTCAGGCAATAATAAATGCTTGACTTTAAATCATACTTACGAAGTCAGGCAAGAATAAATGTTTGACTTTAAAACATAGTTACGAAGTCAGGCGCAATAAATGTTTGACTTTAAATCATACTTACGAAGTCAGGCTATCGCTTGACTTTAAAACTCCAGACATACAAAGTCGACTTAATAAAAGTCAAGCGCCTGCCTGACTTTAAATCCCCTTTTCGCCTGACTTTAAATCCCTTTTTTGCACTAGTGCATGGAGCCAAGGGCCCCGTACCATACAGGCGACCCTTCGACCAACCTACTGTCTTCTCCCAATTTTTGTTTGCCAGATCTATCATCTCAGGAGTAAGTTGGCCAAGTGATTCACGGTCCTCCCAACTCCCCTGAGTCAGCTGAGTCATGATCTCATTTATTTGCTCCTGTTTTGAATAACCACAAATTAGCGCTCCATTTTGACAAAGCAACATTATATAATACAAATCAAGTTGTATATTTACCTGAGTCATCCTGGAGCGCTCATCAACATATTCGCCAGTGCCCTTCCTCACATGGGTGGCTCTATGCAACTCAGGAGCAGTGATAGGGCGTCCTGCCTTCTTACTCTGTAAAATGAAACACATTTTCAAAAATTGCTAACTAATTAACTAACGTAAAAAAAACACACAGATTTTAAAAATAATTTACCAATCTAGAAGCATGCTGAGCCTGGTTGATGGACCCGCCGCAGTGAAGCGAGCCACCCTTTTCGGAGTTTCTATTATTCTTGGCTTTTGCAGCATTTTTCTTGAAAGTCTCTGTAGCCCAATGGCCCTTGAAGGCATTCCAAATTTCATCACTCATGTAGTTAGACTTCTTATCTTTACAGCGCAGCTTATAAAGCAAATCTGATATTTGAGCGCCCATCCTTTTAAAAAAAAAGTCTCTGGACATTGTCATTATCTTCTATGTCCCATGTCACTTTTTTCTGTATTAAGTAAAATGAAAGTATGTATTAGAAATTATATTAAACGTTATTAAACATAAAATTTAAACTAACAATATAAGTAATGACAAAATATGTCCCATGTCACTTAATTTTCATCGACTTTACTCCACTTTTTATGGAACTTTTGAAAATATTTTTTGCGGATGACATGAGTGATGCTTGATGAAGCTGCCTTTGCAGGAAGAAGCATGCATAATGAAAGATATATCAAACAAGCAAATATATATAAGTCGTTGCATAATTAACTTAAAATATATATATAAGCCGCCGCAATTTAAGCATGGACATCTAACCCCTTTTTCACGTTTAGCCAATTCATGTCGCCACGCTACCACAAGAAACTGTTCAACCGCAATTACAAAAGATTCCTTCAAACCCGCTCTTCTCGGATATAACCGATCATACACCCAATCATGATTAAATTCATACAAATTCATCTACACGCATTTAAGAAAACGTGTTAGATTCCCTTAACATTCCCAATAATCTATCAAGTTAGTGGCAACGATATGATCTCAGTGGAGATGATTTCAAGCCGAATATGGGGGTTAAGGACAGACCAGACAAAACCCTTTTCCATATAAGTAGTGAATGATGGAAGTTATTTCTAACTCTCAACCTTAAAATTGTTAGTATCGCCTCGCAATTATCTCAATGGAGATGATTTCGAGCAAAATATGGGGGTGAGGGACGACATCACCTCACCCATTTCCATCAACAACACACAGTCATCTAACCTAGGGTTCATGAAAACAACAATTAATTTATTTTGAAAACTAACCGTTATGAGATTGACGTTCGGTGCGGTACGTGGTTCGGTGACGGTGCGCACTCCGGTGCGGTTGTGAGACTTCAAACACCAACAATTTCATTAATCCTAAACCATTTCAACTTCAATTTCAACTATTAATTTCAATTTCAATAACTAACTTCAATTTCAACAAACAACAATTAAACACTTTTCAATTAAACAACTTCAATTTCAAGAAACAATTTCAATTTCAACTTCAAATTTTTATCCTACACAATTTCTATAAATCCTAAAACCTAAAACACAATTCCAATTTCTACCCAATTTCAATTTCTAATCCTAAACACAATTTCAATTTCTACCCAAACCTAAAACCCTACCCAAACCACAATCAACAATATCATAAAACCTAATCCTATTTTCTACTTTCAAAACAACAATATCACAAAACTAAATTCACTAAAATTACCAAACAACAATATCACAAAACTAATTTTACAAATCCTAACAAAACAATATCATAAAAAATAAAAATCAGTAAAAATCAAAACCTTCAAAGGTAGAGCTCCGATGGTGAAGAGGGAGAACTCCGGTGGTGGTGGAGAGGGCGAGCCACAGTGATGGCGAAAAGGGAGAGCTCCGGTGAGAGAGTTTGCGTAGGAGAGAGAGAGAGAGAGGAGAGAGGGCGGCGTTCTCGTAGGAGAGAGAGAGAGGAGCGACGGCGACAGTTGGTTGTGGTGGTGTGGTGGTGTGGTGGTGGTGGTGTGGTGGTGATGGAAATGAGAGAAGGGAGTTTGGGTTCGGGAGAGAGAAGAGTGAGGGAGTGAGGAGAAGAGGAAACGGAGAGAGAAAAATGAGGGATCTGATTCAATTTAATTGGGGTTAGAGACAGAATTTGCGAGGGACCATTCCGTCGCTAATCCCTTGACGCTAACCAAGACTGGAACAGTCAAAATAGTTAGCGAGGGACCCTTATTTCCGTCGCTAATCCCTTCGGTTTCCGTGCTGTTCAAATTTCTGATTCCTCCTAACAGTTAACGACGAACTGTTCCGTCGCTAATACCCACAATTCCGTCGCTAATTATCGAAACAAACGAGGACCCTTATTCCATTGCAATTTCCGTCGCTAATGTCACTTTTAGCGAGGGAACAGTATTCCCTCGCTAATGTCCGTCGCAAATGAGGTTTTTTTTTGTAGTGTTAATGGGTGTCCCATTGAGGAGATTAGCTATGAGAGGGGGCTGAAGCAAGGCGATCCCCTCGCTCCTTTTCTGTTCCTTTTAGTAGCAGAGTGTTTGAGCGGGTTTATGCGTCAAGCTGTCGCCCGTCATGTTTTTGCTGGAGTGGCTCTTGGGGTTTACAGAGTAACGATTTTACACCTGCAGTATGCTTATGATACACTCCTTATTGGAGATGTGTCATTCAATAACCAATGGGCTAAGAAGTCCGTTGTGCAGACTTTTGAGTTGTCCTCAGGACTTCGTGTGAATTTTGCTAAGAGTAGCCTCATTGGTGTCAATGTGTTAGATAACTTTTTGGCTTTCGGTGCCAGATTTCTGAACTGCAAGTGCGAGACACTTCCTTTTAAATATCTTGGGGTCTTAGTTGGGGATATCCCTCGTAGGGCCTTAACTTAGGATCATATGCTTCACGTGATATATGCAGACTTCGAAGTTGGAAGCATATGTCTATCAATCTTGGTGGGCGGATAGTTCTCGTCAACTAGCTAGGTCTTAAGTAGTATACCTATCTTCTATCTTATGGAGGGAACCTCCGAGGTGAAGAAAATCCCATGGGAGAAGTGGTTGGATATTTGTAAGTCTAAGAGTGGTCGAATATTTGTTAGTCCGCTAGGTAAGTGGCGTTGGAGGCTCCTCTCTAGAAGGAGTGCCTTATGGATAGTCCGGCCATATCTTCTACGACTTACTTTTACTAGCCGAGTTTCCCCTCGTCTGCATCTGTTTGGTTGAAAGGTCTTTGTTGTATAGGAAGATGGGGGAACAAAGGGGGGACTGGATCTCATATCGATAACTCTAGAATGAATGTGGGGGATGGAAATTCTGCCCTTTTTAGGCATGATGCCTAGATGGGTGATTCACCTCTTAGGGTTAGGTTTCCTAAGCTCTTTTCAATGGCAACAGATCTTAATACGTTTGTTAGTTCTTGTGGAAGGTTGATTGATGGGGGTTTGGGTGTGGAATCAAATTTTATTGCTGTATCAGATTTATTGTTGATTCGGATGTTAAATTTGTTGTTTCGGATGTTAAATTTTGTTGTTTCGAAAAGTATTTTACATTTACTAAATCAGGTTATTATAAATATCGAAAAGCAGTTTTTTTAAATAAAAAAAAAATCAAAAAGAGGGTCATTAGCGACGGATTTCCCTCGCTATTCAATGAATCAGATGCTGACACGTGACTGATATTAGGGACACGTGGCTTAGAATTAGCGACGGATTAGTGAGGGAAACCCGTCGCTAATGTTGGTGAATTAAAATCTGGCACGTGGCAAAGAGTTAGCGACGGATTAGTGAGGGAAATCCGTCGCTAATATTGGGGAATCAAAATGTGACACGTGGCAGTGGTTTAGCGACGGATTTAGCGATGGAATAATCCCTCTCTAATTAGCGACAGACTTAATTTCTGCCGCTAAACATTAGCGTCGAGGTTTTTAGCGACTAATTTAGTCCGTCGCTAACAGTGTTTAGCGAGGGAAATTTTCGTCGCTAATCAACTGTTTTTTGTAGTGTGTTCGCTTGGAAGGAGGTCCTCCTTGGGGAGCTCTACTTGTCTCTTACTTCCGTCTCTTTGTCAGCGGTGCCAAATGTCTGGTTGTGGTCCCCACATTGTTTTGAATTGTTCTCGATTTCCTCCACTTATCACCTTCTCCCTCTACCATAGTCCCCTGTTTTGAGGCTTTCGGAAGAGTCTTGCTCCATCCAAGACCTTTCCTTGGCAGCTCCTTTCGGATAGAATACCCATTCGGTCAAACTTATTTAGAAGAGGGGTGATTATGAATAGAGCTATGTTATTTAACGCGAAACGAAAAGTAAGAAGTTAGTATTAATAATAATACATGCAGCGGTATAGCGGCAAAGTTTTCTCAAGAGTGTTTATCCATTTTGTACTACTTATCATTATTTTTACGGATATTGCATCTACTGTGTGTATCTTCTGCTGGAACACAAGGACTCCTCCCTTCATCTCCTCTGTAGTTGTAGATCATTTGCTTTTGCAGGCTGGTATGCCATCGTGAGCTGGTTGGGTTTTGATTTTGTGATGCAGCAAGATGTTTCGTCTCTGTTTCTCCAGTTCATTTATGTGGCTGGTCCTGCGAGATGCAAACGTGGTTTGATACTCATCTAGCATAACGCTCTCTAGGTTTTTTTTTGAGAGCTCTCTGGGTTATTTGGAAATTGAAAAATAGTTGTATTTTCTCTGAATGTGTACCCAACTTTGGGAGATATTTTGACCAGATATTATCTCTTTCTTGGCGATGGTTCCTGACTATGGGTATTTCTCCTTCATGCTTATTCTATGAAGGGTTCGTAGATCCTATTAATTGTATTTCCAGAAGGTAGTTGTTTTTGGATATTTTTTCCTTTTTGGAGGTGGATTATTCATATGTATATGGGTTGAATACTCTTGTACTCGGCTGTTAATATATTCTATTATGTCTGCCTTTCAAAAAATACAAAGTTTGTAAATAAAGGTGGTTTTAGTGTCACGATTAATAATAATTGTCATTATTTACACTGCATTGCAATTTATAACGACTTTATAACCCTCCATCATATACAATTAAAATGTGGTGTTTTAGACCGCTGTAATTTACCCCTCCTTGACAAGAACCCAATATTTACTTGTCGCTACTCATGTTTCCATTTTTTTGTTCAAAATTTATTATTAAAGTTTTTGTAACTCAAACATCCAATTTTGTTGAATGTGAAAGGCTCTACTTTTCGCTATCTCTTAATCCATATCGATCCCTCCTTGTCGTCAATGCATTGTACCTAGTAGAACAGCCTTTTTTTGACATCGTTCACCCCTATTTCGACCTCAACCCCACCGTAAGGAGCTGCAAGCAAAACCATTTAAGCGAATTTTGACACTCCTCTAGGCTCTAACCCGTCTCACCGTGAACAAAAGCTCTATTTTTCACCAAGAGAACTTTGAAAATTTCATAGATCTGCTCTGTCTCCTAGCCATCAACTATAAGTTGGACTAGCCTCTACTCCTCGTAGTGGGCACCGTCTGCTTCCAAGGCTGTCATCGGTTTCTCTCTCTCTCCCTCCCTCTCTCCTTTCAATCACTTGTGCGACCATTTGTACCCTTCACCACTTTGTATTACTAGTAAAAGGTACGCTGATGAATGACAAAATAAATCATGATTGTGTTTACCAAATTTGGTTCCAATAAGTAGTAAAATGATAAATACAGATCGTTCCCACATGGATTGTAACTCAAATTTGGCTTGCAAATTAGTGAGTGAAAATAAAATAAAACAAAAAGTTTTGGAACCTAGTATTATCATCAAACAACAATAAAAGTAAATGGTAGTGGAAATTCAAAGTGAGAAGAAGTTGAAATGCTTTTCACTATTCAACTCTTAATAATGGTTCAATGTTAAATTAGATGTTGTATCATCAGAATGTTGTAGCATCTAGTACGTGCTTTTTAGTCACTTTTCTATAGGACTTCATTAAAAGAGCTTATGTCTAAGCTCTAATCAAGCTCACCCCTGGCTATTACGCACCCGCAGTATCACCCTATGGATTTTGTTATCCTATGACAACAAAGTTGGTCATTTAATAATTACCATCCATATTAACTTTTGAAGTAAGCCTATAAACCTTTTCAGAATTTATAAACATGTACCTATTTTAGTTGGTCATTTCTAAAACAAGTTTGGAAATATTAACACACAAGGGTTAAAAATGCTAAAACATAAACATCACATTAAAACCATTAAAAATCTGTTACATAGCTAATAGTATCCCAACTACAAAGTGTTAGCTCATTCATAGTGAGCAACAAATACATGAAAGAAAGCATAAAGGATAAACCTAAAGTGATACTGAAATTACAAGAGTAGAAATGCTAAAAAGAGATATGCGGTCAAAACTCCAACTTTGATGAGCAGCAACACTCCAAGAAAAGTCAGCTTCAGTAATGCTGCAACATTGTAGTGCAGAATTCCAATTTGGTGTATAAAGGTGGCTAGAACATAAAAATAGAGCAAGAAAGCTACGTCTAAACTTCCCTCCTTTGAACCAACTGCTTTTTATAGTCCTAGGGTTGTGCAAGAAAACCCTAAAAGAGGTCCCCCTTGTCATGTAGTGTATACTTACAGGTGCCCATTCAAAAAGGGAATATTCGCGAAATCATAGTATTGGTCCCCCAAACAGAATGTGTCCATCCTTTCTGACATGCAACAGGCGCAGAAATCAGCACATCAACACTTTCTCTCTCATTTGACATTGAAGCGCTAATATTATAGCATCCAGGGCTGCAGCACACCAACAAACACATTTAAACACAAAATGGGGCATCAAAGTGCCAAATGATTTCAAACTAGAAATTAGCCCTAGCTAACTTTAAACAACTGATTTTAATTAATTTATGAACAAAATTACTTTTAAACAAACAATGATTTAAGCCCTTAGAGTATAAATAACTCTTATAAATAAGAGTTATCAATAGTCTAGGTTGTGCAGTTGCACACCCTCAATTTAAAAAAAAAATCATTTGATATCCCCTATTTTTTTTATTTTGACCTTTATTGTTTTTATTTGCACACCCTGACCCTAGCTACTACTTCTTGCAGCTGGCCACACCACCTCTTCTTTGAACTGTATGGAGGACGCAACCTTTCTACACGCTTCCTTCTCTCTTCGCTCAGTCACGCAAGATGCAACCTCATCTCTCACTCCCTGTCTTCTCTTCTTCACGTCTCTTAGCACCCATCTCATCTCTCTGTACATCACTCATCTCATCTCCCTGCTCGCTCGCTAACTACTTACTGTTGTCGCACGCTCGCTCGCGATGTCGTTTTGCTCGCCACGCCACCATACTGCTCACGACGGTACTCCGCCACCTCAGTCTTCTTCTCGCTGCCCTCTTCTCCTCTCTTCTGCTCGCGATTCATGACTGTATAACATTGTAGTGTTACTATTGGTTGTGTTGAAGAGAATGTAGATCCCCATTCCCATTTCTCTGTCCTAATTTTCCTTTCCCCATTCCAATTTTCCTGCCCTAATTTTTCTAATTTCCCATTCCTATTTCCCTGCTAATTTCCCCTTTCCCCATTCGACCCTAGCCCTTCCCTAATTCCCTTTACTTAATAGTTTTTTTTTACAAAACCCTTTCCTTAATAGTTCTTATTTTTTTTTTGACAAAATCCTCAATAGATTTTTACTTACAGAGGAAGATTCATTAAAATCCGTGCTTTCTACGTGCCACTTTTTTAGTGCTTAAAGATAGGATTTAGATTTTCCACGGCTAGTCACTTTATTCTTCAAAAGATAAATTCCGAATTGACATCTTCTTATCCATGTTCCAGAATAATTTCGGTACACAGCATAATATACATTTTTTTTTAGGTAATTCCGGAAGCCAAAATAACCCTCAAAAAATTAAAAAAAATTAAAAGAAAATTAACTTTTTTTAAAGCTTTTCGGAATTACCTCAAAAGAGGATAATTTTGGAAGCCAATTTTTTTGAGTTTTTCGGAATCATCTCAAAAGAGATATTTGCAGAAGCAAAATTGGCTTCCGGAATTATCCTATTTGGAGGTAATTCCGAAAAATGGGGTATAAAAGATTTCCGGAATTATGCCAAAACACATAATTCCGGAAGTCAAAAAATTGGCTTCCGAAATTATATGTTTTGGCATATTTTCGGAAGTATTATGTTTCACTACATTATTTACATGGTTTTAACCAATCTATAACTCAAATCGACACTTATTTACATGGTTTTAACCAATCTATGGATCACTTATTTTATAGTGTTTTAACCAATCTATAACTGAAATCGACACTTATTCACATGGTTTTAACCAATCTATGGATCACTTATTTTATAGTGTTTTAACCAATCTATAACTGAACCAATCTATGGATCAGTCGTTTTAGACATTGTTTTTGTTTTGTTTGTTGTAATCTGTTATTTTTGGTTAGACGGTGTTTTTAATTAATAAAATAAATGTTTAATTTCTTATTTTTGAATTCCGAAAACACCATAATACGGTATAAATCCGGAACTCAATTTATTGGGATTTCCGGAAATACCCTAAAATGAGATAAATCCGGAATAAACAATTTTTGGATTTCCGGAATTACCTCATTTTAGTGTAATTCCGAAAGGTATATTGTGTTCCGGAATTACACTAAAATGAGGTAATTCCGGAAATTCAAAAAATTTTAATTCCGGATTTATCTCATTTTTGGGTATTACCGAAAATCCCAATAAATTAAGTTCCGGATTTATACCTATAAACGTAATTCCAGAAAAAAGTTTTGAAGTCAAGAGTAATATCGTCTGTTTTGTCAATTTAGGGGGTACGGGGTTTCGGGGGTTTACAAAATCTAGAACCCAGTTTTTTAATATATACAAGTGGTAAAAATATTTAAATCAACAAAAATGATATTTAATCAACAAAAAAAGTGGGAAAAATATTAATGTCTGTTTTATTTAGCATCGGGGTGGGTATCTTTTTTTTTTTTTGAGATTCGGGGTGGGTATCTTTACCGTCTCCTAAATACTACTCTCTTCGGTATATATTATACCACTTTTTAGGCAAAAAAAAAAATTGTCTCATAATATATGACTTTTTAGAATTTCAATAAAACATTAATCTTTCTTTTCTACCATACTCTTCGTTATTTAATAATATCTCTTTCATAATTCTACTAATTTATTTTTCTAATGTCATTAATAAAAGTTAATTTGGTAAACTAACTCATAATTTCTCTTTTCCATACAAAATTAACTATTTTTCTTAATATGTGTGAAATGACCCAAAACGACATATAATATACTACTAATTTGCAGTACAATAGCATTAGATGGCATGCCCTCTCGTGTGTCACGCTCTGCCACCAAAATTAAATGACACATCTCTGCACTGCACCTCTCTTACAATTTTGTTTGTGCCATCTGAAAAAGGTACATTAGTTTCTAAAATCCTCAGGCCCAAAAATTAAAGCATGTCATTCAATAATATTTCACTCTTTTTTTAGACAACAGTGCTTGAGAGATGGATCATGGGTATCAATTTTGGAGCTGAACTCCAACATATGCAACAAACACTGTTGGTTGGTCCTGTAGATATTAAAAACATTGAAATCAATAAATGGATGAATATCAGCCACAGCTCGTTTTCCTTGCTGAACTAGCTTTTTTTGTCTTAGCTTATAGATTTTTATTTGAAGAGATTGTCTGTTGTTGTTCTACATATTGCAAAAGTGTATATTATTTTTCAAAATGTTTGATAAAGTATAGACTGATGTATATGTGATTCTAATTTTGTATGACAGTTGGGGTTGATTTTTATCCAGTTTTAAAGGGATAGTTTTAGCATCACTCATATATTTCAGTTGTTATGTTCCGCGACAATGTTAATCACATTTAACATTTGGGGCTCCAGAAGGGATATTTTTTCTAGTGGAAAAGAAAAAGTCTTAAAAGAGTAGTTGTACTAATTGTAATAATATCCACATCAAATCAATGCCATCTGTTAGAAAGTAATCTGTCAAATACCTAAAGATATTTTCATTATTGTTATCCAAAAAATAACTCAACATATGATGGTATCTATATCTATCTATGTATTAAACAATTGAGAATGCATCTCAATAAATGACATTACACATGTCATTTTCTCATGCATTTGTTAATTAATTCGCTTGTTTTAAGAAAGAATTTCATATTAAATAATTAATTGAATTTAAATATTCAAATTATGCAAATAATGAAATCCATCAAACACATAGGGAAATAATTTTTGACATTCTGATTCATAATTAAACATTATCTTAACCTGTCAAATTAGTTACAATTTTCGAATTTCAAGTGGCAAAGATTTCCCACCACAATGAAATGAAATTACTTCTATAAATTTTGGTCATTTCAATGAGTATTTCTAAGTGGTAATTTTTTGACCACATAAATAAGGACAAGGGCTGAATATAATATTTTTAAGTGGTAATTTTTTGACCACGTCAATAATGAATCTTTTTGAATCAGATAATATTGGCACCTTCTTACATATGCAATAGAGTGATATTCAATTTGCCCACAAAACCAAAGAAACCTTTTTTTGACGTAAAAAAAAAGACCTTTTGATTTTTTGAATGAGAGAGAACAATGATACTAAAAAATGTAAGGCTAAGCAAGTGGCGGCAACTTCGTAGTTGATACCACCCGTCTCATTCTATAATCCTTCTCCTTAGTATTCCTCCTGTTACCATTCCTTTTTGGTGTGTCGCAAAGATGAGTGTTGATGAGTTTAGGGATTATAGTTCTGAGCTGTAAGAGGAAGACAACCTAAAATACTAACACATCAAGGATTGCGCCTTGAAATGGAGGGTGAAGCCTTTCACAATCTCCACCTTCATGTGAACCCATGCAGAAGATGAATACCCATGCAGAAGATGAATACCTATAAACTTAATCTCGCCATGAGAAATGGGAATTGTTCTAATTCTCTCCACGTGCGCTTTTTCTCACTTTAATCCTTCTTTCTTTGTTGATATTATCTATCATATTTTCCTTTTCTCTTTTATTTTTAAGGTGTGTTCTACGATTTCAAAATTTGTATTTTAGTTACCTTCAATTTTAGATTACACCCATTTATTTGGAGTATTGTTGTAAAAATATATTGCCTTTGGTCTGTTGCAGTTTTTGGTATAAGATGGAGATTTTCTTTCCAATTTAAACGGTTTTTATGGATGAAAGGTAAGGCTTTTTTTCCTCTTTTTATTTTCCCTTTTTAGTTTGGAAAATATATTTGTTTCTTTCATATAGTTATAATTTGATCTTTTTGTAGATATTTGTCAAAGCATACTGATTATTTGGTTTGGTAAGTAAAAATATACAAACAATGGTTCAATTCCCATCTACATGGAGCTTTTATTTTATTTTCTTCTACAATAGTTGTTGCACCGGTTAGGTAAGAATAAATGAGTATATCATTCTTCATTCATGTTTTAATGTTCTAATTTTATTGTCTGGCTTAAGAATGATTTACATACCCAATCTTACTGTTTTATTTTTTGTTATTAAATTTGTTAGTCTTTTGTTGACTTTGCTCACATGTTTGTCTGGCTTTCCTAGATGTTTACTATGACAATGAGAGGAATTGAAGGTGCCTTTTATCATAAACAGAAGTTTCCAAATGGCTATCGAACTTCACTACAAGAAAATCGCTCATTTGCGACGGCAATTTCCGTCGCAAATGGGCTTTTTTCCGTGGCAAATTCGCTTTTGCGACGGCATTTGCGACGGACATAGAGTCGTCGCAAAACAGCTCGTCGCATATTCTTTGCGACGAAACTCCCCGTCGCAAATTGTCCGTCGTAAATTCGTCGCAAAGCCGTCGCATATATCCGTGGCAAAGTCGTCGCAAACTCTGACAACTTTCGTCACAAAGCCGTCGCAAATCCGTCAGAAATTTTAAAAAAAAAATTAAAAAAAAATTAAATTATACCTCCAAAATACTATTTAATAGTTATATCTATAATACAATCATTTCTGATTGACTGAGTTCTAATTTTTGGACAGCATAGCAATAAGATAAAAAAAACCAAAAATTCCCAATCTTAATATCCTTAACTGAAAGAGCTGAAAGAGTAAGGTCAATGTGACAACATTTACAACATTTAAAACAAACATATTTGCATCAGGAATAAATTACAAATAAGAAACTGATCTTTTAACAGCTCCTCCCAAAAATGTGTTCTTTCTGAACTGTTCACAGTTTCCATTGCTCTTTTTTGTGCTTCCTCCTCTGCTGCAGCCTCAGCCTCATCGACATACGCAAAATTTGTAACCTAGATCATATAATTCATTCGGTCAATCAACAACATAGGGCCCAAACAGAAACCAACCAACATATATGCATAGTGAAGTTATAGAATCATGACTAGTGAATTGCCAAATTTATTGCTTTTAAACTTTTATTGTCACATAAGCAGGGCTAAACCCTCAAACATAGGATGAGACCATTGACATAACAAATTCAGCAATTACTGATAAGATAAACAAATTTCTTTCCTTTGTTTTATTTTGGAGACTTGACCATTTTCTTATTTCATTTGAAATGAAGTAAAAAGGTTCAAAAAAATTACAGTCTCAGTCTATATATAATACAGTGCACACTATTTACAAACTCTCCACTTTTGGGGAGAGGGAAGGAATGCCAACAAGAATCTTAATTGACAAGTTGGGATAGCATACCAAGGTGTGTGCAGTGCCAAAATACTAATATCAGCTCCAAGATGCAACTTATCATCCATTTTCAGCAAATATATCAGAAAACAGCTACTCTAAAAGAAGTTTCAACCATCAAAAACTAAAACGTGATATAAAAGGAGAACCCCAGTTAGAGAATTTCTCCATTCTATATGGCATAGGACAGTCAAGAAGAAAAGGAGAATCGTGATACTTCAAGTTATAATGCTATTGCTAGCCTCTTATGCTGATTTTTGGGCATAGATGCAGAAACGAGACCAATTGTTACAGAAGTGCTTATATTAAAAACAAATATGTTATACAAAAGGTATAAAAAAGTAAAAATAGAAATAGATGGCCATACCTGGACTAGTTGAGGACCTGCTAACTTCAGAAAAGTAGCATTTGTTTGTGCTGCACAGGCACGGGCCATTAATGTTTTTCCAGTCCCTAGTGGTCCATATAAGAGCACTCCTTTAGGAGGACTAACTCCTAACTTCTGGAATCGTTCCTTGTGGGTCATTGGCAAAACAATGGCTTCCACCAATTCTTGGATCTGTCAACAAAGAAAAAGTTATTGATCAGAAGACCCAATTATCTGGCAATAAATTTATTTAAATAAAAAAGCGCTTCATAGTACAAGGTAGAAGTGCTTCATAGTTATAGAAGTATCTTGTCTACAAGCTTACATTGTACAAGGTTCCCAAGCAAGATATATGTCATAACCAGTGCATAAGTACGGTCGTGCTGACAGTTGATTAGAAGTCCTATAATAAGCATCCAATCCATCATTATCCTCAACCTGAAATGCCATAATTCAATACCAAAATAAAGCTTTCAACAGTATAGACTCACTAAACTGAAAAAGTGAAAAGAATGACAAACATATCAAGGTAAATGCCATTGCATATGCATTTTATGTTTTATATTGCTAATATTGAATTTGGTGTTAGCTGCTTCATCAGGTCAAAATTATCAACAAGTAATTTCCAAAGTGTTCCAAAATTTGATAAGTGTTCCAAAATTTGATAAAAGGCAATATAGAGGGTAGAATCCCCAGAAGACAGAAAAGAAAAAGAGCAAAGCAATCTGCATATTACACACACACACACACACACACACACACACATACATATATATATATATATATATATATATATATATATATATATATATATATATATATATATATTATTGAGTAAAGTAAAGTAAATACTTAACTCTTTTTGAGTAAAGCAATCTGCAAACCAAATACTTAACTCTTTTTGAGTAAAGTAAAAATTTAGAACTACTTCTCCATCTCTCAAGTAAACAAAATATATATAGTGCTACTTTTAGTTTTAATAAAGTCTATAACTATAACTAAAACTATAACTATGGTTGGACTCAAATAAAATAAAGAACAAATTAATGATTAGTGGTTACGTACCATTAGCAAGATCAAGCAAGAGATCAGCTGGATTAACAGTCATGCTAGTTGAAAAACCAACAGATGAGAAGTAATCAAGAGCAGTAGAAGCAGGACCATAATAGATAGGAGAGCCTTCAGAGAGCAAAACAACTTTATCAAACATATAGTAGAGGCGACTAGAGGGTTGATGAATAGTTGTGACAACAGTTCTCCCCCCAGAAGCAAGGCGTTTAATAGTGTTTAAGATCCTTAAAGCAGTGGTAGAATCCAAACCAGAAGTTGGCTCATCAAGCAACAAAAGACTTGGATTAATGAGCATTTCTTGGCCTATACTAACTCTCCTTTTCTCACCACCTGATATTCCTCTCAAAAGTGGACCACCTATCATACTACTTCTACAACGAGTTAATCCTAACTCAGTAATAACTCTCTCTACATGTTCAGCTTTTTCATCTCTTGTTAAGCTTTTAGGAAGCCTAAGAAGTGCTGTGAACACTAAAGTTTCAGTGACAGTGAGATGAGGGTATAACACATCATCTTGAGCTACAAAATCTGTTCTTCTTTTGATACCACCTGAGAAAGGTTGATTATTGTATGTGATCTTTCCGGATAATTTGCTGCCGAGCCGGCCTCCGAGAGCTGTTAGGAGTGTGGTTTTTCCACTGCCTGATGGTCCTAACATAGCTAGTATCTCTCCTGGACATACCACACCTGTGATTCCATTCAGTATTGTTTTCTCTTTATAACAGCTCCATTTACCTCCTCCCCAACAACTTCCTTTTTCCTCTAGTTTAACTTTGTATACCAAATCCTCAAACTGCATACCAAAACAGAACAGTTAGTAGTAAGTAACAAAATGTATATATCTAATTGACTTTTGGGTAGTATGCTGCCGCTGGATTTCATAGAATCAATCTAAGTATATTGAATGTTTTGTAAAAGGTAAATTAATAATTACCTTCAAAGTGATGGGGTACATAATGAGTTTTGGTAAGGATTGTTCATTGGTTCTAATAGGGTAAGCAAGGACACTTGAGTTATCTGGTTCAGTCATCTCTGGTGGTACTTCCAGAGATGGTTTTGGTGCTATGCAATTCTGTGGCATGGCTGAAGTGAAGTAGAAGAAGAAAAAGAAAGGTGAGCACATTCAAAAAACATAACAGACTTTTAAACAGGATATTGACAATCATGATAACAAAATGCTGCAACCAAAGTAACATGACAAGTGAACACATTCGAGCACACAACTGCATGCAACTATCAAAAAAAGAAAACATTATTTTTAAAAAGGATGTTGACAATCAATGATAACAAAAAATGATGCAACCACAGTATCTCATTACACAGAGGAAGACCATAAAAAGAAAAATTGAGAATTTACAAGTATCAAATCTAGGAACGACGTCAATGCAACTATCCAAGCTTAAGAGAGACATTCAATTCAAAAGCCAATCATATGCTTTGCTGAATAATTCAGTCATCACAGAATTTATACATTGGCCCCAACTTGCTCATGATAGATCAAATAGAAATACCACAACTAAATCAGAGCAACATTATCATAACATTGTATATGATAAACTGAAAAAAGAACATAAATTATGATAATCCAATTAAAATGCCACAACTAAATCAGAGCAAGATTATCATAACAACATTGCATATGACACACTGATAAAGCAAACATAAAACACGATACTTGCAGAAAGGTCACTTCACCTTATACTTAGCAACCTCTTCGCTAACTTCCTTCAAGTCACCTTTGGTAAAAATCAACCCCACATTTCCCTGGTTCAATGAACAAACATTACTCAAATCCCAAAAAAAAGAATCAACAACAATAACAACTCTGAATCTAGTTTAGTAATTAAAACATCAAAATTCCATTGTAATACATAACCAAAGTTTGGAGAGGAAGAGATTAGGGATTAGGGCTCGCGATTGCAGATTTACAGATTGAGGATTATGGTTTTTGGTTTGGAGAGGAAGGGAGGCGATGGAGGGTGGACGGCGATGGAGGGCGATGGTGGGCGATGGAGGACGATGATTGAGAGCAGTGAAGGAGCAGAGAACGAGAGTGAGCTGAATAACGCGACTGAGAGAGCCAGAGAGGGAAGCTGAAGCTTGCGACTGAGAGAGGGAAGCTCGCGACTGAGAGGGAAGCTCGCGAGAGAGAGAGAGAGAGAGAGAGAGCGCCTGAGGGAAGCAGGAGAGAACGAGAGTGACAATAGAAAGGGAGAGAACGAGAGTGCTTAGGTTAATGAATTGGGATTCTAAATTTGCGACGGGCTTGCGACAAAGCCTTCGTCGCAAACTAGCGACCAACATCGTCTTCCGTCGCAAAGTAGTGACGAACATGTCTTCCCGTCGCAAATTATGAGCGGGATTGTTACCGACAATGCACAATTTCACTTGCCGTCGCAAATCCGTCAAATTCGCGACGGGTAGTTGTCCGTGGGAAACTTTCGTAGCAATATAGGCTTATTCTTGTAGTGCTTTTTGATTTTTGCAGGACTAATGTCAAGTAAGTATATGCAACATTCTTAGAGCCTGCAAGCTTTATTGCTCACAATTCATCAATTTGAGATCTTGTGTTGTAAGATTTTGAAATTGAATAAAACTTCAATAAAGAATGCATTTGTTGGATTTTAACCGTGTATCCTCGGAAAAGAATACTCCAAATATGAGATGAATGAATATTTGGAGGCAATTTTGTTTTAATGTCGTCATTTTTTTGTTTAACATGTTCTCAACTAGGTTGATATTGTGTCAGCTTAATGCCAACAAGAGATGAGTTTTGCATCTATTATTGCAGCGTATTTATATTTTTATTGTGACTAAGAGGGATTCCATTTTAATCAACCAAGTTTTATTATGATCTACTATTCAACTGAGTTTCTATTAGTATTACTTTCCCTAATGCTATTTCTAATGTTATTTCTTATGCTGCATTCTCGAGTTCACTTGCTATTCTTTTAAAAAAATACTTAATATGCATTCTTTTATATATATGCCTTCTCTCATTAAGCCTTCTTAACATATGGTATCTGTAGCGACCGAAAAATCCGGGTGAGGATTCCTCGAAGGTTCAAAAATGAAGCCGCCACCAAAGTTTAGTTTAAGGGCAAATATTGGAAAATCCCTTTTGGAATGGATAAGGGTCCTTGAGACCAAATTAGGGTTCGGGAGTCGGTTATGCGTGGGGAAGGTATTAGCACCCCACGACATCCTTCCTAAGGAAGGTTACCTGCTAATTAGTTGTAGAGGCGGAAGTTAATTTTGAAAACATTTATTTTTACCCTTTTATTTTGAATTAAAAAGAAAGAAGAAAGTTGATATTTTATTTGAATTTAAGAAAAGAATTATTTAGGAAAAGACTAAAAAAGGTTTTTTATTAGTGCAATTGACAGATGTGGGCCCCCATCTGCTCCTACGTATCTCTTGGTAGAGAATCAAATCACACGTAGTTCTTGGTTGAAAAATGTTTGTTGGTTGGTATTTTTTAATATAGGGATCTTAGGACTCCTGAGTGATCAGTTCATTTGTCCTAAAACGATGACTAACCTGACGGTGCCGCCGGCTTAGTCCCCTACTTTGTGAAAATAGAATTTTTGGAATTTGGAAAATGATTTGGAGTGTGTTTGTTTGATTTTATTGGAATAGGGGTTTTAAGATTCCTGAGCCGTACGGTTCATTTATCCTAGAACGCTGACCAACCCGTCTGTACAGTCGGCTTAGTCTCCTAATTTGAGAATTTGGTTTGTGGAAAGAAATGTGTTTGAGTTTATTTTAATTTAGGAATTGTTTGTTTTAAATAGGGATTTTAGGTCATGATCCGTAACGGTTCATTAGTGACCTAAAATGCAGACTAACCCAACTGTACAGTCGACTTAGTCCCCTATTTATACTTTTGAAAATGAAATATTTATCTATTTATTTTCATAGTTTTTTGTAAAAGAAATTAATAAAAACGAAAAGAGAGAGTGCAATAGTAAAATGGGGTGCAGTTTACGGGAAGAAGCCGTATTATAAAATAAAGGGTGTGAAAAGCAGCAGCCCAGTTTGCATTGTTGCGAAATCTGGGCCAAAGTTGGGGGAGTGTATAACGAAAAAATGAGTGGGTGTCTTTAGTAATCTGATTTTTTTAAAAAAAATAAATTAAAACAAAAAGGAAGGCATATATAAGGGGAAGCAAAAATTGCTGAACCCTAATTCACTCTTATCACAATCTCAGAGCCGCATCCAACGAGGAGAGAGAGAGAGAGAGAGATCTCCGGCGAGATCTATGGCGAGGGAGGAGGCGAGGTTCGCGGAACGAGAGAGAGAACGGGGAGAGAGGACCGTGGCCTCATGGCCAAACCGGACTTGCGACGGAGAGGGTCACGGCGAAGGTGATGTGTGGCGGCGAAGACAGAGGGAGGCGATGGCAGGGGAGCGTCAACGGCGGTGAGATCGCCGGAGGAGAGGGACTCGCAACGGTGCGAGTAGAGGACCGGTGATGATCGCAACGGTGATGACAGCCATGAGCGCTCGCGGAGGCTTGCGACTTTTTTCGTTTTAAGGCCACGGTGATGGCGTAAGTGGGGAGATGGCCGTGACGACGGCCTGAGAGCCAACCACCGTCACGGTGGCCGGAGGTAAACTTTTACCCTCTTCTTTGCTATCCTGTTTCTGTTTTCGTTTTTTTTTTTTTTTCTCCTACTCTTTCTTTCTTATTTTTGATGCTTGTGTTTTTTGCTGTTTCTGTGGGCGGTCGGAGAGAGTCTTACGGAGGAGACGGTGGTGCCGGCCAGGAGAGAGAAGGATTGCGCGAGGAGGGTGGCCACGGTGTCAGGGATATTGTTGACGGAGGAGACAGGCGTTGGCGATGGGGATAACGACGCGATGACGTTCGTGGAGGACGACCACCGTCTACGGTGGTCGGTGCTAAGTACGGTACGGTTCTGTTTCCCCTTTTTTATCTTCTATTCCTCTGTTCTTTGTTTTTTGTTTTTGATGTTTTTTCTGGTTTCTGATTAAATGCTAATTTTCTAACTAAGAAGAAGTTTCTGATTTCTTTTTTCTTAGAACCTATTAACTATTAATTGTACCCTAGCCTGTTTACAGTATAAACAAAATAAACCCTAATACTTCTAATTTTTGTACACTGGTTCTGAACACTGTGTTCTCAACTGAACTTATTCTAAATTTGTTTAAAAAGGACCCCAATCTATACAGGATGCGTATATGCATATGTAGAACTAAAAGGATACAAAGAAAAACAAGCATGCTTGCAGTTACTATACCTATATATTATTTAGCATATGGTCATCTTAAAAAACTAAAAGCATTACATATTACACCTACAGCTACATATTTTTGGATTTTTTGGAAAACACCAACCTGTATTCCAGCTTCTGATAGTTTGTTTGATTGTCTTTAACTGATGTTTCGCTCCTTTCCTTGCTGCTACCCCCGTCCTCTTTTGTTTCAGAAATTGCGTTTCGTGATTAGGGTTTCAGTGTGAAACCCTAATCTTTTTTCGCTGAGTTTCAGTGAATTTTCGTCTGAATTTTGGGGTCTGTTCTTGTCTGCATTTTGAGTGTGTCTAGGCTTGTTTATATAGGTAAAAATTAGGGTTTTTCTGATTTTTCTCCATATTTGTTTCCATTTTCAGGTTTTGGGCTTGGGTTGGAGATGTGTGCTTGGTGAACAAGAAAGAAGAGAGGCGCAGCTGCCCTTTTTCTCATCATTTTTTTTTTGTAATTTTCGTTTTTCCTATTTTTTGTATTTTTGGTTATTTTCGGTTTTGTATTTTTCTATTATTTTGTATTTTAGATTTTTGGATATTTTTTGGATTGTTGTAATATTAATTTTTTATTTCTGATTTTAATTATATTTGTTATTTGGATTGTGGACAATTTTATTGCTTTTGGTCAAAGATGGAAGAAGACAATTGAATTGGGCCAGGCCCAATCAGAACTAAACATAGGTCCAATTTAGACAAATGGCTATCACAGGTCCAATAGCCGCATAGGCTCAGAAGCAACACACAGGCCCAATTAGTCCCACGACTAAAACATAAGCCCATTTATTTTAAAA